>OZ025272.1:2963992-3583992 GCA_964019165.1 Mastigias papua
CTTAATCTCTTTTTGCATTTGTCAGCGATAAGTGCAAATATATAGATGCATTTCATGGCGGAAAAATTATGGACGAGCTGGACTGTATTCAAATTTTGCCATTCGAAAGTAGGAACACTGTGCCAAGACATGCGCTGTTTCCTACTGCTTCGCCAAGACAGGTTGGCTTACTTATATTACATCACGTATCTCTTTTGTTCAGCTATACTCATCAAACGAAGACTCAATGGAGTGAGGTACTGTCATGAAATTGAAGGAAACGAGAAATACCGACATATACCCAAAGTAGGCTCTGATTGACAAGGCAGCGTTAGGTGCTACCTCAAATTCTCGAACTGGCCCCCCTCGAGAAAGCCCTCCCTTGAATACGCCCTCATGCTAGAACTTCAAATTGTTAATAAGCACCCCTGGAATAAGCCCCCACCCCAGGTGACGATGAAGATTTCGATAAAGACTAATGCTTAAAGTTAGATCATCCTTTAAACACTGGAGGATGGGAGCTTTAACAGTGAGCTTTTTATGCGACACATGCCAAATGATATTGTAAGATACCTCGAACGAACCCCATCCCAAAAAGTATCAAAAATAAATAAGCCCCCAGAGGGCTCATTCGAGGATTTCCGATAAGTCCAATGAATGGAATACTTTAGCGCGCCGATACACTTACAACTCAAAAAGTAATAAGTGCTTTGTTTGGAATAAACTTACTAAGAAAATTCAGTGTAAAAGGCGTCTGGTAAATGAATGTAAATCATTGGGAGTGACAGAGCTACAGCAACCTGCTTTCATCGTATTCATATTGTGTTTTATTTTTTGACAATGTTCCAACTGGTCCCATGTATGGGATAGCTTGCAAAGGTGTAGCCAGTGCTGTAAATGATGGGGACTCCAGGGGCTCAGCCCCCTGGCTGCAATCTGAGGGGGAAGCAACCCCTGCCCTTCTAGAATGTCTTGGAAGTGAACAATTATATAAGCAGAGCAAATATTTTGGATTATATTAAATTTTTTCTGAGGTTCTGTTATTTCAGGACCCATACATCAGACCTATAGAGTGCATTTGGCGTGAAGACTTTCTCGCAGGTGCTTGGGCGAGGATGTAGAATACTTGTTATTATTTGTTTTCTTCAGAACCTTATTTTCAAAATAAATCGTTGATGAATTTTTATATGATTTGTTACAGTAATATGCTAAAATTTTAATTGTAATTTACTTCATCTCCAACAATTAAGAATGTCCAAAGAATGTTTTCTTTGAATCTTGTTTCCTTACTTCTTTATCGCTAAAACTGACTTTTTGTCTTGCTTTCCAAAGGTATTCATACGAATGGTGGCTAATGTCATCAATACATACAGATCGTCAACAATAGTTGATGGCAGGTACATCTTTTTGAACTCTTATGCCATTTATAATATAGAGCTTTTGCGCAATGGTTCAATGACTAATTGAGTGATATAGAACTATTGGATCGTAAAATGATTTTCCTAAGGTGCTGACTTTGAAAGATTTAAGACTGATATAAAAGTCCTTATATCTTGTCGCTCAAATGCTTAATTATAATGACTGTATGAAAGACCTCTCTAGCTGTGATTTGTTTATTATGGAGAAGAAAGTGACAGTTCATCATTCTCCGGAAGAACCATTTCTGCTTCTTCCAGTCTCCTTCTCATTCCCTTACTTATAGTTCAGCTGTCACATCCATAAATGCATTGAATGCTATGTCCTACAACATCATATTATAGAGTGATATCTGGCCTTCAACATTAGGAGCTTACAATAGCCGGGAGCTGGAAAATAACTGGGAAGTTGAATTGCGGAGACTGGGAATGACGACGAAGCTGAGGGTTGTATTTGTCAGATCATTTCCTGATCAAAATGTCTTGAATAGAATGAAAGTCTAGAAATATTTCTATTGTGGTGTTACACAAAGAATATAGTGTGTGCGGATTTCCTAAACATTAGTTAGTCGAGGGTACTATTGGCACCCGGAACATAGAGTTCTTGGTTGGATTAGCTTTTTAGTTGTATACCTGGTGTTACGAGTGTTTTTCTGTTTTTTTTGACAGATCAATTGATAACCTCCGTAGTGCTCTAGAGCTGATGATGTTACTTTGCCCAGATGATGAAGAACATCGCCTAATGTTATCAAGAGTCTACTTACATCTTGGTGTCAACCTAGATGAGGTTTATTAGTATATTGTAGCATTTTGTTTTCCACTTGTTAGTGTGAGATTAGCGAGCAATCATTAACTATCAGGGGGAGAGGGGTAGAAGCAGGTGGAAAAATAATTCAAAAATTTGTCCCCTAGTTAAACATACGAAGATAATTTAGAGCCCCTGTCTTAGGACATAGCTATCTTGATACCCGAGCTGTAGGATAGAATGCGAATGTTAAAATTATTAAATACAGCAATACAAGTTGGTTATTCTCCAGATACTTGCCACCCTACCATTTCTAGTTTATTGTTCAATTAGAACTCTAACAATCAATTCGGCACAGGTACTTCAGATTCTCTCCAGTGCCTTTCTTCTTAATCCTTTACAACCAGGCTAGCGCATATCTGTGCATGGCTATTGGGACGGTGCTGTGGTACACAGATTGCTTTGTTGTTGTTTTCTTTTTTGCTGAGCTATGTTTAAAGAAATTGTTAATGCCTCTCGTAGCCAGAACTAGATGACTCTATGTCCATTTCTGCTACGAACGGCATAGAAAATTGTAGATTTATTATTGTGTATTTTCCAATGTTAAAAAAAATTTCTAGTTTTTCGTGAAATTTATTTTGTACCTCAGCTTGAAAATTCTTATAGATTTCATACCCCAGTACCAACATATGTCAAAATTGTCAGACCCCAGCTCAATTTCCTTCTCCTTCTACTAACATTGCACTACAGTACACAAAACTCCTACAAATGATAGTACTGACGTCACAATGCTCTTCACTTCACGATGGTGAATGTCTAGACATGTTACTTCATATGAAGCTTCACATGTTTAGCTCTTACTTGCCGGTACTGTCTTTTTATGGTTGAGAACAATACAAAATACGATCTTTGATTATTGTAACTACTTTGTGAACTATTGCTGTCCCGAGCTATGACTGGGTGCTCCCTCGTTGTTCACCTAGCTTTCCATATGGTGAGAACACTAGGAGATAAAGATAGGAAGGGAAGAAACAGGTCATCCTACCTCTCAGCGATAAAGGATGAGTTTCCTATCCCAAAGACGCCAGCCAGTGTATTACTGTATATAGGACTAACTTCTACCTGGTAGTACATGTCACTCGATATGATATTTTGTATTATAGATAATGCATCTTATTTGCAGTTGGGTGGAAAAAAGCTAACGATAATAAAAGGAAAATCCAACCTAATTGCCATATCTAGAATTAACTATCGTATCGGCCCATTTTACGCCGGTCCTTAGTGGCGTTGATAACCATTGAAACGGCGTTAGAAGGGCCATAGGATAAGTACAGATGCAGAAGTTATATTATGATCCCATTCAACTTGTGATTTTCGTTTTGAATTCGATATGCTACGGTTTGATCTTATCTTAAGGAGGGAGGCTCAACACTTCCAATGTAATGACTCTGTAAATTATTCTTTTGACTGTCTCAAGTTTACTGATTTCGTGATGAGAACAGTGTTGTCGTTACAGGTAATGGATAACCTTCGGCAATTGTTAACTTCAACTCGTGGAACAATGCAGATGGGTCTTCTGACATCTTTACTGGAGTATGCAGTCAAAAAGCAAAGTGAAGAAGCAGCTACAAATGCTTCACCTGTGAGTTATTGTATTTTAAGCCGTTCTCTTGAATTTTGTGAACTCCGGAGATGTTTCCGTTTTTTATTTTTGGAAATGAGGCACATTTTGTATTTATTTCGACGACGAAACGATAGTGCTATTGAAGAAATAGGATGAACCTTATTGCAGTAGAAAGCAGTTATTTGTTCTGTGTTACCAACTTTATGGCCATACTTCCATAAAGATCCTGTCAACTATATGGAACGTCTTGCCTTCCTCTTCCTTGGAACCGAAACCTTCTGCATGAAAATGGGGTTAAAAGCTATTTATGATTTGTACTACTTGCATCTCACTAGGAAACTGCAAATTCCAAACAAATGTGTTTCCTTTTGTCAAATTAATATTTAAGGTTCCACTCTCGATTTATAAGCTTCATACACTCCAAGGGCATTAGCGGAACTACTTTCTTTGGGTTGCAAAGAATCTCCTGCGTAGGGAGTAGACGTCGGCAAAAATTTTCAAATGAGATAAAAGAGTCCAGAGATCTTTCTCTGTTTAAGAAAAATATAAAATGTTGGAAAGGTGAAGATTTAAACTGCAGGTTATGTAAGAATTACTTGGCACAGGTAGGCTTCTTGGATGATTTGTAAAATGACGCTGTTTTTGTATTTTGTATTTTTTGTGAAGTGAAAGTGCGGGGGGGGGGATGACAGTGATCCGAGCTGAATTCGAACTCTCAACCATCGAATATGCGCGTCGAGTATTCTAATCTTAAGCCATCTGGTCACACTTTCAGTCCGTTTGATTTTTTATTTCTTGTAGATATATAAATTGTACACTATTGTTTTCTCTACTTTTTAGAGGCTACAGCTGGCCTGTAAAATCTTTATTCGTTGAAATTAAGAATATTTACTGCGATAAAAATAATAATTATTATTATTATACAACTCTTGGACCTGACCTGATTTGATTTCATTCTGGTTATCTATTGCTACTTGTTTTTTCTTTTTCTCCTTGTTTTGGTTTTTCACTTGTAGCTAGGCTAGTCAATTCAAACTTTCTTTGATAGCGAGGTTGATTACACTGTGATGCTGTGTGAATTATATCGATTAAGCTTGAAAAGAAATTGTTTTCTCTACCGAAAAATGTGTCGTACAATGATGAATTATTTAACTCTGCAGAGGTATCGAAGTGATGAAATGAATTCTGAAGTATCATACTATATTGGGATGGTAATGCACCATAAAAGGTATCATGTTCCTTTACGTTGTTATTGTTGTTATTGTTGTGTGAAGCCTTTTTATTTTCATCACCCAGTTTTCCTTGCTGAGATTTTTTAGTTTCGAAAGCGTATTTAAAACCATGAAGGCTGCTCGTTGTTGCTACACAAGAGTAGAATATACCAAGGATAAAATTTCTCTTACTCCAGTTTGTTTTTGCCTTATGTTGTATGTGCGGATTCGCTATCTAGTGGCCCACAGTTTTCGTGTTTAATAGGACAACTTAGAAAATGTTCCATTGGTTTTTTTATTTTATTGCACATATCATTGGAATATATCGTGGTGTATTTTTTGCCAGCTTTATTCAAATATTATCATATGTTCATGCCGTGATGTTTCGTTTTAACTTCATAATGTGTAGAATTGTTAATTGTTTTTCTCCGTACCCAAGAACCCTTAGAGTGGATGTTTTCTAATCTACACACGTCTATTTTACTGAAGCTTTATTTACTTAAATTTCGAATTTGGATAAAGAGGATTGTTCTGCATTCAGTCAAATTGGTTGATAATTGCCATTTAGCCCTTTGGAAATTGACTCATGGCGAAAGGTTTGACTCTAGTACAGGCACAGATTTGTCATGCCAGATAGCTCCTCTTTGAAGGCTTGTTTTTATTTTGTTTTGTTTATTGTATGATATATCATCAATTTGTATTCTGTCTGAACAGATATCATTACTTTTGTGTGATATACGGCTGGGATAATTTCTGTAACATGGAAGAGAACTGGAGAATTCAAATGGGGGTGTACAACTTGACAGATGGTGCCGACCAGCCATTTTACAACGTGCTTGCGGATGATGGAAGTTGTAGATATGCGTCACAAGGTATGTTGTAGTATCACCTAGTATGTCTACTTTGCAGACAAAATACCCACACACAGAAACAAATGAAATGAGCGACTAAAATTGATGAATGATGCGAAAATGGTGCTGTGTTATTTGGGGATTGTTGTTTTCAATATTGCGGACGGCTTTTTATCTACCCCTTTCATACAGCCTGTTTTCCATTAGGCGAAATGGTTCGCGCAGTGCGAAAGTAATTGATAGAACACTCCTTTCTACTTGCGATCGAAAGTATGTTTCCTGTTGCCAATTCACACAATTATGTTGATCCCCAGCAATGGCAGGCAAATTCAAAGCATTCCCTCCATTTCTTTAGTCCCACCTAAATAGTCATTCAAGGAGAGTCGTACTCTTAAAGGTTGTTCTAGCATCATGCAGAAATGGCATAATTTTATCACTGTGAACGTGAAATGTGTGTTGCCCATTTTCTACCAGTGTGTCTATAGGGTGTGATCACAGAGTTTTCCCTATCTGTGTGGCCCTTTATGAGAAATTTCCGCACAAATGGAAAGTCCTTATAGTTGCTGTTGTGAAAGGGCGTGTATACGTAGGAAAGTACAACAATTAAACTAAACCACGAATAAAGGAGAGAGCGAGTATTCAATTTGATGGGTAGAATAAAGGATTTTGTTTAGATTTCAATGTGCTTTTCGATTGTCCATTAATGGAATGAGTAGTGAAGAAATGGAATAAAACTGGTGTAGCCCTAGTTAGAGGTAGCAGTCTATATGTCGCTTTATCACTTGTTATCTATTCAGCCATCTATCTGTCCACTGAACTGCGTAGCCATTTATAGCAAACAGCAACTTAGCTGATTTAACTCATTTAAATTGCATTCTTTTTCACAGTTCTGTTTTCTCTTTAGAGAATTTGGTGCCCTTAAACGCCGTGAAGTCTTGCGGACGGCCAATTTTTCATCAGGACATTGGGAAGTACTTTGATGAATTTAACGGGCTTCATTACATTCCAAACTATCTATTGATGAGATCATACCCGGAAGATGGGGAAATACCACGTGACCTTTTACCAGCCGTGCCATATGAGAAAATGAATGAGATTGAACCGCTAGATGAAGGTTAGACTTCCCGTATGCGATTTGTCACCTTGAATGATTTGATTTTAGATTGTAGTATGTTTATAGCCTCATTGTGATATATAGACATATTTTGTTTCAGTTGTGTAATATAACCATAGTGTGTTAGACAGTAGTAGAAGTATAGATAACTTATTTTATTTTAAAATTCTGGACAGCAGAGATGTCACTGGGGGGGGGGGGGTATGTGCCCATCAATGGTTGCGATTGCTCTTTACCTGGGGACAAAACTATCAGTGAAACCATTGGAAAGTCACAGAGAACTTTTTTTATTTGTTGTTGAACAAATCAAGTTTTCTTATACTCTGTACTCCCACCTGGAACAAACTCATGGAAAGTGCTTCACAAGCAGTCTCACTTGCCATGCATGGGATCGTCACCCTTTCCAATGTGCTTTTCGAAGCAACTTGGGCAGGAAAGATCCACCATGAAGACGCTCCTTGAGACTTGTTGTATTGTGTATGTGTCATCAAGAATGGAATACAAGTATAAAACAGTGAGGAGTGAGGCCATGCCATATTTGGTTGAGTTACATTCCACTTAAATATCAACTGTCTACTGAATGGCACAGCTCACTATGATAATGATAAAACTACATCCCCTTTTCTGAACAAAAAACTACAACATTTCTTCTAGCTTGAGGCATTCAAACTCTGTCAAACAGGATGATGGGTTTATGTTTGTCAAACTCTGTCCTACTGTTACTGGAATCCTTGTTGGAGTTGTAGCTGCTCTTGATTGTGTTGAGGTCTCCTCTAGTGGTGCGTGTTTTGGCTTATTTATCAAAGGCTGATCATCTTGCATCACTATTTCATCATTTTCATCTAATCAAGGAGGCACTTTTTCTTCTCTGCTGAAATTATGTGGATTCTGTTCTGTCCATCTTGTCTCCATCTACTATATCTGCTGAAGTTGTGCATCCTGTCCCACTCCTGTCACCAGATTGTTGTTAAAATTACATATTTTCCATTCCCACTCCTGTTACCATATTTAATCACTATTTCATCAGTATCATCTAGGGAAGGAGGTACTTATTATTTTTCTGCTGAAATTATGTGTCTTCTGTTCCATATACATCATCTCTGTCCACTTTCTCTGCTGAATTTATATGCCTTCTGTTCCCACTCCTGTCACCATGTTGTGCTTGAGATTGTGTCTCCTTTCACCATCTTGAATTACTATTTCATCAGTATCATCTAATGAAGGAAGCACTTCTTCTATCTTGGTTGAAGTTTTGTCTCTTTGTTCACCTTCATGGTTAAAGGACTTTTAAATATCAACTGTCTGCCAAATGAGGCTGCTCAATACATCTTCATGATACTACACCCAGTTCTTCTCTGTTTTTACTTAATATGTTAGCATAGAATGCATGGTATGTTTTGGTATGGCTTTTCAAATGCAGGGTGTGCTATGACTTGCCATCAACTTCCATTACCTTGTGAATTTTGCCTATGTTCTATTAGTAGCATTTACAAGTGACTTCTCAAAGCAACAGAATCATTGGAGATTTGCCATGATTGTCAGAGATTGTCTATTTTTCTTTCTAACTAGTTGTTAAATTGATAAAGTTTAGACAGTATACAAAGTGGGGGCCAACAAAATACACTTTAAGCCAAGAATTACCTGTATTTCAGATCCTACTATGCTGAAGCCATTAGTAGTTGGGATTAGAGGATCCCTGAAATTTAGCATAACAGTCTAGTTTTAGAATGTTTTTGAAAAAAGTCCTCTACATACAATTATTCAGACAGAAACTATGCAAAAGTAACTAACACATATGCACAATGGAATATTTTGCAAAGTTGATACATCATCATCTTCAGCTAATGCAAGTATGAAGATAAAGATAGCTTGTATGGGAGGAATAACTTAGAGCTCTCTAAATACTTAACCTAGTCAAGGTAAAGACACCCACTGGCAAAAGTGCAGATATCTATTGGGAGGCATCTGATAATGGGGCCTAGTGCCTAGTGATGTCAGGACATGGGATGATAAGGCGCATGCAAGTCTGGAGACAAAGCCCCCACCCCATAAAAAGTTTTAGTGATATGTCCTTTTGGTTTTAGGGAACTGCCCCTTTACACTATAGAGACATGCCCGTTCTAGATAGAAAACAGCAGATAAATCCAATAGTATTTATGACACTTTGGATGAATCTAACTGCATAGGATTATTCAGAATCAGCAACAAGCCAGTTCAGGGCTATATCAGGACAGCGTTTGTTCCTATCAAAGAGTAATTGGGACCACTTGCTGGGGTTATTGGGGTTGTGACACCCCTTATTTTCACCCCTGCCCCCAGAGCATAAGATATTCTTGTTGGATATGAAAGCTGATTTGTTTCTGATTTCTTGGTATTTTGTATACATTAGAATATAATTATAATTCACCAGAGTTGCCTGAATATGTATATTTACAAATGGTTAATGATTTGATTAGCAATTTGAGTGCTCACTTTATAGTCAGTTTGCTCTCTGTTTTATTTGCTTATTAAAATATCATTTTAGAGTCTCTCCTTATGTATTGAAATACATATGACCCATGGTAGATAACAGTACTTCAGTCTTGTCTCAGGCCTATAGTCAACTCACTTGTACAGGCAAGAAATTTGTTGTACTCATGAACTTTTTTCCATGTACAGTCAACCTTACATAATTTGGATCAGTTTTATCCAGATTTTTGTATATTCTGGACAGACTTGTTAAGTCCAATTAGTTTCCTATTACAGTGCAACACTGAAAAAGTTTCTATGTAATCCGGATTTTCTGTAATCCAGACAAAATCAGCCAGTCCCGTGTGATCCGAATTATGCGAGGTTGACTGTATTTGATTTACAATGAAAAATCACTCTGTATAAATGCACTGGTATATTTTTGTATGTATACTCATAAGCTCTGTACTATAAGCATTTCAAATAGATTAACTCTTGCAAAATAAAGGTTTCTAATAAGGCCCAGTATATTTATCCCAAAATGAGAGAGCAGATGCAGCATTTTCCAATAAGATGATGATGATAGTGTTGATGATAATCATTCATAGCAAAAACATTAATGAAGGCAGTTCTGCAGTTTTTGGTATTGGTCCTTTTGCATGGAGACTGAAAGAGAAAGCTTGAATGAAAGACTCCATCAAATTGTTAAAAATTTAAGCTTCACTGCCATAGCCATAGTGCACTGTAGTATGACATAATATCATGACATAATATCATCACAGGAAAAATTCAGAATGAAAAACGCTAATTTCTTGGGCTCACAAAATCATAATTCATGTGAAAATTGTTATGTTTTCAACCATAGTGCCATTGTTACTATCTGTAAGACAGATTGTGAAATAATAACAAATAAGGCATGTTTTCATTGATTCCACAATAACCTCATAACATAAGTACATTACAACAGTAAATAGATGAAAAGACAAACAATTACTCCCTAGGGGTCATACAACCAAAGAAATTCTAAACATATTTGTTGTGAGAAACCTAGGGAGTAATTTTTTGTTCTTATATGCTTTACCAGATGTAGTACGCTTATCCTATAATGAAAGTGATTGTGGAATCAGTAAATTATGTCTTATGTTGTTAAAATATATCACTGGTTGTATGAAATTTATAAAATGTTTTAAACATATCATAAATGAAGGCAATTTACAGTTGTTGAAAGTGGGCCAACTACATTACTCACCTTACATCTTACCCATAATTTACAATGTCTTTTGAATTCTATATTTTTGAGAACAAGTTCAGTGTCACTTAGTTCATAAGCAGATACATTAATGTCCTCATCTCTTTGAAACAAAACTTGGTATTGTAGGTCATCTGGTCCAAGGTATTTAGCATTAAGTGGTGGAAGCCATTTAATTTTAAACTCTACACTGCTATCTTCATTTGTAGAAATCAAGCAACTTGCTTTCTGTACAATATCAGGGTACAGAAGAAGTTGTTGTAAAGTTCCTGTCTCCTTATTACTAATAGTCAGATTTGATAGAGAAAGCTCCAATGAGTCTGTATCAACATAGGTATCTTGATATATCCTATGCAACCAATAGGGATCATTGCAGCAAAGATGTTGAGGGATTTCTACAGAAGCTAAAATCTCTTCCTTTATTGCTTGTGATAAGTGAGAAATTCCTCCCTGCTCTGGTGACCTATCAGGGTAAGATTGAGTATTGCGGGGATCCATATTGCGCCAAGCTATGTATTGCAATCCTTGGATTATTGCCAATGTTCTGTAAGGAGTATAATGATCTGGGTTTATGCCATATGGAAACAGTTCAACAACAGTTGATCCAGGTTGCATGAATAGTGCAAGGACTAGTTCAGCACCATGCATGCCAACCAATACATCTGCATGTTGTATCATACAGATTGCATCATTGAATGATTGTGATTCAAAATTAAGAAAAACAACATCCTTTTTGAAAAAGTTTGCTAGTGCTATTGACACTTCCACTTCATTAAGTAAACGTCTTGTTTGTTTTCTTGAGATCAATACCACATTGTGCTTACTCATCTCTCTACATTTGTAATGGGACACATACTCATGTGCAAATAAGCCTAATTGGTATCTACTGGCTTTAAAGTTACTAATTGGGCCTTGAGGTACTTTGAATCCATACTGGTACCAGGTTGTCTCTTTGGATAAACCAACAACAGCATCTTTGAAACAAGTCAGTTCTTGCTTCTGAATGTCAGCTTTTCTGAGGGTGTTTGTTGAGATTACTTTGTACAACTCAAACCACGGTCCTTGGTCTCTCCCATCCATCATCACTAATTGCACTGATGAGTAAATAAATTGTGTAAAAAACAGTCTGACTGTCATCCATAATGGCAACAAGTCATCATGAAAGACGTGCATTAAATTTTGTGGATTGAATCTGTGAAATAACAAAGATGGATGACTAATGAGCTCAATTTCATTAAAGTCAATGCCAACTGATGAAGCTGGCAAATCAACATAATTAAAGTATTGAGTATTGTGATCATCAACCGAAGTTAAGTCTAATAACGCCGGATCATATCTGTTTGTAGGTACACCACTTTGAAATGTTTCAGGCCCATGAAAGAATATGTATTTATCAAATTTTGAGCTGTAGCACAAGTGCCGAAATTTACAAATGCGGTCTCTCTTATTCTCTCCAAAGCAATAAATGCTAGATCCATTCCTAAGCAATGATATTATTTTATTTTGGTCTTGTAACTTGCTAGGCAGTTGTCTTGAGCCTGTCCTAAGTTCACACTTTAGTTGAGGTCTTTCCATCGATAAAACACCGTCACATGATACGGCAAATACAATTCGACAAGTTCTAGCCATCAAGATGGCAACTGCTATTGTGAGTGCTAAAGAAAGAACCAGACATAAATTCTTGAACTGAAAAGTCGGTAAATGCATTATTGTGTGCTCCATAAAAACACCATCGTTACCTTAGAGAAGATTCTATAGTGAGCAAAACATACTTCCCCATTACGAAATTACCTCTCTGTGGTGTAAAGACTATTGTCATAGTTATATCACGTGGTTCTACGTAATCTTTTGTTTCAATAGTTTTCCCGCCAAAAGTTGGCTTCAACTACGCAAAAATACCGTGAATAATGAGGCCTGGCTCAACAAACATTTGACGGACAAAGTTTCAATTACCACAAAGCAATTTTCCGGTAACCATAGAGGGTATGGCGGATTCTGAGGCTGGAGAGAATGGAACTTCAAACGACCCTATGAGGGAGTCTTTTATGGAATTGTGTAGGGAACTAAACATGGATGCTGAGAGTCAGGACACTGCTTGGGCTTCGTACGAGAAAATTGGTCAAAACTTTGTTCTGGAGGTAACGTCATACGTTTTACTCATGTCATTCAAATAAGGTTAATGTTTTAAGATGCCTTGAAAATTCAGCTGTTTTCAGTTAGAGAAGACTTTCGTTTCCTATTCACGCAGAGACTCTGTAGACCAAATCAGATCCTCTGTTGCCTTCCCTCCCATTGTGTGTAGGCCTATAGTATAAGTACGCCACTGACGTGCTTCCTCGGTGGGAAATACCTTGTTGATACGCTAGAACTGGGGTTCACTCAAATTGATAGCTACTCTCTTGAGATTGTTAGTCGGAAGACACATTGGGCCCCCAACTAAGACAGAATATTCATAAACTGAAGCGAGGAAGTTATACTGAAAATGCCGACTGCAGGTGCAAAGTATTACAATTGAACAAAGGATGCTATTCGTTGATATCTCGTAGCATTCAATGTGAAAGTATAAGATACCAGGATCCGTCCTGCTGGAAAATGCATTTACAGTGTGGGGTATTTCCAACATTTTAGTTGTTTATTATAGTTAGTTTAGGAAACTGACACCAGGTTTTCTATTGGTTATCGAAGTGAACCATTAATTTTCTGCTATATTGCTCTCACTTACTTGTATATAAGTATAAATATGAATACAAATAAATAAATTTATATATGTATATGTATGTATATATATATATATATATATATATATATATATATATATATATATAGATAGAATAAACCACAAATATACTATCCTTTAAGTAAACGTTTCGATCAGAATCTTCATCAGTACTCTCTTGAGTACTGATGAAGATTCTGATCGAAACGTTTACTTAAAGGATAGTATATTTGTGGTTTATTCTATTTATGTAATTTATATACGTTGTGGATGCGGCTTAGGTTTAGTTTGTATATATATATATATATATATATATATATATATATATATATATATATATATATATATATATATATATATATATATATATATATATATATATATATATATATATATATATATATATATATATATATATATATATATATATATGTATATATGTATATATGTATATATGTATATATGTCTATGTTTATACTTACATGTGTATTTTTGATATAAGGCTTCTATTTTGAGAAGTACTCCAATGTGATATATACATCAAAATAATATATTCAGGCATTTCCAACATAGTTATGTGTTCTTGAGCAAACTCTTATCTAATAAAGTTGAGGAATGGTGGAAGGTTTGTCTTTAGTTTGACAGGATTAGTGAGTGCATGGTGCCATTAGGTTTGCAGTTTCTTATTTAGAGCAATTTTTATACAACAGAAGTTATTTAATGATAAGTTTATTGTAAAGAAAAGCTAATCTCAAGCCAAAACTATTTTTTGAAAATAGGAGAGTGACTTTTTGAGCCAGGGAATTACTTTATCCAGGTTGCTTCAGACATCATGCAAAAACAGAACATGGTTCTACCCACAATTTTAGCTTTGAGTATAGCATTGTGGGGTAATCTAGGTGTTGTATTATTCAATGTAAATTGAGTACCTTTTTGCCTATAATTCTCCTTTTCCCCCTTTTGCAGAAGGTTTGTATTAATGTGTTCATACTGTTATAGTCTTCTGTGTGTTGGTTCAACTGCATGATATCCTCATGATTATGTCAGGGTTCATATGGTCTGGAAAGTCAAGGGAAAAATATCAAACTTTAGGCAGGCCAGGGAAAGTTAGGGAAAGTCAGGGAATTTGTTTCTGAAAAGCTGAAAGGTCAGGGAAAGTCGGGGAAATGTTTTGAAATTTTCTGCATCAAGTGCTTATAAGCTCGATTTCTCCAGGCATATTAATATACCCACCAAAATTGATGTCCTACTTACTTTGTAATTAATTAATATATATTAATGCCTTTCTTCACTCTGCTTACAATCTGTGTCATGTCTAAAGCCATTATAATTCTTTTTGTTCTAATACTGTTCAAATTATTGATTTTGTTTCGTATGTACTCTTTAGGGTCAGGGAAAATAATTTCTTTTAGCACCCTGGGTGAGGGAAAAGTATAATTTTCACTCAATAGGTCAGGGGAAGTCAGGGAATTGTTTTCTTCAAAATGTGTGTGAACTCTGTCAGTAATTGATGTTGTACATATATCTTATCCTTCATCAGACAGGAAATTGTGCTGTTAAATCTCAAAAAAGTGAAAATCATAAGCATGCTGAGAATTCCTCAGATGTTAAGTAGTAGAAGCATAAGACTGAATACTAGATAACTGTTTTTTGCAATTGGATTTTTAATTATATAGAACTTGTGAAATTTAGCAGAATTCTAGACATATAAAAAGTCTGTTAAGCTGCTTTGTACCTTAAGAAGTGTATCCGATATTTGATGTGTCAGAAAGATTGAGTTTTAACAGTAAACATTTATCATTAGCACTCTTTATTGGTCTGTTAGCAATTGATGAATTGTTTGGTGATTCTTAGTTGCAAAATATGGTCATTTATTTTTTCTTATTTGTTTTGATTTGTTCTATGTTAATTATTTTTAACTCTTAGCATTCTATGTTATGGCCCTGGGTTACTAATATTTAATATTCCTGGCATATCATTCTTTTTGTGAATGTAATGCAGTATAGTTTTATAGTATTATGTACAGTGAATAGTATATTGTTTGGAGTGTAAAACTTCAGCTTTGTGTGACCTGTTGTTACCTTATAATTATGTTTTGGCAGATTGCCTGGGTAGAATACTCTGTTTTCATGAATATCTCCACACATGTTTCTAGGAGACCAATCCTCATATTTGACATTTATGTGCAGTATGACAACCATTCAATAAGGTAATTCTCTTGATCTACTTCTATGTAGGGTGATAAGACCCATTGGATGGCCTGTGCATTATATGTTGCATGCCAGCAATCAGCTGTCTCAACAGCTGACAAGTCAACAACAGTTAGAGGGAATGGTGTGTCCTTAACATCTCTGCTGAAGAAGACAAAACTGAGGTATTTTAAAGATATTTTCGTAATTTTTTGTTTTTAGCCATAAGCTGAATGAGAAGTTTGCTAGTGTGATATATATATATATATATATATATATATATATATATATATATATATATATATATATATATATATATATATATATATATATATATATATATATATATATATATATATATATATATATATATATATATATATATATATTGAAATTACACATCAAATACACTAATAGCATGCATTTCTTGCCAGATTATGCTGCTTGGTTATTAAAATTGAAACTTTATGGGTTTTGGTAACAAGGTGTTCTTACATGTTGTTTCTTTTCTAGACTTGATTATTTCTTTCAAAAGATCAGAAGGTGGCTAGACATGACAAACTTGGGAAGCACCTTTAGAGAACGTATTGATTTATTGGAGAAAAAGTTCCACGTATCAAGTATTGTATATAAAAAGACAGAGACACAGTTTTATGAAATATTTAAACCACCTGACAGTTCTTCATCAAGGTTGAGCAAAGGAAGATTAAGAAAGTAAGAAGTTTATTGTTTGTCATTTTTTTTGTGAGCATTTAAATTCACAATTTCCAACATTTGTATAATGCAGAACACAACTGCTCATTGAAAATATGACTAAATTCTTCTTATTTTCAAGTGATATATTTATTTGTTTATTTGTGATTAGGTTTTTTTGTAGCAGAAAGTATTTGACTGTTTTTGTTCTTGTTAAAGAGTGGAATTTGGCCTTGTTACTGCACAACAAAGGACCATAGATTGTGATGCAAAATTCTATATATGATATTCATAGGCATCATTTGATTTATTGCAAAGTTTCACCCCTGTTAACTGGAGAAATGCAAAGCAGAAAACTCTTAGTAAACTTGCTTAGTAAACTCTTAAGCCTACCATCTGAAAAAGCAAACATCATTTTTTATGTAGCTCTATAACATACACATACAGATACATCACCATCTAGATGTGTGTGAGCAAGTCACACCTTTGTATCCAGCATACTTTGTGTATGATTGTAACAGATTTCTTATCTATTTTTAGAAAGCAAGCTTTTTCAGCAAATGACCTATTTAACTTTACTTGGACCTTATATGTTAGAGCCAAAGGTAAACCTGGCAACTCTTGATGAATTGAATTTTGTTTTGAGATACAGATTCTAAGTAGACAGACCAATAGCTTCCAAGGGGAGACAAAGTCCATACTTGTACCACCCAAAGGAACCAAAAGTCAATAGAATATTTTAGTATATGCTTATGGAGTGGTATGTAGTAGGTATTCAATTCCAACAAGAATATATTTTTTGACTAATATATATATATATATATATATATATACACTCAAATAGCTTCAATTACAAAGAGATTTTTAAAGAATTAATGGATACTCAAGAAAAAACTCCAGCTTTTAAAATGTTTCGCACAAGCCTTCATCAGTTATAACATTCCCAATAATGATAAAACAAAGGAACAATATCTAATTATCTTATGACAATAGAGCACTTTACATGATGAAACAGGACTTACAATGGGTAGCACTTAAAATTTGTATATATGTATATATTGTTGGAAATTAGTGGAAAGGTCTGTGGCTGGAACATTAACCCTGGCAGAATTTAGTAACTAAAACCACTCTTATGAAATATCTGAGGACCTATTCAAGTATATTTTACTGCAACTCAGCATTGTGCACTCTTCCAATTTCGTGCTTACTAAGTATGTATTTTAAGATGTTGTTTAATATAACCTGTTTGCATTTTATTCCTCTGCTGAAATCTTTGAGTTCTTTCATGTTTTGTTATTATTCCAGGCAATTTCCCAACAATGTGTGATAATCTTGTGGAATCATTTCATTTGCTGTTGTGCTGCATTGAACTCATTTTTCTTAATGCACTGATGTCAAAATCAAGAAGGGAGCTTCTGAATCCAGATTTTGAAGGTTGGTGCCCTGTGCCATTCTTCTATTTTTTAATTCTCAGTTTTTGCCTTTGTGAAATGCAAGTATAGCATGTACTTATGTCTACTTTTATCCCAGCTTGCATATATGTGGTTTAAAGGACCATGGGGGAATTGTGGATAAGATATTTACGCTTTACCTAATGACCATAAATAAGTTAGCCTTTGTTCACTTATATTACATATATATTTTTCTAAATTTTGAAATGGACATTTTGAGAAACAACTTCACCATCAGTGTAACCATACCATTTAGAGTTGTGTGCTACCCTCAACACTGTTGTTCCTTCCTGTATTTGCCCAATCCAAGCTCTCTATTTTCTTAGCTCAAGTGTCAATAGGTTTTGCACACTTATTAATGGTTTATGTTGGATAAGGATGTCCTAGCATGGGAATAACTATCGTCATAAAGATATCTTTTGATTATATCTTGTTTTCATATCAAGGTTTACCAGAGGATTACATGACTAAAGATTTCAATGGTGATGATTTGCCATCGGCTATTGATTTATTATGTGTGAAGCATGATGGTAAATACGTACATACTTTCACTACACTCTTGGTTAAGTAGTGCTCTCATAAGATTAATTCAACATTAGACAAAATGCTGATTTTTTTGCAGATTAGAGTTACTTACTTTTTAATTGCTTTGTACGTTACTGTTAGACACCGCTTACAAAATATCGAATTTAAATGAATCCCATATGTTGTCATACCGTATTACTCTTTCGTTTACACGAAGACGGTAATGAATGCGGTATGATTTCAATACGCTCATGAATACGGTATGAAACTGTATGATGTGAATGCGGTATAGTGTAGACACCCCAATCCGATACGAATTGTTTTATAAATTTAGAAAGAAAAACACAACTAACAACTAGCATACAGATCCATTTAACTGTGCCTCTTACAGCAGGGAAGGACTCGAAGTCATCGTGTTCCTGCTATGAGAGATGATTAAATAATATGGCATTTTCAAGACAAAGTAACTTTACATAAAATATAGTTCAATAAAGCCTTTGTCAAACCAATTAAGCTCCCCGCCCTTCATTAACAATTGATATGATTTCATACCAAAACTGTTCTATTGTCTCTGCTAGCCTCACAATCGTTCCGGTATAAAATCATTGTGTTTACACGACACCGTGTTCATTTGATACTGTATTCATAAGCGTATCACGATCACACCGTATTCAACATCATATTCGTGTATACGGAGCTCGATACAGTATGAAAACATATCGGATGCCAATAAATCCGATACCGTGTAAACGGGGACTTAAACCATGGTGTAGGTGCTATATGAATATCTATTTCAAGATGAAATCGACAACCATAATTTGGATGCCTGAGAATTATTGATTTTATGTTGTTATGGGCAAAAGGCATCTTTGTTTCAAAGTATACGTCTACCTCAAGCACCTTGTTCGCTGTTATGCTGCCAACACCCCTTAGTAGAGCTGGGGTTTTGTCCCTAGGTTTCATCTGTTCAAGTTTCTTTAACTGAACCGTTGAATGGCTCGTGGAGAAGTTTCAACTGTTGTGTCAGACTATATGCTTCAGATTCATAATCCTTCATTTTGTATACTCAATCATACCCAATGTTGATGAAAGCAGGCACAACATAATGTTTGCTTGTGTGCTCTTTACTGCGTCATTTTTTCTTTCACTATGATTTTTTGGTATCTTCAATTTCTTTGTGTTAAAAAGATTACATCTTTCTTTTCCTGGAAGCCCTGTTTCATTTCTTATACTTTGGTTTACTGTAAACTTATCTTAGACTCTCTTTATAAGTTTTGGCTATTTGCAAAATGGAGAATGATTACTTGTCTTGCAGGAAACCCTAAAGATTCCAAAGGAATCCGAGAGCATTATTGGAAGCCGTTTATAAGGCACCTGATTGCAGATAAGGTTTGTTACAGAGTTATCTTTAGCTTGCCTTCAATTTACGCATTTTACTGCTAGATAGACTGTGCGAGATTACTCAAATTATAGCGATAGGCGAGGCTCAATGCATTGATCTTTCGCATGGTAGATGAATGATCTAACCACGTAGCCACTGCCCTAGTTGGAATAAATAAACAGTACTTTAGCATGATTTCAATTTCAGTTGCAATACAATTGTCAATCAATGCTGTATACAGTCTCAGCACATACAATATACTACCATATATTAGTTACATTAGAAAGTGTCTACATAACTTAAGCAAGCAAGAACAGTTAGTAACCAGATACCTCGCCATTGAGAATAATTTATTTACGTAGCATTTTGTGGCATAAGGTTGTCATTAATTAATTGAATAATGTTCCTTAGTGTATAAATAGTTTATGCCAGCTTTTATCGTTATTAAGTTATATTTAGTGCATTTGTCAATAGAATTTTCTCCACTTGCAGGTATTGAGAGGCAATCCTGACACATTAACAGGATTTCTTGATGCATCGAACTTTGAATATAATTGGTAAGACTTTCTGATTGCTGATTCGTTTGTTAATTTTTCAGGAACATAAGGATGTTTTATATAGCAGCCAAATTGAAATAGCCATTAATAAATTAATAATAGTTAATAATGTATTGATTGCAAAGGAAGAATATGCATCGTAGAACCAGTGAACGGATGACAAACATTTTTTGTATAGTGTTGCACTTGATATTAATTTTGATGGACACCGCAAGGAGTAAAATGCAAGGGGAGCGGTGCTTTGCAAAGGGGAACTTTGCTCATTATAATACCAATCATGGAAGGCCTTGTTAACGTAATCATCATAGAGCTCTGGCTAAATGCTCTCGACTTCTCACTCTACAGCCCTCGACAAAACTCCAACGTTGTCGAGCGTTGTCGAGCGGAGGGTGGCCATACGCTCTATCTCTTCTCTTGACATGTACTCGATTTTGCTGCAGCCTCAATTTTATTTTTAACTTTCTGTCCTGTGGACATGCGTAAACTCTGAAATTCGGAGCGTATATTCGAGCATATAGTCGAGTACCTGGCCAGACGCACTCTACAACACTCGACAAAACATCAAAGAATGCAAATGCAGAGCACTTATCACTTATCGGTCTTGATTTTGCTATGAAACTATACCCACTTACATTGTACGGATGGCATGATTGACATTATGCAAAGGGCCAGCAATGTAAGATTGTTGTTATTCAGATCAAAAACATCCCAACTTCTCCCCAGGATTCACTTACTGGCAAATATGGGCAGCAAATCGTATGTTGGGGCAAATTTCTTCCAAGTTTGCTTCGTATTTCGATGTTTCTGAATGTATTGTTGTTTGCCAGCTATGTACAAGAGCTGTTGTCCACACGTGTTTGCTCTTCAAATGTAGGCCATTTATATGGCTAGTCCGGTCTAATAGATTGACTGCGCTTTTCTGTTTCCAGGAAACATTTGCATCAAGATTACGACGAAGTTGTTTTGTCCTCTGGCGAAATTGACGAGCGTATTTTCCTTGGCGATGATGCTAACCCTGAAATTGCCACTCCATTGAAAGGAAATGAACCACAAGATTTCGTTGATGAAAGTGGAAGGTGAGCAGTAAGGCGGACTGTTAACCTAGGTTTCCAGGTCTCTTAAGTGTTGTCTTGGGTTGTTTCTAGATCTGCATTAAAGTTTCCCATGTCAGTAATCTGCAAAAATTCTCCCTTTTAAAATTCACTCTTTTAAAAATATACCCGCGGACTCCATCCTCTCTTTCACATCTCCAGTTTTCAATGTTTTCTTTGACACAGAGAGCTACGGTGGTTCGTAACTAATTCAGAAACAAAATAGCTATGGGATTCCGGTACCTCCAAATGGGACATGCCTTCCAAAGACCAGCAAAGTATGCAATGTATTGCACTTCAGCAGATTCTTTTTATCCGCGATATAACTATATTAATTCTCATTTCTAGATCTCATTTGCGAAGAAACTTACACTTTGAGAAGGTAATTGTCAATCGAACCTCTGCTTATGCTCAGGGTACTAGTCTATACTGTATTGCCGTTTCACACAAATTCTTGAGGCTTGATTCGTTTCATATCATATGAAGTCGTGATTGCGTAACATTTTCAATACATGGTAAGCTACTTCATGGGTTTATTTTAAGAGCAGGAAAGCTCTGAATAGAAAACCTTGTGGCTAGTATTTGTCATATTGAACGTAACTGCTGTATATTTGTCAAGGCAATTCTGTTACCTTTCTTTTGTGATATTTTGTATTAGATGAAACTGTGCATCTTTTGCTGCAGATCATATTTGAAATTTTTTTAGCTCTTAAAGTGTTTTTTTCATATGCATTTGTTAGTATGTTAAATACGCATTATGTTAACAAGTTAAACAGGTTTTACGTTCTGCATCTTTGTTTGTTTACAGTCATCGACCACTCCTCTGACACCACTAACTGGGCGTAAATATTTGAGGGATAAAGATCGTACCATGTATGTACACAGTACCTTTTGCATTTATTTCATATCGTTGTTTGTCAGAATTAATCACTCCAATTCGAACGCATTCCAGTGCTCTTTTGTCAAGGAGATATATAACTAAAACAAAATTTTCAAGTTGACCAACATCTTTAGGGCTACGTAGTGTTCGTGAAAATCATAAGTGGATTGTAGGTCTTTTGATTTGCCAATGACGGACAACGTAGAGCTTTTTATTTTCAATCGATGTTCAACCGCTTCTCCATATTCGCTAACAATTGTGTTGGTGATGGAAGCTTAAAGGCTTGTGCAAACTGTGTAGCATTATGCGTAGTATTTGATCTAGCATCATGTCAGGTACAATGCTAGATCGTTTGCACACCTTTTCAGGATATATAACATTGTTTTTTGCAATGCTGGGCGATGTTTGATCAGGACCAGATTATTAGTCCAGCATTTCATTGTTCGCCACTTGTTGGTTGAAATGTCAGGTTTGTTTGCACACACTTTGCAGACATAGACTAATTTTTCACACCAAATGTCAGATGAAATGGTGGACGAAATGTTAGATCATTTGCACAGGCCGTAACAATTCAATTCATCAACTTAGCAGCATTCAGATTGCAATTTGGATTTTCTTTATTATACATCACTTCTAGTTGCTATATTATACCATTCGTACAGCTCGGGTCGTTCAGTTTCTCGCACTTTTGTTTCAAAATTTGCCCTTAATCTTGTCGCCTTTACCTACTTCCCTAATACTCTTAATTTGGTAAGTTTCCCTGTCAAATTGCCTTCCCATTCTACTTTCGAATTCATCGCTGTTCATTTGCATTCATTGTCTTTTTGCTTTCAGTGTTACTCCAATCACAAATGCAAACCAGTCAGTTAGCAGACTTCAGAATCACTTGCTTGGTCTTAAAGCTGCCCCAAGCGAGGCCCTTGAG
Organism: Mastigias papua; assembly: GCA_964019165.1. NCBI lineage: Eukaryota > Metazoa > Cnidaria > Scyphozoa > Rhizostomeae > Mastigiidae > Mastigias > Mastigias papua. The sequence goes on from OZ025272.1 coordinate 2,987,037, forward strand.
TCAATGTTTGCGTAAGTTTCATTTAGGTGTCTCATTTCCATATAATATGGATTGGATTTATGAGTTGGTGTATTTTAGGCACTATTAATTATTCGAACAGCCGCTCAAATGGTGCTTTTTGTTTGAATCACGTATAGTGATTCCTGGAGGTACTTGATATAACTTGTAGCAACCCCTTTGATTGCAATTTGCAAGACTTTTATTTTTGTAGACCTATGCATGGTTTCATATGCACGTTGTATATTGTGCTCACTTTTTTGCCGTTGGTTGCCTAATTTTCACGTAGTTGCTTAGCCAATTTCTCACAATAAGTATTTAATGATTCTATGCATACATTGCAATCAGTAAATGATATTTTAGGATCTTTTTGTTTTTTTTTTCAGCGAATGTCAGAATAACCCTCAAACGAGTCTCGCTGAGACTATTTCGAAGCTTGAGAAGCTCTTTCAAGCAGCTTACACCCAGGTATGAATTTCACAGAACAGTGTTTGTTTTCTGATAATATCCGATAGTAGAAAAGAGCTGGAAAGTTTTCCCATTCTCTAGCACGAATGTATATTATATACTTATTTAATATTGAGCTTTAATTATTTAATAAAATATTAATATTAACAGTAATCCGGTGACTTCAAGGGACTTCTATACTCAGAGAGAATACCAGGTGTTATACACTGGTGGAATATCAGATGTTGTTGTGATGGCCGTTATTTATTTCAGCCATCAGTTGAGCGACCACAGTCTCCTTGTTCAACATTGGAATTTGCAAACAACAGATGGAAATTAGCTCTAATTCTATTCTATAAGGTTTGTCAAACTTTCCTTCTTTTCATTCATATGAATTTCGCCTGAAGTCCACACATTTATACAAAGATATAAGTAATCGGATTGAACAGAAACATCGTTTTATTCCCTTCACAAAGAAACTGCCTAGAGTGCCCTCAGATGTTGATATACTTGTCAAAATCCGATTGTTTGGAAAACTGCAGTTGTTTATTTTCATGGATATTATTTCGTGTGTTTTTTCGCGACATAATTAACTATATGAATCATTAATAGCGAAAATAGTTTGTTTTTTTGAGTCGTATGTTTAGGTTGCAGTTCATGCACTGTTGACACCGAGGAGAGTTGTTTTTGACGACATTTCATTTTTTTGCTTATTACTCCCTAGCTTTATTTGTGTTTTATCATACTGGAAAATTATTTATTGTTTTGTTTCTTAGTGTTTAATGACCTCTCTAACCTTTCCTGGTCTTCTAAGTTATGATACTCTCTCTCAAATTTTGGCCTTGCCTTGTTATAGATACCATACCTACATGGAATATTATCTGATTTCAACTTAATATCCTTCCATTTTCTCTTCGTACAGATACTTGAAAATATTCTGAAAACTGAAAGAAAAATAAACCCATCTGTGGATGTTGGGGTAAGCATTTGTCTCCAATATGAACCTTCATTTATTCATTCATATATTAATTATTGTAGTTCAGATTTTTATGTGGCATGTCGACTGCCTCATTGGTCTAGTGCTAGAATGCTTGCTTTCTGCTCAGAACGCCTCGTTATCGCCCGAGTCATACCGAGTACTGTTGAAATGATACACGCGGCCTCCATTTGTTATCAATCAAGAGTGAAAGGAGAGAGTGCATGGGGGATACACACACGGACCCCACCATTGGACCAACCACTGTTTCCAGTCATCGCTATGTATGAAATTGCCTTGTGGTTAGAGAAAGAGAGACAGATAACGCTGCATGTACCTTTAAGCGCGGAAAGAAGATTGACTGTTAGATAGTACTATTTCCAATGCAGAGTGAGTTAGTTAACTTCTCCATGTTATGATCAGGACAGGCTAAACATTTTATTATCAGGAATACCTTAGATCAGAGTTTTATTTGGAATTTATCTGCTTTTGTTGAGAACTCGTTGCAATTATCAAATATGAGTAAAATCCCTTTTTTTTACTGAAATAGGATTTTTGTCTGATGCTAAAATTTTTATCTTCCTTCTCTTTGGTTATTAATGATGATTTGTTCTATTAGGAAGCTCCTATTTGATGCTTCATTTGTCTGTTTGATTCGTATCTTTCAGAGTATAATCTCTCAAGAAGTATTTGTTAAAACATTACTAGCATGCTGCCTTGAGATTGTCCTTTGCTCATACAACTCTCAAAAGTAAGTAGACACTATTTGTTTTGTTTGTTGTGAAGTACTGGAATTTGGGAGTCTAGTTCCCTGAAATTTTTTGGTTAGAAATAACTGCGGAAAGTTTCGTGACAAAATCTTAAACTGTTTAAACATGGATGAAACTCTTGTCATATAATTCAAGTTAGCTTAGAAGAAAAAACGATTGACTCTCTTGACTTGAAATTATTTTATACACTAGTGACATAAGAACTAATCTACAGATAAATAAAGCAATGAATAAACTTTAGGTAAACACATACAAAAGTATATTCTGAAGTAAACAATCCCTTAGACATTTTGCAGAAATTTATAGCTGGGTACTTAGGTTTCCGGAAAGGAAAAATCTGTCCATCTCTATAGTTTTGTATAGTATTATGTTTAACGGACTGTTTCATAAAGGCTCCGAGGGGATTTGATCTGTTGTTTAATTTATACTGTATTACTTGTTTCTGTAAAGAACGAGTTACTTGGCGGTGGAAGAAGTAGAGTAGCGTAACGGAGCAGTGTGGGGGCCTTGGTGAAAGTGAAATAAATCATATTTGAGTGCCGTATGGAGTCCTTTGTTTCGTGCTTAAAGGTGCACACTGCGTTACGCCACTGGAAAAAAATTAATTTCGATACATAGAAGATGATCTTGAGCTCAGTTAATTTAAATGTCTCCTTGTTAGACTGTGATGCGTCATTTTTTAACCGAGAACTTTTTGCTTTCGTTTTTTAGAACTTTCCCTTGGGTTTTACGGGCGCTGGAGCTAAGTTCATTTCATTTCTACAAGGTATAATATTTACTAACATCTTCTCCTTCTGACATTATAGCAATCATTGTTTGGTGTCTAGACTATTTTTCTATTCACATGTTGTAGCCACATGTAAAGCTATCTGCTAAGCCTAGGTAAAGTAAAAGGATTTTACTATAACATCTTTCAATTGTCTCCTATATTTTCTCTATTTCTATACTTTAAATCTCCCTTTGATATGCATGCACTTTTTGTGACGTGTCTATGCTATCTGTACCTTAGCTTCTTTTCGAGATTTGTATACATCCCTCAAATAGGCTGATCTTTATGCAGGCTGTTTAAACTTTCCACATTTAAAAGTATCCTTCATTTAGGCTGACCTATTTATGTATGTTGTGTTAACATAATAGACTTTTTGCTCATAGATAATTGAAGTGGTCATGAGAGAAGAGGGTCTTTCAAGAGATGTTGCCAAGCACTTGAACAGGGCCAGTACCTTATTTGAAAACCACTTCTTATGGTGTTGCCATTTATCTAGGCCGTAGATACTTGGATGAAATTTCAACTATCTATTTTGTGTTATTCACCAAAACCCCAGGCTATTGGTTTTATGTTGCCTTTTGTAGTAATTAAATGGATGGTGATCTGTGGACAAATGATGATGGGAGGCTGGTGTTTTTAGAGACTAAAGAGGTCACCCCTTTTTAGGAAGACCTTGCCATTAATCTACCCTGTTCTTCCAATTCACCTCAATATATATGGGTACCAACCTTTGGATGACTTGCTTATGGACGTTGATATGAGGCTTAGTTTTTAAGGTGGCTCTCAAAATGAGCAAGGAAATACTAATTTTTCCCTGTCTTACTATCACACATGATTGTTTCCGCGGAACCCATAACATCAAAAACTAGTATTTCCTAAAAAGTACTTTAGTTTTTCAACAACAAATGAGTAAGCCACTGAAGTATATAACAAAACTGAAGGAAATCGGAGTGGATTCTGAGCACCTCCACGAGAAGACTAAGGGAAGTTTGCCCCCTTCTTACACCTTAGGTAGCAAAGTAAGAAGGGAGTACTTGGAAACCACTGAGTAGAGGGGATACTTTGCATCTGGTAACGGTCTTGTCTTTTCTCTTTTCAGTGAAATTTTTCCTTTTTCCGATTAGAGAGCAGATAGAACATTCCCCAGATCAGTTATTTTGTTGGAAGGGCAAATTGGTATTTTAGTATTGAAGATGTTATGCAATGTTCATGCATATTGTTTTTATTTGCAGATTGAGGAGTGCATTCTTGACAAATTGGCTTGGGAAGAGAATTCGCCCCTTTATGATGCTCTGCATAATGTTGGCGACGTTGTGCCCTCTTGTGAAAGTGTCTGCTTTACGCCTAGCGTTCAAGGTGATACCTCATCAGGGACACATGTGCCTGTAGCCACGTTGTCATCTCCTGTGTTGCAGAGACCTATCTTTAAGATTGCTGGAGATAAAGTTGTCGGATACCGTAAGTTTACTGGTATTAAATCAAAAGCAATTAAAACCCAGTCGCCTTGCCAATGAAATTGATAATTGAACCAGACTGCTTTTGTTTGATACGAAACTTGGTGTATTATCTGTTCTTCGTTGGTATTTTTCTCGTCATGATTTGTTTGTTCTTTCGTTTTTCATCGTTCTTCTCTTTTTGTTGTCATCCTCTAGCCCCCCATTTCCCTTATTCTTGTTTTGTGCACTGTTGCCTCTTCGCTATATGTGATGTTTTACACAATGAACACTTGAACCGACCTCATACCCATCTTATTTACAGCCATACAACAATCACCTACAGCGATACCACTCACCGAAAGGTTTAGCTCAACTTCGTACGGAACAGTTAAACGTAGCCTGTTCAATTCTGCGCCAACATCATCCTCCGCAAGCGCAGGCTCATCTACACCAGTTACTGCAACGACGACAATAACGGTATCTCCAGAAAAAGCCACTTTCATTGGTACGTTAAGTATGCCTGGAAAGTTGATGCAGCAAGCTTCAAAAGCAGGAAGTAATATTTTTAGTTCTACTTAAAGCATTTTTATTTTAATTAAAGTTTTTAAATGGCGGATCCCTGTATATCTGCTCCAGCTGAAGGGCAATCCTCCTTAAATGAATTAAAATGAAATGAATGCTGCGAATGAATGAATGAATGAATGAATGAATGAATGAATGAATGAATGAATGAATGAATGAATGAATGAATGAATGAAATTATTTTGGTTGCTCCTTGAGAACTAGAAAAGTTAGTAAATGGATTGTGGAGAAAACCAAAATTTTTCCAGGCGAAGATTTTGATGCTGAGATCTTGGAATGTCTCTCTTGAAATGTCACTTTTTAGAGGAAGGAAAAGTGTCGTCAAACGTATTGCTGACAAACAGCAATTGATTGTACTTAGATCAAGAAACATACCCTGTTATGCAAAATGCTTTTTCTGTCATGGTCCGTTAACGAACGGTTCCCAAAACCTGTCTATGATTTTCAGTTGTGAGATGTATAGCTGATTTTTTCAGCCACATTCGCTTAAGAGTTAAAATCTTATGGCCTAGGCCTTCTTGGCGCTTGGTGCTTTATGACATGGAGCTGTAGTTAAAGGTTGCATAAAACTACAGGCAACAAGACTGGTTGCCTTCATCCACCACTTAAAGTGGTGATCCATTTTTTATGGGTAATTCCGTTTTTGAATAAATCATTCGAGGTGTATTTTTATGTAATTATCCTAATCTTTTTCATTTGCTTGTATTTTTTGTGTCGAAGGTGCCAAGTTTACCGTCATGGTTCCAATTATTCAAAGTCCAAATGCCTCACCCAGCCAGTCTCCAGCGAAACGCCTTGACGCCAGCCCTCAAATTAAACAAGATTCAAAAACCGCCAGTCCAGCAAAACAAACCAGGAAGATTAATTCGCTCGGACTTTTCTTCAGAAAGGTAGATTGTTTCTACTTATACATACATAATATATATATATATATATATATATATATATATATATATATATATATATATATATATATATATATATATATATATATATATATATATATATATATATATATATATATATATATATGTATATATATATTTATATCTATATATGCTTTGATATCGTATTGAGTCATAATTCTAGAAAGAGCATTTATTTCATAGTGATTTATCTATTGCAGGTCTATCATCTGGCAAGCGTTCGTCTAACCGACCTCTGTTCAAAGCTGGGTATCTCTGCCGAACTTCAGCGCAAGTATGTAAGCTTTCAAAAAACTTTGTGTAGGCTGGTAATAGCTAAGACACTGACAACATTGTTTTTGACAGAATTGACAAACATATTTTGATTAAAAGGAGTGCAGCTGCCGACGAACTCTTTGCTTATTCATGAAGTTGTGTTGTGTTACTACAAGTGAATGCAGGTTTTTAGCAAGACTGATTAATGTGCATCTTAATAATACACTCCATATTTCTGCAGACACTACTAATCAAAGTCTGTTTATTGATTGCTACTGCTTGCATATGTTATTGTAGCTGTATTGTACACAGCTGGGAACTCAGTAACATTTTTGCAATTCATCCCCACCCAACCATATGCAACGTCTTGTTCTAGTTTACAAGCACAGTTCGTGCTTATTATGTACTCGTAAGCACAACTTTTAGTGACATCTGGTTTATTGTTGTTTGTTTCATCACTGTATTGAATACACATTATGTAAGCTTCTTCTTGCTTTGTATTAGCAAGTTGTATTCTCATTTCCCCTGAAGTAAATCCTAAGCAGATTGCAGATTGTATTTGTACTTACCTTCTCTGTCTGAGCTGCTATAACGCAAGCTTTTCTGTTCATTACGCTATGGGAAGCTTTTTCATGTGGGATTACTTCTGCACACACTGTAGGCCCATGTTACCAACCTTGAGGGATTCCCCTCTAGGGGGAAATGTAACGTGTACTCTTGAGTACCAAATAATCGGGGGGTGGGAATAATTGGGGGGGGGGGGGATTTGAAAATGCTCTGAAAAATAATAATTGGGGGTTGGAACAGATTGCGGTTGGAAAATATAACACATGGATATTGCGAAGAACAACTTAGGAAGACTGACTAATCATGAATTGTCAATAAAAAGCAAGGTAAAGGAAATTATAGTTGTATTGTAAGCGACAAATCAATAAAATTCTGGTTGGTCTGTAAGTAAATGAAAACAGTCCCTGGGAAAAAACGCAATTTCGCTGAAAATATCTTCAAAATTAAAATGGGGTTGGAATAAGTGCGGGGGAGGGGTTGGAAAGATTTTCAAAAATTAGCATTCGGGGGGGGGAGATTATTCGATACTCAAGAGTTTGAGGGGATAGCGAGCTGCCATAATCGATCACCAAACATCACGGGACCTGTCTTGTCCTTTCTGTGATCGCTTGGGTTTTCCTCTATCGGATGTACTATTGAAGCAGCTAACGTAATGTTACGATACTTAGATTAAAAAAAATACTTGGATTGTAGAATAACATGTAATGACTTCAGCTAGTGTTGATGCAAAAAATAGTTTTAATTAAATTTGGTTGGGGTAGATCCCTTGCAATTTGCCAGCAAAATGGGCGTGGCTTTCATAATTGAAGATTATCTGCTTAAAATGTTTACATATTGTGTATTGTGTTAGCCTATAAATGGAATAAATCCATATGCTGGTAGCTTCTCTGCAACACCAATGTCTTCGTCTTAGGGTCCTAGAATACAAAACGTTGAAGCAATTTGCCCACCGAATTGGCAAATTCTTGTCACTTGCAGACAGAACTTTTTCTTTAGGAACGGGCATATGGTCATCAAAATAACTTCTGCTATTCGCCTATCGTAGGATTTGGACATGCTTTGAACATACACTCATAAGGAGGCTACCACTAATGAAAGACCGCCATCTTGATCAAATGCTTATGTGCGCTATTTACGTGACGTCAAAAGTCACGAAAGACGATAGGACGTTTCACGATATCATGAAATGTTATCGACAGCAACCACAAGCAAACAGCGAGGTGAGGAAATTTTACCGTCTTTTGCCACATAACATTCTAATTGTTCTTGAATGGTTTAATCATGGATGTGGTTCTATCCAATACCTATTTTCATGGTGAAATGAGTAAATGACCTTGTTGCGTTGTAACTTATGGTCTCTCTTTCATACCTAATTTATACAATTTTTTGTTGAGAGATATCATACCAAGGTAACAAAACTGGCATTTTGCTCTTTCGCGACCACGAGTCTCGAATAATAATGATGCAAATGGTCATTTACCTTGTTTATCCCAGTTACCCAGCCCCAGTTACCCATCTCACCCCAGTTACCCATCTCACCCCAACTGACCCCATCTTGTAAAAAATAACGTTCATCCCTCATTTCCAGGGTACTTTTGTCAATGGTAATGCATTTTGCTCTCTTCACAGGTGTACCGTCATGTCCTAATTTCGCGTGGTGCTGCCCCAAAAACTGAAGGAATCTCTTCAAAGGGCGATTCGCATGGAAATCCTTCTACACCAAGCAAAGGTGACCATAAACAAGAGGAACTGAAATTGACACCAACACGATCGACAAGGTCTGCCACCAAGGCAAACAGAGAAGAGCAGAGCGCCACTGTTGAAAAGTCTACAAATGATTCATCTGCAACAGCTAAAGCTGCTGAGCCATGCAAGAAGAATGAATGTGAAAATAAATATGGCGATTTGATCGAATTCTATAACCTGGTTTATGTCAAAGAAATTAAAGACTTTGCTTTGAAATTTGCCCATGCTCAAACGGTGGGTTTGCTTTTTTGATATCTCGTTGCGATCAAGAGCTGAAAACCATAATCATTATCATAATCATAGCTATCATCATAACCATCGCAATCATTATCAGGATCGTCAATGTCCCAACGATATCTGCTTAAGGCAGGGATGAAAGCGCTATTTCTTTAAGCTGTGTCTTGGTAAAACTGAAGAAGACTTGCAGCATGTAGTAGGTATATCATGGCATCTTGTAAGGAAACTTGACTAGTGAGCAAAGCCCATTTGTGGATTCCATTCTATTCGCAGCCAAGCTCGGTCTTTATCCCCAAAGAGTAGCTATTCTATAGGCCCTTGCTTCTGCACTCAGTTCATTAACAGTCTGACTTGTGGCCATTTACATTTTGAGGAAAACAACGGTAGCTTCTAGCCAGCATGGCCCCCAGCTTGTAGACCAGAAAGCCTTAAGTTCTACTTCTTTACTGGGCCACAAAGAGGACCCACTGGATCAGTGACCTAGTACTGACAGTGTTAGAAGATTCCTTAAGTTATATATTAGTTCTGCCTGAGCTCTTGGTAAGACAGAACGTACAGAAATAGCGCTTTATTGTCATTATGATTGTCCTAGCAACAACCATCGTTTATTGCTTTGGTTTAATAGTCAATGGATTTTGTACAGTCATTGCCAAGTCTTTGGAACACCCACTGATTAATGAAGTTTATTGGCGATAGTTAGTTACCGGTCAAATATGAAAGCTATGTTCCGTTTTCTTCTTAAAACAATGCTGGGATAATGGCCTATTTGCCTCAGTGGTGATTGAGATTGAATCGAATTATCTGCTGCGAGTAAAACCTGTTTAACTCAGCAATGTTCTGAGAGGGGGGTGTTCACCCTTTCTATCAAAACACAATTTTCATAAGAATATAGTCCATCGAAATATCAATGCTCAAAATTGCTGAAATTCAGGAATACGTTAAGAATACTGCGAGGCTCAAGCTTCATTAGGGCGTGGACTTTTTGGTTGTTTGAGTTTTCTTTTGAAAACAAAACAAATGCGAGTTTCACTTATTCGGTCTGGGAGTTTTTATTGCTATGATGCAACTCAGCAACGTGTCTGGCAGTGTACGTGGCACAATTTTTGTTATGAGAATATATTGTAAACGAGTAGTAATGCTCAAATTCGCTGAATATTTTGAGAACTATTTGAGAATAGTCTTAGGCTCAAGATAAAAAAATATCGAGGCTCTGCAAAAAATTAGATATTTCTAGAAAGACTGTGAATTAGTGTTAGTGTTCCGTGACTTTTGACGGGCATTGTAGATGATGTTGTGATAATGGTGATTATGTTAGTGATTGAGATGATATTGATGATAGCAGTGATGGTGGTCATGAGAATGATGATAATATTGTTGATTGTGATGATGATTGTGTGGGTGTTGTTAATCATAGTCATAGCACAGGTGATGATGAGTTTTTTGTTGTTGGAAAACTGCGTAACGAACTACGTCAAAACAGTAGGATTACACTCCTGGTCTTTTCATTCCAGAACGATGCACCACATTTATCTCCCTTACCGGTGCGCAGGAGACAGCCAGCATCTCCAAGAAGACTTTCCAGTCGTCACGAGATCTACGTATCACCGATCAAAGAAGGTATGTATTTACGCAGTCTGTATTGTTGATTAACGTTACGGATGAATACTATTGTTCGATTCCTCTATAAATTTATTTCCTGGAAGGATCTTCACATGTCAGTCAATCACGAGGCTGTCGGTCAATCACGAGGCTGTCTGTTGGTTTCATTCTCGATACCAGCGATCTAGGCTCATATGTCTTTGATATGAAAGCAAAATCAATTCCGCAATGGACAATCATGCGTAACTGATGGGGGGATGAAATGCTACTGAAAACAACCGAGGAGCTTTCTCAACATATTTAAACCGTCACACTGCACTGTTCAGATTTGTTTAGAATACTTGCGGAAGAAAACCTGCAGAAACTGTTGGAGTTATCACGATGGGTTTTCTCGAAGATAAGATTAGCATCGAGAGAGATTTTGACTTTATCCATGACGCCTTTATGCCCTTGTCAACTTCTGTTCACTGATACAGTTGCATAACATTTCATAATTCAACAGAAAATGTATTCCACTTGCCACAACGTAGAGTAATTCCCCTTATTCACTGATTTGACAGTGACTTTTTATTCCCCTGAATTTCTCATAATTTTCTTTCATTTAACAGTTGCAACAACTCCCAGAAGTCGCCTATTGTATTGCTTCGATGAGAGCCCAGCCCGGGTAAAAGACTTTTCTCGCTATTTCTCGAACTTCTAACTGTTTATTTTATTTTATTTTATTTTTAGGGTATTAGTTTATTTATGGTATATTTTATTTTTAAGGCCGTTGAATATAACATTTTTTATTAGTTGTATTTTGTGTAGAAAACAAGATGATCAATTGACTTGTCCATTTTGTATTTCACAGCGCCTCCTCGACATTAATAGAATGCTTAGAAGCAGCACCGCACTGTCATCTCGTCGGAGGATATCAGGCCTTGAAACAGATGAAGAATCTGGACCCAGTCCTACAAAAAGACTGTACGAGAAGAAGCTGCAAGCACTAAAACCAGAGAAAAATCACAGAGAGACGTAATTGTAAGACTAAATACTGATTAGGAACAACTTGCAAAATTGTAAAACTAATTATTGTGTATGGTGAATTTTAATTTTCTTTTAGCGATTTGAATTTTTACTAAAAGATTTAATTATTTAGTTAGCACCACGAGTGAGGAATTTAGGTTCATTTCTGTGACCATTTGACTTAGTAGGTACCAAGGACTGACTATATGGTCAGTCTTACTTGAAGAAGTTTTTCAGCTGAAGACAGTATCATTGTGCGACTGATGTGTGTCACACCATAGTAAATAGAATGCTATGGTCACACTATGCTATAGTCTTCAACTGAAAAGTTTGATCTCACAGCCGCTTCAGTTTTGGGCACCATTGTCAACAATATTTATTTCTCCGCTGCCTTTATCTATCGTTGGAGATTATCCAGCGCCTGAAAATGTAACATTGGACATTAAGCTTCACAGCGATACTCTGTATGGATAGGCTAATCAACTGTGGAATCGAATCAGCGGACTGTTTTGTTCACATATGAATCTTTTGTATTTAGTTTTACAGAAGGTGTTTAATGGCTTTATTCAGTAGTGACAGCTCTTTTGAAATTGAATACACGACGGTTGAATTGAATAAATTTCATTTGAAATTATGTAGCAGCTGGAGACCTGGTCTGCATCAGGCTTAAGATGCTGGAATCCTTTTTGCCTAAATGGGACATCCGTTCATAGTTCATGCTTGCCCCTAAAAGCTACTGTTCTTCCAGCTCACAACTTCGAGCTTGTGCTTTGTTAGAATATTTCTAGCATTATAATGAAATCCGACTCTTTCCTTTCCTCCAAGTGGACTTGGAGGACGCATGGTCATTTTATCTCGTACCATGTTAAGGCACTTTCCATTTTCCATATGTCTCTTTATACCTGCATAATTGTGGAATTTCATTCTATTTTTTGGTGCCTATTTATCTTGGGTTACTTTGTTGCATAACTATGTTAAGGCATTGGCGTGGTGATTTCAAAATTATATGATCTTTAGAAGCTTATCTGTAGTAATGTAAAATTCTTTGAATTCATTCATGTGACAAAGCACTGTAATTTTGATTCCTTTTTAGCCACCTCAGTGGTTTTCTACGATAAGTACTCAAGTGCAAGATCTTGTATTCCCCAATGTAAACACAGGTTTAGATCAAATACCTGGCTCAAAATTGTGTTCGGTTTCCCTTTACAATACAGCTTTGGTATTGTATGAACTTTTGATATAGGAAAACCGAACTCAAAGTATTGAAGCAGCAAGGATTAGACTGAGCTTTGCTTGGCGTTGTCCTGTCACTTCCTGTGCTCCGGCCAAGCGTTAGGTGATGTAAGGTGTGGTTTTGGTGCTAGAATCTTAACCTATTCATGAAAAAAGATAACATTAAGCAACTTAATTTTAATCTTGGTTAAATCCTCTACGATCATGGCTGAGCAGGAATAACGTTATTGTGTTCATAGTTATCAAGGAACATAACAATAGAACTGAGCATGCCATCTCCCTTGGTAATTCTAGCATCATCAGCAAGACCTCCAATGAATTTGAATATTTAGAAAGTTTAAAAGTGATTAATTAAACACTGTCTCTTAACTTCCAACAGTAATCGAATGCCCTCCGTCTTTTCTAATTCCCCAAGGTCTTTCTCGTTTGCTTGTTTTTCTCGTTTTCTTCACACATGGCTAGTTATTATTGCAATTTCATTTACATATTTTTTCTTAGGAACCTAGCACAAAGCTTAGTTATAAAAGTTCCTTATTTTTGGACCTGTTTTGACCACATTTTAGTTCTAAAGGCTCGCTAGTAGTTCCACAATATTAGCTGCACAGCTAGTGCTGTAGACAGAAGAGTTTTCTACAAACACATTGTCTGAAGAACTAATGAAGGATCGTGAATACTTTTTTCATTACTTCCGAATGATCCCAGCCCGCTTTGGACATCTTTCAAGCTTGGTGCGTATAAGAAATGAAAAACAAGACACAAATTTGGAAAATGAGTCATGGTTGATTCGAAACATTCCAGTTTTATGCAGAACACACGTTTTTTTGTTTGTTGGAAAGTTGTTTTTGCCCTGCATTGAAACCTCTTAGCAACTTTATTTCAGTACTGAAACTTTCTAAAGACTTTCTTTGCGAGAATATTCGAGCACACTGAAATGCCACACAGAAAGACAGGCACTATGCAATAATATCACCGAAATGCATATAATATCATATGAACTCTATGCATATCAAATAGGAGAGGTGATGGACTTCTGTGAAAATTGGAATTTCAAATGTGTATCAACTTATTAACTTGCCAAGCCTCAGAAATCCAGTACTGGACTTTCCTACTTTTTTGAGCAGCCGAGTACTGCTTTCTTATAAGAAACTTTCGTAAAAGAAATGTGTATAACTCTAAACACCAAATATATCATCTACATACAGAATGTTTGTCAGCCAGTTACTGATTCTATTAGTAAATCTTTTGTTTACACTGCTTCAGAATGGTAATGCCGGGAGTCGGAATCAGAAAGAGAAGAAAGCTGGTAAATCTGTGATCGGTGTGGTTAATTTGCATTTGATGCGGTGAATTTGCGGTTGATGTGAGGAGGTTGCGGTTGATGTGGTGAATTCGCGATTGATGTGGTGAATTTGTGTTTGATGTGACTTATGGACCACCGTAACGGGGTTGCCAATAAGTGTCCCATCAAATACAAATTCACCACATCAATCGCAAATTCACCACCTCAAATACAATTCACTAAAAGCAACATCTTCTGACAGTCTATGTGACGTGTGTGGTGTGGTGCACTAGGGCAATTATCCCAGTCTCAGCTAGGCCTATCAGACGCTGCGTTGAAGCAAGATTATCAAACATTTTTGATATTCTTGCCTCAACGTATCCTTCATGCTTCATGTTTGCTTCAGTTTCTTCATGCGTGTTCAGACTCAACTTGCTATTTGTTTTCATCCCCGGGGCTGAATTTCAACCTATCTGACCAAGGTGAAACTCCATCCCACCTCGCTACTCAACCCTTTGTTGATTTCAGTTTTCAAGTATATGGACAAATTTCAACCCTGGGGTTGAAATAACACCCGAGGTTGAAACTTCACCCCACCTTGAGCTAACCGAGGTGAAATCTTCAAGGCATTGATTGGTATTGTTCTGGAAAGGTGAATGCTCATATAATCGCAAACTCAATTCAACCCCGGGGTTGAAACGCAGTTGACACATGCGAAGTGAACAATCGGTAAGTCCTGAAAGCGGCTATTTTCTTGTATTTAGGTAGTTTCATGCCTTCATTGAGTTTACATTAAAAAAGATAAGCTGCAAGTTTGCATTGAGCAGTCATTTTTCTTATTGCCATGAAAATGGGTCATAAGCTGGCGTGCTTTTTCATACCCGAGGGTTGAAATACACGCTTTTTTATAAGGAACGTAGCTAAGGGCCTAGTTCTAAAAGTTCCTTATTTTCGGACCTCTTGTTATCAAATTCTAGTACTAAAAGTTCCTTAATAGTTCCTTAATTTTCACTGCACATAGAGTGCCACAAAATGGCACAGACACTAGAAAAGCATTGAGATTCTGAATTTTACCTTTAAGTACGGCTAGAACTCAACCTGAAAAGCACAAATGCGACAGGAAATAAGTTCCATATATGCAAAAGCATAATTTCAATCAAGAAGTGTCATGTCTATTCCATTGATATCATCCAATGTAATGTAATCTTCACATGCATCTGAGTAGAGCACTCGGAATTTGAAAATGAAAAGTTCCTTAGGGATTTTTCCTTTAGTAGTATAAGTTCTTTAAATACTTCGGCCTTCTACATATAGGTTCCTTATAAAGTGGTTCCTTATAAAAAAAAGCGTGTACACATGTATTATGAAGCTCATTTCACCTCGCTCAAGTGGGATGGAACTCAGCCCTGGGGTTGAAAACTTCCATGTAACCAGGCCTTTAATTGCATTAATTTTTTCAACTTACGAATGACGTAATAACCTCCAGCCAAAGACCCTTTGTGCCGTCATTTGGGTGGATTCCATGACGTCATA
Source organism: Mastigias papua (assembly GCA_964019165.1). Classification (NCBI taxonomy): domain Eukaryota; kingdom Metazoa; phylum Cnidaria; class Scyphozoa; order Rhizostomeae; family Mastigiidae; genus Mastigias; species Mastigias papua. Next base: position 3,002,394 of record OZ025272.1, read on the forward strand.
GCCGTTGCGTCAAGTACCGTGAGAGAAATCGCAGTCAAAATTGTGTTTTTTTCGGAAAAGGGCGTTACCGCTAACTTTATTAGCCCCAAGTGTAAAAAATCCATAAGAGATGCAGAAAAGATTCTTTGCTTTTTTCATAAGGGAGCGATCATTATTTATGACCGTGGTGGGGAGAGAAGATAAAATGGTGGGGTAACTGAAGAAAATAAGCTGTGTAAGGTGGGGTAGAATTATAACTTTTGACCTTGAGGGTAATGTAAAAACGTATACCATATTTAAGCATAAATGCACACTTGCTTTACTGTTTTCCTACGGTGGGGTAAAGAGAATTTGACTTTAGCAAATGGTGGGGTAGAGCTTTTTTGAGGGAACATAACGCTTTCTCTTCAGTCCCCACCCCAGCCATAAATAATGACCGCTCCCTAAGCTGTACCATTCTCCTGATGAAGTTTTAAAACTAAAATTGTGAAAGAGCTAGGAATGCTTCAATATACGTTAGTTTTATAAGAAAAAGTTTACAAGAAAATGAGGCTCAAATGGCAAAAATCTTAAGAAAATGTTAAGAAAATCATGAGGCTCAAGTTTCAAAGTTTACCATTTTAACGTTCCAGGAATCGATATTAGCTCATTCTGTACAAGTTCCTTTTTACAAAGATCTAACTTTTTCTTTGATCAATCTTTCTTAACAAATATCAAATTTTTTATGACATAATGGTAAGCGTCTTTTAGCCAGCTGCGGTTGGCGAAAGAGAATTGAATGTTTTGATCACTGATTGACTGATTAATCATTGATTTTAATGATGATTGGGTATGTGATTTTATTACATACTTCCAAGCAAGGACCTAACGTCACCAGCAGCCAATAATATGAAGGCTAGCGTTACGGCGTTGCAGGCACTCAGATCAGTACTTGTCGAGTAGTGACCGGTACCGTTGTTTGGGATGTCGCCTTCATGGCGGAAACGAAGTTGAAATGCCGTGTGAACTCGTTAGAGTTTGCTATTACATGCTGGAAGAACACAGTATATTCAAGGCTAGAAGGTAGTTGATACGTTCTACATTATTTTCAGATACTGATTTTGTACTTATGTGTTTTTTTGCGGATTTGGCATACGTGTTACTTTCAAATGGAAAGCCTTGCAACGTTGACATTCATAACGACATTCGTGTGTGGTTGCTCGCTTCAGCCTTATTGATGCGAAGGCATTATTGAAATAGAGTACAGTCTTGGCATTTCAAAGGGAGCAAAGGTCTACATTAGCTAAAGCTGCCGTTTGGATGACCTGCTTTGTTAAATGAGGCCTGGATATGTTATGTCAAGGTACTTTCCCTGAAGGGTGAACTGATAGCAGGTTTTCCCTTTTAATGATAATATGGACTTTCCCACCTATAATGTCATATGTGGATCACATTCTCTTCCTCCAGAGATAAGTCATAGTATACTGGTGTAAATTTATTGCAGCATTGGCACGGATCCGTGGCATGCAGAAGTTTCCGATTTCAAACTGGCAGTATCCGCGTGCATGACAGATATATGTCTGATTATTGCTTGGGACCAGTGATAAATGATTTGTAGAAAATTACTGGGTAGTGGAGGGGTAGTTTGTCTATAGACGCACAAGTTCTACAGCTGTATGAAGCTAGAACTTTCGATTATGCTTACCGGGAAGTTGGCGAACCATGTTGTCAACTTCTATATTAAGTTGTATGTGCAAGGGAGATCAAGAACTAGTTATAGTCAATATTACTTGACACTTTACAGTTTGTTATTTACAAAATTTGCAGTCTAGTAGATAAAGTAGCTAATTCAAGTCAACTACAATTATGACTGTAAAAGGATCAAAAAGAAAAAGTGTATATGAGCTGCAAAGTGTACAGTTGTAGTTTCCCCCTTTGCAAGGTTTTATTTTCCTTTTGAAAGCTGCCAAATCCTTCTGCATATCTGATATAACTTAGCATAAAAACGCTTTACTGGTAATGGATAAACTACATATAAATGGAAAGAATTATGATTCAGCTTTATGGAACAAGGCTTATGTAATTCTAGTTTGGCTATTCTGTACTGTATAGGTTATTTCCACTTGATCTGCCCCTGAGCATAACATCTGTCAAGTTAAAGTTGTCCTTGTGGTGAATGAGATAAAGATGATTCATTGAATGACAATGTACTTAGCAACCTGTAAAAGTGTGATATCATGTTTGGCATTTTGTTATTTTGAGAGTATGGCCTGGGATGGTTTTATATATGAAGTTGTTTATTTTCATTATAGGCAAAATATGAAATGAAATGTTTAGTGATATCAGAGTAATATTGTCTTGGTGTCAGAGTAAAAGGCAGACATGGATGGGAATGTGATGTTCCATAAGATGGTAGAAGAAGTGCAGTTCTTGGAGTTGATGTTGGATTCACAGAATGGCACTCTATCAAGAGCAGCCCCTAAAAGAACATACTCTGCACCAGCTAATCAGCTCATGCTTGAAGCTGATTTTGAGGATGAGAATATCTTAAAGTCATGTCCTGCATCTGTTGAAAAGTCACTTATAATGGGAGAGGCATCTGATGAATCAGTGAACTTTCTGAAAATTGTGGATCAAGAAGATTTGATTGCTGATTCCCCAGCCATTCCTGATCAGAGGCTGTAAGTACCAAGAGCTAAAGGTTTTCACAGTGCACTTGTATGATGAATGCAAAATATTTTTGTGTTTATATGCCATAGACCAGTTTTATCTAGGAAGAGAAATTTGAGGCTATCTGAATTTATATCCAGATGGTCAGATGGTTCCTCTATTTGGAGAAGTCATATATTTTAGAAGAAAATTCTTATGGTGTTTATTTTAACCAAATGATTTAAATTGTGAATTTTGGTAATACCCATTTTGTTGATTTGCATAGTTGTTTATAAAGGGCTTACTTTTCAATATCTAAATCACACCAATTGATGTGGGTTGCAAGCTAGATGGACAGGGGCTTGAGGCATATGCCTGCACCTTTTTCCAATGAGGTTTTGGTTTACTTTTACCTGTTAAGAGTTCCAGAGTAGAATCTCATTATTTATGTTTGTAAGGCAAGAGAGGGCTTAAAAATTTAAGGATAAATTAATGCATAGATATATTAGTGCTTATGTCAATGCTACAATATTTGCCAGAAGTCCTCAGATGCTTAGCACTTTTTTATCCTGTGCTTATCTTTTATCCCCTCTGCCCCCAGTACAATATTTTTTGGAGAAGTACATGGGTTGATGGAAAAATTCACTTGGGGAAAATTTTGAGTGTCTCATAGGCAAGATGGCATTGTTTTAGGGGGATGGGGGGTGCATGTAAAGTGCAGGGATGCAAAATTTGAGAGGAATACGGGTTTTTATTGTGTTATCATAACTGTCCAAGGAATTTTGGTGGGTGTTGTAGTACCTTAGGCTGTTTAAGTCTACTTCATGTTATGTTGTGTTTTTGTTAAATTACAATTGCATTAAAATTAATTTTGTCTAACATTTGTATTAATCTTAATCAATCTAAGCTGCTATTTGCTAAATCAAACTTGTTCTTAATCTGGGCTATTTTTGCTATAGTTAGCTGACACAAAAATTAAATGGACTAAGGTATTATGTTTTGTGTTGCTGTTGTCTCCAGTGGTCGTTGTGGTAGGTAGGATGGTTGGTTATATGCAGAGACTTAAGGAGTATTTTACCTGTGATAGAGTTGGCAGAGTTTCAGTATTAAGTTAAATGTAACAGTGGTTTCAAAACTCCATGGGCCTATGCAAGATGTATCTATAGCAGAGTTGCAGTAGCAGGTTTGATGGAATATAACTTACTGCCCAGGACCAGGGTCTACCATTCCAGATAATGCCACTACAGAGTGGCACTACAAGTCATTAGTTTTTCTCCAGTAGAAGAATGTTCCAGGAAGGTAGCATTCCATGTTTATTGGCATTTATAGAGTTTTTGTGAGAGGAGGATGGATCACATTGAGGGTTAAAAGTTTGTGAATAGTCTGTTGGTACTAGAGAACTCCACTTTTGCTCAGAAAAGCAGCAACATATATACTGAAAGCTTTTTTGTTAGGTGTCTGTTTGCTTATAAAGCATTGAATGATGACCGAAAGGTGAACCAAAATATATAACCAGGTGTGGATGATTTCACATTACAGGACAAATACTGTGCCCATTTGGCTATGTGGCTGAAGCTTATTAACTGTTCAATTATTCAGCTTGATGTTGGTATTTTGTGATCTGAAGAGTTTCTGCTGAGAGGAACTTTGGTTGTGTAATTGTTGTTGAGCAAATTTTTTTCCATTTTTATCTGGAAGAAATTATCCCCATTTGTTATTTGATTTGATTTGCTGAATTAAGAGAGAAGATATGAAATGGTTTAAGGATGATCTGCTTGCTGTGGAAGGTCTAGTTTTGCATGAAAAGGTTTGATTCATGAGGAAATTTGGTTTTTAAGCTAATACATGTAAGTAGTGGAAAGGTTACCACAGGAGAAATATCATTTTCCAGTACTAGATTTGTCATTAGTCATGGCTTTGATCAACTATGATGCAAAGCAGAGTAAATCATTTTGTCCTTTGATCATGTACAAATTGATGCCAATTGATCCAATCACAAAAAGCTGCAAGCAAATGTTTTGTTTTACAAGATATCCCAGAGACAATTTGGAAAGTTCACATGTCAAAAGTTTGAATATTTGCTAAGTGACAAGTTTTGACGATAACAGTAATCATCAAAATTGGAAAAGGCGCAGTTTTCTTTTATTTTTGTGTAGTTTTTAATGGGGACAGTGATGGCTTGTAACATGCCATTTACCCCATCTGCAGTTAAGCTTCTTTGTTAGAGCACCAAGAATATTATTCAGTTGCACAGCTGGTTAGTGTTGATCAGTGATTTTTATGGTATGAGGGAAATTTAGCTGCCTGTCAATGGATTTGTTTTTGCAGTTTTAGTAGGTTTATATTCTTAGATTTTATTTGCTTTTGCTACTGCAGTAGTGGCCCAAAATAGGATAATCCTTACGTTTTGAGATTGGTGCACCTGAATGTATGTAGTTTATAATTATCTAATTTGTCTAAATTTGGTTTTGGGTTAGTTTTAATATCTTATGTCACTTCTCATCAGATCACCAAAGCTACCAATAGCATGCCGACCACCACCTGATCTGAAAGCAGCTGCACTTGTTAATGAAATACCACGTGGGATAGGTGTTGATGGGGAAAGGAATGAACAGAGTACACCTGAAGTATCAAAAAGTAACCAGAAACAAAGACCCACTGTACCACCAAGAAAAGCTGTGAAGCAGAAGTATCAGGAAATGGAAAGGCCTGTTCCAGGTAGCCATTTTGTTTTTATATGATGTATATACAGTTTATATATATAAATATAAATATATATATATATATATATATATATATATATATATATATATATATATATATATATATATATATATATATATATATATATATATATATATATATTTATATATATGTTATGGGGAAATTTGCTTCAATAAAGTCTTTCTCTTAGGAATCAAGATCTCTTTAGATGGTGATCTATAGGGCCTTCTCATAGTTTTACAATTTTCAATGATGAAATTCCGAAAAACAAGCAAGGGGGCTCTCTTCTTGTTAGTTGACCTACTTAGAGAACTTGTTCTTAAAATTCAACTACCCTATATTAGAAAATTAGAAATATCAATTATATCTATTAGTTTGCTTTCTTTTTCTTATAAATATATCATTGTTGTTTAGCTGTATTATTGTAATTAATGTAGAATATGCTGTTTTGTTGTTGTTCTAGTATAGTAATGTAGTTGAATTGAATTCAATTGAATTAAATGGTTTAGGGATTGTTTGCTAGGGACATCTACACCTATTGTAATTCTATTCATTAATAATAGGCACACACATGGATGTTACAATTGTGTGAGAACTATTTTAGATTTTGTATTATGTGAGAATTATGCTAGATTGAATACAATGCAAGATTTATGCTTTATTGGGAATTTTTGCCAGAATTATAGTATGTCCATTCATATATGGATGCTATAGTTGGTGTTGCAGGTTGGTTTGGGGTAGTGTTGCCTTATTTTGATCTGCAATACGTGGTTCATAGTTATATAACTAAATGTAATTGATTGAGCATACAAATATATAGTAGGTAGAACCATCTGTTTTTATTTATAGAAGGTTTGGAGATAAGAAAACAATTGTTCTTGCTAGTTCATAGTGTACTTGCTTTGTTAAAGTCAATTTTAATTTTAAATCTTTTGTTTCCCATGTTTAAATGTTTTTGTAGCTCCAAGAAGGAAGAAAGTACCAGAACCACAGGCCATATTTGCTTCCCCTGACCAGCAGCCTTCTGCACCAATTGTGGCATGGCCACCAAACCCAGAAGCTAGTGTGGGAAATGGACAAATATACCATGCACCAGTGATTGAGGAATACGCTTTAAATCAGAGAAGTGAAAGTGAAACCCGACAGGATAATTCTTATGGAGATGCAGCCGACTTAAAGTTGGATGACCTAATACAGAATGTAAAGCACTTGTGCCTAACAGGGGCACCACAGAATGTGAAAGACAATGTTATCAAGAACATAATAAAGATGAGTAACTCAATTAATGAGAAATATGCAATTATTGATGTTTGTGGATTAATAGAAGACAACAAGGTAATTCTATGTCTATGTCAATAATTGTGCACTTTTATATCTCATTATATATACACTATACCATCAGGATGTCAAATTCTTGGCCTAGTTTTGCTAAGGAATCTCATTAAATTGCAATGTGACCAGTGGGTAGTGTTTTCTTCGGCTGTATGGCATTTCTCCAAAACTCAAGAAGCTAATGTAGATTTCTGAAATTGTATGGTCTATATCCAGTGCAACCACATTGCAGCTTACTGGCCACATGTCACACTTTGACATTTAATCTATGCTTGAGGAGCATTTTTAAGGTTGTAGCTAGATATAGACTGTTTTTCTTAAAATTATAAGGGAGTGAAGTTTTTATATATATGCTTACTAACTTATTATATTTAAATGCTGATTTGCAAATTTTTGTAGAAGTTTGTATATTTTGAATTATTAGTTGGGAAGTGCATCTCAACTTAACTGTGAACTTGAGTATAAGAGCTACAATGAAGAACATTGTGAGAACCAAAACAGAATGGACAACCTTTTTTTTATATGTTTCTTAATTCAATTGACACATTCATGTTAGCAAAAACATAATACAGATGATTAGATATGTTTTATTTGATTTGCTGTTAATTTGGATGTGTCTATTAAATGAAAGAACATTTATAAAAGGATTGTTCTTTCTGGTTTGGGCCTCACAAAGGTTTCCAGTGTGGCTCGCATCCTCAAGTTCTCATAGTACTATTCTGAATTATGTGGTGAAATTTTTATTTTCCACTATTTTGTGACTCTCAGCCATCTGTATCTTACTGAATGCTGCTCTTATCAAAGAGCAGCTTGGTGACCTGGTATTTCGAAGCAACAAAATATGAGAGAATTTAGATTATAACAAAGCTTTATAGAACAATGTGGAATATTGCTGAATTATGTTATCTTATAGAATTTGTTCAAGATATATTGTATTAGCAGGCTTTGTGACTCAGAGTTTGGCTCAATGTTTTATCAGTCAAATGTGGTGGTTGATTTGAACAGATAGCTTATGATTCACTAATGCTGAATTTTTATCCATTTATGTTGCTTTATCTGGGCATGAAAGCATGAAAACTTTCTGGGCTTACAAGCATTTCATTTTTTAATTAAGCAAAGTCTGCTCTGGCAAACTTTACCAAGCTTTTGTTTGCAAACTCCACGTTTGCGAGAGTTTAGATAAGTTTGTGGCGCTTGTCTACACTATGAAACTTAAGCAAACTTTCCAGAACTTTTGTTTGGTGAAGTTCGTCAAATTTTATATGACATAAAACGGTGAAGGTCTTCAGTATTATTCCTGGATTTCGAAAGCTAGGACGTCAAGGCTTGTTTTTGTATCTGTTGAGAATTAATTGAAGAGCTTAGCTATCATAGGAAATTTCTATATTTTTAGCAAGACTTCTAGGCTTTCCTGCCTCTTGATTTTCTCCTTTATCTATATTATTATCATTGAAAATCTGTCAACTCTCGGTCATCGGGCATTACAAGGGTGGTTACATTCTTCCAGTATAAGAAATCCATGTAGTAGCATTCAGGTGACTGAGAGCCGGAACATATTTGTTATGTATATATTTATGTTATTATCATTATTATTACAACCATGCTATGCCTATATCATAGAGAGTACCTTAGTCTGATTAGGGTATCTTTAGATTGTATGTATTTAAGTTCAAATTTATCATGAAAGTTTCCATTATTAAAACATTCTTTATAGTTAGTATACATGTCTAGTTACACAGTGGTATGCCATAGCAACTAATTAAATCCAACTAAAACTAAAAATCTAAAATAATACTTAATGTACTTAATATATAAAAACACTTTATCTACATAGCCTACAATTGCAATTTTCCCCCTTCCAGCCTATTATTTTCTTTTTGAATGCTGCCACATTTTCAGACGACCCCTGTGTTAATCATCTGCGCCATCCTGGCATAAATATATATTTCTATATATAAATAAATATATGTATATATATATTTATATTTATATATTTATATTGCCTGTTGCACTCGTTGAGTCATGAGTGGGAAATTAAAAGTATTACCTCTCTGAACTTTGTCATATTACCCCGATTTTTCTTTTTGCCATCGAATCATTTTAAGTGGCTTGACGGCTTTTTTTAAACTTTGTTTTAGGGGGACAATCGCTATTTCATTACTTTAGCTGTTTCAGTGTTGGAAACCTACGCTTCAAACTTGCTGAAGGTGGAACAGGACCGTCCTGCTAATTGGAGGAAAATAGACTTCTCACATGTAAAGTTTCAGGAGAAAGTTGGAGTTTTGAAAGGATATCAAGGCATCTTGAAGAAATTAGGCTACGAGGAAGAGGTGTATGATGCAAACGGAACACTTGTTGGCCAGAAATTTCCAGATTCTGTGAAGAATTCAAATAGAATAATGGTGGAGAAAATATTGACTGACTTATGTATTGCACGTTATGAAATAGATAAGATTGCAACCAAATCACATCCAAATTGGAAAATGCTGCTTGAAACAAGGCAGATTCCTTCAGAGTATGACGTATGTGACAGCAGTGATAGTGATTTTGGTCAAATGGAAGATGAGGAGGAACGTTTTGTGCTAGCCTCCAGTCCAAAAACCTTCCATAGTGAAAAGGTTAGTAAAAGAGTCTCAATTTATGAAGATGAAGAAAGTGAAGGGCAGGGTGTCCTCCGTAGTTCATTAGAAGAAGAATCATTTACCAAATTCAAGGCGCAAAATCCCGCGCCAGTCCCGGGTGGCCAAGATATGCTTTATAAGCAGCCAACTCAAGGGGTATCCTGTGAGGAATATTTGCCTTCCTCAGCTGTCAAACAGATAGCTACAGGAGCGCAAACTTATAGTAAGACAGAACAGTCTTCTGCTTCAAAACGGCAAGTGCAATATATGAACCAGAAGCCAGATTTCAACGGATCTGATCCGTGCTTACCTTTTAGCCAGCCAAAGCAAGGTTCAGAGTTCAATAGACCGGATCGCTTATCGCCCATTGGGCAGTCAAGCCATGCTTCAGGTTTAAACAGACCGGGTCACTTATCGCCAGTTGGGCAATCAAATCAAGCTTCAGTTTTCAACAGACCGGATCATTTATCGCAACTTGGCCAGCTAAACCAGGGTCCAGATTTCACAAGACCTAGTCACATATCGGCATTTGGCCAGCCAAATCAAACTCAAAATGTTAAAAGACCGAGTGAGTTGTCATCTGTTGACCAACCCGGTCAAGGTCTAAATTTCAGCGGACCTGACGCGTCATCAACTTTTAGGCAGCCTAGACAAACAATGGAGTACAACAGTACATCGTCATATTGGCAGCAGCCTGTGCAAATGCCTCACAGTGGCATTGGGATAAATCAAGCATCATCTTTTGTAAAGCCGGATGATCAGCAATTTGGCCAGTCTAGTCCTCCAAATACGAACTTCTATTCTTCTGACACCACGTGGGTCTATAGCTCCTCTGTAACTACACCAATGAAATCCGGGCCTTATCCTGAAAGTGTGCAGGACCCAGTGGCAAACCCCAAAGCGACGGGAAACGCTGGTAGACGACTCCCCGAGATTTACTCACGTGAAGAAGAGAGTACCACCTTGGGGGCTAAATCTAGAATTGATTACCCAACAAATGCTAAAAAGTTTCGGCACAAATTGCCTGGTATTTATTCTGAGGTCGAACCACCACATTTCAGTGCCGCCGGATTGAGCCCTATGCGTGAGCCATACGATGTGACACGTTCATCAGGTGCATCTTCACAGGCTGGGCAGCCGTCGCGTATGCCACAGCCGTTCCGTAATGTTGATTATATCGACGTGAATGCGCCAAGGATTCAGTATTCTAGCCAGTCAGCTAGTATTGATCATCAAACACCAGATAGAAATCGTCAAGGGTATAGGGAAGGAACAGGGTATTCTGGACCAGGACGTATGGAATTACCGAAGTTATACGAGAGAGATGATGAAATGATTAACTTGTCACAATCGCATTATGAATCACAGAGAGTTGACCACTCACAAGCAAATGCAATTTCTTCTCAACAAGGTACGTGTCTGAACAGTTTGTACTATCACAAGCTTTGGACCAAAACGATTTGTTGCTGGTCCGTTTTAATTTTAGTCTATTAGTGTTCATTCAAAAGGTGCGTACGCTCAGTATTCATCGATTTTGGACCCCGTCCCCTTTGCGTACGTTTAATTCATCGCCCCGCCTAAAAATTTGAATCTATGGTTCATCTCATTATTTTCAAAGTTCGCAGAATTTAATGCATATCCGAGAAATGTGAAATCTAAATGTAAAGTATTTCAGGATCAAAATGATCTCGTGTTTAAAATTTTTAAAAGATAGTTTTATATATTTAGGATACTTCGCAAGTTATTTGCTTTTGAGAATTAGACGGGTGTACGTACATTCTTTGAAGAGACCCCTGCCCCTTGCTGATTGTTTTTCCATTTGTCTTTCGATTGTGGAGACATGAAACCCTTATCATTGACTATTTGTTTACAATCATTAGTTATTAATTCTTAATTTACATCGTTCAGATAATTTCTTATGCTTAAGTTCTCCTTGCTGTTAGACGGCCATCATTGGCATGTTTACTATTCCTTGTTACTCGCAACTGACATATACAAATGAGAGTGCGAGGGGACGATCGACCCTTGAGCAACAACTTGAAAGCGTGAACCGATGGCGCAGTGTTAGAGCACTCATCGTTCACGCTCGAAGGTTACGAGTTCGAATTCCGCTAGTGTCGATCATTTTCTGGCACTTTTTCTTTACATTAGGTGAAAATGATAATAGTAAGTGTTATTATTTTGAAATCTTATCCCTTTAGAAAGAACCCCTTATAGAGCTTACATTAATTTTTTATCGTTGTGTATTTTCTACTGCTGTTCTCAGATTGCAGTGTACGTTATGCCTGGCAATTGCAACTGCGCTGCGGAGTCAAATCTGAGACCCCGTGGATACGAGAGCGGATCCATTTAGTCCCGGTCCCAAACTGGTACCGATCGGCCTTCCATACACTCGAGATCGCACGTGTCCGATCCAGTTTGGCTCCGCTTGCGTACCAAAGAAGCACGGTTAAAAAGAGCGTGCTTGTTTGGATCCGATCCATTTGGCTCCCCTTGTGAACACACTGATCCTATCCAAAAAGAGTACAGATAGAGAATGAGGCTAATTTCGTATGCAAAAGAGGCCATAGCAGGGGATCTTTAACATGCAAACTAATGGGTAAATTCCCTTAGATCTCCTCACTAGTTGGCCCATGATTCCCCACTAGTAAATGGCCTTTCCGTTAAAGTCGTTTTAAAATTGATCTTAATTTGGCTGTTTTCGTCTCATTACTGTCAATCAATGTGTGTTTGATTTTCTTGCACTACACCAAGGCAAGGTCTGTCCAGATAAAATTTTGTGACCTGTTGGCTTTAAAAACCATTCTCATATGCACGCAAATTATTTTGGCTCTTTTCCGGTGCGGAACACAGTAATAATTCTATGTCACATCCAAACAGGAACCGAACCAAACAGATCCGTTCTCGTGTGCACAGAGTCTAAAATGAAAGTGTCCTTTGTAGTATCATGTGGGCTACACTTTCTGTTTCCTTCTTACGACGCTCTGTCTCTAGAAGTTAGCCAGTGTTGGCGTCTGATATCCGTCTGCAACATTGTAATTTTTTATTGTAGGATTCTACGGGAAAAGTGCAGCATATCCAGAGACTTTGGAACAAGCGAATAGAAATGGCGATTATGTACCTGCTGCAAGGGACGACTATTCTCTGCAAGGCTCATTCATTCCGCGCAATAGGGTAACGCCTGGGCACAAAGACGAGAAATCTCCTGCGGGAAAGACTCACTGGAGTTGCAGGCATTGTACATTTCTCAATCCTGTTGGGACAAAGGTGTGTGAAATGTGTTACAAAACCAGTTGGGAAAGCAGTGATGGCAGTGAACCGGATGTGGAAGTAAGTCGTTCTATCCGCCATCAGTAGTATGGACAATAGTCATCGAGCTCAGCAACCCTACTATCATGATCATCATAATCATCATCATTATCATTGTCATCATCATTATCATTATTATGCTACTCTTTTATCTCAAGGTTTAGTACTATCACCCATACATGTCAGAAAACTACCAGCCTCTGGTCAACTGTTCAGCAAAATTTGCCTGGAAACATATTCAACTTTTCGATAAAATACTTAGGCTGCGTGCACACTGAGCGAAGCGAAGCGAACGAGCGAATTAGCGTACAGATAGTTTGTATAAAAACAATACGTCTGTTCACACCGAGGCAGAGCGAAAGAGAAACGGAGCGAGAATATTACTTCGCATGTATTTGGTCGCAGCGAAATGAAGCGAAGAGCATCATTGGACCTGGTTTATTTGATGAAATCAGTAAATACCATGTGTAATATGAGCAATAACTTACTGAAATCGTTTATTCAGTGAATGGAGTGTATAGAAGTTTAACCTGAACGCAATTACAAGTCTTGTTCTGCTGATACCAGGTTTTGAGATTTAGTACCTTGGTTCGCATAGTGACATCAAGTTTGCTGTATACCAATAGTGAATCGGAAGTAGATTAACTCATTCCAAAGAAATTATCCTTACATTTTGCCAACTGATTCCACAATTGAGGCATCAACAGATGATATTCGCCAAAATCTGGCCTGCCTCTTTACTAAGTTTATGAAACCCAACATCGTTTTATTTTCAAAAGTAGAGAATAGTTAAGAAATATTCTCTTTGTGGATAAAAGCATTCTTTTTCATGTTAAGTACACAATTGCCGTGGTAAAGTTCAAACTACATCAAGGTCAGATTCACGGCTTTTTCGCTCTCTGCATGATGTTCCGATCGCTTCAGTTTGCTTCTGCTCATTCGCTTCGCTTTGCTTCGCCTCGCATTTCGCTCGCAGTGTGCACGCAGCCTTATATGGCACTCTCCCCACTCGTAAAAACCTCGGCAAATGGTCAATTTCTCAATTGTCTTCATGCTCTTTCTACCTTCAGTCAGAGACTCTACAGCACGTGGTATTTAGTTGTTCTTCATATCTCGATGATGGTAGATATACTTGGCGCCACAATTCTGTTCTTCTTTTTCTCGCTAACATATTCTCCTCCCTCAAACAATGCACAGTGTACGCTGATCTACCTTCCTTTTTGTCCCCATGCATGATTACTGGTGAATCTCTTCGTCCTGATCTTCTATTGCTTACAGGAGGCAAGTTACTCTATATTCTTGAACTCACAATGCGGTCTGAAACTAATATACGTAACAAAAGTAATTGTAAAACTGCCAGATATAGGTCATTGCTTAGTGAACACTCTCCTTCTTGTAATTAAGTTACATTCACCATCATAATCATCATAATCATGATCATAATCATAACCATCATCATCATTTTTGTGGAAAGAATTGCTTTCGACAGTGTACGTACCACTGCATAGGTATAGAATAAAGGCGTTTTGTGTTTTTATAGATCATTCAAGCTTCTTACGTTCCAAGCTCGCCAGTCTTTGCATCGACCGAAAGATCCCCACATACTTCTTCAGTCAACGGAATACGTCATCGCTACCCCGATGAACCAAATACACAAGGGGCTCACGGCTTCATGTATGAGGACAGTCCGCGCTTTATTTACCCTTCTTATTCAGACATGCCGTCCGGTGGTTATGGACATAATTCGGTATATCCGCCAGCCTACAGATATGGCCCTCTATCTGGTCCTTATGCGTATGAAACCTCTGTAGAGGTATGTTTTTTGCACCTCAATTCTCCTAGATTTAAAGATGATTTCTGTTGGGACTGTAGTAGAAGTACAACTTGTTAGTGACATATTTCTACTACTCAGAGTTTCATGCATGGGCACTCATCAGGCAGACTAAGAAAATATTCCTGTGCTACGATATTTTTTGTGCAATATTCCTATGCTACGATATTTTTATGCAATACAATAATTGTGTTGTGCCAATGCTTTTTTTCACTGAATAGTATTTAGCTCAATAATAAGGACACGACAGTGCAAGTTTAGCTCAAAATTTCAAGCTTGGTGCGGTCTTCAGAGGTGTCTTATGTATATAAAGTTGTATAAATTTATAGTTCTATAAATTTGTTTACATTACAAGCATACATGCATGGTGAATAGGTGCTAAGTGGCCAATCATACGGCTGACTGCACACACTATTCATCATATCACGTGTATCCATATCTGGCTATTTATTTCGGTTCACCTTTCGATCGTTCTCCGACGTATCATACTCTGACGAGTGTCGGACGAAGAGAAAAAGCTTTTCAGTATCTCTGAAAAATGGTGCCGTTGTTTCGTCCTTTAGTTAATTTCTGTAGTACCAACAGACGTCATATTCATATATATATATATATATATATATATATATATATATATATATATATATATATATATATATATATATATATATATATATATATATATATATATATATATATATATATATATATATATATATATATATATATTTATAGCATATCGGACACTTGAATACATCTTCATAATGACGATTGAGACCATAGGTTAGCTCTTTAGTGTAATTTGTATGACAGAACCTCTGTCCGTGTTCCTATTTGCTTTGTTCAACCTACTGACCTGACTGCCTTTAATGTTAGAAGAAAAATCAAGAAAATGTTAGAAGAATTAAGAAACTCGACTCATTCTGTGTGCGTTTTTATTGGTCGTTTTGATTTTCTGATAGACATTTTTCCGTGCATCAATTGTTTACTAAAATTCAATAGTTCAATAGTCAAGTTATTTTCAGGGGACGTCACTGTGTGGGATGCTGTAAATGCGTTACGCCATCTTTGCCAACAGAAAATTAACCATCCATAAGTCATATGATTCCATTAAAATTTTATATCTTTAATTTTCTTAGCTGTGAAGACAATCTTCAAATTTTATGATGTCAAAAGTTTGTCAGACTACTTTTTTCTACCTTTTAGACTCAGCATTATAATCCCAGCCTTGCGGACTATATGAATGCTCCACCAGCCTCGGCTAGTTCTTTGAACCAGTTTTTCACATCGAGATTGAATGTAGGAGAGAAGCGAAGAATGTCGGAACACGAGAAAAAGAAGCAGCGAGAATTGGCTGCAAGAGTAAGACAAGATAAGATAAACCAAGAGGAGTTAAAGAGAGATGCAGAGGAACTAATTGCTACTTTAAAGGTATGTAATTCCAATTTATAGGGTATTTCAACCACCGAAGTTCTTTATTCATTTTCATGACTTTGTTGTTGTAATGAAACACGTGCTCTCTTTCAAATGGTGGGCGCTAGCCTCTTTGATTTTATGAGGTCGTGTGTACTTTGTGTAGATATTCACGAAATACTGGGTGCCAAGGAGGGCAGTCAGACACCCTACCTTAGCAATCAAAGGTAAGCCGGATATAGCGAAGTTCTTTTACTTAATCTACCTTTCATCGGAGGAGCAGTACGCGCTTTGTACCTGCGAACACATACTAGGGTACTGGGTATCTTTAGATGCAGATAGCTTACAAATCTGTTTGGTGCTGGGTTCCCAGCTACGCTAAATGCTGTTACACTAACATTTGTATGTACAATTAATAGTTAACTTAAAAACATCTAAGATGAATTAGAGAAAAAACGAGTTTCATTTCATTTAATATTTATCGACTCCTCCATTATTAATTGACATAAGATACATCCATTATTGACACTACCAGGCTGACATAAACAGTACGTTTCGGCAGTACGGGTATACCATAATACGGGACAAAAATTGTGGTAACTGGCTCTGCAATTTTTACTTTTTGAATATACTGATCGATAAGAAAGTTAACGGAATTTACAATGCTTGCATTTATATCTTGGGGACAGACTGGGTACAATCGAGCAGGGAATGTGTACCAGCGTATGTTTTCTATGAGTCACACTCCTTTGCACTATGTTATGGTATGGCCTTGTGAAAGCAACACAGAATTTCAGGGTAACACAGAGCGTAGGGCATAGATGTCATGTTCCGTTCCTTCCTTTCTACGAACCAGGAACATCTTTCCAATAGTACAACATTGGCCGGTTTTTTGGGGGGGAAATTAGGTCTTTTTTAAAGGAATTTGTCGA
The DNA here is from genome assembly GCA_964019165.1 of Mastigias papua. Lineage (NCBI taxonomy): Eukaryota > Metazoa > Cnidaria > Scyphozoa > Rhizostomeae > Mastigiidae > Mastigias > Mastigias papua. The sequence continues at coordinate 3,019,160 of OZ025272.1, forward strand.
TTTTAGAATTGTTTTGTCTTTGTCAGGATGCTTAATGCATTTTAAGCAGGGTTTGACGACGTGAAATTGTGGAATTTCTAAGCGAGTTTGGGTGGACTGATATTTCATTTGTTTCATGCAGATCTCGGAAGACAAAGGATTCGATGTCAATGAAATGGAAGTAGCCTTATTAAACGTTGCAGCTACTTCGGATATCATACAATGGTTAGAAATGAGATGGCCGGTGTTACAATCTACATTGGTTGAGCGTTATGAAGCAAAGTTCAATGAGAAGATATCCGAGACAGAAGCCCGGGAAGTTTTGGTGAAGTATCCAACAAATTTTGAGGAAGCACTAGAGCAGTGCAAAATCACAAGGGAGCAGAAGGTACTTTAATTTTTATAATTAGTGAAATAGTGATTGTATGCGCAGTGGGGACAGTTGGAGCTAAGCGAAAAATAAAGTTGTTTAGTAGCAAAATGTTGAAAAATACTGTTTATGATAGATTCCCGGTCTATTAGATAGGAACTATATCCCATCTAGAGCTGATTTTATTGCATTGTAAGGAAGCATCGGGATTCGATGAAATTTTCTACTTTTCATGCTGACCGCATCTTGTCACATGAAAAAACCACACCGAACTGGTAAGAGGTATTTGGTTTCAAGTGAGAAATTAGCTGCTAAGATTATTGTTTTTGGTTCACATGAAGACGGACAATGTATGTTTAAGTGAAAAAATACCTTATCGTCTCAAGAATCGACCGTACGTTTAAGGTATTTTCCAACTATATTTAGTCATTGCCCAAATTTGTCACAATTTATTCCAAGATTCAGGACAGACTTCGACAGAAAACCTTGAATATCTTAAAAATGGCTAAGACTTACATATCAAAGTATCTTGATGAAAAATTCAGACCGAGTTGTACTAAAATCCGTACATTGAGGGTTGTGACTCTTAGCAGATTTTTACAAGCACCGAATCAGAATTCATGATGTCAGATCACATCAGGTCTGGAGAGGGGCTACTTTTGTGGCTGTAAATTAGCGGGTATGGCATATAGCTAATTCAAAATTAGTATTGCAAAGAAGGCATACAAAAACTGTAAGCACCATTAAAAGAGAATCCTCATAAATCGGCAGCACATTCAACTTTTGTATGATTCGCAAAAGAAAAATGAAGCGATTCTTGGCAACTTTTCCGCAATCTGAGCGGTGTTTGCTCTCAATTTCCGCTTATCAATTGCTGATGTTAGCATCTGATAGGTAGTAAAAAGAGGTGGACTATGATCATTGGGACAAAAGCAGAACTTACCTCATTTAGTTATAAGTAGATTATTCAAAATCCTGTTGTTGTCCTTTGGGGGATTTACTGTTCTCCTTCCAGTGGTAACTCTTTTCTAGATATGCCCAATGGGAATTTCCCTTTGTTTTCACTTAGGAATTTTCATAATTTAGACGACATATTTTTGTAAAATGTTGGAAAATTTATTTCCTTGAGAATGGTTGTTTATTAGAGTTTTGCATGGAATTCATTACTATTTCATGGCATCCCCAAAATTTTGACATATTATGTGAAAAAGACTAACGGTAAGTCAACAGTCTGTTTCCAAAGCTTCGCAATCAGGTCCCACTGTTTATCGGCTGATAGATTGATTAGTGATTATGGTTAATGATTATAAAGTTATTTTATGATCAATTGCGCCGAGCCGATGATTACTTCACACTTTGATTGATTTACTAACTGGTCTAGTGATTAGTTAGATCGTTTGATTAATTGATTGATTGAATGATTGATTGATTGACTGATTTAGTATGGCAGTCTATTTGTTATGTGTGATTAACTGACTGGCTAACTGACTAGTTGATTGATTGATTGATTCATTGACTGATTGATTGATTGATTGGTGGATAATATATTATACATATATATTATATATATATATATATATATATATATATATATATATATATATATATATATATATATATATATATATATATATATATATATATATATATATATATATATATATATATATATATATATATATATATATATATATATATATATATATATATATATATATATATATATCACCAATCTATCTATCTTTATCCAAATGCAGAAAAATACATTAGAAAATAAAACCACTTTGTTTATTGTACCAGTTTCATCCGTTTAATACGGAATCCTCAGCGGAATTATATATATATATATATATATATATATATATATATATATATATATATATATATATATATATATATATATATATATATATATATATATATATATATATATATATATATATATATATATATATATATATATATATATATACACACACACACACACATTCGATTTGTTATGAGTGATGTTATCCTTTGGTTAGCAGAAACACAACTTGATGACTGTCTGAAATAGGAAAGTTTTTTTGTCGCCTAATACTGAAACTGTGATGTCTTTTCCATGATTTCAATACTGAAACTTTCTTAAGATTTTCTTAAGACTTTCTTACAGTGAGAATACTCGATTATGTGTAGCACTACAATGTTACATAGACCAACAAGCACTACAAAAACGTTACACTGAAATAAGATTTCATAGGAAATATATAAAAATTAAATAAACGAGATGATGGGCTTGCTTGAAAGCTTGAATTTCAATTGTGTATCAACTTATAAACTTTCTTAGTCACAGAGATCCAGTTCTGAACTTTCTTAACTTTTTGAACAGTCGAATATTGCTCTCTAATAAACTACTTTTTCTCATAAAAACGTATAGCTAGTTTATTAGGTAGGAGTTAATATATGATATAGATATTATAAATGTAACGAATAGATGGAGCGTGTTTTTACAATATGTTTGTCTTTATCTCAGATCAAGACACTTCAAGGACTGTTAATGGAGTCAGATGATATCACATTAGAAGATATGAAGCAAGTCCTAACAGAGTGTGAAGGTTTGATTTTCCCACTTGAATTACGCATACTTTCAACCGTTTACAGCAGTCCATGTCTTCCGTAAGCAAACTGAAAGTATTGTTCAGTGTTTACGCAACAACATGACCGTCATAAGGAAATAGGAACTTCCCACCCGGAGCAACTTCAAAAATAAACTGAAAGTGCACTTGATAAGCTAAAGACTAGTAAAACGCTGTGGAAGATCAGTTTTTCTATATTAATTTCTATATATTAACACACGATGTACCAATATATATATATATATATATATATATATATATATATATATATATATATATATATATATATATATATATATATATATATATATATATATATATATATATATATATATATATTAAACTCCTGTAAATTGTTTTCTTATTTGTCATATTTTTATATAGCTGAAAGGCTTTCGTGTAAGAATAAGTTGAAATGTACCGAAAAATTGTAAGTAGAGCTAGAATTTTGCGGGAATAAGTGGACGGGGGTGCCGAGAGAGGAAAGCAAGTTGGTGCGGATTTCCCCCAGCCTCGAAATCTGAGAAGAACCCCCCAAGGTTATGAAATGAGTCTTTAAGAATTGCAATAATTGTCAAATTTCAAAATGCCGCCATCAGGGCCCAGTTTTTCCATAAGCTGTAAAGCAGCTATGTAATTACGGAATCGAATAAGACACTACAACACGTTACATGATTGACGAATTCTGTCTGGTGAGCAAAACAACTTGCTGCACTGCAAAGAAGGCAATGTCTGAACTGCAGATATTAGGCTTTAGCTTAGTTCACGTACTATTTCATTCATGCTGTTGCAGCATTTTCTTATATGCAAATAGCAGGATTTTACGTGCGTTCATAAGTTCCACTTTTGACTCTGCAAATTCGTTCATGCCTAGGAAAGCTTGAATCACCATAGAAATACTAGGTTGATCACAGTTGTGGTAAATAACTTAATAATTGTGGTTATTTGCCTTCCTGAAATGTGACGACAGGTTGTAGAAGTTCTGTATTCCTTCTGCAAGCATTCATTTCTTAACCTCTGTGATCTTATTGTATCCCAAGTTAAATGTGTATAAATTAATATTAAGTAAATACATAAAATATTCAAAGTCCTTAGACTCTTTTTGCTTTTGGCCAAGAATCATTTACGCCCGCGGTTTTGTCGCAGCCTTACAGTCTTTTTATGAACAGTGTTTTTTTCTCAATACTGCATATTTGATGTTTTGATGCATTCGCCATACAATATGTTGTTTAAATCAGTTAACTTGAGCTCTTTGTCTTTGATGCATTGTTATCACGCCTGGTTGCCAGACTCCCTCATTTTCCTCGCATTGCAGGTGATACAAGCAAAGCGCAACTGGAGCTAGAGTTAAGATTGTTAAAAGATGTGCACAAGAGTATCTTCGAATGTAACGAGGAAGAGGCCACGCAGAACCTTTACAACACCTTGTTAGATAAAGAAAAGCCCATGGATGTAAGTCATATGTTATTTTCACTTTGTTTGTGGGGAAACTCCTTGTAAATTCATTAAGATACCTAATTATGGCATTTATAAACCCAAAGTAGTTCCAAATTTTTACTTAAACGGATCTCAGGAACCTTAGTTACCCAAGGCTTAATAGAAGGACCTGTTTTGTAACATTTCCTTCTTGCACCCACAAAATCAAACCGTTGCCAGAAGACCACAAAATGATGCTTTAGGAGAAATGTTGGTTCTATCTCTCTGACAGTTGCCCCTGGTATGATTCTGAATTTGAGGAATCCATCACCATTGAACCTTTGTCTATGTAATTGAACAAATGTCGCCTTAAGTTTTTGACGTTTCTCTTGAATATTTTGACTCATTGCTTCTGAGGAAATAATTTAACGACTTTTAGGAATCTTTGTTAAAACGAAGTGAAATGAAATGAAATTATTGAGTGACTGTATGAGTACGCTCATAATATAGGATTGAGATCTTGGGTCCAGATCGAATAAACTATATTGAATAGGCCGCATTGAAAATACTATATATTGAACGGACAATATTGCGAAATCCATATTAGATGGTCCTGGATAAGGCCATGCTAAGCAGTTCATATTCATAAAGCCATATTGAATACGTCATATTGAACGGTCGATATTGATAAGGCTATGTTGTACAGTCCATTTTGAATGGCCATTAGAAGACAGTGCTTAAGGGTATAATTTGGAGCAATGGCGCAGAATTTCTGTCATGTAGTCTACGAAATGCAATTGCAATTCCCTCTTTGTATTGCTCATTCCATGCATAGAGACAGAAGTAGTTCTCTTGAATGACAGCTCATCACATGAGTTGTTCGAACTGGAAGTACACTAGTTCTTGTTGATCTGAGTTTGTTCTGTCATTAAAAACTGAATATTTGATTATTGCCAGAAAGTTAGGCCCAGTTTTTTTTAGCTAAATAGAAACTCTAGGACAGAATTGCAATTTGTTTTTTGAACTGTTTAGAAGCCTTTATTTTTTATTGAGAAATTTAAAATTTGCTGTTCAGGGCCGCACTAGAATTGTTTTGGCACAGTATGGATTGAAATCATGGGGCCGAGCTGGAATTGTTGTCAAGCTGATTGACAAATTTCCTGATGATAGGAAACTGGAGAAGAGTTTCATCAATGATTGCCTTGAAGCTGCCAGATCAAACGAAGATTTCAAGAGGGCAATCCGTTTTATGACGCACGAATGCCCACTTTGCTACAAAGAGGTCGCCGTATGCAATGTACGTATGATACATACTTTTTGTAGGAATACTTCATTTTTTTCTGAGCCTCAATATTCTTAAATTGTTTTGATTTTGAACCTAAAAATATTCTTATATTATTATTATTAAATTTTAATGATTTTGAGCATTAATACTCGTATAATCTATATTCTCATTATGAAAAGTGTGTAACTGACACTCACCAGTGAGGTGGTGAGTCGCGTCACAGTGTAGTGACTCACAGACCCGACAATTGAAGCTCACACTTGTTTGGTTTTCCAAAGAAAACTCAAATAAGAGAAAACTCTAAGCCTTGATGAATCCTTAACTTTGCGTTATTCTTAAATTACTCTTAACTTTTAGCGCTTTTGAGCCTTGATTTTCTTATAGACTATATGTTATAAAAAAGTGTGTAAAAGTTTGCAGTTGTAATGCTACTTGGCTCTTCAAAAAGTATGTTCGCATGGTCTTTGTAGCAAAAGCTGATTGAGATATCAAGTGCGAAATCGGCAACAGTTGCCAATCATTGTTCATTCTGTTTGCTCTGTTGCAAAATGTTGTCGCTCATGTTACAAGCGAATGATAATGGTGTGGTCAGAATGTAGTTCGTTAGGGCTCCGCTCAATATCAATACATGATTTTTTTAATTAAGAATTGATAGTTTTTGCTGTCAGGCACTTTCTTGCCTTTTAGCCGCCATCTCATGTAAATTCATTAATATATCTGTGTTTATGCTAGTCGATTCCTCTTCAAATCTTGGCTATGTTTAGCACGTATCAAAGGATTTCTATGGCATTTTTCATCGCTGACGGGGCATACCGTAGCATATCGTCTACAATTTAATTACTGTATTCCGATTCAAAGAACATGTGTAGGATATCAATCAACTGTTCGCGTAATCGAGGCTCGGATAATCGAGGATGTACTGTATTGGTTTTAGTTACATGTCATGATTCAACATGTAAACCAGTCACATAAATTGTGAAGCTTTTACGACAAAAATATCACTTTTCCAGACAATTTTTACAGATAACAGAAAATGTTTCAAAATACCAAATATAAGATATGCAAACTGGTTCATGTGTTCTTAGTTGTTTGCCACAGTTTAGTTCTAGATGTTTCTTAAAAGTTTCTTAATTTAATGAAGAAAACTGCATTGGTAACGAATGCAAAACAGAAAGCATTGTCTTTTGTGTGTCCCCACAAGGCTTAGCACACAGACATACTTATGTGCAAAGAAGGGGTTTCCGAAACTGTGAAAGATGGCCTAGAAAGTTCTAAAGTTTCTTAGATTTTAGGGTGTTTTGTACCAGCTTACTTATAAACCTGTTTGTTATGAAAAAACGTGTACTGCGTTCCATTTCTAACAGAAATCTAGTCATCTGGTCAAGTATTATTCTCTTTATAGTTACTAAAAGTGCACTGAGTTGGTTTTATCGTTTAAATTTGAATGCCTACTTAGTGCAATGATGTATGCCTTAAATTACATGAGACCTACTCTTGGTAGTAGATTTCTGTTTCTCTCTTAAATAGATGTCGAATTTTTTGCATTGTGAAAGCAACGAGTGCCAGATTTGTGACGAATGTTTTGGCCAACATGTCAAGTCAAACATTGAAAACATACGTAAGCTGGTGTGCCCCATGTGTGGCAAGCCTGAACAACTCAATGAAGAGAACACACTGCATCACTTTCAACATCTCAGTCACAAAGTAAGGGAATTTTGTATGATTATTCTCATCAATTTTGTGTGTTGGTTTTGTCACACACGCTCACTTACATACTCACTCACATGCACGCACACACACGCGCGCGCGCGCACACACATGCACACGCTCACACATACGCGCGCGCGCACACGCCATGGTGACCAGCAAAATGATTGCACGTATTACAATTAGATTGCCGTATTTGAGCATAGTTATGATTTTTCTCAATATCGTTTTCGCTGTTTTCCAAAAATTATTGTTCACAATAGCCAATTGATTTTAACATACGTAACTAACATAAAAGTTATATATGAAGGATAGATGGAATATTTATAAAGATAAAGCAATCCCATATTGCAATCAGCGCCGTTGCATATGCAGTGCTCCCTCATTTACCACTGGGGCTACATTAGAAAAACAGCCCGTATCAGGTGAAAGTCATGAAATAGTCGGCTTTGGTTTTTTAAATTATTACACATGTTTGCACATTGTAAAATACCCTCAACACATACACTTAAGGCACTTTTCTCAGTTAAGCATTAACACATTTTCTCTCGCTTGCTTAAACACTCTCAAAGCTCAAACCTTCTTAGATTTCAAGTGTAAGTACGATATTAGAACAAGCGTGCAAATTTGTCATAGAAAGTATACACAGTTTTACCAAAAATGTCCGCGAAACGTAGTGTCCGTGAAAGATGAACCGCGTTGTGGTGAAGAACAGCTATGTTACATTTCAATTCTTTTCTCCTTTGTTGTTAATATATCCCCATGAATTGTCGAATTTTGAAACTCTTCACATTTTTTGTACGAACAAGGTACTTTTGGGCAATGCCCAGTGTTCTTAATTTTTTGATAATTTTAGGCTCAAATGGTCTGAAAGTTGTTCTTATTTTTTAAGAGTGATTTTTGCAAGCACTAAATGCATTCTATAGTTTCTAAGATATTCGGCTGGGGGTACTTTTGAAAGTAAAGCAACGAAAATGCTATTGTTTGACAACAACCTCATCAGAATTTGTTTGTCGGATGAATGTGAGTATTCGAATGGAAATTTTTGTCCGAGGCAAGCCATGTTATAGCAGTGTTTGTTGTTTCAGCGGAGCCTTAGTGTTCTCATACTGTTTTTCATTATGAAAAGGGGTTGTTTCGGTGGCAGTGTATACCGGATTCTATGACTTTGAAGCCGTGCAGAGATCATTCCTAGCAAGGTTTGTATGAATCTAATAGATTATATTTCTTAGAAGTTGACAGCTTTGCATTGACATTGTAGATAGAGGGTTTGGTTGAAAATGGATGGCTCGAGTTGAAGATTAGAACTGTATTTGAAGAAAAATTGCGAGATTTCAGTTTAAAGGATGACCCCAATTTCAGATGGTGTGCACATGTAAGTCTTGATATGAATTTCTTCAGAAAACAGTTATAAGTCTCAACTACAATTTCTGAAGTTATCCGTGTATAAGACTTTTGTCATAGGACCTTAAATTGGGCGTGTGATCCAGAAAACTAGCACTATCTTGTACAATTGGAATAGTATACCCTGTTTATCTTACATAGGTTTTTCATTCTGATTATGTCCTGAAGATCTATTTGATGAGATTTGTAAATTTTTATTGTTGAAGATTGCTTGATACTTATCTTCTTAGTAGTTTGACTGTGTTATTCATTTTCAGTCCTGCTATTTTGAACTACATAAAAGTTATGTCTATAGCACGAAACCGTTCTTTAGTACCAACAGACTTTTCACAGATTATGTCTAAGGCGCTTTTTTGTGTCGAGAGTATTGTGATTAGACCTAGAAGATAGGGTATTGATATTGTTTTTGATGCTCTTGTTTCCAGTTTGATATTTGTAAGAGTGCAGTTATATCACTCAATCTTGTTATTTTACGTCATGCTTTCCATATTTCATTTTACGGCAGAATTCTCATCCCATTGTACTATTCCCGTTTTGTCATTAGATCTTTTTGCTTTAAATATCTTCTTTCATCTACAGTTCCAGAATATTTTATCTATGTCGAAGAAGTGTGATTAATGACATAATCAATGTTGGTTTTTAAGGGGGGAGGGGAAGGGACAGAGGGCAAGGGGCAGATGCCCTACTGAAATAAAGTAGTTGGTATTTTGCATATCTACCTAACAACAGTTGGCAATTTGAGCACCAAATCTGCAGCTACTTAGCAACCCGTGTAGTTTTCTTGTATACAGGTATTACCCTGTTGCGGATAATTTTTCGAAAGGTTTGAATGTAACCACGCTATCAGCAGCGGATCTGTTTATGCTGAATTATTCTTGAATCTCACTCTCACTTGAAGTATACGGTTGTTTTTTCCTTATCTCCTTGCAAATATTGCTGGGAACTACACTTAAGTTCTATCTTTCAAAATTTCTCTGCAGTATTTTTCTGCATATTTTATTGATTGTTACTTTGGAACACACACTTTTGTGTGTGTGTGTGTGTGTGTGTGTGTGTGTGTGTGTGTGTGTGTGTGTGTGTGTGTGTGTGTGTGTGTGTGTGTGTGTGTGTGTGTGTGTGTGTGTGTGTGTGTGTGTGGTGTGTGACTGCCTTTGTCCTATGAATGGGTACCTAGTTGTAAATAAAGAAGAAATTGTAAGTGGCACTGCGAGTGTCCACAAAAAATGTATAGTATTTGTTTATTTTTCTTTTTAGTATTTGTTTTTCTCTTACTTGTAGAAAAAAAGTATTGCTGATGCCTTAGTCTTGTCCTAGTCAAATTATGGTTTTCTATATGCTCCACACTTGTATGTTCTTTTTTCAGCAATTTTGATAAAGAACTTAAGTGTAGTTACTGTGTACTTTCCTTTTCATAATGGATCTCTTTTTCAAAATGTATTTACAGTATGTGTTATTTATTGCTAGGACTTATGATTTTTTTATATTGACAGTGTCCCGAGTATGGATTCTTGTGGGAAGAGCCACAAAATATTCAGATGTATTGTACCAAATGCCGAAAATATACTTGCTTTTTGTGCAATGAAAAGGTCAGCTAAGTGTGTTTTACTTAAGCTTCACTCTGAATCTTGGAGGATAAGTTCTTGAAATTAACCGCAACTTGGCCAGCCTTAAGGCATGGCGTTATATGACAAATTGTTTACACTAGGAACCAATATTTATTTGAGTCAGTATATTAGACGGAATCGTTCATCCCCCCTTTCGTATTTTTCCCTTGGTGTGAGCTATTTAGCCAGTTTTCTTCCTTGAAGAATGTTTGTCTCGTATGTCTGTTGAGCATGCATTGTTGATATCATAACTCTTCTTACTTTTATTGTTTCTTTCAGTGGGAAGATCAGCACAAAGGAATAACTTGCGAAGAATTCCGAAACTGGAAAATAGCAAATGATCCTGAGAATCAATTACAAGGACTGCATACCCATCTAGCTGAGAATGGCATCAGTATGAAACCCCCTTTGTTTTAGCATGTTGATAAATGTTTGCTCGTGACAGGAAGATGCTGAATTTTGTAACTGCTCGATGTCCCTTAAATGCCAATTTTTTCCTTAGATAGATCAATCATTTTCACATGCTCGAAAGGAAGATTTTAAAAACTGGATATCTACAGAAAAGTGATTATAACATCTCTTGGCAGTTGAACCATTGTTCGTTGTATTGGGTTGTAGATTTAGTTTAGGATTTAAGTGAGGTACAGCGAATGCTATAGGCCTAAAGTAATGCTCCATTTATAAATATTTAGATTTTTAATTTTTATTTCTGCTTTGCCTTCTATGCAGATATTAGCGTAATGCCTGTGAAATATTAATACTACCATATTGGAAATATTTTTCGTTTTCATACCTAGGGACCTTCTCATTTCTTTTCGAATAGTTTTATAACTGCCTGCTTTCACATCCCTAGCTTGCCCCAAATGTAATCAACGCTATGACCTGGCTCGTGGTGGCTGCATACATTTCACTTGCACAAAATGCGGCTTTCAATTTTGTGGAGATTGTAATGGAGAATTTATTGCAGCCAATGTATGTCCTCTTGTTAATTTGAAGTCATTTTTGTCACTTGATTTGCACGCAATTGTTGCATTTGTTGGAAAGCTCAGAATATCACAAAATGAAGTCATCCTCTTTCTCTCATTCGTTCTCGCTCTTTCTCGCTTTTTCTCGATCTCCCACTCTCATAAGCAGTGATATTAAAGGCAGAGTTAAGTTAATACATTGAATCTTTTTAATTTATACCCCATTAGTACTCTTTGGTCTATTAAAAACGGGGCCCCACGTTTGTTAGTTTTTGGCAATTTTCCAATCCCCTGGAGCTTATTAGAACACCCTCACTTATCAATTATTGGGAACAATGGCGTGAAGGACTACGAAGATGATGTGGACAGAAACATTTTCACTGGTTAATTTGATGATGATTTTAAATGATGCTACGATTTTGTAGCTGATATGTGCATTGTGTTCATACAATTTCTATTCCTTCTCATTTTACAAATAAGCAGACATTATTCTCAGAAAATTCACCCCCATAAATCTTTTCCACCCCCCCCCCATTTATTAGAAATCAAAGAATACGCTTCTTCTATAATATATATACATTGTATTCCAGTGTATTTGTTGTCATATACTATTGTTGTTGTTGACAAGAATGAAGGCCCGGCGGTGGTAAACTACATTTCATATAAGGCATATCATTGCCATCAATGGCAACGGCTGTTAGCCTTTTTTATATATTGCTACTGTTACGTTCCTAGTAAACGACGGAGGCGTTTATTAATTTTCTAGGGTTTTCCAACCTCCCGGAGCTTTTTGGGACCCCTTTTGTTAAATTTAGAAGAATGAAAACGGGTTTTGTGGTTTTTTCCTGGAGAAAAGGAAATTTTTTTGTTCACGAAATGAAATTTTGTTTTTCTTCAAATACACGTGTCTTTTGTCATTTGTTGGAAACACAATTATCACCTTAGCTTTAATTAGATTTTTTAGAAATATCTCGGATCCCACCTTTTATTGAGATCCTCAGTTAATTAGGAACCTAAGAGTTTGTTCTCAAGCATTAAAACTGATGATTCACTCTTGCAGAAATGTCCAGAGCACCCGGATAAGGGCCTGCATTGTCACCATCCTCGAAATTGCCTGTATTACCTCCGTGACTGTTACATAAAGGAACTGCAAGAATTGTTGCGGCTTGGGAAAGTTGAGTTCGATATTGAAAAGCCTGAAGACCAGAGTGAGTGTAATTTTCAACTGTTAGAGCTAGTGTTATACCGGGAAATTTTTCCCTGGCAACTTGCATCGCAATGGTAACTGAATGGATTGTATGACGTTATTGTTGTGGGTATTTAACGTAGTAACGATATCTGCAACAATCCCTCCAGCGATCTCTGCAACGATCTCTGCAACGATCTCTACAACAATCCCTGCAACGATCTCTGCAACAATTTCTGCAACGATCTCCGCAACGATCTCTGCAACGATCCCTGCAACAATCTCTGTAACGATCCCTGCAACAATCTCTGCAATGATCTCTGCAACGATCTCTGCAACGACCCCTGCAGCAATCTCTGTAACGATCTCTGCAACGATCTCTGCAACGATCTCTGCAACGATCCCTGCAACAATCTCTGCAACAATCTCTGCAACGATTCTTGCAGCGATCTCTGCAACGATCCCTGCAACAATCTCTGCAACAATCTCTGCAACGATCCCTGCAACAATCTCTGCAGCGATCTCTGCTACAATCTCTGCAACGATCTCTGTAATGATCCCTGCAACAATCTCTGCAACGATCTCTGCAACAATCTCTGCAACGATCTCTGCAACGATCTCTGCAACGATCTCTGCAACGATCTCTGCAACGATCTCTGCAACGATCTCTGTAACGATCTCTGCAACAAATGCGGTTACTATGAAGGTCTCCAGGGCGATTGGCTTTTTGAGACATGCTAAATCATTTCTGCCTAAGGCAAGTTTGAAAACTCTTTACACTGGTATTGTTGAGTCCCACTTTCGATACTGTTGTTCTGTCTGGGGTTGTGCTGGGTCTACAGACATCAACCAGCTACAGCAACTTCAAAATCGTGCTGCTAGGATCATACCAAATAGCAGCTTTGATACCCCAAGCAGACCACTTATTACAGTTTGGCTGGAAGGCCGTTGAAGAACTCATTGGCAATGAAACCAGAACAATGGTCTTCAAGTCGCTCAATGATTTGGCTCCTCAATACTTGTGTAACCTCTTCACCAAAAACTCAGCATGCTCCTCCCGCTGCCTCCGGAACACTGAGACTGATTTAAGGTTGCCAAGGAAAGGTTCAGCAAATGGACAGACGTTTTTCTTTCCGGGGAGCTAAACTATGGAATAGCCTTCCTGCTGAGTCTTAGACGGAATCCTCCCTGGGTGGTTTCAAAAAATCAATACAGGGTTGACTATTTCCTTTTATACTGTAAATATCATCTCATTGTAAATAGGTTTTTGATATTTTGGTTCCTTATTTTCTAGCATTTTTTTGTATTATTGTAATTAGTTTTTATTGGAGGGCCCCTTGAAAAACAACTTCCGGTGAAGGGCAACCCTCCCTAAACAAATCAAATATGAAATATGAAATATATGCAACGATCCCTTCAACGATTTCTGCAACGAAATGGAGATGATAATGATACTGATTTGTCCATCTGCCGTATTTCCTGAAATAAGCTCCCTACCCTTGAACAATTCCTCTCTCAAATAGGCGCCCCATCATTGATCACAAGTCATACCATCATTTGTTACCGTCATGGTTGTACCAATAGTCACCGGCATTCATTCAGTTGTTGCCCAAATCACCCTTGTTGCTGGGGAGACTTATAGCAGATATTTCATTGTATTTCACGAGTTCATCCACAGAAAATAAAAGAGAAATGTTGTTATTGTTGTTTTTTTTGTTTACTGTATATTGAGTAGGCTGTTATATCTAGCATTTTCAGCTAATTTAGGCCTACTCTGCATGCCGCATCCAGGCATGGGACCCCTAGTTTGACGTCCCTTCCGAAGGACGTCAGAGTGAGTTGCTTTGGTCATTTGTCTGGATCTATGAGGTTATCTCAAATTTTGCTTTAGATGAAGACATGTGTAGAATAGTGGAACAGAAGGAAGAGACTGATGGTGGTAGAAAATACGATGAGCCTTGTGGAAGTGAAGCACCGGAAGGTTGTGCTGGCCTCTGCGAGTAAGTACTGCTTGGCAATAATTGTCTGTTTTTTTGTCGTTAAATTCGACATCTCGTATTGCTTTCAAGATGTCATTTCCTTAGACTGTTATATAAGCTGCTCTACGAATGCTATCGCCGGTTGCGCCTATTGGGCACCGTATACTTTTGGGCGCCTTATAGAAAGGGGGTTGGAATAAATGGGGGGGGGTAGGAAAGTACCAAAAGCTTAATAAACGGGGGGAGGCTGGGATAAACGGGGTTGCAAAATGACCAAAATTATAGCGGAAGGGGGTCTGGGCAAGTATTGTAAAAAATGAAGACACAGAATGAAACAATACTAAACTATACAACATGTGTGATCAGCTTGATTTTCTTAGTGATAGTTTATACTTGCACGCTAAGGTACCTCCTCCAAAAATTGAATTGGGTGAGAGCTACCTTAAAGATTAATAGGCGGGGGTTTGGAATAAAAATAAGCTGCTTGGAAAGTTTTTGAAAATTTAATTAGAGGGAGGTAGCGTCTATTAGACGCCCAAGAGTAAGCGCAACTAATCGTATCAATTCGTATCAAATCAAGGTTTTTTTCTGAAAGGGACACGTTTTGTTTCCATAGAAAGGCACCAGGCAGCTGTATTGTTTTATTCTAAATAATTTTATGGGAATATTTTGTGTATTTTTTAGTTGAATTTGCATCTTGATTAATCGTGTCTGACTGCTTTTGCTGAGGTTTTGAGGTGTTTTATGCAAGTAATGGTCTGAAATTTCTCGCTAACTGGCTGCAAAGAATGATGGGATCATAATTGTGTCTCTCCTGTTAGGATTTATGCGATGTAGGTTGCCTTGCGTTTTGACAACATTTTTGGATAATAGCACATTTCAGATCAATTTTATCGCAGTTTTGGGGTGGCCTCTTCCCACCCTGATGCAGCCATTTATTTTTAGTTTGTAATTAGTGTGAAATGACAGTTTTTTCACTTTTTTGTCTCAAAGGAAGCATTACAAAGAGTATCTTGTTGGGCTTATCAATGATAATTTACTGGATCCAATCGACATAATGAATATTGAAGAAGTAACCCGTGTTATGGAAAGACATAGAATTCCATTGCCTGCTAAGAAACATAAAGATTCAAAGAAAAATTATTTGATGAGAGTGAAACAGGTAACACTTGTCTTTATATGGTGATGTTTAAATTTCATTTGTGATTGCATATTTTCCCAGGTATACAGGCCAAGTCCCTGTTTACGATACAATACCCGAACATCTTCTCCTGCACTAGTGCTTCATGGGGCAGTACGGGTATCTCTTTAGTTAGCGATAGACTACATGAATAAGCAGCCAAAGAGATAGACATAGTGAATGGTTATCTAGTCGTTAGCTCCATATGTTTAGCAGAAATTATTCCGCATACAGTTCTAAAAGAAAACTATGAGTTGCTCTTGCCATGCTTGAGTAACAATTGCAACTCATGTATCTTCAAAAGCTTCTTTCCTAATGAACTGAAATCTGGGGACGTTTCTCCGCTCTTTGAAAAAAGTGACCCTTTTAACGTGAAAAATTGCAGACCGATTACTGTTCTGTCATCAGCTAATAAGATTTTGAACGACTCGGGTATGACCCAGTAGTGGCCTTTGTTGAGTGCTTTCTGTCTCACCTGCTATGTGGTTTTCGGAAAAGCTACAGTACGCAACATGTGCTTCTAAAATTCCTAGAACTTGTTAAGACAATGGTGGATAGCGGAGGCTTTGTTGTTGCACCTCTAATGGATCTCTCCAAAGCTTTTAACAGTCTAAATTATGAGCTACTATTAGCAAAACTGCATGCATATGGGTTTGGTAGAAGTG
This sequence comes from Mastigias papua, assembly GCA_964019165.1. NCBI lineage: Eukaryota > Metazoa > Cnidaria > Scyphozoa > Rhizostomeae > Mastigiidae > Mastigias > Mastigias papua. Next base: position 3,035,515 of record OZ025272.1, read on the forward strand.
CCATCTTGCTTATTCACAGCTATCTTTCAAACAGAAGACAGATGGTCAAAACTAGTGGTTCCTTTAGCATGTAGAAAGAAACTGGCTATGGTGTGCCACAAGGCTCGGTACAAGGATCCTTGCTGTTTAGAATTTATATTTCCGATATATTCCATCTGATTTACGGAACTGAAATATGCAACTATGTAGATGATTCTACCTTACATTCATGCCATCATGAGGTTAAAAATGTGATAGCAAAACTAGAGCAAAATGCAACCTATTTAACTTAAGTCTCCATTATTTTGGGACTTACAAAGAACGTGTTAATATACACGTTGGAGAAGTCCAGATAGAAGAAAGTGACGATGAGAAGTTGCCAGGAATGACTCTTGATAAGGAACTAAACTTTAGAAACATGTCAAAACGCTATGTAAAAAGCTAGTCCGAAGCTTCTTGCTCTTACTCGCATTTCTATCTACACGGAACCTGAGAAACTAAAACTGTTGATGGAAGCATTTATCTTGCCCCAATTTAGTTACTGTTCGCTTATTTGAATGTTTCATGATAGAATCTTGAAGAATAAGATAAATAGGATACATAAAAGGACCCTAAGAAGCGCATACAAGGACACTGTCTTTAGTTTTGAAAATTATTAGTAATGGGTAATTCGGTAGCCGTTCATCAGAGGAACCTGCAGTTGCTCGCGATATAGACTTACAGTACAAAATATGATCTAATTCCCGGCTTTATGAAGCAAGTTTTTGAAGAACTAGTGTTTCCTTACAACCTAAGGTGTTCCGATAAATTATAACTATTGAAGGCGAAAAACTTGGAATCAATATATTTAGATTTGAGGAAAAGTATTGGAAGCACCACCACTAGAGCTGAAAAAAGGTCAGACTCCTTCCAAATTTTTAAAAGGCTTATTAGGGCCTACAAATGTAAAGCCTGCAACTGCAGATTATCTAATGTAATTTTTTATTGCTAATTACATCTTCATTGTAGCATTTTATCTCTATTGTAACATTTTCTGTTTTTTGTAAATATTTGGCCTAAATTTCCAATTATAGCTATAGTTTTGTAGCCAACTTTAAGTGAAAGAATGATTCTTAATTCGCTTTTTCGAGCACTAGGCGAGGAGGCGGTACAAGATTTTGATTACCCATTTAATATAATTAGACAAACTGTCCTATGTTTGAATACTGGTCGGACATTCTGGGAGTATGTTTGACCGATATTCTTGTAGAATGTTCCCATTGTAGAGTCTTCAATAATTTGAATGTTACTGAATGCAGGTAAGGTGGCACTCTCCTTGTAGACCATCACACTTGAATTTAAGGCATTTGAATCCCTGTATGGTTGATCTGCGCGTCTATCGTATTCATTAGAATATAGAACATTTCTCGGTCTGCGTCAGGTGTGGTTCTCCAGAGAGACGATAAGCTAGTGACACTACAGTAGTTAAGTCTAGAGTCCTTAGTACCAGTTGAGTTAGGACCAACACTCCTTTTCCATGTTTTATGTCTTTATCGCTCTCCTGGCTAACTTTGCCCAAGTACGATTTATCGTTGTATTTTATTTTGGAGTCCTTCCAATTCTTTTTTTAACATTCAGACTGCGAAAGAGAAGATTCCACTCATAGCTATTGGAAGGAAAGCGGCTGCAAAGGCCCAGCAAGCACTTCAGCAACAACAACAACAACAACAGCAACAGCAACAACAACAAATAAATGTACTCGACAATCTATTAGAAGAAGCTCATCTATAAGTTGACACTGTAGTCCTTATGACAAAGAATAATAATTTAGAAATAAGCACCTATAGTAAAGCCTGCATCTTATTTTTGATAATTCAGGCGCGCAACTAACAGTTTTTGAGGGCAGATGTCTAATCAACAAAAAAGGCCACACTAAACAGCTTCTACAGAGAACATATCTCGAAATCATATTTTTCACAGGTAGACACAGAAGAAAGCGTACAGGAAGTTTCAGGACTTCGTTACTTTCATGTGTAATATAGATTATAAGCAGATTTATGTAGCAAAAAATACAATGAACAGCTTTAAAATTATCCAAGTAAAAGGGCATTTTTACCTTTTTGAAGAAAAGGGCGGGGTCTAGACCCCCAGGAACCACCCCGTAGGTGTGCGCCTGTACTTGTTGAAAGCCATAAGAATTACTCTAACACTCACAAAGTCTTAAAGTGTAGAATACTGATTACAATAAGGGTACCTGTCGCAAACACTACCTCAAGCTGCTGTTCTATGGCTTTCCGTTTGTGTATATCATGGTTTTGTGATTAGAGCTTAACTAAAATGTATTTGGAATATTATTTGATAATTCTTCGATATCGTTTTCCTCCAACGATCGCAAAGAAATGCGAATATGTGGCATATACAAAGAAAGTATAAAGTATGGGGAGTTTTTACTGTAGACATTGTACCCTTAATTGTGAAGTAATATCCCCTTGTATTCTATTGAGCTTGTATTGATAATCACTTTATTTGTTGACAATCGCTAGAACTTCAGTTCTCTTTTAACTTTTATAATTTTACCTTGCTTTGGGTAGTCTAGATCTAAATGTAGTATGTAATATGTATTAAAATGCCCTCTTATATTTTTTGGTCTCTTGCTTGCTTTAAGAGGCAATGCTTGCTTACTCTATGTTCCTTGTAGGGGTCATGGCCCTTCTTCTGTTAACCTGTAGTTTGCTTTTTCGTATTCTTGTTATGCGCATATGTTCTAGTGTTGAGTGTACATGTTCTGTGCCGATTTACTGCTGGTTCTTTGCCTCGTCAAGTGACCTTGACAGATTGAGCCATTTCGTAAACATAATTTTTACTTGTGGTGTTTATTGGAAAACGGTAAAATGGGTTTTAGAATCAAATCTCATCGGCTAACTGATCGAAGTTCAAATCCTGCCAATGTTTTTTCTGTGTCTATTACAAAGAAAGAAAGGAAACTGTTATAGATGGATACATATGTCTATGCCAAGCTACAGAGTGTGGTGGAACTCGAGATCTCGCGTGTAAAGGAAAGGATTTTCCGCGTGCACGTTGTTTGGCTATAGCTTGCTTATGACCAGGACTCAAAACAAGAATCATTCAAAGGCAGACGTAAGCTGCACCCTATTCTTCACTCTTCATAATCATCACTAAAATCATTTTCGTCATTCATCAGCACCATTGTCATCTTTGTGTTATCCATGAAAGCATTAATAATACACACATTGTATATATATTACCGTCCATCTCAGGAGAACCATGGATATGCACTGTAATGGAGTGCAATTGTAGAGAAAACATTGCAAGCAGACGCATACAGATGGAACCGTTATATAGGATAACAAACTATTTAGAAAGTGAAGGGTAGTCGGTGTAGAAACACAGTACGGGGCAACGCAGTATTGCAGATGAAGGAGAATATAGAGACAACGAGCTTTTGCTACCGTGACCGTGAGGCAACCAGCATTGCCAAAAGCTTTCTCTCGCCCCATCACTACCTTTTAAGTCAATCTACACTCTTTTTTTATAAGAACACGGGCCTCAAAATTGATGGGAAATTGGGAACAAACGAACAACAAGTTGAAGCTAAATCACTGTCATAGAATGTATTTTTGGACAACGATGCAAATGCTTTCCAATGGAATATTGACATGAAATGTCATTTCCTTTTTAGCCTGAGGAGAATTGGCAGTTTTGTCGCTTCTCTTTGATTTTCGTGAATCAGTTGCCCTTAGCGAAACATGCAATGTCCTCTCTAATGTCTGAATTGCCTTCATTCCAATAATTATAGAGCAAATTAAGAACAACTCGGCCTCAAAATTTTGGAAAAAGTAAGAACAGCCAGTCTGAACCTCAAGTTTACTGGTTCTTATAAAAAAGACGATTTAATTGTAACCGTAATATCATCCAAGAATGCACAATGACCTTCTTCAGAGAAATGGCAAGAAAGCTCAGCTTGTAGAGCATGGATAATTAAATGTACATCTGTTTTGTTACTGGATGTATTTTTACCCGTTGAAATAAATAAATGAAAATGAATGAAAGTGAACTTGAAAATAGGCGCGCCATGTGATTCATTTAATTAGACTTATTATTTCTTATGCTAGAAGGTATGACGGTACTTCCAAACATACCAAAAAGTACACAACATGAGGCAAGTTGCAAGTAAATATAAAACTTATGGTGCAGTTAGACTCACGTAAGTCGGATCTCTTCAGACCAGACATAATTGTCCGACTTATGCGAAGTCCGAGTTACACCAAAGTAAGTCCAGGCCCACTGGGAACTTTTATGGGACCTGGGACAGTTGGAAAATTTCCAGCCCCTGATGATGTGGTTAAAATTTATTATTTGGTTTGGCTGAGTGACGCTTATCATATTGAGGAAGGGAGGAGACAAACCAGTTCTATACTGAATGTTAGTAACGTATTGTAGCTTGCAGATAAAACTGTCCAATGCACTCACCAGAAAACGAGTTAAAACAAAAATATTGAAGATACTCGCAGCACACAAGTGTGTTGCTACTGTACGAGCACCGGTATCTCCTCTAAATTTCTGTAGGAGACGGTCGGGCCGCTGACATTATAACTGTACGCTCACCGGTTATAGCTTTGATCACCATTGTTGACATTAATGCAAGATTCAAGCGCCTTCTATGAGCTCTGATTAGCTCTTATACCATTTGAGAGAATGAAGCTCCTTGGCTGTGGCTCTTTCACTTTTGCTATTGAATCAATATCAAAATCCTAGTTACGACGTGCTATTTTAAAACTGGACGTTAACATTACTCAGACTTATGCGAAAATTCGACCTATAAAATTCGAGATACACATGGAAAATATACAGAGTTTTATAAGAAGCGAGCCGTGACCGCGTATTTTTGTCTGACTTGGGCGAGTCGTACTTAGGCGAGTCTGACTGTATATGTTTTGGTTGTAGCACTAGAATGAAATATATCAGTAACACACGTTTGTATAGTTTTCACACCGTTTACTAACACAGCGGACGCAACCCCAGCTATTGGGTGTGCATTATCATTTGGGACAAAATGCCTCGAGTGTGCACTAGCCATACTAGTCAGTCTAGGTTGTAGGAAGTTGAAATTCATGCTATCGGTGCTTGTATCCGAGAAGATTTTGCACGACAAAAATATTACGAATGTACACAAAACAAGGTCTGCCTTCACACCAGATGCTCTCGATCTCGTAAAAGAGCTTCAAGATACTCTAATTCTCTCACTGTGGGTGTTCCCAGGTTGTCCATCAGTCGCGTAGATTTAGTGCACCCACTAGCAGTGTCAAAATATCGAAACAATACAAAACGCGATTAGAAGACGATTTTCAGGCCTCATTTTGAAACAATATTTGACGTCAATATGAAAGTGGCATTATTTTTTCCTTTGTGCCTTGAATGCTTTGTTTCTGATAAACTCCCACATTTGATTACATTTCTGATGAAAAAAAGTGGATGACGTATAGGTTTCGAAACAAGAAGTAGTGAAGTCTCCGTAGTGACGGAAATATAGAGATGCGAAACAGTTTAGCGAGACAAGTAAGGATCAGGCTGGTTATTCCTGTTCGCAATATCTGAAAGACGATTCTCTAGTCTAGGATTTCAGATCAAATATTTTCTAGATTACGACCTGGTAGGTTGAGCTTCATTCCGTCTGATCTATCCTTCGTTGTATCGCCTCAGCAATAGGTAACCAAATGCTATCAAAAACTGAATTACGCATTTAGGAGAAGCTTTAGCAGATATGGTTTTGTAAGTAGTACACCATTAATAGATGGGTCGGAACAGCCTACCAAATTAGAACCCATGAATACACAATTATCAATATGAGCGTGGTATCCAAGCTTCCCTCTTTTGCAGAAGCCTCATTTACCTCTCTGGCTAGTGGATGAAAGGTGGCATAGCGGTAATGTTATGCTTGTAATTCTGGTACCCTGTGCAAAACTATCGGTAAACTTCCTTTGCTACATCCCACCCCCACCCCCACCCCCACCCCCACCCCAACCCCCAACCCCTCTTATATGAGAAAACAAGGAATGGAACTTCGCTAAAAATCTTCCACCTCCTCCAATGTTTTCACCTTTAATTGGGACGACTTAAAAAATCGATACTAGAGAGAACTGGATACTTGTTCTCCCCAGTCACTCCCCCGTGGTTGTGCCACGTTAGGCCGGTAAATCTAAGTATCCTCGAGTCATGGATGCTTACTCTGTCCCAAACAGCAATCTGATGCCAGATGGCAGCACTGGAGATCGGGTGATGAATGGTACTACTTCGCTAGATTCATGGTCTACCAGGGTACGTTTCCTCTCCAGTAGACACTTGCAGAATCGTATTTGGGACTGACCTCTATCCACCATTCCCGCTAAAGGTCTCTGATTACTTTGGGTCCTTTGGGGGGGACTGGAAACTGAAAGCTATGATGTCATTATACTTCCTCTCAGCCTGTCAGCATTACTACGCAGAAGTTACTAACTCTACGATTTTCCAAAGTTGTGTTCCGGCATTGAAAAAGGGTTACGGGAATCTCGAAGCAGGATTAAAAGTACGTAATAGTTGTTTTTATCATTTAGGGAAGTAGATGACGTTCTTTTGCACAATAGGTATCAGCAAGTAGTAAGTTTGATGCAATGAATGTTGCGATGCGACAGGGCTAGGCCGTGCTTTTGTTTTCTTGGAAAGACTTAGCGTGGTTGCTATACTTGACAAGGTCTTTAAAATGTGTAGCTTCAGTTATTGATGTAGTAAAGATCATCGTGATCTTGTGTTTCGCTACTTGTCAGATGTGTAGTTTGTCCAGTAATGACGGAAGACCAATGGACATGAACCAGCAGGCCATTCGTATATCGACAAAAGACTAATTACTAGAAACAGCGAAAAGGCAGTTGCAGAAATATTGAGTGCACGTTTTAATTGGTAATAGCGGTTCAGTTGTTTCGTCACCATTTAATAGGGTTTGAGGCAGGAGAGTTACTTTGCTCATTTCCGGGCCAGACTTTTTCCAGGTTGTTTGCATTTTCTGGTGGGCGATGGTTTCAATAGTGGTCACATCTCATTTATTATATCATTTATTTTATTATATCATTTCTCTCATTTATTAGTCTATTTAACACAAGAGACCTATAATTTGGTCGAAACTTAACTTATACATTAGAAATAGTAGGAATGAAGGAATGTTGATTGATGAGAATGAATAATTTTGGATGTACCAAACATGATCAGCATTGAAAACTGAGATTACCATTTTAGCAACCAGTGATATGTATCTTTGTTGTTTGGTATATCAATGTTTAAACTTAAGCAATTACTTGATATTTAAGCTGTAGAACGAATTTTACTGAATTATAGCATTTTCGATTTATTTATTACTCTTTTATTTAATTGCATATGTACTTTGTGTCCCCAATTAGCAATTATGCTAAATGTATTAGACACATGAGTAAAGTTCATGATTAAGATGAGGATGATGATTATGATGATGAGAATGATGATGATGATGATGATGATGATGATGATGATGATGATGATGATGATGATGATGATGATGATGATGATGATGATGATGATGATGATGATGATGATGATGGTGATGATGATGATGATATCTAGATATATGCAAAAATACTGGAGATTTAGAGGTTATACTAGGTAGCAATATGTGAAAAGTCACAGTTTGGTCAATAATGAATACTTACTTTCATTGTTGGTTTCAATGTTTTGTTTCTTATCTACAACACCAGACTTCACCTTCTCTTATATTGGGTATCTATACCAAACATACTCATATGCAGGTAAATTTCATAATTGATTGCAAAATATGTTATTGGAATTCTTTATTGTTCACAATCAGGAGTGGGGCCCAGCATGAGGGGATCATTGCCCCCTTGTCATCTTCAGGAAGGGCAGATGGGGCAAACTTTCTGTATTTGAGACTCTGATACATCTAAATACAATGACTTTGATTTGAAATTTTGATTTAAAGAGGACAAAACTGTGACATCTAAACCATACTGTGCTTTAAAAATTCCAGTGGAAAAATACCACCTAAATCAATAGTAATTCAGTTTGCTAAGTAATTTTTGGAAAGGACAGATTAAGGTTTACAAAAGCATTTTGGAAATTATGAATAAATGAATATAATGGTTTATTTGGCATTCCTAGTTGCTTTTGAAATTTATATTTAACTGCTTTTTACACTGTAGGCAGCATACCCTACTTTCCTAATTGGTAGGACACCTGGCTATTGAATATGCCATTTCTAAATCCTTGCCCCTCTTACCCTTAATTGGGTCTGGTATCCCTGTTCACAACAGTATCTCCATAAAGCATTCAGCCATTTTGATATCTTCCCTTAGTATATAGGCACAAAGTAGAGTAATGGTCAATTACTTTGTTACAGGAATACTTTCTGAGAAAAAGTATGTCTGTTAGCTAGACCACGACAGCTCAAAAAAGCTATCTTTCTCTAACAAACTTTATGCATCAAGCAGTTCAATTGAAAAGCTACTCTCAAGGCATTTTCCTATCAATTAAAGTAATATGTTCTGTGTTGTAGCTTATTGTTATTATCACAGAGAATAACATGGAGTTCTACATTGTAGAAAAGTAATGGCTATACTATTATAAGTCGAAACATATATCAATTATCTGACTGAGATTTATTACTAGTAGTTATGAAGTGGTTTGGTCAAAACTTTGTACCATACTTTAAATGAAGGAGCATATTTCATTCCATCTCTTTATGATATAATAAATTATATTTCAATCATTTGCTTGCAGACTGTCAAGACTGATAGGAGTTTATGTTAGATTGATACATTTCATTTTGGTGAGTAACAGAACTCTTCAACAACTTTTACCAAGTTAGCTAGATTGCATATTACTTTAAGTACAAGACCCCTTCATTTTGCCATCCTCTGAACTGAATGCCCCCAGTAGGTAATGCCAAAATGCAAATGATTATTCCCTTAATTGACCACCTCCCTTCATACTATTTGTTATTTAGAAAGGGGATTATAGTTCTGGAAGATATACGGAAAGTGTAATTATTTTTGGCTGGCTATTGTTGGCTCAGAAGATCTTCTAGTTCCAGTCTTTACTGAAAGAAAGAATTTTTAAGGGGTTGGATGTGTCTTTGATGGGTAACATTGCTCATACTATTGCAGTCATGCAGTTGCCACAAGCTAGTTTCTTGTGGATTCTGCTTCTGCTGTTTTGCAAACTATTTACGATATGTCTCTAATCTTTTCAGTCTTCTTCTGTCAGCCTAATCTTTTCAGAATCATCTGTTTTCTTTAGACTTGATAATAAAAGACCTCTTTTCATTGGTCTATCTTATATCATATCTGTCTTTGGCTTCATTATGATAGTTTTCAGAGGCCTGTCTCTGAAACCTCGTTCTGGTATTTCATGCTTAATTCTCATTGCCTTACTGCTGTCCCTTCAGGTATCAACCAAATCATATATGCCTACCTTGCAGGTGCCAATTGGGTTGGTGGTTCTTTGCATCTTTCAAGCAGATTTTGATTAGAGGTGTTAGTAAGACAGACATCTTATTCCTATATCCAACTGAACTGCTGTCTCTTCAAAGCATTAAGGCCTTTGTTTCTAGTTGTGCCATTCCCCAAGTTGAACTGTTACACAGTAATGCTGGTTTAATAAGTGCTTGGTAAAATGTGAGACAGAGTTTTCACCTATGTGGTCTTTTTCGTATTCCACTGTCATCCAGTCTATGGATTGATTCTAGGGATAACTGTTTTGTCTTTGTTATAATTTCTATATCTCCTAGAGTGGAACCAAGCTTTTTAAGTGCCCTCAGTCACTCTGCATTTCTGTCTCCTTGAAAGTCTTTTGTTTGCTCGGTTTTGCTGTAGTGTATTGTCAGATTGTCCCTTAGTGCGACCTCTTCAATTTTATCTTTGATGGCATTCTTTTCTTCTTTGCTGGTGGTAAAGAAATTAGCATCATCTACATAAATGTCTTCCTAAAGAAAAAATTTGCAGGTCCATTTGTAATATCTTTCTAATAATCATCATTTGTATCATGTCTAAACTTCCTTAATTTTCAAATTGGTCCTTCAAAGTAGATGTTGAGCAGTATACCACTAAGTTGAGTACCTTGTGGTGAACCTATTTCTAATACAGGGTTTCATTTCTGTACTGCTTACATGCACATCTGGAGCTGTATTGCATATTAGGAATTGTATCAACCTTGCTTCATCTTTGTTGAGGAACTTCTTTGCAATGTCAATGCACAGTTAGTATTGCATTGTGTCAGAAGCATTGCTCATGTCTATACCACCAGTGATATAAAAATTAATTTATGATATTTGTATCTTTGCATAATCCATGCAATATATGAAGTGCTGTAAATTGGTTGATATGCAGCTTGATAGTCTGTTAGAAATTGTTATTCATTGAGTTCAATGCAACACAAGCTATATTGATAGAATCTTTCTCAGTATTGGGAGCATTCAAACAGATGTATTAGAAATATTCAAAGATATTATAGCAAATGGAACCCCTTCTTTTGATAAATGTATAGATTTTAATGATAATTCTGTTATAAGGAATGTGAACAAAAGTTCCATAATACTATCCATTAAGCTATGAATATTATTCAAGTTGTCAAGTGAATATTTCACTTTTCACTTGTCCCAAGTCCTGTTAATTTCACCTGTTTTTTCAGCTTTTTAATATGATAAAAGCATCCCTTTGTTGGAGATTTCATTGGGGTGAAAGCCCCTGAAAATAAAATAATTTAATATCATTGATTTTCTTTTGAAGTAGTATAGATATTATCTAAAAGCTTCACAGATGTTGCTAGGCAAGAGCCATATGACAATGGGAAGATTTGGAACTGGGCCAGATCTTGGTATTTTAATTCCCAAATGAATTCACCAATTTAAATTTTTATAAACAGGAGACATTTCAGGTGGATTGTTGTGAAGGCCAAAACATGCACTCCTTATAACAATGAATATGATATGAGTATTTAAATCAATGGCAGTTGATGGTAGAGAATGGGATCCAGCATATGTTTGATATCTTCTGCAGTTGAGCATTATCCTACCACAACATTTCAGTAAAAATTTGGTTTGAACTGAATGTAGACTGGATGCTGAAGGTGGGAAATTTAATGAATAGTATGTTTTTTTATAAAACTTAGTATATTTTGTAATAGTATGCAGTGAGATACAAGCCTTTAATAGTGTTTTTTTACAGTGTGTTATACAGCAAGTTACACCATACTTCTGAAGGTAATATGGCAACTCCAGGAATGGGAGTGCAAAGTGTTCCTGGAAACAGGCAGAGGTTGCGTCCATGGCTCATCAACCAAATAAACAGTGGGAATTACCCTGGTGTGAGCTGGATAGATCATGAAACAATGGCTTTCAAGATTCCTTGGAAGCATTTTGGTAAGCCTGGTGTAAATGAAGAGAAAGATGCAAAGATTTTCCGTGAGTGGGCAAAACATACCGGGAAATACAAAGATGGTGACCCATCTGATGCTTCAACATGGAAAACAAGGTTTAGATGTGCACTGTATAAATTACAGGATATAGAGGAGCTACCTCATTTAAATATGTTGGATGGTGATGACCCTTACAGGGTTTACCGTTTTCGATCAAAAGGTGGGTTGGGCTGGAGTCAATTTTTACGAGTTTGTTAATTATGTCTGGGTGCTGTATTTCATAGGATTTTAGATGATTGATTGATTTTAATTATGATCAAAAAATACTATCAAGTAGTCAATGATTACAGTGATTATAGTCATCATAGGACTCATTATAATCATAAACTATTTGATAATATATTAATCTATATCACCCATTAATCATTTTCATGATTGCATGGTATTCCTCACAATTATCACTAAAATCACTCTCATCATGAGCATTGTAACCATGGTGCTACTGATAAAAGCATGAATGAGACAATATTTGCATGATATTATTTAGAATGTATGCACAAACACACACACGCACACACACACACGCGCGCACACACACACACACACACACACGCTCGCACACACACGCGCGCACACACACACACACACACACACACACACACACACACATGCACGCACGCACATGCACGCACACACGCACGCACACACACACACACACACACACACACACACACACACACACACACACACACACACACACACACACACACACACACACACACACACACACACCACTGCAGCCCTCTTTCCATCTGCAATCCAATATTTCACTTTATTGAAACTGCTCATTTCTATGCCTTTTTGTCAGTAACTATAAGTTGGATTTTGAAACCATAGATGATGTAGAAAATGGACACAAGGCCTACTCAGAGGTATATATAGAGTTGGAATATATTGAAATGCTCTTAAGGGATGGCGTATTGTTTACAAATTGTGGTAGATACTCTTGTAAACTGCTGAGGATATTTATAGCTTTCTCTCACTTGTTTGTTTGGATTTTCCTTTGGAGTTGGTATTTTTTGGAGTATATATTTGAAAAAATTGCTTTATTTCAGACCAACATTTTGTCAAGCCCTGCACCCTCTGATGATATATATGATGGTAAGTATTGTTTTTCTTGAGTGCACTTTAAGGTAAAATTTGTCTTTGTGTTTAGCTATTCATCTTTCATAAAATCTCAATGTATGCTCGTCTTTCAGGTTTAGGGAGTGTATTTAAGCTCATTTCATTATGTAACTAATTCATCATATTTTCCTTTCACTTTTGCAGAAGTTTAAGCTCATTTTAATCCAGAATTATCACTTTCTATTCCTTTCTCCTTGATGCTTTCTTAAATCTATTATTGTCTTTTTAGTATTGTCACAAATTCAATTCTTTAGAATTCAGATTTGTTATGAGTTTTCCTATCTTTACATCAGGACAAGCAAAATTACTATATTACCCATTTCTTTCTTGTCACATCAACAGACTTGTTGATATCAAGAATTTTTGTATATATAGTATTTTGCATCCTTTATGAATTTTGACCAAAGGCCACCAGGCTTTTGGATAGTTACACATAGTTCTTTGTCTACTTTTCAGGTCAGAAGGATGAAAATCTCATGATATCGGTCTGTTTTATTTTGATAATTGTTATATGTTTATTTTAATATTTATCATTGTTTATTTTTTCATCAAACTAAAGCAGTACTACATTGTGTGCCAAAAATCTTAGAACACTTGCTATGATTTATGCTACCAGGTGCACTATAGCATGCCATCCACTATTTAGCAGTGTTGTTTGAATCATAAATGAATAACCCTTCACATGGAAGTGATGCATGTGTACAAAGCTATTGGTCTCTGCTACCAACTCAATAATGTTTGAGGGGGGAGTGGTTCATATCTTAAGGCCTGGTCATACACATCCATGATTTCATCCAACATCCTCAAAACAATTGGTAAGTTATTTGATGCATTTGGCCACATATATTGGATCATCAAACATTTCCAAGTTGATGTTAAATGAGGCTGGTTCTAGATAAAAAGTAAATTTAAGATCTTGTTTGATAATTCCTGGAATAACCAGCTTGTTTTTGTATTTTATTCATAACGTCTGTGAACGAAAATCCAACATGGCATTCTTTCGTCGATTCCTCTGCTTCTGGAGTTTCTTAAATATTTAAGTGAAATACCCTTATTCTACCTTGGAGATTTTCTATTTTAGAACGGGCCGCCGTTCATGGACTTACCGCCTTTCGAGTTGGGTAAGTTTGAATGTCATTCATAGATCTTATCCGTCGTGTTAGTTACGAATGATGTTTGTAGTACTATCATAAATTAGTGACAGTGTCAGATTGCAATGCCAATGTGGGGAATCTGTTCAGCTATGTTTGGAAATATAGCCTCGTCATTTTTTACGGTTGAGGTGATTCAGTTTGATTTATATCTCTTGGGGATTATTTGTTTACTTCGCTTTGCATTTTTGTCAATATGAGTCACATAGAGTAACGACAGTTTTATGCAATGGAAGTGTTGCTTATAAAATCCATTTTTCTTTCGAATCGAACTGTTTGGTGTGTTCGTCAATAGTTAGTGCATACCACAGTAGGGTTGCTGTGCGGACTGAGGCCCCATTTCAACTCTCATAGTTTGTTGCATCTGAGGGGAAAATAGTATTTCAATAGGAACTGATAGTTGATGGTTTGATCATGGATTTCCATATAGGGGTGAAAAAATTTCAAACACCAAATCGATATGAATCGGTTTTCGATAATTATCGACACAATGCTTACATATTAAACAAACTGCATGCAGTGATCAAAAAATTGCGTACAATGATCAATAAATTGCATGCAATGGTCAACAAATTGCATGCAATGGTAAAAAAATTGCATGCAATGGTAAACAAATTGCATGCAATGGTCAACAAATTTCATGTATAATCTCCGTGCAATTTGTTGTTGGTGTCTGCATGTATTGCTGCGTTCTTTGTGTTATTCATCAGCATGCAGTTTGTAGTTTGTTGATCATTGCAAGCAATTTGTTGATCATTGCCTGCAATTTGCTGATCATTGCCTACAATTTGCTGATCATTGCATGCAATCTGTTGACCATTGCATGCAATTGGTTGGTCCTTGCATTATCGATTGGTCCTTGCATGCAATTTTTTAATTATTGTTTGCGGTTTGTTTGTCATCTGCATACGATATTTGTGTTGATTGTTATCTGCGAACGACGCATTCAGAGTACAGATTATGTATGTTTATAGGTGATGTGATAGGAGTCGATGGTGGAGAAAGTTTCATTTCCGTAAGTAACTGTACTTTACCTCCGGTGATCAGTCTTATATAGTTCATGTATTTACCTTTGCATAATGGTATCCAAGTTTGGGTTCGTATGGAAATTACAATAGAAATTATATCATGAGTTGGAATTCCCAAGTCGTGCACGATAGATGAAATTCATGAACTTGACTGGTTTCTCATTAGTGCCTATCGACCGGGACATGTTTTATATAGCAAGTTACTGAGTTCATATATATATATATATAAATATAAATATATATATATATATATATATATATATATATATATATATATATATATATATATATATATATATATATATATATATATATATATATATATATATATATATATATATATATATATATATATATAGATAATTCAAAAATATACTTTCTTCTGTTGTAAACGTTTCGATAAATTATCTTCAGTATATATATATATATATCTTCAGTATATATTTTTATTATGAGAGTCTATATATATATATATATATATATATATATATATATATATATATATATATTGAATTTGTTGCAATTCATTTTAGATTGATACTCAAAGAGCAAAGCCTCCCGCGTTATTTGGAGCACATTCTTTTTTCCCTTTACTATTTCAGCGCTTTTATATAATTTTTATCCTATTACCTAGGAGATATCAAACTCACCTATGCCGACTAACGGGTTTTCAATTTCGCAACCAGTCATGCCTGTGCAACCTACTGGACCGGCGCTTACATCGTGTAAGTAGGAAAATACTATAGTGTTAAGCATGTGGCATTATGTCAGTGTTTTTGAGTTAACGTAAATCTTCCAACTGGTCCCCTAGGGGCTAATTTATTTTTTATACATGTTGGATATCGAATTTTTTGAGGGAAGGGCTTATTGAAGGGGGGATCTTATCAAATTCCTGACATATGCTGCATAGATACCCAGTGTCAAGAGTTATGTCAAAACTCTTTTTCTCCATGTTAGAGAAAAATCTAAATTCACGTATCAGCCTATATCAAAGTCTTCAACATCCTCTGTGGTGGGGAGGATTATTGACAAATTGATGTTTTATCAGGGAGACTTATACGACAGGGGTATTTCGAACGGGGAAATTCGAAAATTTAGGGTATTTGGCAATATGTTACCTTATCCTCCATTACTTTGGCAACCTCCTTAAATGTTTTCAATCAATCAAGCAATCAATCAATCAGTCAATCAATCAATCAATTGATCAATTGTATTTGATTATAGCATGAACATGTTGGGTAACAGTCCTTTGAATTTTTTATTTTACCAACATACCCTTATTTTAGTTGTTCTCTACGGGTTTTAAAACTTACTCTTAGCTGTCAATCTGAAGATCAAGCTGTACAACAAGGCACAAGAAGTGGTAGGCCCTCTTGAAATAAGCAATCCTACTGGTTGTCGAATTGCCTACAAGGCGCCTCCACCGCTTCCTAATGATTTGGCCAGTAGGGACAATGAGGAAGTTGTCAGTCATATTTATGGGCCCTTTCAAGCGCAACAAGTCTACTTTCCAGATTCGGGTGACATGGACACAGCTAGACTACTTGGATTTATGAAGCGTGGGCTCGTACTGCAGACTCATGATAATGATATATACGCAACAAGGCTTTGCCAGGCTAAGATTTTCTATGGCACATCGCAAGCTGATGATGCGTCGTCAGTTGAACTTCGACGAGAAAGCACAACGAAGGTGTTCGACTATAAGAGTTTTATGTCACAGTTTGAGTCAGCCTTGACCGGGAACTCCCGGCCTCCCAGGGCTGACTTGTATTTCTGCTTTGGTCAACGGTGGGGAAGTGGTATCTCTCTGTCAGATAACCTCGTTTACGTCTGCGTCACGCATTTGCTTGCGGAGCAATACGTGACCTCATTTTTCTCTATGCGTGGCGAATTTATGGTGTCAGAACCGAATAATCTGGATGATATAGCTGGGCAAATTGATCAATTGAGTGTCAGTGGTACATCAGGCCCATAAATGTTTCGACCTCTGAAACTCTATATTATCAGACCTATTTTATCTAGGCATTCACTCCCTGCAAATTTGATGCGTTGAGCTAGAAACATTTTAAAGCATGACATTAAAATCTGCTCATGTTTCCTCCATTAAGATATATTATACAGACTGTTTTTTATGGATTTATTTTCCTATTGAGGGAGATAGTAGTATTCTCTCAGTACGTGATATTAACTGTTTTGCTCGTAGTACTACATTCTCTGTTGGACAGTATGGGTATCAAGTCACATTGAATTCTGAACCTGTGTATACTGGTTTCTAGCTACTCTTCTGTGACGAATAAATGGGGTCTCAATTGACAGGGTGAACCTATTCCTAAAGATGTAATTAATGGGAGTTCTTAGTAAATGGAGGATGAGGGTAGGAAATTTTACTCTGTAGAGTAGAATTCCACATATCCAAAGTCGCTGTAGCGATGCAATTTCAGCAAATTTTGGCATAACTTGAAAGGTATGGATGTATATTTTTGTAGAAGAATAACAATAGTAGTATCTTTTAGAGATGAACGTTAAACCTTTGACCTGGCCTTTTGGCGAGAAGAAATCTTGCTGAGATTTAGAAATAGAAAAATTAGTAGCCTGGGGATAAGCTTATTTTCGGAAAAGTACTAAGCGTCCCCCCTCCGTTTATTCGGCACTGAAGAATGCTGGTAGTAGTGGTGTATATAAATTCATTTGCCTGGACTCCCTGCTCGGAGCTTTTGCTGTAGTTAGATACATATATCCCGAGGACGTCCCAAGAAAACAATGTTAGTTTGTAACTTTTAGCAACTCGTGTATTTGCCGTAATTGATGGTAGTACCCAGTTTATAGCAAAAACAGCATCATTTGCATTGCTGCGGCTTGTGTACCTCAAAGCTCAAACTTGTAGTCTATTATCTTTCTATTATGTTGTGATGATTTAACAGAATATTACTTGAGGTGTCAATCCAAACCATTCTATGGTTGGGCATGGTTTTGCTGATCAGAATAGAGCTACTCTTTAACTGAGTCATCATCTAGATATTAAAGTGAAATTGTGTGAACATGATTGACACGAGTATGACTGGAATTTGTGACCGTCGACTGAGCTATCGGGTCACGCTTCCAATCCATTGCTCAAGGGTAGGTCATCTGCTCACACTGCCCTCTCTTCTCCAATTTGCACCCGGGGCCATCTTGGCTCTATTGTAATATGCGTTAGACATTTTGAGCGCGTTACCCGATAGCTCAGTTGGTAGAGCACTCGACTTAAGAAGTAAAGGGTCGCGACATAGAATCCCTCTTTGGTCAGTTATTTTCTCGCACTTTCCCTTTGATTTCTTCTAAATCCTCTTGCCTTTACGTACTATTTAGAACTTATCAGTTGCTGCTTAGATTTCAAGAATATCGAAGGAATATCAAGAAGGGTAGGACGTTGTAGTTATAGAAGTTGAGATGAGGTTGTGGTGAAGGAAGGAGCTTTGGTACACCATGCATACATATTTTGCCTGGTTGCAAACAGGAGCCCCTTTTCTGAAGTTGTCTGAAATCACCCCCTGCTTATGGTAATGAACTAGTTTAGACTGCACACCTTAATTCCAATGTTGGATAAGAGATAGCATGGCTTTTAGGGGGTTTAGTTTGACTGCATGATGTAGTGCTGTCGTTTTTGCGCTCTTTTCTTTCAGATCCCTTGGTATGTTAGGGCAGCGGTGAATTTGATGTTAGAGTACGTATATACAAGCTGTAGTGCCGACTTGTCTCCCTCTTTAGTAGCACTCCCGGAAAATTACTTATCATAGAAAAGGAAACCTTCCTTTTTAATCTGTTTTGCTTTCTTGTTGGTTTCATCGAGAGGGGATTATTAATCTGAGGGACAAATAAAGATTTTCAGCTCTTTCCTTTTTCATTGTTGCTTGCTTCGACAAATATGCAACCATTCACGTAAACATAAAAAGCTTAAAAGTTTGGACAATTTCCTGTGTTCTCTTAGTTCTTTTTATCACACCAGTTGATAATAACTGTGTATGTAGTTATTTATTCATTGTCTAAGTTACTTTTGTCAATTCATATATCTCATTGATTGATTGATTCACTCGTCCAATCATTCACTCATTCATTCTTTCATTCTTTTTTCATTCATTTGTTCACTCCAGGGTTGCATTAAACGCTTTGTTCATGAGAAACCCACCTCAAGACATAGTTCCAAAACTTTCTTATTTTTGGACCTCCTATGGTCAATTTGTAGTACTAAAAAGTGCCTTAACAGTTCTTTGATTTTCACTCCACATTTAGTGCCATACATATGGTACAGACACAAGTATACATTGAAGTTCTGAATTTTGCCTTTAATTTTAGCTATAACTTAAGACCAATGGAACATCAAACACTTGACACAAGCATAGCAAACAATCTGTGCTGGTTTTGGCTGCAAATGAATGGAACCGGGGTCCTAATTCTTGCTGTTGCAAAAATTTTTCAAACTGAAAAGTCTCTTAGGGAATTCTCCTTTAGTAGTATAAGTTCTTTAGATATTTTGGCATTCTACATTTAGGTTCCTTATAGAGCGGTTCCTTATAAAAAAGCGTGTACCTGTGGTGGGGACTCTAGCCAGAGAAGTCGAGATAGTAGATAATAGTTAATATAGCATTGTGAGCCCCATGTTTGCTTTCAGCTACACAGAACTACACAAAGTTTAAGTCAATAATCTATGTAAAAAAACTATCAAAAATAGATAACTGCCACTAAAGCCAATAATGACATTGAACGAAGACTGAACGAAGACTTTAACAGAGCTAGTGCTCAAGATTTTCGTGGGGTGAATTTCCCCAATCCCCCCTCTACAATCTTCGCAAGATGAAGATCGCTGGGAATTTTAGTCGGCTATGTGGATGTTCAAGTGGCAAATTGATGAACTCTGTTTTGCATCATAGTTTATCAAAGCGATTATCTGTTCTTCATCTTGTAGTGAGGGTGGATCACTCTCTCGTGGCACTCATTGCATTATTGTGATGTGCCAGCTTGGAAACCAAGAGTATTTCGTGAATCAAAGCTGTTTCATTCAAGGTGAGATCTTCCAAAGTGTGCAGAATATCTTTAGGCTATCCCAGACCCTCTTTGAGCCCGCAAAATGAATTTGGATGCGTTCTTTGTGGTACGAAACAGAAAGAGGTGTTTGGAAAAAGGAATTATGATCGAATCTCCTGAGAGCTTTTTTCACACACTGTTGAGAGTATGAAATATGGGTGTACATGTGAATGAACGAGTGTTTCTTAAGCCCATTAAAGGGTAGTAGACATGCAATGCTGGGTAGCCTAAAGCCCTCCTTGTCCTTGAAAGGGAAAGTAATGCAGTTATCCTTTACTTTGAAGTGCAAAGAAATTGCTTTGTATGAAAAATCTTTTACTAACACAGTTACTCTTATAGCATTACTCTAGAAAACAGTACAATTCGTATTGCAATCAAAACAATTTATTGTTCGATCTCCAATATATCAAATACAGTGTGCTTTGGTCTAGTGTGCATTAGCTCTATGTTGATATACACTCCTTCCATTAGTCTGGTCTCCATTGTCATTCATTGCGGGACAGGGCCACCTCGGAGAGAGGATATCCCCAACATGGTTTTGCTGAGCCCTCAGTGTAGGAACGGCCCGAGCGAACTAAATTGTTCTCCTTCAAAAAATCTAAATATCAATTAAGTTCACTCATAATTCGCTGTCTAAATCCAAGAGCGAATCGAATTATTAAATTCGTTCATAATTCGTCCATAAGAGCAAATTACGAGCGAATTTAGTTCTATTTAATTCGCTCCACTAGGAGCGAATTAAATTATTGCCCTTCAAAAAATCTAAGGTTCAATTAAATTCGCGAATTATGAGCGAATTTAATTAACCCTTAGATTTTTTGAAGGGCAATAATTTAATTTGCTCCGCTCAAAATGCGCTGTCTTTCCTATACACACGGGGATAAAAGGAATGTTATAACAGGGTTGGTCTTCTTTTTAGGAAGCCAAACCAGATCCCTCAAATCTTTTCATTGAATGGGCCAAAGGTACATTAAACTACCCAAAGGTTTTGTGCATATCCCTGTGTTCAAGGATATAATGAGATTTTACAAATGAAATAACTCTAATATAGTTTTGTAAATGAAAACAAAGTGGACAGCTTACCCTACCTTAGATGATGTACCAAAGTGTCTAAAAGTCCATTTAATTAGCTGAAAATGCACTTACTGCAACTATTTTTTGTACAATATTCTCTTAACTAATTGTGCACAGTGTGCTTCACCGAGGACACACCTAGCAAGGAGCAATGGGGGGGATCGCCCCTTGCCCTCAGCCCGCGGGGACAAAGGGATTGAGATGTGCCCTTTTGAAAAATGCTAACAAAATTGTAGCAGCTTATTTTAACTGTTCATCTACGTATAAACTAACAGAATTTAGTGAGTATACAAGTAGACAGAGATGTGTTAGGATTCTTCTGCCATAACACGCTCTAAAGTAAGAAATTTAGCTAAGAAAATCGTATTGCATAGAGCATAGCTCCCAGTTCCCAACAATCTTAAGAGTTTCCTTCTGTTAAGTACCAGAGAGAACAAACTTTCCGAAAGACACCCACTCAATACACTTTCTGCTACTGGTTGTATTGTATCAAGCTTCTACTTTTTGTAAGGTTTTAGGCAAAAATATGCTTTCTCTTAAATTTTTTGGACGGACGAAGAGAGATAATATTATCCAGCTGAGTGGGCAATGCCCCCGCACCCCATAGTTTCGTGTCTGTTAGAAACGTTGACAATCCAGAAAGAGTCACGGCTCCACGCTCTCAGCTGTAGGAAGATTTTACTTTCTATGTCATATTTGAGGAAGGTTTAGTAATTTGTATCAACAATCCAGTTTCAGCATAGCTTTAAGTTAATGTGACCTCGGCTGTGAAAGGCATAGCCCTTCCACCGTACAATTTTCCGAGACTACGCAACGCAGAGTTCAAGAACTTTGGTGAATTTTGATTTTCGTAAAAGAGGAAGGTTTATGATAAAGATTTTACAGCCAGAGGAAGGCTGAAACTTTTTCTGGACTCTGCGTTGACAGACACCTCTTCTGCTCGATGCTCTCTATCGAATCCTATTTTGTAGTCTAGATGTTATATTAATTCATTGATTACTTTAATCATAGAATAAGTAGATCTAGAGTAGTTTTTATTTGTTTGGTTGATCAGTATTTATCTGTTGTACTCTTTCTTGTTTGTTGTTTTTAGATAGTTTAGCTTTAATCATGTTATATTTACGTTTTATGTTTTTCTCCAATAGCTGCTTCTTCCTATGCAATGTAAATTGTACGTACAATCAAAAGCTGAATCTATTATCATGTTAATAGTAATAATAATGGTACATTTTACTACAGACTAATAATTACCAACTAACTAAAAATATTTACAGATATTACAGTAGTAATAAACTTAATAAACAAATATTGCAAGTATAACCATCACCAGGCCGGTTTTTAATGATCTTCTTAAAATTAAAGGTTGTTTTGCTGCTCCTAATCAAATCAGGTTGTTCCAAAGTACGCTACCGCTGAATGATACCGAGTTTGTTCTCGAAGGAGGCTGTCAATGTCTTGGGAAGTGTGAGGAAGTCTTTAATCTTCAAGTTGTATTTTATTTCCTTCCTTGTAAATAATTGATGTAAAGTTAGGTGTAGATTTCGAGTATATTATTGTTGACTTTTCTTTTGTAGGCTTTACTGTCTCAGGTCAGTGATGCAACTTTTATTCTTTAATTTATGGCCTACTTATCAACTCGTTACCATCCAGTTACCATTACATGTTGTCAGTACTCTCGTCGGTTTGCATAAAAAATTTTCCATGTTCATAATAAGCGGGTAGGTTACTCAATGGCTGCGGAATGTATGTTATTCGACTCTATTTTGTGTGAAATACCTTATATCGAAAATTTTTTGAGGCGCTTCTATTCATCGAATATTTGAATGAAACGCCTTTTTTTACTGAATATTTTGAGTGAAGCGCCCCTGTCAACAACACCAAATAGCTAACATCGAATTGTGATTGTCAACAACAGATTCAGATGCCAGGCAACAAATTCTGAAGCAATGGCATCGTCAGAAAAGGGCTGGGGTTATAACATACATAGTTGTAGGGTGTAGTGATAACCACTTTGTGAAGTGATAAAATAGTTTTGTGCAGTTATGGGCAGTAAAAGTATGCAGTGGTAAACCCCTTGAACTCCTCAGAAGTGTTTTCACATGACATTTGTACTTAAAGTTTGACTTAGATTGAGGAATTAATTCCGAAAGGAATAGAAATCACCCATCAAAGCTCAATCAATAGCAATCACTAATCAATGCTCAATCAATAGCAATCACTAATCAATGTTCAATCAATAGCAATCACTAATCAATGTTCAATCAATAGCAATCACTAATCAATGTTCAATCAATAGCAATCACTAATCAATGCTCATTCTGTTTACTTTGTGGCAAACCAAAGGGTGTGCTCAGAAAAGTGTCTCTAAAAGCTCTGCCCATTGCCTACAGTCAAGTATGGGTTATGCATTGCACATCAGGGGACACAAGAATAAAGATGTATTCTTGGAATAAAGCTGGTGGTATTGGGAACTTAATACTATTCCCTGGCAATCATCGCATAGATAATTCTGCTGTGGCTAGGTTTGAGAAGATTCACTTATAAATGTAACATGATTTGTCTTGTAAATTTATATCTCAATGATCAAATCTCACTTGGGTGTTTTACATCCGAGGTATACACATTGACTCATATCGTCAGAATCCAACTCAACTGTTCTATGTAATTAAAATACACAGGACTAGGGATAGGACGCAAATTCACACGAGATGTTTCAAGTTTGGTGAACAATAGCTAATTATCGAAATGAGTTGCAATCGCATTAAGTTATGACATGCATTTTTCATTTCGTTTTTAAATACATGGTGGCCCCTCAGATCTAGTGTCTGTTTTACAGGATGCCATATTTAAAACTAATTGAAATATTACTTACAAAGAATCTAAATATAATCAATAACATAATCTATAACAATACTAATAGACAGGAAAAATAAATAGCCAAAATATTTACTTTCTAATTTTTCTCCACAAGCATGGCTTTCAATCTTCTCTAGAATTACCAAAAGTGCTGGAAGATTTTATTTCACTAAGTAGAGAATTCCAGAATGATGATCCTCTGTAAGCAAAACAACTTTGGCCATGCCTAGATTTTTATTTCGGAGGAATTAAGTTCAAATTAGAGCTACATAAAGCTCTAATTGTTTTATCAGAGACTAGTGTAACTGTTCTGTAAGGCAGGGAGTCACCTCAGCATTTAGTGCCTTATACACCATGCTTGCGGATTCTTGCTTGATTATGTCAGCAATACTAGGCAACTGTAGTTGTCTTAGCGAGGGCCCAACAAACACATCGTAGGCACTATTTGTAATAATACGAATGGTTCTATTTTGCAATATATCTAGGGTTTTGCGGGCAGTGATCCACATGTGCCCCAGACAGAGCAACAATATCTAAAATGATGTCGAACTAGTCCCAAAGATAGCATCATCAACAAATTGGTGGGTAATACTTTTTTCGCATATTCTATCATCCCTATAGCCCTAGAAACCTTAGATGAAACAATGTTGATATGATCTTTGCGATTCATTTCGTTGTCTAGAATAACTCGTAGGTATTTTACAGCTGTTTTCTGCCCTATTGCTTTTTCTGATATTTTGAGATGTGCTTGTATAAGCTCCCCTCTGTTGCTTTGATGCAGTGTCCTGTTAGTGCCTATAATCATAGACGGTGTTATTGCAGCATTTAAAGCTAGCTTGTTTTCTTGCAGCCATTTTCTTAGGTTTTCTAGCTCAGCATTCATGGACTTCGTTATATTACCTATATTACTGGAAGCGTACGTAGAACTAGTATCATCGACATACATAGTAACTTTAGAGCAATTTAGTGAAAGTGGCATATCAATGATAAATAACAGGAACAGCACAGGCCCTAGGCAAGACTCCTGTGGTACACTGCATTTATTTTAGCTTAAATTTGAAGACAGACCAGGCCCATAGCCAGATTGAACTTGCAAGGGGTCACAGCAAATATACATAATACATATATATGCTTTACTTCATATATATGTATAATTCATTTCTGTAGAGGAGGCACAGAGTCAAATTTCACAAGTCCATGGGAACCTTGCCCCCTAGGCCTCCTTGGCCACGGGCCTGCAGACCATTAACTTTACATACAACAAGGGATTTTTTTGCTTCTTGTTCTACATTGATTTCATGATTTAGGGAAACACCTCTTTTATAAGAAAGTAGCTCTCTGTTTCAGTTCTAGCATGCTGTCGGCAACATTAACAGCGTAGTTAAGTGTCGGCTGTGTTTTTAGATACCACACTGATTCCTTAGTTGCCACGTCAATGTCGGTAAAATGGTTATTTCACCCCTCCCCCTCCCAGCTTAGGAACATTATCTCCCACGGTCTCGATAGGTAGTTTCATTGGCAGGCTTACTAATGCCTATGTACAGCAGACACTCCCCGAAGAGTTGTTGAGTTCCATCATAGCGTAATGAATGACTTCCAGACTAGATAAGGGAAATCACACTTCTGTTTTCCAAAACGGCTCAAAAAGCAAAAAGTTCTGAGCCTCCAGGACACTTGAGCTTTGCATTGTTCTTAAATTATTTTTAAATTTCAATTATTTTCAGCCTCGATATTCTGATAGACTATATTCTTATAAAGAAGTGTGTACAAACACGAAAAACCAGAAAATATGGAAGCCAAAATTATGTTGCTGCTGTTGCTTAAATATTTTTCAGAGTTGGGACCCATGGTTTGGAAGGTTAGTGGGACTGAGACGACTGTAAACTATGGTTAACTGTGAATATATTACTAAAGTAGGGGAATATTTTTGTGAATTATCAGCAGCGATTCATGATGATATTGAAGAGCAGTGGAAAATGTGACTTATGAGGAACAGAAATACACGAGCCTCATGCTCAATGCGCGGCCTCTTGGTAACTATGTCAGAATGAAAGCTCTATCAATTTAGGCTATCCAGTGTTATGTTTACATTTGTTTTGCTTTGTTACTTTGCGTCATTTATCTCTTGCCTTTAACTAGGCAGAGGCAAGAAATACTTAAGTGTACTCTTTAACAATAACTGTTGGCATATTGGTATCATAATTGTGGTCTATCCTAGGCATAGGTGCAGTTCTTAAAACTCTGTGTGCCTAACCTAGCCTTCGGAATCTGCACGGCTCACTGGCAGATTGGGTCAACGCAATGACAAATAGCTGAGACGAATTACTTACTACCTAGTGCAAAGTTGGCATTGAGTGCACTCTGGCAAGATAGCATCGTGTGGGCTTCTAAAAACCAATTGCTGAAAGCAGAGAAAAGCAGCTTGCGCGTGCTAAAGTAAACGGTTATTATATTGGCCTACATTGACCTTTGAAGCTTTGTAATGTTTGACACATGGCAGTTTCAAAGATATCAAGTTCCACGTGGATCGATACGCCAAGCAAGACACAACAATGCTAAAAAGAAACAGAATTGATGAGAAGCACACATAAGCCATAAGTTTCAACTTCCGGCTTCACAGCCTCGTTAAGAACTTGCTCTTGATTTCTAGTTTCGAGTGCTACATGTTACTGGCACTGGAAGAGTCATAACGGGATATCGAAGCAGGAAATAAGGTAAAATAGTGTAGATTTATTATATATTGACATGCAGGAAATTTTATTGCAAGAATTGTTTGATACAAGACGTGTCTGAGCTGCTGTAATGCGGCAAGATTAGGCCCAAGTTTGTGTTTTCTGTAAGTGAATATCCATTGGGACTTGTGGTAGATTTCCGAAAACACGAGGCTTTTGTTGTTGGTATGGTAAAGATAGTTCAAAGCTTGCTTTTTTGTTTGGGTTGGTGTTGTAATTTTACAATGTTTTTTGATTTATCAACTTTAATAATGTTTTCTATTATAGAAAATGGTGACAAGCATGTGCTCTGTTTATTTGTTATAATGACACATCGGTTCAAGACTAATGTAGGCATATTGGTGTTTTGTATAGTACATAGGTAAATGGGGTTGGGTATAGAATGTTGCTACAAAATTTGAGTAGTTGTACAGGAGAAGCTTTACCGATGTATTTTTTGCCCTGCTAGTTTGTTGGGGAATTGGTAAATGTCATTTAACACCAAAAATAAAAACTTCAAAATGGAAAGAGAAACTAAGTTAGCTATGGTTGGAGGCTAGGTAGAATGAAGAATAACTGCATCATACAGCTATGATAACAGTAAATAGTTTTGCTTTCATTTTCAGTTAAAAATTCATTTTATATTTGTAACAGGACTTTGACTCACAAGTGTATTTAAATCTGTTTGAAAGCAAGGAACTCATAATACAGATTCGAATTTACAATCTCTTATGTGTGGAGCAAATAGATGACTTATTAGGCTCTCCTATATGTGGGAGGGCCTTAAAAGAAAAATACCTCCATGCAATTTAAGAGTAAACAATCTACTCCAACTTCCTACAATACGTATAGGAACAAGCCTCTTTCATTTAGGGCAAGCACAGACCAGTTTAAAGCTGCAAAATTGGTTAAAATGTCAAAATACAAATGAAAGGTTGTAAAGGGACTGGATGTACCTGTAGCATGCATAGTAACTATTTTTATTTAGTGTCTGTAAGGAGAGTAGGTTGGTGTTTATTAGCAGCAGCTAGTTTTTTAGATAGCTATAATTAAATTGCATAGTTATTATGATTTTCATAAGGTTTCAAAAGAATTATTGTGTCATGCACAATCTTTGTCAGAGTCTTTACAGTTCAACAGTTCATGCTCCATTTCCAAGGTCATTTTGATCCTTTTGAAAATTTCTCTTGGATTGTCCCAAGTAGGAATGATGTTCCTTTGTATATTCCATAGTTTCGGTATCTCTTGTGTTAGGTCTTGATACTTTTCTACTTTTGCTTTCTCTTTTGTACTATCATACAGTGTAGCAAAGTCTCTTATTTGAATTCTTTCCACAAACCCACAAAACCGTTCAGCAAGTGGTACAATCCCAAATCACTATTAGGGATGGGGTTGTACTTCACTCAAGGTTGTTTTGGGTCCCCAAAAATTTGCTGCAAAAAGGTTACAAGTGGAAGTGATGTCATGCTAAAATTAAAGGATGGACTATTCATAGGCGTTAAATTGCATTGGCTCATTTATGTTTTAAATAGTTAAACAGCCTATGTTAATGACTGCTTGAAAGAAAAATCCTTCCTTCTTGACACATATAGTTAGTTTTGATTGAGAACAGACCCATTTTAGTGAAATGTAGGGTTGTATAGATAGGAGTCTAAGGGGGCTGGGGTCATTGTTCACCCAGGTAGAAGATTTTGACCCTCTGTGCTTGCCTTACAATTTTATGATGATATTTTTTTGCCTAAAAACTTAGAAAAGCAGCAGTATTTGGCACATCTTGTAGTATATTTTGTTGTACTGTTTTGTAAGTTTTTTTAACTGAATTTATGTATGTTCAAAAACTCTGGGTGCTTTGTAAAAGTAGATGCTTAATATGTAATGCAGTGCAATCATTGAAACCATCTTCATCAACATGTTTGACTGCTCACTACAAAATAAAACTCTAACTCTGGTATTGACATTATTGACCTTTTATTGCTAAGTTTTTATGTGCCCATTCTTCTGTTCCACAACAGAATTCCCTGATTGTCATGTAAGAATATGTTTGATGTGGTATAAGCTAATCCTGTTTATTAGCTTCCTGATCTGGTATCTCCATATTTAGGCATCTTCATCTTCCACCTGTTTACACTCTTTCATTCAACTATTATTTTCATTCTATTGTTTTCCAACTAGGCTATATACACCCCAATTAGAAAATCTATTGGCTGATGATGAGATAAGCTCTTCCCAAAATGTATGTCATCAGACTCGTCAATCAGATTTTGGATATGTCAACTTAAACATAGTTTTGCAGAATAGCTGTTCTTCTTACTCTGCTCTTCATTGTTGGTCTGATAGTAAAAGTAAACAGATATCACATGAAAGTAAAATATTTTTGTAAGAATAGTGCAAAGCCTTTTTGAACTAACTTTTGTTTTCCTTTTGGCTCTACAGCAGTTTGATATTCTTCTTCTGAGGAGGAGGAGGATAGAATATGGCAACTCCAGGAGCAGGAGTACAAAATGCACCTGGAAACAGGCAAAGATTGCGCCCATGGCTCATTGACCAAATAAACAGTGGGGATTACCCAGGTGTTGGCTGGGTAGACCAGGAGACAATGGCTTTCAAGGTTCCTTGGAAGCATTTTGGTAGACCAGGTGTGGATGAGGAAAGAGATGCAAAGATTTTCCGTGAATGGGCAAGGCATACTGGTAAATATAAAGATGGTGACCCATCTGATGCTTCAACATGGAAAACAAGATTTAGGTGTGCATTGCACAAACTAACAGATATAGAGGAGCTATCTCATTTAAGTATGTTGGATGGTGACGAGCCATACAGGGTATACCGTTTTCGATCAAAAGGTAGGCTGGATATTAAGCAATTTTTATGAGTTTGATATCTTGGTACTGCATTTCATAAGACTTTAAATCATTGACTGATAAAAATCATTATGATCATCAATCCACCATTATCACCTAATCATCCTCAGTTAACTGGTCTATCATAGGCATAAATTTTATGGGCCAATGCCTTTTGAAAAATTTTTCTCCACTGTTTAATTTGTATTAGCTACAGTAAATGAAATCATATTTTGCAGAAAGTTAGCATATGACAAATATTATGCCCCACATTTTCAATGTTTCTCACATCACTAAACAATCTAAAAAGCTCTTGTAAAGGTCATAGCATTTTCAGAAAGATCTTGATGATCATATGTTGGGAATATTGTGCCTCTTATGTAATGGCCACTGGGTATGACATTGATATTGCACCCAGTGGTATCGTTATTTTTTCATATTAATGTTTGTATGAACTAAGTGCATATAAAAAAGAAAATATGTTGGAAAAGTGAAGGGCCTGTATCCCTCTATTTCCCATTGTGTACGCCACTTGATTGTTTAAGTCATGATTATAGTCAGTGTAGTCATTAACAGTAATCATGACAAACAAAATCAATTATTATAGTTTAGTATCACTGTCTTATCAATAGGCTTTTTATTAGTGCAGTTCACAGGGATTCCAAATTCTCACAATCTGGCAGAAAACATTCCGCTTTCCAGCACCTTTTCTAGCCTACAATTGTTTAACATTCCTACAGTTTTGCGGATCATCGTTCAAGATGAAATAAGAGTGATGAAGTTGTGCATATGTTTTTTTGGACATTTAATCACCAATGGTACTGGCAAGCATTTTGTTTGGGGTGGGCAATAGGCCAAAGGAGGTGAAAAGGTCCATCAAACATGTTATAAGCCCATGAATGTAAATCAGGTCGAACTGGCCCAAGAGACATGATTCAGACAGGTATTTGGAAGAAGCAACTCTCACGAGACAAGTTTAGGTATTTTGTAGTATTCAGACAAAGGAACCCCAACAATAGACAACTGGACTTTTAAACTTTGCTCACTTTGCTCACTATATATCAAAACGCGAGTTTTTGTGTTGAGATTTAGTTAATGCGGAGTTTTGTGCGAGCATACTTCATAACCTTTCCTCAGTTGATATGGACGACACCCGTGAACAAGTAAAGCAAGAGCTGTCAATGTGACATCATTTGTGCAGATTTATCTTCTACAGGCAGGGTCACTAAAGCAACCCATTAAATATTTGTTTCTTGCAAGGTCACTACTTCCTTCCAGGTATGGTTTCTTAGCAGTGTGGGGAAATCGTGATTGGATACTAATCCAATCCCCATTTGGGGAACCTGGATCCCAGTATTATTAGCCCTCATTCAAAAATCTGGTGTCAATCGATCAAATTTTATCTAAGTGTTTTTTTCGATAAACATTATTGCAACGTATTTGTCTAAAAAGCTATCTGTGACTTTTTCGCGATCGCGCTCCAAGAAGTCGGTCTCAGTGGGTCAGCTCTCAGCTCTCAGTGGGCAGCGTCCATGATCACATCCAATATTCCATCCAAACTATTCGAATTTAAATACACCCAAGTTACGCGTAATTGAAATTTAACTATACAAAAAGCCACAATGAATGGTCAGTTCATAATACCAAGTTGGGAAATCTCCAAACACTCCTTGTAAATTAAGCTAAGCCTCCCGAGCCCCCTTCACTGTTCTCCTGCATCAAGCCTCGCACACGAAACTTGCCCAAAAGATTCTATTTAATGCTGAATTGTATTGCCTTATTTA
The DNA here is from genome assembly GCA_964019165.1 of Mastigias papua. Classification (NCBI taxonomy): domain Eukaryota; kingdom Metazoa; phylum Cnidaria; class Scyphozoa; order Rhizostomeae; family Mastigiidae; genus Mastigias; species Mastigias papua. The sequence continues at coordinate 3,066,614 of OZ025272.1, forward strand.
TGTAGCAGAGCAAGACACGGGGACCACACACTCGTGGTGCTTTCTTGTTATTAAATAAATGTTAGTTACTTCACAGCACAGCGACTAGTCGAATGACTTCCAAATTATTGATAAATGACCTCAGGAATGGATGGTATGTGTTTGCTTACTGAATATAATTTCAATTTTTTTAAACCGTAGAAGAGCTTGAGAATGAACGCAGGGAAAATTCTGATGTAAGTGTAGACCTAAAATGTATTTGAAAGAAGGCTTGTTCTTTAGAATTAGTGTTGTGTGGTAAATATCCTGTCAACTTCTGAAGACATTGGTTGTTCAATCACTTTCTGCTACTTTCATTTTCAAGAGGAACTAGTTTATTTTAGAATACTTATTCAGAATGTTGATGATAATACGACGAAAAATGGCCTAGATATATCGTTGGTTCTCGAAACTTTATTGACAATCTATAATTAAACAAGACATGAAAGGTATTTACATTGCATGATTTAAACGATATTCAGAGCTTGATTAATTCTTCGAAATATAAATGCGAGAAAATGAAAGATCCAAGGGTGCGCGACCCTTTAATTTGTACGTCGGGTACTCTACCACTAAAACCACGACCAAACGACTAGTCTTTTCTCTCGACCTGTGCTATAAATTTGTGTTCCAGAAATCAGGTTTTGTGTAGTATTGTGGCCAGATGGTTACACTTTTCACTCTACAACTTACTCTACAAAGCGAAGGATCGCGAGTTCGAATCCCGCTCGAGTCATTCATTTTCTTTTTTGCTTCACAATTCTTTCTCAATCCTGTTGTCTTTATATAATTGATTCTGTTTAGAACAACCCTATGCCAAGCCCTTCTTCGGATGGTTATGGTATTGATGACAGTAATGGTGAGTATGTTATTTTTTTTGCATTTTAAAGTACAATTTTCATCTAGTAGTAGCCACTCTCTGTCAATGCTTTGCCGCGCTCCAAGACGAATCTGGGCCGGGACAAGTGTTTCAGTAGGACGTCAACAGCGAAGAAATCCTTAATGAAATACTTCCAAAGACTTGTAGAAGCACTTCTTTGCTTCTCTGAATCGTGTGCTTTACTGTTTGGTGCTTGAGGTTAATTCTGTTGTTTTTGTTTTGTTTCGGAAGTTGCTTCGTTATTTTGAACGCACAGGCACTTTAATCATATCTGTTTTGGTCTAATATTGACCTGTGACTAAGGATCTAAATATACGTTTTCATGCTATAGGTTCTTAATAAGTGAAGGTTCTTCTGTGGTCCGTTGTTTCTAGCTGCATTTGGAGTTGAGGTGATATTACGGTTTTTATAGAGGTTGAACTGATGCATAAACACCAGCGCTGTTTGGCACAGCCATGATATTAAAGCTAGTACTTAGTCGGTTGAATGTGACTCTCATTTGGACACGCAGTTACCTGCAAGTATAGGATATTTTATTCTTTGCAGCATTCACAGTCTTGTTTCCAGATCTGGTTTCAACATTCTACTGTCTGAACACTATACTTGCGTTCAAATTGTGCCATGTTTTCATAGTGTTCATATATACCTCTCATAATTTAAAGATTATCAAATGACATCCACACCGGTTTGGATCCGTTCCATCTGTTACAATGAATAGATGGTTGATTTCCTAAGGATCCGGAGGCTCCAGTGTAAATGGAAGGCTATCTGTGCTCATACATGTACGGATCCTTTTGAATCCGTCGTAGTGTAAATGGGGTCTTAACTTAACTTTGGTTGACATTTTTAGCTGGCTGTTATGTATCCTTTTTCTGTTCTTGGACTGGCAGTGGTAAGCCTGAGAGACATAATTAAAACTGAGTGTTACGTCTTAACAGAATGTATCATTTTTTTATGTTTATAATCTCAGATCTATGTCGTAGAGTACATATATGCATTTAATGGCCAGATTTCGGATCCTTTGAAGCTACATCGTTGTTACCATTTTCGAATCAATCTTTGCAACATGGTCTGGGTGTTGCCTCAAGTACCCTACCCCAAGAACAGATATCTCTAGAAATTATGCAACAAATACTTTTGCTTTATAGGCGAAGTCACAGGGGTTGATGGACCTGGAAAGTTCATTCCGGTGTGTAATTGTACTAACCAATGTTGATTTAGCTTGCATCTTTGTTCTTATCTCTTCAAGGTTGCTGCGATTTTGATTTTTTAGTGTACACTTATTTTTTATTTATTTATTAATTTTTTTCATTGGTAATTGTGTGCACGTATTCTACATATTTTTTTGCTTTTATTGGCCAGGACTTTGTAGGAGTAGCGTAAGAGAGTTTGAATCCATATTGATTTCACGCTTGAATCCGTAATTATTATTACTACTTTTATGTTATAATCTCATTTTATTTACTAGGAAGTGCCGTACTCATTCCCAAACACGGTTTTGCCAATGCCGCAACCAGTCATTCCAGTCCAACCAGTTCGACCAATCTTTTCACCTTGTGAGTAAGAAAATATGATATATATGAAAATATGATAATATTTGTATGTGTTAAATACCTCCCAATTCATCACCACACACTTACACACACTTACACACACACTTACACGCACACACACACACACACACACACACACACACACACACACACACACACACACACACACACACACACACACACACACACACACACACACACACACACACACACACGTAGAGCGAGGTTTTCATTTCTCCTCTTTTTTTCATTTGTCAAAGCGTTAGTGAGAAGTGCAGCTTAGGTCCTTCAATAGGATGAGATTTTAGAGTAGGTAAGACGTGCATCAAATTAAAAAGATGAACTCAGATAAGTATCATCAGTGGAAGAGTAAATATTGGACGAAATAGAGAAAAGCAGAATTTGTAAAGAAGATAATCAGTAAAGGATATAACGGAGATAATCAGTAAAGGATATATCGGACTCCTTACACCAGTATTGATGAATAAGGATAAGAATAGAAGCCATCTACCATGGCTGCAATCGACCTATCAAAGAGAAAGCTACTAATCCATTTAAGGGGCCATCCGTAAAGGATGTCTGCAGAATTTAGCCAATTTCATAACCCCCTCCTCCTTGTCCACATCTGTCCGCTGCTTGGTTAACAGCCCTGTCCCAGTGTCCGTACGGACACAGATTGTGATCTTCTCTTCAATTCTGAAATTTTCCCTAGGAAGGAGCATGCATTCCCGTTTACTGACAAATCATATATCCACTGTGCCGCTCAGCTTTCAACACTTTCAGGAATGATGCGGCAAAACTCTTCCGAAAGCTACCCACAAAAATCAGGAAAGTTAAAAGTACAAAAGAAGTTTCGATCCAACCTATAATAACTTATGCATAGAAGCAAAATGAGCACCTTTAGTTACGACTTAGACTAACGGATTTTATATATTTTGAAATTAGTTTCACATTGTATGCAAACTAATATAGGTTCAACTGGTCTGTCTTGATTCCTCTATTATGTTTATCATTGGTATATTAGTTAATATGGGCGAGTGGCCGAGTGGTTAGAGCGCTTGACTGCTGAGCAAAACATCGATGGTTCGAACCAAACCCTTGGACCACAGTTGGGATGCCGTTCGCCCACTGTCCATCCAGCAGCAAATGGGTACCTGGTGGCAACACTGGGGAAGTTAAAGACGGCGAGGAAAGGAACTGGCCACCCTACCTCAGTATGCCGGCGGTGTGGAATGATCCTTTTTTCAAAAACTACTCTGTCTAGTCTTCAGTGTTCAAGAACTTTGCCAGTTTGGATAGCCATGTCCCACTTCCATTTTCTCATTTTCTGTTTCCATGTCTGGTCTGTGGTCATATCACTATTAGCTGTGCTCAAGGTTGTAATTCTGGTATCTGCCAATGCAGTAAAAAAGTTTATTCCCACATACGATTCCGTACGTTGGGGAGTGCCTGTTTGAAAGGCACTTATCCACGTCTCCTCGTTTAAAACGAATACTATGAGTACGAAATGTAACGAAGCATTTTCTCTGTAAAGGACGTCCACTTATGACCAGACACTCCCTCCCCCTGTCCACGTTTGTCTCCATCCTTCCTAGCCCCCCCTAACGCGTGGACATCCTTTTATGGATGGCCCCTAATAGGCACGATCAAAGGCCATGGAAATATCCAGTGAGATTACTCTACGCTCAACATAGGATTCCACAGCAGAGAACCATACATGCGCACCATAGCTAGAAAGTAGCCAGAAGATCCAGCTTATTAGAAGCCATATTGGTTATTCGAAAGGAGATCGCTCGTTTCAAGGAAAGCAAGCAGTTTTTCGGTGATCATGGTCTCTATACTTCTTAGATATGAGCGAAATGATTGGAGCAGGAGGATCGTTCAATGGATCAGATTTGTAGCCTTTTTAGGGATAGGGAAAATGTTGGTAAGTCTCTAGGAACAGGGAAATTTACCGTGAACTTACGACAGCCGAAGTTTGTTGAGTACAGAGAAAATTTCAAGCGCAAACGTGCTTCAAAGTAGTTGATAAGAAGATTAGTGAACTTAATCTGCGATTGTAAGTACACAGGTCGATTGAAATTGGCCGTTGCTTTAGGTATGTACGACGAGCACTTTTGTTTTTATGACTGGAATTTGTTTGATATCGTAACATTTTGTTTAGAAATATACGCAAACATTCATCAGTCATAAAGAAAAAGTAATTATTAAATAGCAATTAGTAAGTAATTAGTAATTAGTAATTAGTATTAGTATTTAGTAGCAGTTTTTCTTTTTCTTTAGAGTCGTAATGACAATGATTGTAAAACTTTCCAAAAGTCGTAAATTTCACATGCACCCTTTATGTATCATTTACATAGTTGGTTTCCTTAATTTTTAAAATTTTCTCTTAGTTGTCAGCCTGAAGATCAAGCTATACAACAAGTCAGGAGAGGTGGTAGGCCCACTCGTAGTAAGCAATCCTTTTGGCTGTCGCATCGCTTATAAGGCGCCTCCACCGCTTCCTGATGATTTAGCGAGTATGGACAATGAGGAAGTTGTCAGCCATATTTATGGGCCCTTTCAAGCGCAACAAGTATATTTTCCAGACTCGGGTGACAGGGACACAGCTAAATTACTTGGATTTATGAAGCGTGGGCTCGTACTGCAGACTCATGAAAACGATATATACGCAACAAGGCTTTGCCAGGCTAAGGTATTCTATGCTAATTCGCAAGTTGATGATGCATTGCCAGTTGAACTTCGGCGAGAGAACACAACAAAAGTGTTCGACTTCAAGAATTTTATGTCACAGTTTGAGTCAGCCCTGACCGGGAACTCCCGGCCTCCAAGGGCTGACTTGTATTTCTGCTTTGGTCAACGGTGGGGTAGTGGTATCTCTCTGTCAGATAACCTCGTTTACGCCTGCGTGACGCATTTACTTGCCGAGGAGCAGCTGAAATCAAGTTTTTCAGAGCGTGGTGATATCATGTTATCAGAACCGAATACTCTGGATGTTTTAGCTAAGCAAATTGATCAATTAAGTGTTGGTAATGCATTAGGCCCATAAATGTTTCTATTTTTGAAACTATAAGTCCTTTGTACTATTTAATCACGGTACTTCAATTTCCCGAATCTCAAGTAGGCTTCACTTTGTTTGGCTGGAGTTTTTGGAAGTTGAATATCGATTTTTGTAGGTTATAGAGTCCCGAAAGAAATAAAATCGCGCTGGCTATTGCTTAATGTTGCTTTGTACATTGCCTTTAATGGTTCTTGAGATTTTCATATACTTTTCTATCACACAATGTTGCCGCCAAGATGAATACCCCCATTTGAATGGCTTTTACGGCCTTATCTATTGCTATTTTTGTACCGGAAATATTAGAATTATGCGCCATGCTGTGATAGTGTGTTCTTTTAACATACATAGATGACATCGTCGGTTAGGGCGAGTAGGTGCAGTAGAAGCTCGATGTTTTACGACGAGGGGGAGGAGACAGGTTTCCTCTTGGCGATATCATTTCACGAATTTATCCAAGTTTTTCCAAATTTACTTGTCATTGTTGAAGGTATTCTGTAAGAGTGCTTTTCTTTTGTACCCGTGAACCTCGTCCATATCATGTTGAGATTATACTAACATTGGTATAGGTACAATTCTTCAATTATCAACAACTTTAAGCATCTTAAATTACAGTTGTACACCTCACTAATGGGCGAGTGGCCAAGTGCTTAGAGCGCTTGACTGCTGAGCAAAACATCGAGGGATGTTCGCCCACTGTCCACCCAGCAGCAAATGGGTACCTGGTGGCAACACTGGGGAAGTTAAAGACGGCGAGGAAAGGAACTGGCCACCCTATCTCACTATGCCGGGCGCTCAGGATAAGTGTCCCTCTAACGGGCACTCCCCCAACGTACGGAATCGTACATGGGAGTCACCTTTACCTTTACCTTTACCTTTGCACCTTACTAATAACAGGAAGTGTGAAATTAAAGCCAACTATAGAAAATGCACCCAAAAGACTACTTATAAAAAACCGAAATGCAGGGAAGGGAGCTGTTGGGAATCAAATTAATGACCCTGGATAATGTTTCCGCCCTCGAGCGGACAAAAACTCCAGAAATTTTCCTGAATCATGAAACCAATTTATAACAAAAAACAAAGAATTCCTTATTGTATATCATAGCTTAATGCGAATAAAATTCATTTCGATAATTACCGATTGGTTGCTAAACTTGAACCATCTCGTGTGAATTTGCGTCCTATCCCTAGTGCTGCGTATTCAAAGTCCTTCCGTTTACATCGAAACAGTTTAGTTGGGTTCTGAGGACATACGTCAGGAGGCACCACATGGGCAAATTTTGTCGATGTCATAAATGTATGTTCCCAGAAAGGCTAGATTTATAGCAAAGTACCCAAGTCTCGTTCACCATTAAATTATATTTTCTTTGTATCTACTTTTTCTTCAATGCAACAATGGGTGCTGCCTTGAGAGTCGATATTTGCAAGTGACTGCTTTTTGTTCTTAAATGCAGTCTTGTAGCATGCCCTCTTCACCAGGGAGGAATCTGAAAGAGTAGTTTGCAAACAGAAACCCTTCAAAACTGAGTAATTGGCCAACAGGAACTCCTAGTAACATTCAGACCTCGGAGCTTTGAATCACTAAGAAATTTACCCTCATGGCCATTTGCTTTTGGATGCTTGTGAATTGTTAGAAGCTGTTTTTCCCATAGTTGATATTCCATTAAGAACATCATGCCTGCCTATGCAGGTGTGTTTGTGCCGATGAATGCTGTTAAATTCTGATTTACTGACCAAGTTTTCAAGACGAGATGTAGCACCCTCATAGCCTCACACCCACGCAAACTACACCTGTGTTTAGATATATACCCTAACTGACAAATATATCTTTCATTATGTTCTATAGAGTCTACATCAGAGTTGGGATTTCTTAATCAGACCAATTTTTGATAGAAAGGTCACGTTAGCACAAATTCAGAATTTATGTAATTTTATAAAAGATTTTATCACCGCGTACTTTGTCTTTATCACTGCACAGAGCCATATTTTCACAGCATATACAAATTGCCCATCACTCCACACTAAACTCTAGCATGGTCAACCAGCCCCTGACTTTTTTCAAAAATCCAAATAGTTCTATCTCCAATTTTATCCATTTTATTTTGTAGGAAAATAGTCTATAAGGTAGTGAAAGACTACTCAATTAGTCAAGGAAGTTAAGTATTGGAATTTTGAGGCCTAGCAAAATCGATGAGTTCTTATACGTTGACCATTTAAATATTTACACAAGTTGATCACCTTGATCATTTAAGTTGTATAGATTTCTTCTGTTAATCAATGTATTCTAATGTTTTGTTTAGAAAGTGCATGTCTGTCTATGCAACATTGCAGTATCACACAAACTCAGATAGTCCGTCTTGCTATGAAAGTCTTAAGAAGGTTTTTTAGTGCAGAAATCATAGGAAAGCTAAGATAGTGTCAATATTGAACCAAAAATGCCTTTCTTATAAAGGAACATGCTATTACAGATTAGATAATTGAAATCTCCCAATCTGGTGCTTTTAGACAGATATATTATATTATATTGCTTTTTCTATTGTAGTAATACCGATGTTCTGTATCATGTAGTTACATAGGTTTAGCTTGCTTATGACAGATGTAGTTTTTAATTAACTGTAAACACAGTACGTATATAATACTATCGATGCATATAAAACCTGATGCAAAAGACCGAATAGTTACACCATGTGTCTGGTTACTGGATAATGTATTCGTATGGTTTGCCAGCGAAGAAAGTTTGGCGAATTCCCCAACCGTGTACTACGGTCTTAGGTATACTGCCTATCAATACGTATAACTTTTGTGTAACCTTGTGTTCATTTAATTTCGGCAAGTGTAGAAAGATATTGGATGTGCTTATGGGTGTGATCAAGACAAAGTCCTACGGTACAGTCGCCCCCTTGCTAACCTGGAACGGCACCCCTGGTTGTTCAGATGTATACAACAGAGGCAATTGCCATGTGATGGGTCATGGCTAGTATGTTTTATTTTTGCCTTATGTGTGTCATTTGATTCCAGTCAGCACTCTACCTAAGACTTGCTAAATCTTTGTTGGAAAATTTTGCTTTCTTGCCCCTCCTGTATATTACCCTATCTGTGCCTCTGGCCAAGCCTTTTCTATTTTGCTTGAAAATGTTAATATTTGAATCAGACTAGGAGAATAAGGTCCTAGGAAAATCATATTGCAGGCATTTCTCTCACTACACGCTTCTTTTATAAGGAACCTAGCTCCAGGCCTAGTTTCAAAAGTTTCTTATTTTTGGACCTCCAGTAATCAAATTGCAAAACTAAAGTTCCTTAACAGTTCCTTAATTTTCAGTGCACAATTTGTGCCATATAAATGGTACAGACGCATGAAAAACAGTGAAATACTGAATTTTGCCATTACTTTTGGCTGTAGCGTGAGATCAATGAAAAATGAAGGACTTGACACAAGTATAGCAAACAATCTATGCGGATTTTGGCTGCAAAGGGAACCAGCTGCAGCTTCCCAATTATTGATTGTCTGGTGTTGTAAAGCTTTTGGAAATTGAAAAGTTCTTTTGGCAGTATGACTTCATTGAATAATATAATTCAGCATTCTACATGTACGCTCCTTATAAAGAGTGGTTCATTAGGGATCATTCACCCGGTATGTAACGCCTGAAATGGGGGTGGGGGGAGGGTACCCTCATTTGTTACTCTACCGATTAATTCGTATGTACGACTATGCTACGGAGCGTTAGGAGAGGGGGAGGGCGGGTATCAAAGACGGTGAATTTGGTTTTACGTAACGGGTGTATAGCCTTCTTGTTAAAAAGCGTGCATTACTACCCCATATGGGCGAGTGGCCAAGTTGTTAGAGCGCTTGACTGCTGAGCAAAACATCGATGGTTCGAGCCAAACCCTCAGATCATAGTTGGGATGTTCGCCCACTGTCCACCCAGCACCAAATGGGTACCTGGTGGCAACACTGGGGAAGTTAAAGGCGGCGAGGAATGGAACTGGCCACACTACCTCACTATGCCGGCGGCTCAGGATAAGTGTCCCTCTAACAGGCGCTCCCCAACGTAAGGAATCGTACATGGGACTCACCTTTACCTTTTCTTTACAACCCCACATCACTGATCAACCAGTTTGCACTAAAATATGGGCGTTTCTGAAGGAAGAGCCCCTTCGCACAAACGTTTATGGTTAATGCATAGAAATAGTAGTTTTATGAGATTACTATCCTTTGATTATGAGACAACAGACCGCGCATTCAGTGCTAATTCTACAGGTTAATGCTTTATACCCTTATGCCAATGTTGTACGTATCAGCCTCGAAATGGTGCAAGGGAACTATTACTACTATTATAGGAAGTTCCACAAGTCCCACAAAGCAGGAAGGCGAAGATGGAATTTGCAAAAGTAGTTTTATCACTTATTGCAGTTGCTTTTGCGGTTGGTGTGTACGTTCTTGTTAAACCAGTAACGTTTGAGCCAATAAAACCACTGGAGGAAAAGTGGTGGGGTGATGGTGACAGACAAAATGAAAGCAAAGAGATTACGCCATTTAAAGTGCCTTTCAGGCGGTGTACATACGCTGACTTGTTGGCAAAACTACGAAATACTCGATATTTTGACTCTGTGGAAGACGTTGGATGGACGTATGGTACAAGACCAGACTTCATGAAGAAAGTCGTTGATTACTGGTTAAACGAATTTTCATGGAAAAATCAGGTACGTTGATAGCCTTGTTTGACATTAACTTGGACCTTGCACTCCAGGCAGCGTAGGGCAAACCCCACATTTGTTGAGTACCACAGTAATACTTTTCTGTGCGCATATTTATATCTTTGTACTATCATGCCTTTATAATGAAAATTTGCTCAGCTTTGTTTCGTGCTTTTGAAATCTGATTCTTATCTTTGTTGTAGGCTTACTGATTGTTCGTATAGTGTTGCTAGTTTACTGTTTAAGCTAAACATTTCACAACTTCTATTTATACCCCCTTATTTATTAGAAGTACATAAATCATTCAACAGAATATTTTACAAATCGAATTCCTTCTTGCAAACTTCTTCTGAAGTGCTCTACACGCATTTTTTTTATAAGCAACTGCTTTATAAGCAAGGCAGTACTTGGCAAGGCAAAAAGTTAAGCAATTTTAGTACTGGTTTGAAGACTGCTAAGCAATGTGAAAAATGTGTGAATGGAGCTTTGGGCAGATCGCCAACTAACTTTGGAAAGAGCTATTTTCTTGATTAGAAATATTACATTTGATTGAGTTGGTGTTCATGCATAAAAAGTGCAAACAAAATCTATCGTTATTTTTTTTATTTATCTTTAACTTATCGTGCCTTCTGAGATGTATATGGCCCTATATTTACTTTTTTCTAATTTATTTTCAAAAAACACGAACAAAAAGTTAAGCAATTGCTAAGCAATTTTGAGTACTCAAATTTGCCTTCCAGCTAAGCAATTTTTAGTACTGAGCCCGAGTTGAAATTGCTTATAAACATAATTGCGTGTATTCCAGCCTCTTACGACGGTCTACTCTGTGGCCTGCTCAATCCGGGCAACAGACAGGCGAGTCTCTCTACTAACTGTATCTGGTTACAGATTCAGATAATTCGTTGCGTCTTGGTCCTCGAATCTGTAGAGACAACCAGGGGCGATAGGTCTAGGGAGTTGTAGGCCCCTGTTGGGATATCATGCCCTAGTTACGTCGTAAATGATTTTTTGGAGTTGTGCACCCTGTAGGGCAGAGATTCTCAACCAAGGAATAAGTAATATCATGTTATCGTTTACTTTTTCATTTGCTATTTTCAATGGATTTGAAAGATGCGCATCTTGCTTTTTGATAGGATAACCTAGCTGGCGGATGTTAACAATCCGTTGCTGATGAAATTGCTTGTAACCAAACTCGACGCTGTTTATTTTCTCGTGGGACAGGGTCGCGGAGCGCAGGGTTAGGGTCAGTCCTAGATTTTGGGCGGATGTTAACAATCCGTTGCACGGAATTTTCGCATATACTATGTATCATTTGAGAGTGCTCACAGCGTACGTCAAGAATATGCAATAAAATTTGGGGCATTGCGTATGCGAGAGAAATTATAAAGGAAAACATTGAACGCTTTGCGTACAAACCCCTTATGACTCGACAGTGTCTAAAACCGGAAGTGTGATCACGTACGCAGTAGAATTTCTCTCGCATACGCAATGCCCCAAATTTTATTGCATATTCTTGACGTACGCAGTGAGCACTCTCAAATGATACTTAGTATATGCGAAAATTCCGTGCAACGGATTGTCAACATCCGCCAGCCTAGCTAGCGATATAGTTATCTATAGAGTGTCAAGCTTGACCCAATCTTTGAAATTGAAGATATTGTAGGGTAGTTTCGGACACTTGCTTATTTATTGAAAGGGGGGGGCAGACCACAAGCGCCACAGACGAAGCTCCGAGGACAATCACACCCTTTAAAGTCCATTGTTCTTGGAAATCATTGGATTTACCGTAAATTCTCGAATTAGCCCCCTGGGGGCTTATTTATTTGTTATGCTTTTTGGATAGGGGCTTATTCGAGGGGAAGGCTTATTCGGGGGGGGCTTATGAAATTATTTGATACATTTCGCATAGAAAGCTCATTGTCAAAGCTTCTATTCCCCATAAAACCAGAAGAACAGTATAAATTTAGGCTTAGTCGTTATCAAAGTCTTCATCATCATTTGGGTTGGGGGCTTATTCGAGGGGAGCTTATTAACAATTTGAAGTTCTAGAATGGGGGTTTATTCGAAGGGGGGCTTATTCGAGGGGGGCCAATTCGAGGATTTACAGTATCAGGGTGGTAACTTCTCCTCCACAGTGTCTGCCACTGTTGCAGGATCTGACACTCTCCAGTCCGGAATAGATGCCCCCCCCCCGACTATTTATTTTTCAGAAAATGCATACCAGAACATTCTTATTGCAACCCTCTGCTCATTGATTTTGAGCCAAGAGGACATTTTCCCAACCAGACCCTGAATTGTCTGGCGAAAGTAGCTCCTTGTCTTTGTTTGTTATTTTGAAAAAATATTTGCTTGAAATGAGTAATTGCTACAAGAAGCACTGAAAACGCAACTGATAGTTGTGCCGATGATGATGACATTATGAAAGACGACAATAGACACATTTTTAATCAGATATGTTGGAAAATATGTAATAATTGTAAAAAGTTCTTCTTTTCCAAAAAGCTAGATTTATCTATAACTGCCCACCCCAAAGACATTAATCTTGTAACTTTTTCCACACCCCTCTTATTAACTTTCAGACTTTTTCCAACCCCCCCCCCCTGCTTATTGCCACCCCCTTCTGTTCCGGACTGGAGAGTAGGCAGATACACCTCTGATTCATTTGAAGTCATGGCAGTTCCACTCCATGAGAAGAGCCCCCCCCCCAGTGGTGTAGTAGAAGGGAATCCCAAAGGAGCTCAGCCAACACCCTCAGAAGATATTATGGAAATGAGACGTCACTCAAATATCATTAGAAAATCGTAAAATGTGCACGTTTCCAACGGAATCATTCTGATTTACCAAGCAGAGTTCACAAAACTTCAAGTATCAAAACCTCATTCTTTATTGGACCACATTTTCGATGTCTTACACACTTAATACGTACAATGACTTCTTGGTTTCTTATAAGCAGACTCGCAACTACGGGGTGGTTCCTGGGGGTCTAGACCCCGCCCTTTTCTTCCAAAAGGTCAATAAGCTCTTTTTCTCGGAGAATTTTGAAACTACTTATTGTAGTTTTGCTAAGTAGACCTGATTATAATCCGTGTTGCATATAAAACTAACAAAGTCCTGAAACTTCCCGTACTAGTTCTTTGGTTCTATGTCTAAACATGTGATTTCAAGATACTTTCTCTCTAGAAAGTATTTATTATGCAATGTTTGCTCATTAGACCCTTGTCTTTGAAAATGCCTGTTTACGCTCCCGATGAAAATATGTTTATGAAAAGAGCCCCATTAGCTATCAATTTTCTTTTGCACCACCGGTCCTTCCACTTGTTTTCCAGCTGTATAGTTTGTTGTCAACTCCTTGTAGCTGTTTTGTTTGAGAGCTTTGCTCTGGACTACTGGAATACTCGTAGGTTCCTAATAAACGGGGAGATCGTAAATATTTCTAAAACCTAATAAACAGGCGTGCTAATAACCGGGGGGAGGGATCGGAAGTATTTCTAAAATGTAATGGCAATTTAACTGTCTTTTACGGTAGTCTCATGAAGAGTAGGTTCGGAATCTAGCCTGTCACCGCGCTTGCCACAGAATCATCTGCTTCATTGGCTTTTGAAAACACCCAAGAAGTACGATCAAACCCCTGTTGCAGCATTTGAAGTAGAACAGTCCTCCATAGCAAGATGAACTGAACGGAGATATTGAGGAGTAGAGTGAAATTCTTGTTAATGTTTTCTAAAAGCTCTTGGGTATGCTGTTGCTACTTGACATGATGAATATGAAAACACAAGTGAGGGAGCAGTAGCTAGTTGAAGAAAAGTTGATAAATGCGAATAGGATCAGGTTCATTGAAGGGAAGCACATAGAAATCAGTAGGGTTGGTTGAGCTAGACCACGACATGCTACAACATTGTTCATGATATAGGGATGTTCCTCGTAGGACTAGGAACAGCTATGTTCTTGTTGAGAGCAACATCATAAAACTAAAGAGTGGATGTTGGGTTAGAAGTGAATTGCCAAACATATTAAACTTTCGCTTTGCTTTTGAACGAGTATTCAGTGCTGAAGGCAATGCTTGCAGCAGCATGATGTTACCAGAAGTCCTATTTTTACTTTGCTATTTTTTCCCAGGTTGATTATATAAACAGGTATGAACACTTCAAGACCAACATTGATGGCATATCCCTGCATTTCCTACACATAAAACCGTCAAATGTTCAGCCTGAGACGAAAGTTTTACCAATGCTGTTACTTCATGGATGGCCTGGGTCTTTCTTTGAGTTCCATAAAGCCATTCCAAAGTTAGTTGCTGAGCGAGATGGATATGCATTTGAACTTGTGATTCCTTCACTACCTGGGTATGGATATTCAAGTGCTGCAAGAAAATCGGGAATGAGTCCAGAATACATTGGAATTATTATGAAAAAGCTGATGCTCCGTCTAGGACATAAGAAGTTCTATGTTCAAGGAGGTGACTGGGGCTCAGAAGTATCACGGATGATAGCAAGATTATTTCCAGAGTATGTTATCAATGTATCCTACTACTTTTTGATCTAGAGATGATATGTTGTGATCAGCGGTATCATCCCAAAGAGGTAACAGGGGGTGTTGCGGCGAAGGCCAGTTTATGGACCACACCCACACTCACAATCACACCCAGAAGTTCATTTTAAAATGATCAAATTTGCAATGTTGTAGGAAAGTTTATGTAATTGATGTAAAGGACATTGAGTTTGGCTCGTACTGCCAAACAAAGAATTCACCATACGACCATACGCTCATTGGAAGGGGAACTGAGCCTCCCCAAAACTCTTTTCATCCTAACACAAGGAGCTGAGCCCCCAGAATCCTCACCCCATGGTGCCCCAGTTTGTGATTGTGTCTATTTTTTGGCACCCTATGACCTGATCTCATATTATAGTTTCCAAATAAGTCCATGATGGTCTCACTGTAATGAGATATCTGGTATAGTACTGTTAAGAATAATTGGATATCATCATTTCAGTATTTGTGTTGTGAACAGATCGATTTTTTGAACATTCACTTGACTACTGATTTCATTTGCCTTATCTTCTCTTTTCAGGAATGTGATAGGAATGCATGTCAATATGTGGGTGCTGCTGACACATCCAAAGTACCCGGTTCTCACTCATGTCATTGGTGCAGTGGCCCCTTCCTTGGTCCTGCCAGACAAGACAGAACGTGACAGGGTCTTTCCAATATGGGGCCCGTTGAAGTTTTTTCTTGAGAATTCGGGCTATTTTCATATACAAGGTAACATTTGAGAGCTGAAGGATGGACACTGATTCCGCACATATCTCGTCTCACCTTTATGTAGAGGTATATGAAAGGTGTTGAAAGTGGGGGAGTACAGAAGCTGAAGGACACTTTTGCTTTGCCCTGCTGTTTAGGGGCTATAGCAATTACGCAAAGATTGCTTGTTGTAATTAACTATTTATCGAAAACTAAGAAGGACAGTGAGGGTCTTGGTAGGACAATATGGAGTGAAGGAAAAATATTCGTATCAAACTTGTGAAAAAGGACACTCTGTGGCTTTGCGAAGTCCTCACTCATAGAACTTTTCTTCCGCTTAAAGGCAGAACTGGCTTGTTGAGCTTTTGCAAAATATAGGGAGCAAATGCACCCCTGGTACTATGACCATGTCTTAAATGCAGCTCATAAGTTTTTCGTATCTTTCAACTAAATTATGAATTACATCCTTCCTGATGTGTTACCAGTATTTGATATAAAGAATGTGCAAGTTTGATCACGTTTTCTTCTAACTGATTTGTGAAATCATAGGTTTGATGATCCAGAAATATTAGGATCTTTTGGCAAGTAATCTGCTCAACTCCATTAAGTCCGCTTTAGAACTTCAGTCGGCGTGTTGTCACTTTCATTCTTCATTGCTTTTTCATTTAGCATTATTTTATACTCGAAGATAACCCTTCAGCAAACATAATATAAAACCTACTTACAGATTTAAAGCCTAGCAACTAGATGTATACCTAGAAAAGCCAATCTCCTACATTCCTTATCTGCTGTTGTTCCAGGGAGGTAGTTTTTGAGGAGTCCTTTTCAAAAGGGATGAAGACAGACTTTGAGCTGTTTTACACTCCACAAATGTTGTGGAGTGTGTATCATCTCATACTGGCGGGAAAATTGTTAACCGATGTCATGGTTATTTCCTAGCTACAAAACCGGATACAGTTGGATTTGGTTTGAACGACTCCCCGTCTGGCCTTGCGTCTTATGTTCTGGAGAAATTTGTCCTTGGTTTTGGTGGAACAAGGTGTCAAAACCAGGATGTTTTGAAGTGTATGGAGAATAGAGTGACACTGGATGAACTTCTTACAATAGTCATGCTTTACTGGGAGACAAACTCAATGCCATCAGCTGCTCGCCTGTACAAAGAGGCTATCAATTCGGAAAACAGACCTCTCCAGAGGTATGTTGGATTTGCTTGTCATCTACCTTTCTTTGATTTAATGTCAATCTTTGGTTCAAAATTCGAAAACTCCAGACGCAGTGGTCAGGGACCTTTTGTCTCCTTTTGCTTATCGCAATGACGTAGAGAGCTGAGCTCGATTGGGGAGAGGGGGGCATAGACATAGAAGTCAATTGTGCATTGAATGAAAGTGATATTGCATGTATACAATTTTAATGTATTGATAGGGGGACAGTGCTCCCTGCCCCCACTATCTACAGTTCTAGCTCACTGTATGTTTCATGTTGCTTTTCTTTCTCTGTTCACATTTGTTGCTGTTTCGTTGCGTTTCACTAACCTCAACATGACCATTGCTTTAATTTCCTACCTATAATAGACTCCTGACTATCAGCATCAT
Source organism: Mastigias papua (assembly GCA_964019165.1). Classification (NCBI taxonomy): domain Eukaryota; kingdom Metazoa; phylum Cnidaria; class Scyphozoa; order Rhizostomeae; family Mastigiidae; genus Mastigias; species Mastigias papua. The sequence continues at coordinate 3,083,648 of OZ025272.1, forward strand.
TACGTCACAGCTATTGCTTTGGCTCTCTGAAGTAACTGAAAAATGGAGGACCCCAATATTGTATACTGATCATCGTTCCACTCTACAGATTAGGGCCAAAGTGCTTCTTCCTAACTTGATCTTTTGATACCCCATTATCGAAAATTGCTCAACTGAGCATGAGATATTGTTTTGAATATCTTGTGGAAAATACTGTACTGTAAGCGATTTTCATTACATCTTATGTTTTATGAAATTTTTTCGCCAGTACCCAAACGCTCTTAACTTTTTCATCATTTTAATACTGAAATTTCCTTAAGGCTCTATTAGCCGGAATATTTGAGGTTCTTTAACACTGCAGTGTTACACAGATAGATAGGCAATACACAAACATGCCACTGAAATACATGCAGTACTATAGGTTATCACAGGAAATTTATACAAATTAAGCAAGAGATGATGGGTTTGCAGGAAAATTAACTTTATTGGGTCTCAGAAATCCAGTACTGAACTTTCTTATCTTTTTGAGCCACGGATTAATGCTTTCTTATACACTTTTTTCTTATTGAGAAAACGGGTATTTCACGGAAAAATTCTGTACTAGGCTATGTACTAGGCTATGTTCACCTGTGTTCGCTCATTATGGCAAATGCACCAAGAGTGAAATCTTCAATTCAGCATTAACATTTTCCTTGCATCACTGCATATATTGATCATCACTGCGCCTTGGAATATTGCCGTTATTTTGATAGTAATATAAAAATTCCCCTTTTAGGTATCCAGTTTTGGTTCCTGTTGGGTTTGCAAGTTTCCCACATGAGATATTTCCACCACCCAAATCTTGGCTAGAAGCAATTTCTCCAAACCTTGTCAGTTACACTGCAATGAAAAAAGGAGGTCACTTTGCTGCTTTTGAAGAACCTGATGCATTTTCAGAGGACGTGAGAAATTTTGTTTACAAAGTTGAAGCGATGTCACGTTGATGCACAGTGTTATGGCATCACTGCTAAAAAGCATTTTGCATTACATACTGTACATTACATATGTGATTAATGATTGTTACACGCCATCATCACAATCATCATAATCATGCCTTCAGTACGAAACTTTGCATGATGATTTCTCGAGATTGTAAATTTTGCTCATTCCATGTTTTATTCCAGTACATCTCTATGGCCTTGTAGCCATCGGGCCAAGAGAATACAGGTTGGAAGTATATTTGTCAGATTTAGGATAGGCCGTAGCTAGCAGGAAGTTTTTAGAGAGGGGGGTACAGTTACTTTACTTCGTTGTAATTACCAGCCTGCTAGGTGGCCTAGGGTGGGAGGTGGGAAAATTCAATGCTTACTTTAGTGACAAAGGAGGACCCAACATGGCTGGGTCCGACGCGACAGAAAATTTTTCAAATTTCACCCCTCTAGGCTGGCCCAATGAGGCACCTGCCCAACAAAAAATTATGCTGATAAGTATAGTGCTCTATGGTGGATCCGCGGATAATCTAGAATGATAAGCAAAATAGAGAGCAAACAGTTTCTTGCAAAATGTTCCGGTTGAAGTCTCTATCCTCCAATGGCGCCTTACCTGATCGATGAAAAGCAATGCAACTTTGGTTAGACAAACATGCTCGCAGGCTGTGGTGTGTTTCGAGATGTATCAAATAGTTGTTTTATCTCATAGCGTGATACAATGCTCCCCAGTCTGTGTCAGTTGCCTGCAGACCTGTAAAACACCAATGGCTTTTCTCATAGAGGAAAGAATCAACGAAAGAGACGAAGGCTAATTCCAAGCTCAGGTCGCTTAGACTTCCAATGGAGAAGAAGGCTATGCTAGAGTTTATTTCTTCCATTAGAATTATCCTTTCGTACGAGAGATAAGCAAGGTCACAGTCACTGAGGAACATTGGGGAAAATCAACTCCCTCCAAAGCAGAAATATAATGAATAGTAAGTGATGGTGAGCGAGGAAGAGTTGTGAAGAAAGGAGTTGAAATGAAGGCATCTAAGGTGTACGTGCTGCCTACGTCTGTGATGAAAAGTCGTGATCTGCTTGCAAATAAGCCTAATCTGATGATTGGGCAGATGATGTAAAGAAATGCTAGAGTGCACCATGTATGCAGGGGCACTTAGTCAAACGCCAACACCCTAGAAGGGCCATCTCTCTTGTCCACCTTGGCTACGGCTTGACATTGAAACACTTTCAAGTTTAAGGGTGATTATAATAAGATCTATTCAGCAAAAATGCAAAGGATAGTTGCAAACTATTCCAAGAAAAGGGCACTTAATGCTTTTTGAAAAAAAGGGCAGGGATCCGGACCCCCAGGACCCCCTGTAGTTGCGTGCCTGGTGTTATTTTGTATTTTGTAGGATCTTTTATAATAATCGAATTGTGTTAGCCTTTTGAATGAAAGTAAGTTGTAGACGTCGAACTAAACCAGCATAAAAGAACCACAGCATTTAAAAACATGTAGCCTAAAATTCTTCAGATCCCTACAAACAAAATACATAATTTTGACCTTGACTAGTTCAACAAGGAAACTGGGAGCTTTCTTTCCAGAGAAGAAGACCATTTCTCAATGCATACTAAGCAGGACAAAGTTTTAATTATGAATTTCTACCCAAATTTATCTATTCATATGACTTTTGTAAGAACGTTTTTAGCCTACAATACTCGCCAAAAGTCCTGGGACACTTTGCACTTTTTGCATTCTGCAACGAACTTTCACCCCCCTCTCCCCCTGAAACAATATTGGTTTTCTGGAGAAGTACCTGCGATAATGGGAATATTTCGCGTGCACGCCAACTTCAAATGTACCACAAACGAACCAACATTGTTCTAGGGGAAGGGGGGTGCATGTTTGTAGCAACTATGACAATATGTAGAGGAAAGTGGTTTTTGTCTGTTTCTTCTAAGTGTCCCACGGACTTTTGGCGACTATTGTAGGTGCATAAAAGGGGGGGGGTGTTCTTTTAGGCGGATTTGTACTGTATCTGATACGTTGACGAATATAGAATTTGTCAAAAATAATATGAAGCAAAGGAGAAGAGCGAAGTCTTCTATACAAGAAAGCGATAAGCAAATTAAGTATGAAAATAAGGACGATTCCAAGAAAGGACCCCATTGATATTTGGAATTTTTGTAAGGAAACTGACAAATTTGGCCACTTTATAGAAGAGAATGGAGACACGTTTTAAGAATATTGGGAAGTTCAGGAAACTCCTTACTCCTGTGATATCAAGGAGCCGCTACGAGGAGCTGTATAGGAAGGCATGCTCAGAGTTCATCTTGTTGAGTTACTGATTTTGCGGTATGTAGTCCAATCTCCCTCCTTTGTGTTATGTTTTGTGAAAGTACTAAGTGTAGAATAGACATTCTGATAGATAATAGGAGGTATGATGGATAAGCAGAGAAGTCATGGGCAGCAGAGCCGGTTAGGGGGGCTTGGGGTTGTAGCTTCTCCTCGTTCTACTTTAGTACGCGTTTTAGTGCCATCTATATCCATGCGATTTCAATCTGCCCACTCGAAACCCCCACCAAAAATGTTGCTCTACCGCCCCTGAGAAGTGGTACACACGTGCAGGCAAGTATTTGTGGTGTGATGCAACCCTGTCTATATGCATGCAAGGAGTCTGCTACAGCGCACTTACAATCTCTGCCAAAAGTCTTGGAACACTTACACTGTTTTCTAGGTTGAATTCATAGACTTCCCCTCTCCCCTTCAAAACAATGTTGATTTATACAGAATTAGCAAGCGCAATATAAGTCAAGTTGGTTAGAACTACCTCTATGAAAAGTATTCCTTTACTTCAACATTGTTTTAAGGGGGTAGGGGATTTTAATCCTGTCTTATAGACCGGAATCGTATTATTACTAACTGCCATGCATTAAGCATAGGGTGTTCCAAGGATTTATGGCAGAGATTGTAAGTACTTCAGACATTAAACAATCAACAACACTTCCTTCTACGTTGGATGTATGTGTTCTGTCTCTATGATACGTCTAGACATGAGGGTTTCGTCATCAGTTTTGCTGATGACGCGCAATAGTAGACTCGTAATGATTACGATGCAAAAATTTTGCCAAAGGCAGCCATTAGGTAATGGTAAGTGTGTCGTTCCAATACGTCCTGACTATGTCCAAAAGTCCAAAACCATGAACAATGGTAGTAGCAGTGCCAAAGAGAACAATGCAAATTTTGATAAAAATGATTTTGTAAGTTAATTTATTTCTGACCTAGTCGTGAAGAGTAGAGTGTTTGCGCAATGCCAATGCTGAAACTTACCAAGGAAGGTCTACTGATGCAGTAGTATTACAGTCTTGTATCAGGTACGGCGTCGTTAGGGGGCTGCGGGGCTCCAGTCCCTCCACTTTTTGCCAGCCAGTGATTTTCCTGGCCTTTGTCAAGCAATGTATTGTTTATAGCCTCGCTTTTTATCTGTAGCCCCCTACTTTTTATTTGGCAGTGTCGAGCCTGTGTATGGAAAACCAAGAAATCAACATGCATAAACTAAAAATGCATTGGCTCTTGTTGGCAAATATTCACATATGCAAATAAGAAAGTTGTGCTCTGAAGAAATAGGACATTTGCATAATTTCTCGTAATTGTTGCAAAAGTTTCGAGAGTACGTTGCCAGCAGGGGTGTGACGAAGTATGAGTTGTGGGGTGTTAAACCCCCACTTTTGCAGAGGACGTCGTTGATTTGTTGGCTGGTCGATAAAAAGTTACTTATTTTTGGACCTCCGATAATCAAATTGTAGTACTAAAAGTTCCTTAACAGTCCTGTAATTTCAACTCCTCATTTAATGGCATGCATATTATACAGGCACATGCAAGCAATAAAGTTCTGAATTTTGCTTTCAATTTTGGCTATACGTTAAGACCACTGAAAAATTCAACACTAGACAAGCCTGGCAAGCAATCTATGTTGGTTTTGGCTGCAAATGAACTGACCAGCTGCCTAATTCTTGATTGTTTTGCTGTTATAGAAATTCTTCGAATTGAAAAGTTCCTTAGGGAGCTTTCTTTTAGTAGTATAATTTCTACAGATATTTGGCACTCTACATGTAGGTTCCTTATAAAGTGGTTACTTATAAAAAAATCTGTAAATTGATCAGGATGCCTTGATGCACGAGAGGTCTTTAGAATCGCTGTAGAGAGTACACATTATAACAGCAATTAACCTTTCATCTACATTCAAATTAATTTCGACATGGGTCAGCCAGAGTCCAGAAAAATGCCCAACCTTCCTCCGGCTGCCAAATGTTCATCATAAACTTTCCTCTTTTAAGACTATCAAAACTAGTCAAAGTTTTGAACTCTGCATTGGGTATGTCTAGGAAGCTTTAACTGTAAATGGGCTATGCCTTTTACAGTCGATGTCGTATAATATGAAAACTTTGCTGAAACTGGATTGTCGATACAGATTTCAAAACCTTCCTCAAATACAACATAAAGAGTAAAATTTTCCTCCGGCTCAGAGCCGTGGAGCCGTGGAGCCGTGACTTTTTCTGGGCTCTGGGGTCAGCTAGGCGATTCGCGTCCCTGCCATCATTGAACCTTATATCTCCTCCATCCTAAAACTCTAAACTCGACGGGTATCTATATGCAGGGACGTAGGAACCAGGGGGCCAGAGGGGCCATGGCCCCCCACTTTTTAGCAAACTATGCAAAATTGCCCCTTTGAAGCCCAAAATGGGCGTGGTAATGTGCCGCTTTTAGGACTTGGGCCCCCCACTGTTTAGATGCTTCCTACGTCCCTGTATATATGTGGGGTAGGATATGATTGCGCAAGTATTCCACTTACGACATGCAATCACCACGCGCAATCACGCTACCGAATTCTGACCAAGTATAATTATTTAGCAACGTTATTCTATTCTCGAACATCATAGCAGTTATGTCTGATGCAAGGCTAGATTCTACTATAATTATAAACAGAAGAAAGGATGTAGCTGCATGGCGATGATATGGAGATCCCATATCATGGTGTCTAGAAGTTGCGTCATAGGCGAAACGGTAGAACGTGCAATAGATGGGGCTAGGCCTACCAGACATGGACAATACTAACAGGGCAAAGTTTAACCCATTGGTTTAACCCCCACAGAAGAGATAATTGACGTATGGCGCAATGCGTACAGCGTCGTAAATAGATATTGCTGCATATAGCATCCCGTCATTTATGATGCAAGGGTAAATAATCCTTAATCTTTAAACAATAGAAAGGAATACTGCGTAATGCACAGTCATTGCAAAGGGTATTCCTTTGTGTGTGCGTCTTATAACATCGAATGAGCACTTACCAGCCTTTTGCTAGCACAGAGAGTCCAAATCCAAACACCAGCCTTCCTGTCCGGAATAGACGTCCCCCCCAACTGTTTATTTTTCAGACCATACATACCAGAACATTCTTACTTCAACCCTCCTCCGCTCATTAATTTTGAGCCAAGAGGACATTTTCCCAACCAGACCTTGAATTACATTGACATTGTAATGCCATTGTCTGGCGGAAGTAATTCATGGTGTTTGTTTGTTGTGTTGAAAAAATATTTGCTTGAAATGAGTAATTGCTACAAGAAGCACTGAAAACGCAACTGATAGTTGTGCCTATGATGATGACATTAGGAAAGAGGACGATAAACACATTTTTTGTATGTTGGAAAATATGTAATAAACGTAATAAGTTCTTTTCAGAAAGCTTAAGTTTTTATCCAATGCATACATTGGCCTTCTTTTCTCTATCTCCATCTATAACAGCTTACCCCAAAGACATTTACCTTGGAACTTTTCCCAGCCCCTAACCCGCCCCCCTTATTGCCACCCCCTTCTATTCCGGACTGGACAGTAATACAAGCGCAATACTCAACGAAACGGCACTCCTCAGTCTTTCACAGGCACTGAGAGTCTAAATACTAATAATAAAATGTGAGACGTCCTAATAAAAGATACAAGTACTGTTTATAAGCTGTCATGAACAAAGCTGTACGGTCTATGTAATCCTGCAACGTTGCTTGTACCCAGTCCCTTTTTAGGTGTCATACAAAAATCTCACCTCGCCGTGAAATCGATTGTGAAGCACTGAAGAGTGAACTGCATCTTTTACCTTAGCTGTTCAGTGAAGGAGCTTAGAGGTTAAGAAGGGAAACCTTTGAAAACGGCGGGAAAATGAGCGCTGTGAAGCTCTTTTTGGCAATTGTTGCAGTTGCTTTTGCGATCGTTGTGTATTTTGTTGTTAAACCAGTAACGTATGACCCAATAAAACCACTGGAGGAAAAGTGGTGGGGTGAGGGTGACAGAAAAGATGAAAGTGAAGAGATTACGCCATTTACAGTGCCGTTCAGTGAGTCTGCTTATTCTGAAGTGTTGTCAAAACTACGAAATACTCGATATTTTGACTCTGTGGAAGACGTTGGATGGACGTATGGTACAAGACCAGACTTCATGAAGAAAGTTGTTGACTACTGGTTAAACAAGTTTTCGTGGAAAAATCAGGTACGTTGATACACGCTTTTTTTATTTCTTATAAGGAACCACTTTATAAGGAACCTACATGTAGAAGGCCGAAATATTTAAATAACTTATATTCAAATTCCGAGTGCTGTACTCAGATGCAAGTGAAGATTACATTACATTGGATGATATCAATGGAATAGACATGATACTTCTTGATTGAAATTATGCTTTTGCATATATAGAACTTATTTCCTGTCCCATTTGTGCTTTTGAGGTTGAGTTCTAGCCATAATTAAAAGTAAAATTCAGAATTTCAGTGCTTTTCAATGCAATTTCAGTGTCTGTGCCATTTTGTGGCACTCTATGTGCAGTAAAAATTTAGGAACTATTAAGGAACTTTTAGTACTAGAATTTGATAAAAAGAGGTCCGAAAATAAGGAACTTTTAGAACTAGGCCTTTAGCTAGGTTCCTTATAAAAAAAGGTGTGTAATGTTGTTTGACATTAACTTGGACCTTGCACTCAAGGCAGCGTATTGCAATCCCCACATTTGTTGAGTGCCAAAGTAATAGTTATTTGTGCGTACTTATATCTTTGTAGTATCATGCCTTTATGATGAATATTTTCTCAGCTTTGCTTCATGCTTTTGAAATCTGATTCTTTCCATTGCTTTAGGCGGCGGATGTGCAGTTTAGGGTAACAGCCAGATCTCCTTAAAGTCTATACGACATTACCCCTTACGATGAAGAGAGTCGAAGCAGACGATAAAAAGTTCGGTACTACTTACCAATGACTTATTTAGTCCTATTTTTCCTTCGATCAACATTGAACTCCCTTTGTGCATTAAGACACTTCCCCCCTATCTACAACTAACACTAACCCTAACCCTGACTCTTACCCTACACAAAATTCTGACCCTGACCCTGACCCTGACCCTGACCCTGACCCTGACCCTGACCCTGACCCTGACGCTGACGCTGACCCTGACCCTAAGTAATTGGTAAGTAGAACCGCACTTTTTATCATCTGTTTCGACTCTCTTCATCGTAAGGAGTAATTTCGCATATGCGATTTGGCTGTTACCCTGAACTGCACATCCGCCTGGTTGGGGAGGGTAAATAGACGACAAGCGCCAGAGACGAAGCCCCGAGGACGACCACGTCCTATAAATTCCATTGTACATGGACATTATTGGACTTATCAGCGTCAGCATGCTAACTGCTCCTCCACAGTGTCTGCCACTGTTGCTGAATCGGTATTCAACTGTCCGGAATAGACGTCCCCCCCCGATTATTTACTTTTTTTCAAAAATGGATAGCAGAACATCCTTATTGCAGTCCCCCGCTTATTACTTTTGAGCCTAGCGGACATTTTCCCAACCAGACCCTGAATTGTCTGGCGAAAGTGACTCGTAGAGTTTGTTTGTTGTGTTGAAAAACCATTTGCTTGACATGAGTAATTGCTACAAGAAGCACTGAAAACGCAGCTGATAGTTGTGCCGATAATGATGAATGGCATTGTGAAGGAGGACAATGGACACATGTTTAGAATGTGGGAAAACATGTAATTAACGTAATAAGTTCCTTTTTCAAGAAGCTTAAGTTTTTATTCAGTGCATATGTTGGCCTTCTCTCCACCTCTTTCTGTAGCAGCCATCTATTAAACAGCCCACCTCAAAGACATTCACCTTGGAACTTTCTCCACCCCCCCCCCCCCCGCATATGTACTTTCAGACTTTTTCCAACCTCTCCACTTGATGCCACCCCCTTCTATTCCAGACTGGAGAGTAGGCAGATACAGTCCTGATTCATTTGAAGTCATGGCAGTTCCACCCCATGAGAATAGCCCCCCAGTGGTGTATGTTACAGAAGGGAAGCTCAAGGGGGCTCAGCCCACACTCTCAGATGATATTTTGAAAGTGAGGCTATATACGTCACTCACGTGCCATTAGAAAATAGTACAATGAGTACGTTCCCAACGGAATCAATCTGATTTACCAATTACAGCTGAAGCTTCCTCGTTCGATTTCTTTGTTTCTAAATAAAAAAATATGATTTCAAGATACATTCTCTGTGGAAAGTATTTATTATGCACTGTTTGCTGATCAGACCCCTGTCCTCAAAAATGCCTGTTTGCGCGCCAGATGAAAATATGTTTATGAAAAGAGCCCCATTAGCTATCAATTTGCTTCTGCACCACTATTCCTCCCACTTATTTTCTAGCTGTATATTACTTTCGCCATTCAGTTAGGAATGTTGCATTGTTGCTAAGCTCCTTGTAGCTGTTTTGTTTGAGAGCTTTCCCCTGGATTATTGAAATACTCTTAGGTACCTAGGAAACGGAGGATCGGAAATATTTTAAAACCTAACAAACTGGGGGTCTTAATTACTGGGGGGGGGGTCGGAAGTATTTGTAAAATGTAAGTGCAATTTAACTGTCTATTGCACTTCTGACAAACATTCAATTGGTGAAAGAAACACTATTACTTCGTGAACGAAGAATGGAGACTTTCAATGTATATTCCGCTACATACAATGGTAACCTCACTTAAAAAGGTAGTTACAATTGGCTAGCCTGATAACAATAAAACAAATTACTAACGATAACAAAAGTTAAAACTCGGATAATAAAAAAAAAAGCTACAATGGAGTGCATCTTAGATGGAAAGAAGTTCTGGACTATTCCACGGCTTGTTTCTACGGCAAAAGATGTAATAAGTCGTTCGAATGATGGTATTAGAGAGTTTTGAGATTAGGTAGCACCGGTGTCCCATATCAATAGCTAGAGCATCGCACATTTCAATAAAAGAAGAGCAAGAAAGGCCAAAAATTCCAAGAGAACTGACAGAAAGATTGACAAACTTAACATCTGTATATTTGGATTTAAGAGTTTCCATAAGGGATTGATATTTAGCTCTCTTGCGCTCAGCGTTCACTTCTAGGTTGGTTTCAAAACCAACTGTAAGTTCGAGAATGTAAATCTTGTTGTCAGGCGATACAAAAACAAGATCAGGACGAAAATTGTCTCCCGTTATTATGGAAGGGGAATGAAAGCATGGGAGATCAACGTAAAGAGATGCTCCTGGACTTGCTCTAAAATAGTTAGCCAAGATTTGTAATGCAGAGTTGTGCCGCCAGGTGTAACGACCCTCTTCTAAGTAAGATTTACAACCTGCTACAACATGAAGAAGAGTTTCTGGTAAATGACAGAAAGAGCATTCCGAGGACTGTGCGAAATTCCATTTTTTAATAATAATAATAATTTTTTTTGAAACTTCATAATATCATGACAATAACATTACAGTTACATACAATCATACACCTCTCTACTGTTAGGTAGTGTATAACTGGCTTGTCTGCTATACAAAAATAATATTTAATCAAATGTTATAATGTAAGGAGACTGAAAGAAATATTAGCAATGAAATTAGAAGCAGCAAACATACAAATTAGCACTTAAAAGTCATGTAGCTCCGGACCTGGCCAAGATTTGTTTCGTCTACAGAAAATGAAATAGGTGCATCTTATGGCAATGTTGGAAGCTTTCATAATGATCTGCTGTTGACGAGTAGTGTCAAAGTGCAAATCTTTCAGCATCGATGAAAAGGAGTCAGAGGATCTACCAAGTATACCAAGAGCACTCATAGAGAGATTAATAAATTTAACATCATAAAACTTTTCCTGGAGGGCTAAAATAAGGGGGCGATATTTATCAGATTTGCGTTCACTATTGATCGTTATATTTGACTCAAAGCCAACAGTTAACTCTAGTAGGTATACAGTAGTACTATTTAGCACTAGAACAAGATCTGGTCTGAGAGAATCACCAGTAATCAAAGATGGAGATGGAAAAGAAGGAAGAACTGCGTACAACGAGCTATCTTGTAATGAAGATAGAGTTCTAGAGATATGCAAAAGAACGGAGTTATGGCGCCAGGTAGGACTTACAGCTAGACACAATGTGCTGGAGACTTTCAGACTGGAGACAGAACGAGCAAGCAGAAGAGGAAGAGAGGGACCATTTGCAAAGGTTCTTTTTTGTAGCCAGAGTGTTGTTTAGGTACTTTATGGTAAAATTGAAAATGTTTCTGGGCATATTTTTCTGTACTTTTGACCAGAGGTGTCGAGTTTTACTACTAGCATGAAGAAGAATAGATGAGATTACGAAACCTTGAGATTTAAGTTCATGATGGAGGCGATTTTCACTATCAGTTTGTACCGCATTTAACACTTGTTTTGTGTTACGATATTGATCGTACTGAATATTGCAGCCAGTGCTGGTTCTTGCCCAAAGATGGTTTATATCTGAATTAGGAGATGACTTAAGGGCACTTCTAATAACAACCTGGCACTGCGTAAACTTGGTAGATGGCAGAATAAGGCTTAAACCGTACTTAGATTTAGATATGAGAAGCGAACTAAGTGTAGCACTTATCGGCAGCTCGAGCCATTGACGAACGTATCTAGATACAAGGCTATCGATGTTTTCAACAATCCATGTCTTACTGAGGTCAGAGATGGTAAAATGCCATGATAGTTTAGACAAGACAAACCGATGATATAAAAGAAGCTTATTTTTGGGGTGACAGGGGATTGCATCAATTTTACTCAATAAATCATTTACTAACCCTAGCACTTCTGACATGTGGTCGACATTATCCATTGAGAAGTTAAAATATCTACCCAAGTATTTGAAAGACTTACCCATCTCGACGGTAGGAACAACGGCCTGGTTTATTAACAGTTTAGGGAGATATTGAGTTGATGAAGTAGAAGATTTTTTAATTCCGAATGTGGAACATTTATCAACTCTAATAACCATGTTGGCCCAAGTACACCATCTTGTAAAATGATTAAGAAGAAGTTGATTCTCATTTTCAAGCCCAGTTATGACAGCAGCATCATCAGCAAATTGAAACCAATGAATTGGACGAAGAGAACTAATAGAGAAGCCGAACTGTGTAAATTTCGAGTCCGAAATGTAATGTATGAACGTATTAAAGCATAAGTTGAAGGTTAATGGGCTTAGGCAATCCCCCTGGAGAACGCCGCGGCCTATTGTAATAAATGGTGTTTTAAAAGAGTCAGTGATGACAGATGTCTGAAATTCTGAGTAAAGACTGCCGATTAATAGTTGAATTTGAGTGGGAATGTGATGATATTTTAAAACTTCAGGAATGAGGTTATGATGTACTTCACCAAACGCGTTTTTAAGGTCCAACAATGTGATTACTAGAGACTTTTGTTTAATCCTGGCAGCATTAATAACGCTAGCCATCTGGGCAGTGTGTTCAAAGGTGCCAGTCAACTTAGGAAGAAAGCCTTTTTGAATTTGATGTTCAATATAGCCATTTGCCTTGAGAAAAGCAAACATTGAATCACGTACACATGATGTAAAGATCTTAAGAGGTACGCTCTCGAGAGTTATCGGCCTGAAATTAGAAGGATCAGAAGGATCGCCCTTTTTATGCACAAGAACTGTGCATGCTTTTTTCCATGCATTTGGAATTTCACTTGACTGCCAGATGATTCTAAATACAGCTGTGATATACGAACGGAGATAGGGACAGCGCTTGAATGGAATGATAGATATTTTATAATAATAATAATGAAAATATTTATACAGGGTAACCTCTTCAGTACATGAAGTGCTGTTATCAATGAGGGCCCTGTGTCCAAAACTATGATATATTACAGTAAAGCTTTATAACATAGGAATATAATGATTATGTACAACTGATCATATTTAAAAGCACAAATTAAATGTCTAGCTGTCCATATAAAATTGTTTTAGGCTTTGTTTAAAAATAAGAAGTGCAACTGGCGAAGGCTGCTCCGAAGTTCATAGTACAATTTGGGACCTTGGAACCAAAAAGCCTTTTTTCCTGCTTCTGTTCTAACTCTCGGGATTCGGGCTGCATATTTATTGTTACGAGTGTTCTGATTATGATTCAAGGGTTCAAGACATGTGTTCATAACTTCTATAGATGTTCTCTTTAGGCATTTAAAGGCCAATAGACAATCCTTGTATTCCTTGTTGCTTTCGTTGGACATTAATTTGCAATCTTTCTGTTGTTTTCCGTGAATAATCATTAAAGCTCTGTTTTGATGTGATTCAAACTTTCTACAGCCCGTTTCAGCTATTTTTAGGACAGGAGTAGAAAAGTAAAGGATTCCCGGTACGATGGCGGTTTTATAAACACTCTCGGCAGCTGATCTAGTCAGTAAAGGTCTCATCCTCGAGAGAAGTTTGAGCTTACTAGATACTTTCTTATATGCCTTATCAAGATGTAATCTCATGTTCAGGCTTTGATCAAGGTATGTTCCCAGGTACTTGTATGAATCTGTAACATTTATTCGCTTGTCTCCAAAAAATATGTTGAAGCCCTCTATCATTGAGCGACGTTTGGCTGTTCCAAATAGCATGGCCTCAGTTTTCCCTTTCTTGAGATTTATTACAAGTCTATTGTTATCGAGCCATTTTGAAATATTGGCCATCTCATTGGTCAATGCCCTTTCAATTTCAGTGATGCTTTGACTTGTAGTGTAAATAACTGTATCATCTGCGTACATGAGAACCTGACACTTTTCACAGCCTTAACCAAGTCATTGATAAGCAAAAGAAATAACAATGGCCCTAAAATAGATCCTTGAGGCACACCATATTCTACCTCTAAAACTTCAGAGCTTTCCCCGTCATAGTGAACAAACTGTCTTCTTCCTTTTAAATAACTTCTCATCCAATTCAATTCAGCATCACGGATGCCGTAATATGGTAATTTTTGAAGTAAAATTGAGTGCTCGACAGTGTCAAAAGCTTTCCGCAGGTCTATAAACACTACATCTGTCATTTTCCCCTGGTCAATAGATCTTCTGATATTAACTGTAAATACTGTAACTGCAAGCTCTGTTTTGTATCTTTTGCTAAAACCAAATTGTGTTGAAACGATCAGTTCATTATTTTCAAGGTATTCTGCAAACTGTTCATAAGCTATCCTTTCAAAAATCTTTGACAATATGGGCAGAATAGAAATCTGTCTGTAGTTATCTAAGTTCTCTCTTGGTCCTGATTTGAATAACGGAATCACTTTTGCAATCTCGAGTCTTTTCGGAAAAGTTGAATGTTTAAATGAAAGATTTATCAGATGAGTCAAGGGACCTGAAAGGGCTTTAGCAGCATCTTTCAAGAGCCTTGGAGGCAGATTATCTGGGCAAGCTGATTTGGAGGCCTTCAAATTATTAAGATTGCGAAGAACTTTTGCTTTAGTGACTGGTCGAAAGCAAAAGTTCTTCGCAATCTTAATAATTGGATCTCATTAAATTTCTTTTCTCAAGGAAAACACCTCCAAGCCATTTTCATTCCTTGAAACTTAATAAACGGGGGTCCTATTAAGCTTCGTGAAGATCAGAAAAACATGAAAAGTTAGCAAGCGTCCCCCCGTTTATTAGAAACCTCCCCCGTTTATAAGAAACCTAAGAGTAAATGCATGGGGCTGCAATGCTTGCTGAAGAACTAATGCGTCCCATGTCAAACAACTTTATTTGCTTTGTCGACTAAAGCTCCACCAACGAGACAAACATACCATAAATGATCGATTAAGTGCCGCAGTCGAATAGCCGCCGCACCCAGAAACCTAACAGCTGTATTTAACGCCGTGGCGCTTAATCGATCATTTACTGTAGTCTCAAGAAGAGTAGGTTCCGAATCTAGCGAGTCTCATCTTGTTCGATGTAACTATGAAGTTCTTTGTTGAGTGTCTAATAAATAAATAAATAAATAAATAAATAAATAAATATATATACATATATATATATATATATATATATATATATATATATATATATATATATATATATATATATATATATATATATATATAATATATATATATATATATATATAAATATATATATATATATACATATATATATATATATATATATATATATATATATATATATATATATATATATATATATAGATATATATAAATATATATACATATATATATATATATATATATATATATATATATATATATATATATATATATATATATATATATGTATATATATATGTATATATATATATATATATATATATATATATATATATATATATATATATATATATATATATATATATATATATATATATATATATATATATATGTATATATATATATATATATATATATATATTTTCATTTATTTATTTATTTATTTATTTGTTCATATAAACATTGTTCATATATTTGGGATGGTCCTCGCAGGACTAAGAACAGGTATATTCTTGTTGAGAGCAACATCATAAAACTAATGAATGGATATTGAGTTAGAAGTGAATTGCCAAACATATTAAACTTGCGCTTTTGCTTTTGATCTAGGAGGCGGGGGACTGCGGACTGGGGGCTGTATCCCACAATATGGGCATATACCCATTTCATTTGGGCAATTTCTTCAGAAGAAATACTATTTCTGTGTTGACTAAATGTAGCACCTATTGATATAAATACATTCTAGAGCCTATGTTGGGTAATATCGTTCATTCTGTCAGAAATGCCCTTGATTAAAGTATATAAAAATGTTGCATAATTTTATTGCTCTTGTACTCCACCTATCTAGGAGAGTTCTCGGTACTGAAGACAATGTTTGCAGCTGCATGATATTACCAGAAGTCCTAGTTTTACTTTGCTATTTTTTCTTTGTTATTTGTCCCAGGTTGATTATATAAACAGATATGAGCACTTTAAAACCAACATTGATGGCATATCCCTGCATTTCCTACACATAAATCCGTCAAATGTTCAGCCTGAGACGAAAGTTTTACCAATGCTGTTACTTCATGGATGGCCTGGGTCTTTCTTTGAGTTCCATAAAGCCATTCCAAAGTTAGTTGCTGAGCGAGATGGATATGCATTTGAACTTGTGATTCCTTCACTACCTGGGTATGGATATTCAAGTGCTGCAAGAAAATCAGGAATGAGTCCAGAATACATTGGAATTATTATGAAAAAGCTGATGCTCCGTCTAGGACATAAGAAGTTCTATGTTCAAGGAGGTGACTGGGGCTCAGAAGTATCACGGATGATAGCAAGATTATTTCCAGAGTATGTTATCAATGTATCCTAGTACTTTTTGATCTAGAGATGATATGTTGTGATCAGCGGTATCATCCCAAAAAGGTAACAGGGGGTGTTGCGGTGAAGACCATTCTATGGACCACATCCACAACTACACCCAATATTTCATTCTAAAATGATCAAATTTGCAATGTTGTAGGAAAGTTTATGTAATTGATGTAAAGGACATTGGGTTTGGCTCATACTGCCAAACAATGAATTCACCACACTACCATAGGCTCATTGGAAGGGGAACTGAGCCTTCGCAGATCTCATATCATCCTAACAAAAGGAGCTGAGTCCACCGCATCCTCACCCTACAGTACCTCAGGTTGTGTGTGTGCTTTGACCTGATCTCATATTATAGTTTCCAAATAAGTCCATGATGGTCTCACTGTGATGAGATATCTGATGTATTACCATTAGGAATCATTACATTTCACCAATTCAGTATTTGTTGTGAAGAGATCGATTTCTTGAACAATCACGTAATTTTTGGCTGCATCTTTCTTGTTTCAGGAATGTAATAGGAATGCATGTCAATCTGTGGGCGCTGATGACACATCCAAAGTACCCTGTTCTCACTCATATCATTGGTGCTGTAGCTCCTTCCTTGCTTCTGCCAGAACAGACAGAACGTGACAGGGTCTTTCCAATACTGGGCCCGTTGAAGTTTTTTCTTGAGATTTCGGGCTATTTTCACATACAAGGTAACATTTGAGAGCTGAAGGATGGACGCTCTACGAGTCACTGCTTATTCTCCACATATGTCCTGTCATCTGTATGCATAGGCATAGGAGGAGTTTAGAGGTGTAGAAGTGTAGAAGCTGAAGGATACTTTTGCCTCACCCTACTGCTTAGGGGCTACACCAATTATGCAAGAAGTGTAGTCTTGCTTAACGATTTATAGACAATATGGAGTGTAGGAAAACTATTCGTATCACACGTTTGAAAAAGTACTCTGTGACTTTGCAAAGTCCTCACGCATAGAGTTTTTCTTCCGAGAAAAGATATGATTTCAGATTTTTAAGACACTTGTTCAGCTTTTAAAAAATATTGTGAGCACATGCGGCCCTGCTATTACGATCATGTCTGAAATGTAGCTCAAAAGGTCTTCGTAACTTAAAACCAAAATATGCAGAACATCCTTCCTCATTTGTTAGCAGTCTGAGTATTAAGTATAGGTTTGATCACTTGCTCCTCGAACTGATTTGTGCAATCATAGGTTTGATGATCCAAAAATATTAGGATCTTTTGACAATTAATCTGCAATTGTGACTTTGAAAGTAGCAATGAAGAAATATACCCCGAAATACTTACAGGGTAGATAACAAGTGGGGTGTGAAACTTATTACACATTTTTCAATGGGGTATGAAAGCTTTTGGACGAAAATTGAAGGGGTATAAAACTTTTGACCATTTTGTAAATTCTAGCCCGCCCCGGTACCCAGAGTTATAAACGACTGACCCCTAAACCTTCAGGAAGCAAAATATGAAATTTACTTACAGACTCAAAGTCTAGCAACTAAGTATATACTTATATGGCTAAAATCCTAAATTCTTAATCTGGTGTTGTTCCAGGGGGTTAGTTTGTGAGGATTCCTTTTCAATTGGAATGAGCACAAACTGTGGGCTGCTATACTCTCCCTAGAATTTATGGAATGTACGTCAGCTCATACAGATGGGCAAGTCGTTATTGACGTCAAATGTGAAATGAAAGTGGAGTATTCATCTGTAGTTTTGTATTGTTAACTGTAGTTTGGAATACATTTAATCCCAGGGGCCAGTCATGGTATTATGCTCCTCCTGGGTCCCGTCTTTGTATTGTAGTCGAGTAGTTCGTAGTGTCTAGGTACTTTGTCTCTGTAACATTGTATATTTGATAGAAAAAAGTCGTGAACCGATTTCATGGTTATTTCTTAGCTACAAAACCGGATACAATTGGATTTGGTTTGAACGACTCCCCATCTGGCCTTGCATCATATATTCTGGAAAAATTTGTCCTTGGTTTTGGTAGAAGAGAGTGTCAAAACCAGGAGGCTTTGAAGTGTATAGGGAATAGAGTGACACTGGATGAATTGCTTACAATTGTGATGCTTTATTGGGAGACAAACTCAATGCCATCAGCTGCTCGTCTTTACAAGGAAGCTGTCAATGCGGAACACACACTTCTCCAAAAGTAAGTTGCATTTGCTTATCATCTACCTTTCTTTGATGAAATGTCAATTCTGCTCACTTTAAACGGCTGTCAAGAAACCGTATAGTTCACAATTCGAGAACGCCAGATACATTGGTCAAGGACCTCGTGTCTCCTTTTGCTTATCGCAATGCCGTAGAGAGCTGAGCTCGATTGGGGAGAGGGGGTCATAGACCTAGAAGTCAATTGTGCGATGAGTGAAAATGATATTGCATGTATATAACCCTAGTGGATTGATAGGGGGCAGTGCTCCCTGCCCCCACTGTCTACAGTCCTAGCTTATTGTATGTTTCATGTTGCTTTTACTTTCTCTGTTCACATTTGTTGCTGTTTCGTTGCGTTTCACTAACCTCAACATGACCATTGCTTTAATTTCCAACCTATAATCGACTTCTGACTATCAATGTCTGTACGTCACAGCTATTGCTTTGGCTCTCTGAAGTAACTGAAAAATGAAGGTCCCCAAGTATTGTAAACTGCTCGTCGTTCCGCTTTAAGGATTAGGGCCAAAGTACTTCTTCTTAATTTAATCTTAAACCCTATCTTTGATACCCCATTACCCAAGGTTGTCCAGTCGAGTACGAGGCATTGTTTTGAATATCTTGTGGACAAGCGTGAGGTATTTGCATGACAGCCTATGTTTTATGAAAGTTTATTCGCCAGTACTGAAATGTTCTTAGCATTTTTATCATTTCACTACTGAGACTTCCTTGAGGCTTTGTTAGCGAGAATATTGGAGTTTTGTGTACAGATTGACCAGCACTACTTAGACATGGCACTGGAATGCAGTACATACAGTAGGTTATCACAGAAAATCTATACAAATTAAACAAAGATGTTGGGCCTGCGTAAAAATTGTAATTTTCTAGTATTTATCAGCTTATCAACGATCTCAGTTTTCAGAAATCCAGTACTGAACATTCCTATCTTTTTGAGCTGCCGAGTTCTACTTTCTCATAAACTTTTTTGTTATAAGAAAACGTGTATTGCACAGATGCAGAATTCTCTGCACTAGGCATTTCACCTGACGTTTTCAATTAATAGTATGTAGTCAAAACGAGGCCAAGTAGTCTTAATCTTTGTTGTTATTCTTCACGGGAGAATTATTGCAAATACACCAAGAAAGTTTTGAAGACTTAATTCTTCATTAGCATTTTCCTTGTATCATTGGACATATTGGCCATCAATGTGCCTTAGGCTATCGACGATTATTTTGTTAGTAAAGTAAAACTTCGTTTTTTAGCCATCCCATTTTGGTTCCTGTTGGGTTTGCAAGCTTCCCAGATGAACTATTTCTTCCACCCAAGTCTTGGCTAGAAGCAGCTTGTCCAAACCTTGTTAGTTTCACTGTCATGGAGAAAGGAGGTCATTTTGCTGCTTTTGAAGAACCCGATGCATTTTCAGAGGACGTGAGAAATTTTGTTTACAAAGTTGAAGCGATGTCAAGTTGATGCACAGTGTTATGGAATCACTGCTAGAAGTATTTTGTAGTACATACCGTATACTCTATGATTAATGATTTGTCATGCTATCAGTACGAAACTTTGCATGATGATTTCTCGAGATTGTAAATTTTGCCGTTCCATCTTTTGTTCCAGTACATCTCTTGTCTTTGCAGCCATCGGGTTATCTACGAAGGTAGCAATTAAAGTATTGTCAATGTTGTTGTCGTTGTCTTACTGTCTCTACAAATTCAATTTGAACCCTTCTAAACTCCATCCTATTTTTAAATGATATCGCTATCGTTTGGAAACATTCGCTTCTATTTCATGTGTCAGTTACGATAAATAATTTCAGTTTTGTTTGTATGTTCATAAAGTTACATTCAAGGACATAGATATACATTAGAAACTACCAATAATACCGTAGGGAGCATGGCAATATATTGAACCCGTATGGCAATTCAAAGTTGAGGTAAATGAAAACTTTATCAACTAGCAACGTTCGTATGCCGTGTTCACTCTATTGAGCGACAGGATGCGCTCAATTTAAGTTTTGTCCTCGGAGAGGAAGCGCTCGCTGAAAAGGCACTCATCAGAGAAAACACGGCAATAGTCTTTTCAAATAGAGAGGAGAGGAGGAGAGGAGGAGAGGAGAGGAGGAAAGGAGGAGAGGGGGAAAGGAGGAAAGGTGTAACGTTTGTATGTTCTTTGATACGGATGCATTTAAAGGCAATTGTGAGGAAAGGCCCGAGTGCCTAGCCCCCAAAGAAACACAATAAATTATTATGACCAGTTCTATTCATTCAATCGACGAAATCTTCCGCTTACAGTATGCTGCTTCTTTTAAATGGTTTGCTTGAAGCAATGTGGCAATGAATTTGGAATAGAGTGCAGGCAAGTATTTGTTGTGTGATGATTTTGTTTATATGTATGCAAGGATGCTACTACAGCGTACTTGAGCACCTCAGACATTGGCTAGTCAACAACTCATGCCTGTTGGTATAATAGACATGTGGGTTTTGTCACCAGTTTTTTTGATAACACACAGTAGCAGACACGTAATCATTACGATGCAAAAATGCTGCCTAAAGGAAATATGAGGTTACAGGACGTTACGGTGGCGCAACGTTTTCAGCGGGGTTCTAGAGTGGACAAAGTAATAGTATGGGGATGTAGAGGGTGCTAAAACGGGTACTAAAGGATATTTGCTATAAGAAGTGGAGGGGCTAAAGCCCCCGGTCTTCCCAGCCCCACCGCCCATGGGTTATGCTAGGGTTGTTGCAATTCGTACTTGCTAAGTTCAAAAGTCCAAAACTGAGAACAATAACAATGCAAAATACAAACATACAAAGTTAGAAAAAAACGATTTCGTAAGCAACTTGATCTCTGACCTAGCCGTGAAGACTAACATGTTTGCGAAATACCAATTCTGAAACATGCCAAGGAATGTTTACTTACGCAATAGAACAGCTTTATGATTTGCCACTAAATGCAGGTTGCCCTACTCCCATGTACCCGTTGTACCTGTGAAAAAGTTGCAGATTAGCCTTGGAAGGATTGCATGGTTTGCATTTGCGATGAACTATTACAGCCCTGTATTGAAAGGCAAGAAATCAATATGCATAGAAATAAACTTGTTTCCTGAAATTTCTTTATTTGGTTATAAAATGCATTGGCTCTTATTGGAAAATATACCCATATGCAAATAAGGATTTTGTGCTCTGAAGCCAAAGGGCTCTTGAATAATTTCTCATAATTATTACAGAAATTTCGAGATTATGTTACTAGCAGGGACGTGACAAAGTAGTAGTTGTGAAGTTTTCACAGGTCAAACCCTCAATTTTGTAGAGGACGTCAGTCATGTTTTGGCTTGTCGATAAAAGTTGTCAATACTTGTGAAAATGATCAGTGGTAAGTTTCTTTAGCTGAACCTCCCTCAGGGAAAAGCCACTGGGTCATTAACAAAACTAGACGCTCCTGGTGGGTGATTCCTTGATTCCGTTTGTGCTCGTACCCAGTCCTTTTCAGGCATCCTACAAGAACCTCTGGTCACTTTGAAAACTACTGTGAAGAGTGAAGTGTATCTTTTACCTTAGCTGTTCAGCGAAGGAGCTCAATCCCGAGCTCAATGGTTAAGAAGGGAAACCTTTGAAAACGGCGGGAAGATGAGCGCTATGAAGCTCTTTTTGGCAATTGTTGCAGTTGCTTTTGCGATCGTTGTGTATTTTGTTGTTAAACCAGTAACGTATGACCCAATAAAACCACTGGAGGAAAAGTGGTGGGGTGATGGTGACAGAAAAGATGAAAGTGAAGAGATTACGCCGTTTACAGTTCCTTTCAGTGAGTCTGCTTATTCTGAAGTGTTGTCAAAACTACGAAATACTCGATATTTTGACTCAGTGGAAGACGTTGGATGGACGTATGGTACAAGACCGGACTTCATGAAGAAAGTTGTTGACTACTGGTTAAACAAGTTTTCATGGAAAAATCAGGTACACTGTAATGTTTTTGAACTCATCTGTAGCTAGTGATTGTGCATGTCAAAAAGAGAGCAAAGTCAAATAAGAGAAGTCTTCAACACAACTGCTACGCAATGTTGCCCCATTAGCACTCTAGCCTCGGTCTGCCTAGTTACAACCCATACTGAGGAACATGGCAGTCGCACGCATAAGACTGTTGCTTTTGACAATCATCGGCACGCGGGGGAAGTAGTTGTGTGTGCACACTTAGTGCACGCGTGCATACGCAGTACGTACATTTTCAATAATTGCACGTGTGCGCGCCGCAACTTATGTTTTCACGGGCAAGATCTCGTCGAAAACCTACGGGATTGACTGTTTTGATGCCACACCCACAAACCCACTGTATCACACCAGCTTTCCTAATGTAACTGCACTCCTTCCATGAGTGATGCCTCTCGATCAGGTATGGGTTTACTGCCTTAGTTTTGTGAAGACTGGGTATTTTGGCTTATAAAATATCAGAACCTACATGATTCTGCCTGAGATCTTCGGTGTTCAGTGGAAAGTTCTAGGTGTGAAGTTTGCGAGATCAGCAAGTGTGCACTTCAGGTGTGCACTTACTTTGTTGATTCATGCTATGCATCCACCGATTATTATTTAATAAATTCTCCTCTCAAATTGTTAGAATCCAAATCCTCTCCATACCCCCTAGGTTATGACACACCTTTTTCATCATGTGTGCAATGGCAAGTATTCTGAAATAGCTTGGGTTTACAGCTGCCATAATTTCCATAAATAAGCACCCATTTCTTTTTATAGGAAATTTTTTTGCCCAGTACTGAAACATTCTCAGCTTTGTCATGATTTCAGTACTGAAACTTTCTTATGACCTTCTTAGCAGGCATAGCAGAGGTTGCATAATACCAGGGATGATTTCCAGGAGGCTTAGGGGGTGTAATCTCCATGTTAAAAGTGATGATCATCTTGATATGGCACAGCCTCCCAGATGTTAAAGAAAGAGTGCATTGATCTTTCCTTTATATGTTTTCCCATTGCCCACTACATGATCAAGACATGTTGTTCACATCACTTGTTATTTTCCTTTTTCCAAGGACCTCCTCTTTTTGTGAACTGCTGCTTGTGATAAGTCTTGTGTTCTGATACCCCTTTTGATTGTATTTCTGGACTCTGAAAACTTCACTAAAAGATGTGTATACAACTATATATGTTGGCACATGTTGGCATGTGTATACAACATGAAGGCTATAAAATTGTTGACTGCACTATTCAGTTTGATTAGGCCAAATTTACTATTATGATTCTATCTTTGAAAAATTGGATGTGGTTGTTACAAAGGGGCTGCATTCTGCATTACAGTGTTGCATCTAAGAGCATTCTCCTTGATAAACAGTTCAGAAATCACTTATGTATAACATTGATTCATACATAAAGGCACTACACAAACATAACACTTTACTATATAGGTTGCCTTTGGAATTCTGTACAAGTTAAGTAAAAGTGATGAGTGTCTAGTGTGATATTGGAATCCTAAGGACTAGTACTGAACTTTCATAACTTTTTGAGCAGCTTAGTGCTACTTTGTTGTAAACCATTTTCTTATGAGAAAATGAATACTTTTTATGGTACCAGTACTTGTTTTTTATTTGCAAAACTTTTGCCCCAACCCTGTTGTCAGTACTGAAGGTATGTGATTTATTTAGAGAAATTATTTTTGGAACAACCGTAAATGAACTTGTCGATATTAAAGCTCCAAGCAGCTGGCACAATGAAAAAGTACAAAGCTAGAGGGAGCATGGTGGAAATTGTCAGCTTAAAACAAGATATTGTCCATAATTGTTTATAGACAAATTTAAGCTGAAAACATGATTTTGCCTGAAAACCTTGAAAAAAGAGATACAATTTTACACCTGGAAACCAGTTATGTATTAGTGGTTTTCTTTTGATACATTTGTGCATTTGACTGCAGAATAGAAGGGCAGATTTTGGATTTGGAACCTTTGCATGGCTTTGCTCCTTGCTTTTTCAGCACTAGTTTCATAACTGACAGTGAAATATAATAATGTTGAAGCTATCTAATTCGACCTGTAAAGCATGTGAGATAGAGCATTTTAGAACCATTTCTTCATCATATGACTTAGACATATCATTTGTTGTAAAAATGAAAGCACTATGCTTGATCTAGTAAGTAAATTTATTGATATAAATATATATTATATAAAAATATATAAATATATACATATATATATTTATATATATATATATATATATATATATATATATATATATATATATATATATATATATATATATATATATATATATATATATATATATATATATATATATATATATATATATATATATATATATATATATATATATATATATATATATATATATATATATATATATATATATATATATATATATATATATATATATATATATATATATATATATATATATATATATATATATATATATATATATATATATATATATATATATATATATATATATATACAATCAGTAGCTAGCGAGTAGCCAGGATTTCTCCTTTTTTCGGTGCAAACAGAAAGGTTGATGTAATGCTCAGAAAAACCAGGAGAAAATTAAAATTTGCCACCACCTGGGATCGAACCAGAGTCTCTCGCATTCCGGGCAAGCGTCGTAACCACTAGACCACAGTGGCTTGTTTTAACTCCCCTGGTTTTTAGCACCTTATGGTCACTTTTGGCTTTCGCCTTTATCAAGCAGCTCTAATATATACAATCAGTAGCTAGCGAGTAACCAGGATTTCTCCTTTTTTCGGTGCAAACAGAAAGGTTGATGTAATGCTCAGAAAAACCAGGAGAAAATTAAAATTTGCCGCCACCTGGGATCAAACCAGGGTCTCTCGCATTCCGGGCAAGCGTCGTAACCACTAGACCACAGTGGCTTGTTTTAACTCCCCTGGTTTTTAGCACCTTATGGTCACTTTCAGCTTTCACCTTTCTCAAGCAGCTCTAATATATGCAATCAGTAGCTTGCGAGTAACCAGGATTTCTCCTTTGTCAGTGCAAGCAGAAAGGTTGATATAATGCAGTATATATATAATTGTGTCCCTCCTATCATGCTAAATGTTCTTGGCCCAGTACAGGGCTGTATCTAAGGCTACATTGTTTGTTGCATGAATATCTTCTACTGTACATTTCTGATCCAATTGTGCACTTTCAAGAAGATGCTGCATTGTTTGCAGTTCACCACACATGCTTCTTGGGTTGTCACTGTATCCCCAGTTGTACATCAGATTCCTTTCTGCAGGTGAGAGCAATTAATTTTGAGTTATCATAGAGTCTTATTGTCAGTTGAGGTATCTTTGTACATCTGCCTGGGACCATGACTTGCCCCTTCACTCTTTCTCTATGGGTATGATAGAATAGCATTGAATAAGTTTTTTTCGTTTGATGTTGAAAATCCCATTATTTAGTGTTACATTTTTTGCCAGGTCGATTATATAAACAAATATGAACACTTCAAAACCAACATTGATGGCATTTCTCTGCATTTCCTACACATAAAACCATCAAATGTTCAGCCTGAAACAAAAGTTTTACCAATGCTGCTACTTCATGGATGGCCTGGGTCTTTCTTTGAGTTCCATAAAGCCATTCCAAAGTTAGTTGCTGAGCGAGATGGATATGCATTTGAACTTGTGATTCCTTCACTACCTGGATTTGGATATTCAAGTGCTGCAAGAAAATCCGGATTGGGTCCTGATTATGTTGGACTTATCATGAAAAAGCTGATGCACCGTTTAGGACATAAGAAGTTCTACGTTCAAGGAGGCGACTTTGGATCAGAAGTGGCACGGATGATAGCAAGAATATTTCCAGAGTATGCTATCAGTTTGATTTTCTCTTTATTATTAAGTGCAGAGCTGAAAGTTTTTATGAATGATTATGTTTGTATTAGATTATTGATAAGTTTACTGAATTTATTGTTAGTCTGCTATTCGATGTGCAAATAAGCAGCTGTTATTTGCAAGATTTTATGATTACACAGTCCTCAGATTAGGGAGGTCAGAATATGTGTTATTTGTAGAGAGCTGGTAAGTCAAGACATTCTGAAGGATGCAAAAAGAGACAGTGTACCATTCAATGATACTGCCATTATTTGATTATGTGAACTGTATTGGGGGAATGTTGCAATGAACTCAATTCAAGCACTGCAGAGTAAGGGTTTAAAGTTTGCACTGTACAACCAAATCAAGTTATCAATCTGGAACAATCTTGTTACTTTGACATGGGAACCGCTTGAAGGTAGTAGAATGCCGAACAGGAGTTTCTTCTGTAAAGAAACCCATACCTAGCTATTTAACCATGCCCATCAAGAAGAGCCATGAAAAGATCAACAGTAATATGTAAAATGAATGACGACTAAATAGGATATACATAGCTGAACACCCATCTTCATCAAGTTCCTTCATCTTGCTTAGAAAGACGTTGATAATCTACTGATGACACCCAGTGCTCCCATAGATTCACGAATTGGACTTAAGCCTTGCATTGAGACCTTAGCTCCAATAGCAACCGTGGGTGTTTTTGTATCTTCTGAAATGGAGTTAGATGAAAAGGCTTGGCTCGTAGCCAATAGTCAGTTCGGGAGCATTAATACAATTGGAGGGCAAAAGTTATGACGAATCTGATCTGAAGTCATATCTTGCCGATTGACTTAAATAGTGAGAAAGATCGAAAAATGTTATGAATTGGACAGCGTTGAAAGTCTTAGTAATATATTACAGAGCCACCCCTTTCAACTGTCACGCATTTCCAAACATTCACATGGTCACACGCATAGAAGGGTAATGCTCACGCTTACGTTTGGATCATTTATTACTTGTGAATTAAGATCTTGATTGAGATAAACACGCAAACTGTAGCCTGTTCTGCCACAAAAGTTTCGAAACGTTGGAGTCCCCCCTGTAGTGAATTTCTCACTCATTATTAGCATTGAAACTTGACAGTATTGTGAGACCATGTAAAGCGAGCTTGATCAAGGTACATTTACTGCAGAAAAACTTAGAGCACCCACTGAATAACGCATTTATTTGACAATAAAGATTTTCCGGTCAAGGCTAGAGACCTCCGTGCTTCATGATGAATTTAGATAAAGATATGGTGCCGTCCTGAAGAGTTATCAAGATGTGATGTGTGCAGGCCAATCTATGGACCACACCCAACATTTCGTTCTAAGCTGTTCAGATGCAAATAAATACAAGGTTATCCAAAAGTTATACTCAATTGATGTAAGGATGCATGAAGTCATAGTAAAGGATTGGTTCATGCTACCAAGCTAGGGATCCACTATACTGGTATACGCACATTGCAAGGGGGACCAGGCAACCCCCCATTCAAAGGAGCCTCTCTTCACTTTGGCAAAAAGGACTGCATCCCCCAGGCCCCATCCACGGATCCCCTGGGTAAAGGCTTAGTTATCAGACTTCTGTTTGAGAGAGAATCAACTTGCTTGCTGCTGGTAGAACTGGTTTGTCTCACTATTGCTCTGAAGTGGAGTACGTATTGGAGTTTACTTTATCAGTTGTTCATAAAATGGTGCATTTACTTACAGCTTGCAACGATGTGAATGGGAGTTTAGTGTATAAACAGAAAGTTTCAAAGCGAAGTTTCAGAGGATTTTCACAAAGCCAAGTTTCAGAGCAATCCACTAGTGTCAAATACCGCGATATGTTTGATGTAATATATCTTTGATGAAGGAGCAGTTTGCTTTTAGGGGCGATTGGCAAATTCTCCGTTTATCTGTGAAATTTCCTACTGTAAAACACTGTTTATGTCTTGTGCTTCAAGTTTGACATAATGTATCTACTAGGACATCGTAGAGAGTCGTCATTCTTAGTAGAAGGCACAGGTTCGCTGTTAATAACTAGGTTGGAATTGCATAGATTTTGTCTATCCTTTTCTCATCCCAGAAGTATCATAAGTATCATTTCTAGTTTTGCAACTCTTCACTTTGCCTGAAATGCTTCTTCTCTATTTAGGGTTGTCATTGGGATGCATGTCAACATGTGGTCTCAAATGGCGCATCCAAAGTACCCGCTTCTCAGTCATATTGTTGGTGCAGTAGCCCCTTCCTTGGTTCTTCCAAATAAAGAGGAACGTGAACACATTTTTCCAATTTGGGGCCCGTTGAAGATGATTCTCGAGAATTCGGGCTATTTCCATATACAAGGTGAGGTTGGACTTTTAAAACTCAAATTATACGAGTACAGTTATGAGCCACATCGAAAGAACGTAAATGAATATTGGAAACCTTTATAGGAAGAAATCGTGTTGTGTACTAGGAATCAACTTTGCAGTTTTTTGTCAAGGGGACATGTAGTTCTATCCTTTTACGTCTAAGTGTTACACAGACCACACCTCACCACACCTCACCTCACCTCATACGTACGCACGAACACACACACACACACACACACACACACACACACACACACACACACACACACACACACACACACACACACACACACACACACACACACACACACACACACACACACACGCATATATATATATTTGCAATGAGTGACATGGGTATTCTTTTTACATAATTCTAGCTACAAAACCTGACACAGTTGGTTTTGCCTTGAACGACTCCCCTTCTGGCCTAGCATCTTACATACTCGAGAAATTTGTCTATTGTCTTAATGACTCAAGATGTCATAATCGAGACATTTTGAATTGTATGGAAGACAGGATAACAATGGATGAACTTCTCACAAATATCATGATTTATTGGGATACAAGCTCAATGCCTTCAGCTGTTCGGTTTTATAAGGAAACAGTAAATTCTGAAAACAATATGCTGCTATCGTAAGTTCTCGTTTTCTTTTTCTTGTAAGTTATCCCTCTTAGTTGTTGTATCGAA
Source organism: Mastigias papua (assembly GCA_964019165.1). Taxonomy (NCBI): domain Eukaryota; kingdom Metazoa; phylum Cnidaria; class Scyphozoa; order Rhizostomeae; family Mastigiidae; genus Mastigias; species Mastigias papua. The sequence continues at coordinate 3,113,242 of OZ025272.1, forward strand.
CTAATTTTGAAGATTGCTTGTCATGCAACCAAATTGCTTATTTTGGAATGGTAAATGAACGGGTAGATAATAGCTGTGCTTTTTCTCTTGTCCAGAATGCTCCTTCATGGTTCTTTTAGGCTATTGTTGATATTTTGTGATGATCAGCCATTTTGTCTGTTGTTTTGTTGAGATTCTGCACTCGAGAATTTGAGTTGACGTATCCGTAATTCTCCTTTGTATATTGTCATGACTACAGTCCTTATATTATAATTGTTGTTTTAAAAGTATTGAGATTAGTAGTTGTATATTAAATATCACATCAGATATCAGAAGTTAAACAGATTATTAGTACTTTTATTATGAAACTCTTTGAAATTGGAAATTACATGGTTTGTATTGGTAGAGCTAATTAACACCAACCACTTGTAATAACAACTTAAATAAAAAATGAATTACTAAGGGATTTTTAGAAAAGAAATAAAAATTATATATATATATACATGTAAACATAACATTCTTGTTATTTACAAATTTGCAGTTGCAGTCCTCTCCACTCCAACTTTTTATATATTTCTTAAAAGAGCAGAAGGAGGTCGTACTTTGTTTGAGATCATTCTGTAGGCAGGCCTTTCAATGAGACGCGCACGAGCGCGCAGGCACACGCCCAGCTCAGTTCACGCGCTCGACATGTCGCTCATGCCAGCTTTATCAAAGATGCACATCCAAGTGCCAAGGAACGTGTAATTTGAGGCGACTCTTTTCATGGAACATGCTCCGCACGAAAGATGGGTTTTGTTTGTTTGTATACGTATAAGCCTGAAGTATTAATGTTTGTAAGTTTTTAGTTTGGATTGGACAAAGTCCATATTCCATATTTTTTCCATATATTTAACTCAGAATACATTTATCTATAGTAATAGCTATAATAACAGTAATGATATTTCAACAGCTCTAATACAACAATACAATAATAATAATAATAACAAAAATAATGATAACTCAACAACAATAACAACACGAACAACAACAACAACAACAACAATTTAATAACTGTGGCTATTTATAGAAATTGTTAAGGAAGAGCCTCCTAAGTAGGTGAACTAACGAGAAGGAGGCGTCCCATAGGTCTTAATGGGTAGTCATATATCAAGATTTCACTTATAAATCACTTTCTTGGAAAAATCATGTATACCAAAATTAAGGAACCTGGCAAAGGAAATTCTAATATCCGTGCTACTTAAAAAAATGGCAAAAATGTGAAATTTGGCATTCAAAATGCCAGTCTGGAAACCGTGCTTTAGATACCCTCTGATATTCTGCCCAGCAGTATATAGGCCCGAAACAGCGAAACTTGGGAGGTAAGGGCATTATTGAGAGTAACTGGCTACCCTGCCTCACTATGTCAACGCCCGGATAAGTGCCCTCTCTTACAAGCACTTCCCAACGCACGTCATCGTATATGTTATGAACCTGTACTTTTCCTCCCTTTCGTAGGTACCCCGTTTTGGTTCCAGCTGGATTTGCAAGCTTTCCACATGAGATAATGCCACCACCCAAGTCTTGGCTGGAAGCAATTTCTCCAAACCTTGTCAGTTTCACTGTCATGGAGAAAGGAGGTCATTTTGCTGCTTTTGAAGAACCTGATGCATTTTCAGAGGACTTGAGAAATTTTGTTTACAAAGTTGAAGCGTTGCCAAGTTGAAGCACAGTCGTATCGAACCGCTGCTAGCAAATATCGGATATTACTTACACTATATGATTAATGATTTTTGCACAGTATTAATACCAAACTACGGAGAATGTTTTACTTAGAACAATAGGTACCATCTAATTTTACAGATTGTCATGCACCCCTGATATACCCATTTGATTGTAAGCAGCACTTTTCACCAACGTATGCCAAGGACGTTTTCTATTCTTGTTTCTGTCAGTTTTAGGGTTTTTACCCTCTTTTTATGGGCTCTAAAAGTCGGAGCGATCTGCTGTCGAACGAATGTTAAATGTACTTATGTAAATGGTGAAGTATTTTGCAATGATTAAAATGACCTGTTATGGTATGCTGCGGTGTAGAGAGAATCAGAAACAGCGGGAGAACACATGCCTTCGTACTACTGATAGTTAACGTATGTTGTTTATATATGTAGTTCTTGTATTTCTATTCCCTTTTGGGAATAAAGTGAAAAGAGAGGTTGATGAATTGATAACAAGGCTGATGGCATGCTTGGCGTACTTCCATCAAATGTACGTATGATGACTTGTTTCAGGCCAATCCACAACATCTGTTGTATGCTCATATTACTTGCAAAATATTTTCACAATACGATTTGGTGTACACTTTTTGTTTATAAGTCGTTGTTCTTAATTTTTTGATAATTGTAGAATTAAAATGTTTTCAATATTGCTATTGTTTTAAGACGCTACTTTTTGCAACTATTTGATAAACTGCGTGCAGTATACAGTTTCCAAAGTATTTCACTGGGCTACTTTTGAAACGTTTATCAACAAAGCCATCAGAATTGTCTTTGCCAAGTAATGTGAGTAGTTGGGCGCTTGTATAAACTCCCCTCTAAGGTGGACATGTTCTGTCAGTGCTCGTATTTTTTGGCAATTCTATTCTCTCGTTTAAAGTTTGTTCTTATAAAAAATACTGCAAGTGACGGCCAAGAAGCGTTTCTCGCCTCCAAGTGTACTTATGGTCAGTAATTAATTGTCGAAACTTGGCATCATAGCAACGCAAGAAAGCAAAAGGAATTTATGGAAAGAATAGAGAATAACTGGAGACAAATGTTATGCTTAATCATCAAATAATATAGATATGAAACTGAATATCTACAAAGAAGAATGCAATGGGAAGTTATCAGTTAACACCTGGCGAAAATTAGCTGCGCAGCACGGGGGTTCCAGTTGATATGTGAAGAAGGAAAGAAATAAGGAAATAAGAGCAGTAATGTGTGAAGGGGGGATAACACAACCTCACCTCCACGCGGTGTCCCCTGGGAGGCATTTCAATGCCTGCTAACGAGGCTCTGGATGGATTGGCAACGGCAAACCTCTCCATTATTCTGCCTAGTAATCAATGAGTTATAATTACGAGAATGAAAACAACAGCGTCAACGGAATCCGTAACACGGAGGCCGCGCTCGGTAGGTGCAGTGTTGAGAGACAGGACACTCCCGACCGTCATCCAGCTACTGTCACAAAAACAAAAACAGAAACAAAAAGAGGGGGAAACAGAAATAAAAATAAGAAAGTTGCTAGAAAGATTGGAACATGGAATGTAAGAACTCTCCTACAAACCGGGAAGTTAGCAAATGTAACAAAGGAAATGGAAAGGGTAAAGATTGACATTCTAGGTTTGGCAGAAATGCGATGGAGAAATAGTGGCACAATACAGTTTGGAGATTACACCTTCTTATACTCAGGAAATGAAAAAAGATCAGAAAGAGGAGTAGCATTATTAATAAACAAGAAAAACTCAAAGAGCTTGAAAGGATACTGGCCTATCTCGGACAGAGTATTGTGTGCGAGATTGAAAGGACATCCAACAGATACATTTATCATACAAGTATATGCACCAACACCAGGCAGTAGTGACGAAGAAATAGAATAGTTCTATGAGGAGGTAAATATTGCTTTGTCAAAAAGCAAACATAGAGAAGTCAAGGTAGTTATGGGAGACTGGAATGCTAAAGTTGGCTTGAATAACAAAAGTAAAGCCTGCGGAATGTTCGGACTTGGTGAGGGCAATGATAGAGGTGAAGACTTCACAAACTGGTGTGAACAAAACAGACTAATAATCACGAATACGTGTTTTAAGAATAGAGATAGCAGACTTTACACTTGGAGAAGCCCAGGAGATCGGACGCAGAATCAAATTGATTACATCTGTGTGAATAGTAGGATGAGAAACTCAGTTTTAGACTGTAAGACATACCCAAGTGCAGACTGTAGCAGTGATCATCAACTGCTAGTGGCTTGTGTTCGAACTTGCTTCAAGAAAACACACAAAGGAGAAGTAAGAATGAGGCATGACTACGAAGCAGTAAACACAGAAACGATGAAAAACATGCAAAAAGCAGCTAAGACACTATGGACAGAGAGACAATCATCAGAGAAAAGTACTTGGGAAACATACAAGGAAATCTGTAATAACATCAAAAGGGAATTTGTTCCAAAGAAAAAGAATAACAGGCAAACGTGGATGACAGAGAAAATATTAGAAACAATGGAAGAAAGAAGGAAGATGAAAAGGAACATTGAAAAATACCAGATACTTGATAAAAGAGTAAGAGAAATGTGTATGCAAAGTAAAATTGAATTCTTTGAGAAGAAGTGTCAAGAAATTGAAAAATTGAAAATCATAAGTCCTAAAGAATGTCATCAAAATATCAAAGAGGTTGTTGGAAAACGATGGAAAAACAGAAATGATGGGAATGTGATAAAAGACAAAAAAGGAAGGATCTTACTAGATAAGGATGATATAATGAAAAGATGGGAGGAGTACATCAAAGACCTTTATGGGGATGAGAATAGAGATAGAGAAACCATAAAGTTTGAAGGACATCTCACCGGAGAAATCATTTTGAAAGACGAAATACGCAGAGCAATGAAAAGTATGAAAAGAGGGAAAGCGGTTGGTAATGATCAAATTGCTGTTGAGCTTCTAATGTACCTAGGAGATACTGGAGTTGACATTCTTGAGAGGCTTTTCAATGAAATATATAACGATGGTGACATTGTTGATGAACTTCTGGAATCCACATTTATACCAATTCCTAAGAAGCCGAAAGCGATTGAATGTGGGAATTATCGAACAATAAGTGTAATGAGCCACACAACAAAATTACTACTGAAAGTATTGTTAAACAGAATGAAATCAAGCATACATCAAGAAATCAACGAATGTCAGTATGGATTTATGCCAGATAAAGGAACGAGAAATGCCGTGTTCGTGCTGAAAAATTTAGCAGAGAGATGCATTGAAGTGAACAAGAACCTATATTGCTGCTTCATCGACTTTACCAAAGCTTTCGATAGAGTTCAGCACAACATCCTATTTGAATTGCTTAGTGACCTTGAGTTTCAAGATAGAGATCTATGACTCGTGCAACATCTCTACTTTAAGCAGAAAGCCAACATACGCTTAAAAGACCAACTCTCAAATTTCGTAGAAATTGCAAGAGGAGTGAGACAAGGCTGTGTAATGTCACCGGATCTCTTTTCGTTATACTCTGAAGTCATCCTTAGATCAATAGATACATTAGAGGGGGTGAAAATAGGTGGTGTCAATATAAATAACATCAGATTTGCAGATGACACAGTTCTTATAGCAGAAAGTGAAAAGAGTCTACAGAAATTGCTTGATGCTGTTCAAAAAGAATGTGAAAATTTTGAAATGCAAATTAATGTACAAAAGACTGAAGTGATGGTTTTCAGCAAGAAAAAGCAACCCCCTAAGATAAAAGTAAGCGTGAATGGTGAAATACTGAAACAAGTAAATCAATTCAAATATCTGGGAAGCATCATGTCATCTGATGCCAAGAGTACAGTAGACATCAAGTGCAGGATTGCAGTAGCCAAGAACGCATTCACAGAAATGAAAGCTATATTGACGAACCTTAAGATGCCATTCCAGTTGAGATACCGAACCTTGAAATGCTACATTACACCAATATTGCTGTATGGAAGTGAAAACTGGACATTAAACAAGACAGACATCAGGAAGATTAAAGCGGCTGAGATGTGGTTCCTGAGGAGAATGGAAAAAGTGAAATGGACAGAAAAGATCACCAATGAAGAAGTACTGAATAAGATTATTCAAAACAGCAACATCATGTCAGACATTTCGAAAAGACAAATTTCTTTCTTTGGGCACATAATGAGGAAAGATAAACTGGAATACCTTGTAGTTACTGGTAAAATTGTAGGAAAAAGAACACGTGTGAGAAGAAGAATGCTATTCACAAACCAACTTGTAAAGTGGACGAATTGTGACAACACGATAGAACTTGTTAGAAAAGCATCACAAAGAGAACTCATTGCTGCCAACGTCTTTTCACACGGCACTCGAAGAAGAAGAAGAAGAATGTGTGAAGTCGAGATTTTAATGTTTACACGTTAAGTAGAATTGCATACCAACCTGCATTCTTATGTTTCGCAACGATTAGTTTTTCTTTACAAGACAACTAATGCACACTGATCCAATGCTAATAATATTTGAAAAAGAATGTACGGTTTGTGATTGGCTAAATAGCAATGATATTTGGCTGAAATTTGGTACCAATTTCTTGGCCAGTTTTCGTTAAATATTTAAAGTTTGGAGGAGCATTTCGAGGTGGTAAGCGGAGCCATGGAAAATAAAAGTTTACTTTGTCTTTATCAAATACCCACTCCTATTTAATAATCATTTAATTTCTCATTCATTGTTGTTTCGAAATAAAGATTCCATGAAGAGTTAATTCTACTTGCTGTCTTTGTTTAGCATTTTCCCTAAATCATTATCCCGAGATCAAAGTCGCAGCACTGTACGTTTTAGTTTTCACTGACTGTTCACAGTAATTTGATTGCTTGGACTGCAGTGAGGCTGGCACTTTCTTAGGCAAAGATAGTAAGGAGCAGTACTGGTTTGGAGCTTGTTATATGAGAATATTTGTCGGATCACTTCTGTTGCAACTCAAAATAGCTGGTAGCAGCATTCTCACACCGTCTATAGCCAAGACAGAACCAATGCACAGAAGGCTTTCGCTACGAAGGAGCATTTAGTTAACTTTTGATATCACATCAGTCTTCAATGTAAATTCAAAATGTCGTCCAGAGCACGAAAGAAATTTGCAAAACAAAATGACATTTTATCTGAACTGGGAAAAAGTAGCGATGAGGATGACGAAGGAGTTGCAAGCCTTCCAAGTTCGAAGAAAAAGGGAAAAAGTCTGAACTCATTCGACGTTGTAAGATATAATTTATATATATATATATTACTGTGTTTGTAACATTTTTGTTCTTTTACTTTGATTTTTATATTCATGATCCTGGAGCTTCCTATCAATGTAAATAGAGATTGTATTAATATACAGTAATATGTTTTTGATCTGTGCTGACAAGGATTGTTCTTTCTGCTAGCCGTTGGGTTTGCTTTAGCATGGAAGCATAGAAATTATGACTGTTGATCTTAATGGAAAAGCTGATCTATTTAGCAAAATTTCATTTTATGAACATATCTTAGCTTCAAAACGTATGGTGCTCTTGGGAGCATATTTGCATGATTTTTAAGTAATACGTAGGATTCTTATGCCACTGAACTTTTTTATAGTTTGGTAGTTTATGTCATATCAATGCACATTAATTCAATAGTTATTTAGGCTATGATAATTTCGCTTTCTTTGTATTCGTTATAGCTTTTAGCTGATGAAAGGGAGCCATCATTAGATTCTGATGAAGGTGATGGTTATAAAAATGAAGACAGGGTATGACTGTATTTGGAAGCTATTTAATTTTGAACACTCAAAGGTGTATTGGAAGAATTTAAAGCTATTATCAGGCATGCAACTGTGGATAGGTCTTGGAGGTCTAGACCCCTGCCAGTTTCATTATCAGTATGAAATTGCCCTGTTTCTTCTACAATTTTGAGATTGTTTATTGTGTTTTTGCTTCATAGATATGTTTATAGTCATCATCACTCTCAAATATGGTGAAATCATGAAAATTCCTGCATTATGTCTTGTTTCTAAAGGGAGCATGGTTGTGCCAGATTGTTGTGCCAGATTGTTGTGCCAGATTGTTGTGCCAGATTGTGTGCCAGATTGTGTGCCAGGTTGTGTGCCAGATTGTGTGCCAGATTGTGTGCCAGATTGTGTGCCTTGGCAATAAATGGTGACATAAATCACTTACTTAAATGGGAAATTTTGGTTGGTCACATGGTGCTTGATCGGTTGCACACCTGCTAAATTCCTTACTCATAGGCCAGTTATGTGATTATGATTCAGATAGTCATCATAATAGTGAAAGTAATGAAGATGGTTATGATGAATGCCAATGTAGATTTCTGAAAATCTGATAATCACTAACAGAAATCACTAATAGTGCTGATTAGAAGTTCTTTTTTGTAGGGTGATTGTATAGAAGTAAGTAGTAAAAAGTCTACAAAAAAGAAGAAGAATAAGAAAAAGAAGAAACAGAACACTGATAAAGAAAACATGTTTAAGGAAGTAAAGGTTTCTGAGGTTAGAAATGCATCATATTAGAATATGGCCTTAAGCATTTGAAAAATAGTCTTGCAATTTGTTATTTCTTTAGATTTTTGTGGATTATTTTTTATGTTAGCTCATTGCATTGATTTCTTATTGTTATTAAACTCTGTCTTTTTAAGGATGAAATTGATAAGAGTGTGAGGGAGGTAAATGAACTTCTAGGTGTTAAAATGAAAGCAACTGGTAAATGACATTTTTCTTTGTTTCGTTTTTGAACATATAATCTCTTGATCTATCTAGTGAAGACAGATGTTCAAATCTGTCTGTGAATTTTTTCTTCAATACCCCTCACTTAAGAGTCTTCTACATGGCACTCAGAGGAGGGGAAATTGGTAGTTTGCAGGGTATTCATAAACTGTTATTATTGAAAAAATTGCTTTCTCTTGCTACACTATCTTGTTTGACCTCTTCAGTACAGATTGGCAATACATATTTATAGCCAACTTCCTGCACTGTTTACTTTTTCTAGAGGAAATCTTCTCAGTACTGCTAATACTTGTTAGCCTTCTTGTATGCTGAACTTTTGTTTCTTAGTGCTTCAAGAAAGTGTTCCAGTTGAGCTCAGATCCAAATCAATACTTGGTGTTGAGCACAGGTTTTGTACTTTGTAGTATTTGAAGTATAGTTAGAAAGTATATTATATATTGTTAGCAAGAATATTGCAAGGCTTCATGGAACTATAAAGTACTCATATGTCTTAAAGATGGTAAATATTGGGGATATTAATCTTCAATAATGCAAAGCTTCATACAATTAATCTTTCTGAGGTCAGTTTTAGTGAGTTGTTTTGAGGCTAGTTCTCATATATCTTAAAGATTGTAAATATTAGGGATTTTTCTGAAATTCACTATAGCACAAACAAGTGGGACCATTCTTTTAGCATACTGAAAGCTTTTTTCGTCCGAAACTCGTCAGAGTATGAAACGTCGGATAACGACGGAAAGGTGAACCGAAATATATAGCCAGATGCAGGTACACGTGATATGATGAATAATGCGTCTATTTGGCCCTATGATTGGCCAATTAGCACCTATTCACCATTGTTTATTTGAAGAGTCCAAGTGAGAAAACGAACTCTTTTTGTTTACACAAGACTGGATTTTGAGTCTTAATGTAGATTCCAAAACACTTAAATGAAAGGACGATCTTGCTTGCCCAATGATCCGAAAATTATCGTCTGTATATGTTTTGGCGCATTCTGGATTTGTAATATGATGTTGTCATATGCCCGAATGACTTTTCATGTTAGAATTAGAGTTTTTAAACATATGAGGTGGCTGTTCTCTTGTTATAGTGTTTTTTGTCCTGATGCTCGTGGGTACATGTCGTTTTATTCTATCTGCTAGTCTCTGCGTGGTGCGCCCTACGTACCGAGCTTCACATCGGCACGAAAATTCGTAAACTACACAACTTTTTTGAGTGGTAGGAACGCTATCTTTTTTAGCAGATGGTAGCATGACCCTAGTATTATAAACCGCACGGGGCTTCACAGCATAGAAGCAAGATTTAATGGCTTTATTAATGTGGTTTTCAAATTTTGATGAAACGTTTCCAATCCAGGGCAATTTTAGGTAATCCGGGCACTTTTCAGGACCAATCTGTTTTTCTGATGAAATGTTGTGTAGTTTTTCCTTAATGCAAGAAACAAGGACATCTTCTGGATATCCATTGTCAATTAGGGGTTGTTTTATTTTGCCCAGCTCAGAATCTAACTTGGTTTTAGAGCAAATCATAAGTGCCCTATGAACTAAAGTCCATTGAAAAGCCTTCTTTCATGACAGCTTACGAAAATGTTTGCTAGAGCTGGCCCCAAAGGGCTGCCCATTGCCACTCCGTCTAACTGCTTATACATTTGTTTGTTGAAATTAAATTCCACTCCTCGCGTAGCAATTAGCATCATTTCTTTGAAGGTGTCCTTGGGAAATGGAGGCCAGTCAATGTGACCTCGATACAAAGCATCGAGACGTTTCATGCTCTGACGAGACGTTTCATACTCTGACGAGTGTCGGACGAGAAAAGCTTTCAGTATGCTAAAAGAATGTTCCCGGTTTTTCGTGCTATAGTGAAGTTCTGTAGTACCAACAGACTTTTCACATTTTTCTGATACCAGATTCTCATGAAAAGCAGAAATTAATATCCGAGTCCCTCCCCAATGGTTCCATTTCCATGTCGTAAGTGTATTATGAGTAGGAAGCTTTTCTATTTTTCTGATGTGCTCTGACAATCCCTGATAGGCTGGAATTTTTATGACATATGCGAACTGAGCCATCACAAGGATCATAGATATCAAAAGAATCAGGAATCAGAAAAACCCCTTATCTTTATGATTCTTAAAGACATATGAGAGCCTGGTTTGGGCCCTTGATAGGTGGTTTCCTGTAAATTGTCCGTAGTTACTGGCTATATTAGACATGGTCTCTATACTTTGCAAGTACATTGGTTAGATAGCTCTGAGTTACATTGTATTTCATATGAGTTTGTTAGATATTGGCCCATTTTTCAATCAAAGTTGTGTGAATAGAGTGGAGTTTTCTTAAATTTGTTTCTTCTGGTTGCTTGATAATTTCCTTGTCAGTTGTTAGTAAAAGTATCTAGTTAATGAAATATGACGGTTTTTCTTCTAGATATTTGAATGCAGAAAATGAGATGAGGAGAAAATTTGGTTCCATTGTTGTTGGTAGTGAAAGAAGGTGATAATCCTTGTATACTAGTTTGTTCAGGTTTCTGATTACTCACTGGTTCTGAAAGAGAGAATGTGTCATAGGTCTGATGTTCTCTTGATTGAAGAAGTGTGTGCTTTATTTAACATTTTTGTTTTTGTGGCAAGAAATGTAGACTTGAATAAGTTCTTCATGGTAGAACACTGAAAAAGTTCTTTGACGACAACAAGCATAACAGAAAGTTTCCTAAATGTCTCTCCTGCTTACACTCGGCAGAGTATAACATGTTAGCATGATGATACAAATGAACTTCCTAAAAGTCTGCCCAGATGTGGATTGAATCTTGCAAGGCATCAAATGTGACCATGAATAGTACTGTATTGCCACAAATTTGCCGACGGTTTAGAAGAGTTTGTTTGCACAGAAGGTTGTTGCTGTTATACTCTGACTCTCTTTGTCCAATAGCTATTCAATATACAACTGGGTAGTTCTCTTGTGCAGTTTATTTTTATCATTATGGCGATGTTGAATTGTTTTTTTTTGTCAAGAGTGCATTCACACTAAGAGCGTATAGTGTAGCCAGGTAGCTAAATGAAGAAACTTCTTTAAAGTGGCCACTTTGGAGTGATACCTTACGTTATCCTATTGTCTGGTGAGTTCGCCAATTCGCTCTTAATGTGAATTGTACCTTTTATGTAATGGCCACTGGGTATGACATTGATATTGCACCCAGTGGTATCGTTATTGTTTCGTATTAATGTTTGTATTAACTAAGTACATATATAAAAAAAGAAATGTTGAATCCCTCAAATAGTGTCAGGTAGAAAACTTAAGTAAACATGTGTGCTTACATATGATTTTGTGAAGCCAACGTTTAGGCTTATACATTTGGTGAGATAGAACACGAGAAATTAAAGTCAATAGTATGATTCTAGCATTCACCTGTTATGGTACTTTTTTTTTGTTGATTACAGGAGAAATAACCACAGAAAGATTCCTGCAAGGACATCGTGGTATGCTGTTTTTATGTGTTTCTGTTATTGATAATAGATCTGTAGCTTTGTTTGGATCTGTAATGCTTGTTGTAGTGGAATTCTTCTAGGATAGAATTAGATAGAATTTCTTTGTGAGCTATCTGTTTTTGGGTATCCTCCCCCATGTATAGTTCTGTTTTGAGGATGATTTTACATAATATATGAGTAGATATCAAAGTAAGTCAACGCATTGTCTTTAAATATAGTGTTGCAATTTTAGGTGTATAGCCCTATGTTTTGTATTGTTATTGATTAATTAATTAATTAATTAATTCATTCATTACCCACCATTTCAATAGATTTAAAATATCACAATCATGAACTTCAAATTAATTTTATATCAATTTTTGATTTTGCACAGCAGGCAGAACTTATTTATAAATTTACTTCAATTTCTTTTGGTAGAACATTAAAGCCATTATTTCTGTTATTTTGAAGGTTGGTGGCACCGAGAGCCAATTGGAAGCCAGCCAGTAAAACTGGTATGGTATTGACTTATGCTGTCCATTGTACCTGTTTGCTGCATTTTTAGCTAGATGTATTTGTCTTCTACTACCTTATAAAAACAGCCTGTGTTATATCCTTTGTTCCTTATTGAGGCTGCACTTAGTTAAAAAAGTAGAGTCTCTTATAATAGTTAATGTATACTAACGACGCAGTTACTCGTAATGACAGCCTCTGTTGCAATCATTGCTGTTTATGTTGGTGGCAATTACACAGAAAACGGCCTCAGTTGCAGTAATTTTTGTTTACTTTGTCTTTGTGCTTGTTTGCTTGTTTGTAGCGGTAGTTTAGTTTGAAAGGCGCAGGAGCACTTATTCCTTATCCCATATTCTAGGAGCCACACCTATGTGTATCAAAATTGTCTATTATACTAACACATTTAAGGCAAGAAGGACCAGGATAGGTTTTCTGTTTCAAAGCAGATGAAGGAGGGTACTTTGTGATTTGCAAGAGCCTCACTCATAGTATTGTCTTCATGCAAAGAGCATATTTAACATTTGGAGGGCATTTGTTTTACATTTGCAAACATTGGGGTCATGTGCTGCCAATTCCCTCCGGTTTATACATCTGTGACCTTGATTTACAATGAGTACTCAGAGTTGTAGCTACTTGGGGGGGGGGTATGGGGTGTTGTATACCCCTGCTGTTTCGATACAGTAAGAAAAGTCGTGCAAAAAGTTCAGAACTACGGTATATTTATGACTAGACCGTGATTTTTTAGTTTATTTGATAGCTGCAGGAATTGGATGAAACTTCAATATAACTCGAAAAAGTGGGAACACTCTTTTGAACATACTGAAAAGCTATTTTTCGTCCGACACTGGTCAGAGTATGGAATGTCGGATAACGACCGAGAGGTGAATCGAAGTATGTGACCGGATGCGGATGGATTCACGTGATATAATGAGTACTGCGTCCAGTTGGCCATATGGTTGGCGATTGAATTAAATGAATGGAAATAAGTTTATTATAGTTGCTTTTCATATTTCATTTGGCACCAAGCTATCTCAGATGTTTTCTGTGTATATTTCTTCTATATAAAGTAAGTTGTTGAAATTGCAAATCTCATCAAAGTTGGGGACTAGATGACCAAGTGTACTTTCTCGCCAAATGTAATACTGGTTGTATGTTTTTGTGTTTAACCTTTTTACGATGATAGAAAAAAATAATGAAAGGACGTTAGCAACTTTAGTTTTTCGATTCTTATCATCTTTCATTGATCACTTTTGTAGGTTTACTTTATTTTTAATCTTTCATTTATCTTTCATGCCATTTCTCTTCCATGAACTCAATTTCTTCCAGGATTATCAATGAAGTTGCTGGAAAACCGGGATGGGTATGTGTCCATAAGCTTTCTCGTATGTCTTCATTCTTATGAGCTACTTTTTTGTTGTTCATAACCCGAGACGTTCCTGCCACTATATTTCGTTCAAAGTGCAACTATTGACGCATACCATCATATCATAATCGTTTCCTTTCCGTTCATAGAATTATTTTTGTTTTGCGCTAAACACACTGTAATTTTGCTTGAAAATTTTGTATTGTGTTATGTTGTTTTAATTAGTATGAGTTGGCTATATCCTTAAGATATCAAAACCTACCAGCTTTAAAATGTTTCAATGATACTAATATTATTGAAAGTGATAATGAATTAATCCCCATTAGATACTTATGAGTTATAATTTATCTTATAAGAGTTATTATTTCTGCTTGCTTTTCGTCACTGTGATAAAAATACTGATGTAATGAACGGACAGTGCCCACAGTATCGTATGGAGACCAGTTGATCTTTTTCCCCATTAACTGGTTATAGGACCACAATTTCTTGAACTTCAATGCAAGTTTTAAGTTGTTTTACCGTAGCTAGATCCATGAGACCGTAGTCACATTGTAGCCTAGGTAGATAAATATTATCTGTAATGTTTTGTACCTTGTTGTGCTATACACTGGCTGATAGGACATATTGTCTGTAAATACGGGACAATGTCTTCAGTTATGTTCACAAGGTATTTTTAGCATTTATACCTCGTATTCTCAGTAGTATTTCGAATATTTTTCAGAGTAAGTCATTTCGTATTTGAGCATTTACCGTCATATCAGAAGATTCAATTTGAGTTCATCCGAGCAGTGGAGTCACTTGATCATAATAACATTGTTGTAAGTAGTTTGATCATTTTTCGTATTATTTTCGTATTTGAAACATGATGCTACAGAATCATGCAAAATGCTGTTCAATTTATCATGCGCTTGAGATAAGATATGTATAATGAGATTAAATTTCTCCATGCTACTGTTGAAGGTATTCTTCTGTATGGAGTTGAAACATGGGTAATTGGAGAATTGCAAGAAATTGGAGAATTACATTTATGGCTAATGCACCTGACTATTGTGGAAAACATAGAATATCAACTGGAAGCAAAACTTCTTCAATGAAGAATTGCACAGAAACATCCAGATATTGCGTACTGATGATGATGATGATGTTGATGATGATGAATATATTCAGAAATTAAGTTCATTCTCTTGAGAAATGAGTTTCCACCCATGGTATCTTTTTGTGTATGTCCTGATGGAAGGGAGTCTTGTTGTCTCTTTGATAGTCTAGTCCTTATTTGGGCTTATCCACAATACGTCTACTTCATTGTTCCCGATTGTTTCACTGAGAATTGTATTTCAACATTATCCATCTGCGTTTGAATGCCTTTGAAGTACCGCCGTTTATTCAAATTTATTTTGAAATTTATCAGGCGCTTTTGAACGATCATCCGAATCATATTGATTCATTGCTGCAATTGAGCGAAGTTTGTAAAATGAGTGAAGACAATCAGATGGCCGCCGAGCTTATTGGTATGTCATCTTACGATAAATTATTTTAGCTTCAAACTATTACAATACAACTTCTTTATGGCTCTCTCTTTTTCATCAGTGATTGAATGATCGAATGATTAGCGCATAGTGATTTTTTCTTTCTACTCAGGTTTTAGTCATTTTTTGCAACTTTATGGAGGACCTGTTTTCGAAGTAAAGCATTTCGTTTTGCTGCCTCCTCCTGTCTTTCTTTTAGCGATTGTTGGATCTCATCTTCCTTCTCACACTGAAGTTTCTCTTTCGTTGTTTTATAACTTTTCCCTCTTCCTCAAAAAGTTTTTCTGTGTTGAATTTGAATTCACTGATATCTTTTAGTCAGCTTTAGAGCAAGCTTTATTTTAAAGCTCTTTTGGTGAAGCACTTTGCATGGTTTCTTTCTTTGCAGTTTTCCGTTCATGCTTTAGCTTAGATTCGATAGATCAAGCGTTTATTAATAACTGTGACGTAGCTACTTACCTTATAGTCAGGGTTTCTTAATGACTATTTTGAGCTGCACACACTATTCTCGCGGATGCAGTATTGATAGATAACCATTGATTTTCACAGGCATAAGGAAAGTGCACCTAGCGAGTAGGCCTGAAATTTTGCATGTTATTTTGCCATGATTATGGCAAATAAAATGTATTTATAGCAGCTTGCTTTAAAGGACATCTTTCTAAATAAATGCGTAATGTAATCTGCACAGATCTCTCTCCAGAACTCCACACAGAAGTTTGAGAACTGCACATTTTGTGAAGAAATGCACATTGAAGGAAACCCTGCGTATAAGCAGCACCTGCGTATAAGCAGCACCTGCGTATAAGCAGCACCTGCGCAGGACAGCTGAATGACTGGTTAAGGTTTATGAGTTACCAAACTGAAAATAGCTGTCAGGCATCGGATATATCCGATACTATTATGAAAAATGCCGACGAAATTGAGCTTAGAAGTAGCAAAAATGTGCGATGGTTAGCAATAATTGCATACCAGACATTATTCTAGTTATTTAGATTTGCATAAATTTTCCTGTTTTTACACTTGAAAAATTGTCTGACTGTCAAAATTTAGGTTATTTACAGCCCCTATTGTGAACAAGTCACATAAGCTAATTCTAGAGACGGAAAGCTAAATAAAACAACTCGCAGGCTGATCAGTATAATGTAATATATCCAACATCAAATCGTGTACTCCCTAAAAGTTCCACATGGTTGGCTTGTCTATCACGTGTTTTATATACTCCACAGTACTAGTGCCCAAATCCAGTCAGCCCCTAATCCAGTGGTGGATGCATAGTGATTACATAACTTTGTCCCAGATTTTTCCTATTTTTGCAGCTCTCTCAATAAGCCGATTTTTTTGCATGCACAATATTCTCGTTTGAAAGTATTTACGTTGATGATTTGATTTAATCCAGATATAGACGTGTTCAAGCTATATATAAAAGAAGATATTTCTGGTCTACTGATATCTTAATATTTCTCATTTTAGAAAGAGCTTTGTACATTTTCGAACGCAGTTTTCACACTCTTTTCAATATAACTCGAGGCAATTGTAGACTGGATTATCGAAGAGCAGAAAATCGGTAAATTACATTTTGTTGTGTCATAAAATCCTACTCTATCGTATTTTTTAGCTTTCTTTTCCATTACTGAGTTTATACGACAATGCAATTGTGCTAGGTAACCGTTTGTATCTTTTTATCTCGATTCCCCATCATTGGAGTTCCAGTTTGCACAATTAGATCACGTCCACACTTATCCGGATATTTTTGAAAGGTTATGTTTTCATCTGTTTTGGGCTCCAATCTATACGTAGCATTTTTGTCCATTAAAAATGGATACTCTTGAAAGCACTTCCCAGAGCGGGTTTTTTCCAAACTCAGTTTTCCTGCTGTCGTGTGGATGGGTAGGACGCATCATTTTGCAAACACTTAGGTCACAGCCTTGAGCCTATTCCTAACGCCGAGATGCTAATCGTTGTTTTCACACGATATCAATGCATGTTCGCGTGGAAGCCGAGAGTTTTGAAAACGCTCCCCACGTGCATACACAGTTTTTTCTAAACGAATAGACAGATGTGTGTTTTGAAAAAATACCCGGACGTTGCTTTATTGGAAGTGCCAATCCCCTTCTCGCAGTCTCCAACAGTGGAGGTCAACAGGGGGGGGTCCTTCTTTGGTATTGGTTTACATTTAAAGTCAAAAGAAGATGACTGAAAATAATCTTGTATTGTATACTTTCCAAGCCGGAGTGAGTCGTGGACTCAAGCCCAGGTCGATTCACACCAAAGACCTACTGCCTCCTCGTCTAGCGCCTTACATGTAAGAATGGAATGGGAAAGTAGAACAAGGATAGCTATTAATGGACTAATCCTGTAGCTCTTACTGAAATTGGTAATGGTCTAACAATACAGAAAATGAGATAGGTTTCGTCCTATGTGCCTTTGGTGTTGGAAGGATTTTGCCTTGTTGACTTTATTTAAGTTCCGACATGCACTTCTTTAGGATGCTCTATCAAACTGCAGCTCCACATCAATTGTTATACCGAAATGCATTGATTAGAAGTCGTTTACCACCTTAACGGAAATCAGATGTTAAGACTGTTAAGAGTTGGAAGAAAGAGGGTACCCTAACCCTAGGAATCTAATTTCTCCACGCAGTTGAATACCTACAATATTTTTGTTTACAGAGTTAGATTAAGGTAGATCCTTTACAAGTTAGTTCCTTCCAGTTTGCTAGAATTTTAGCAGTTTCCCATTTTCCTGTGATGACCAATCTCTAACAGTTTTCTCTATTTATTTTTGCAGATCATTTTTCTTGGCACTCTTTCGTCATTTGAACTATATCGGCGATCGAGGTTTGTTTTCCCTTCCATTTACGCATCAGATTTTTATTGAATTTTGTTTGAATCGATCATTTCGAAACCTAATTGTCTTATGGCATTTTGCTTTTTCTTTACTTTCTTTCTCCCATCCTTTTACCTTTGGTATCTTGTTTGCAAGCCAATTTCTTAACCTCCACACAACATATTGTGTGACTTTTTCTTTTTGCTTCCTTTTATTTTGACATTTTGACCAGTTTGTATTTATTTTATATTTTTGTAATATCCATACAATCGATTCATTTTCACTTTAATGTATCCTATACTTTTCTGCTATTTGTTTTAGCTTGCTATCGAACAGCCTTGGAATTCTGTAAACTGATAATGGGGTAACACATTTCTATAGTTCAAAGTACTTTAGTTAATATGGAAAGAATGTTCGGATACATTTCATGGACGTTTGTTCCTCCGTATGATCTTCGATTGATCAAGTGAAAGTGGATCTGGTGATCATTCGATCAGTCAGTGAATGATTAATCATACATATTTACACATATATATTTGTATGATTATGAGTTTGTCAAACGTATTTCCTTGATTTGATTCATTGTGATTCGTTTGGTCTATTGAATCATCCATGTATAAGTCCGAAGCATAGGATCACCGATAAGGATTTATCATACTATGAAAAGTTAGCGTAGTTGCAAACCCATTGTCGTAAATCAATGGTATATCTTGATTGTTCCACCACATATGACGGTATGTAGATCAATGCATAATGTGCAGCAAAATTTTCTAATAGAAGGTTTTGTTGTCGCTATGTGGCCCCCAAAATGATAGGAATGCACACAGCTAGCTGAGGCTCTTCAAATCCTTTGCTTTGTAGCGTCTGTCTTGTTAACGCCGTCACCCTCCTGCCTAACAGGTGATTTGTCTTTTCCATTTTAGGCTGGACTCAGAAGATCCTTTAGCAGTTTTGTTGATGATCGATTTCTTCGCCCTTAAATCCGATCAGTTTGATTATCTGGTACAGTTGTTTAATGATTGGGAGGTATGATGCTCATCTTTTTGCTCGAATGAAATTTCACATCTTTCACTGAATAGCCATATTGATTTATTGCCTTGCCAGCAAGTTTTCTTTTCATTCTTTGCACAAGAACCATTTGCCAGAAAGTTGTACCCTCCGAAAGGAAAAAGGGAGTTTGTTTGTGTCTTAGCAATTTCAAAGTTTGCAGGCAACCATGCCTTTAGTATCAGAAGATCTGATTGTCACAGCTTCGAATGCTGCCCTAAAGAGAGTGTTCACTGGCCTTTCTAAACCCTCGTCTTGTTTTAGTTCTCTCTTTCAAACCCTCTCGTTTTGTTGTTTAGTATATTATGTTATATTTCACAATTGTTTAATACCCGTCTCTTAACTGTTAATTACGCTTAGTAGTTGCAGGGTACTGTTTTATCTCCTTAGTATGACTAACCTTATAATTGCCTTTACTGAGGGCTTTTGAAAACAGATTTTTGCTTTGGCAAAATTTCCTCTATAATTTTACGTATGTCAATGCTATGTGCAGAAAATGGTTCGAGGCCTTGATATAGTCACACCATGCCCCATCCTTGCAATTAATATTTATGTTCAAATTGTCTTCCAGATTTTCTCTGTCCATTATTTTCCTGTATTGTTTTTTGCAGGTAACGAAGAACCTCCTTCAACTTCCGAATTTTGCTTTCTCTGTGCCACTAGCAATGTTTCACTCTAAAAGCCATTCGAATGAGAAGGCGAGCAAATTGGTAGGTTCATATTCAGCCTCGGTTACAGTTCGTATTTTGCAAAAGTTTTGATCAAATGTACACTTTTTGATTTGCCATATGTGAATATACGTTTGAGTTGTTCATAGATTGGTGTCTTGAATTACCACTGCGGTGGCCATTTTAATTCTGCTAATGTGCAATAAGCAGAATTCTTTTTTAGCTGCAAGACGCCTTGATTAAGTTCCCGACAACTTTGTTGTTGTTGATGGACAAATGCAGTGTTAAATTAAGTGATGCTATCATGGAACATCCGTACTTCCAAAGGACAAATGATGTGAAGTAAGATTGATTGAAAATGTTTTGTTGTGTACTTGCCTAATACGTTCCTTTTGTGTGAAAAGGGCTATGTGTCAAGTAGCATTAATTGTTTTTTGCTTGTTGATAATTGAGTGAATGAATGAATGAATGAATGAATGAATGAATGAATAAATGAATGAACGGTTATTTGAAGTGATATTTGCGTGGATGAATAAACAGTTTTAGGGAAGTGATGAATAAAGTAATCAATGAGCTAGTTGATAGATAAGTAGTTTATTGAATAACTGAATGAATGAATGAATGAATGAATGAATGAATGAACGAACGAGGAAATGAGTGAGTGAATGAATACATGAATGGACAGGGAAGTAAACGAATGAAAATATGATCAGTTTACTGACTCCAATGATAAAGAGCCAGAAAGTGAACGAATAAAGACTAATATATTTGGTAGCTTTTTTTCCTCCAAATACTATAGTTTCTATTTTGATGCTGAGAGCATATACATTCGTACAAAAATGTTGTACTTTGACCATCCTTTCCTTTCCCTTAGACAATCAGATGGTTTGAATAGATTAATCGCATTGTACGTGGGAAGGAGCTTTTCTCTTTGGAAAATACCAGAGGTATATGACATTGCACGATATGTGTTTCCTTTTTAAATATGCATTAAGTCCCATGTTACAGTTGACGCAGGAGTTTTATTGGTAATGGACTGGTTTATTTTTGATTGTATTTTTCATGCTCACGCAAAATGAAATAAATAATTCAGCTGTAGGAGTTTCCCGGCGAAAGTAATGAGTGATTCATCTTGTTACGCAGTGGACAGTCGATGTGCATTGCCATGCTAAATGTTTTGACTGTACACTGTACAATAACATACTGCCCAAATGCCTCTGAATGAATTCAGTGAGCTCAGAATTTAGTTTCATTTCTCACTGGAAATATAAGAGATTCTTTTGTGACTGGAGTTGCTGAGATACAGGGCACTATCTCATTTGAAGTCTCTTAATCCTAGCCCATTGCATTTTTCATGTACAGCATTTACTGTTAAGCTATTTTGTTTTCTTCGAAACCTTGAAAGCTTATTTTCTGGCCTATTGTACTTGAGATTAGTGCTTGTAAGTAGATCCACTACAAAACTTCAATAAAAAAATCAGAGCTATGATCTCGATTGCAGACTATGTAAATTTTATATTGATAGTTTATTGTTTCTATGCTTGTTGCTTTTAATGGCGTGCCCTCTTTTTTAATGCAGATTTAATATATTGTTGGCAAAGTCTATTTAAGTTTCAGTTTGTTTAAATTAGCACTCTAACTAGCAAAAGAGCCAACCTTAAACAAAGAAAACATTCTGAAAAAGATATCTTGCCTTACTTGATAATTTACTTTTTCCTAGACTGCAGAATAATTCGCTTGGTCAGTCATACCTATTAAGTGCCCTGTCGTAGTTTAAGGCCACATTTTTGGAAAATTAGAAATCAGTTTCCATGTAGTTTTGATTACACGAAATTTGTGAATATGAGTTGCTTTATGATAACTCACAATGAATTTTATTCCTTTTTTTCTTTCTCTACTGCCATAAGTTGTTATTAATATGTTTTGTACTGTAATTTTCCCAACTCATCATTACCTTTCACAGCGTTTTCTGTTTCGCTTATATGGGGGCATTCCAGCTGCCTTAGAGTTGTCAGGCTGTCCATCCTTGTCATGAATTTTATCTGTTTAGGTACTTGACTGGTTGACGGAGTGTACACTGTGCACCATAGAGAGACTTAATGATAGTGACCCGCTGGCGAAACAATGGGAGCCCTTGTAAGTATCGTATGCATATTATGGTTTAATCTGCCCCTTCACTGGAAGATCCAAAGACTTTGAATCTCTGTTACTTTATGTATCTTGAATACAGTGTTCCTTCTTCCCCGTCTCATCGAGTTTTACGTTTTGTATATACGAATTATATCGGTAAATATATCAATTAATATTGAATTGGGAGGTATCATTGTTTCGTGACCAAAGCGTGATATTTCTTGAACTGGGTTCGATCTCGGAAAAGTTCGCGGTAGATTTTTTAATTATCTTGTGATGATATTTATTGAAAAAAGTTTCGGATAAGTCTTAACAGATTTTACACCGGGTTTTTTGATCGAGTGATAGTAGAACTGGGGGTCCTGGCCTTCTGAGTGGTTAATAAGGCAGAAGATTCCCAAAGTGGGGATCACACTAACAGCCAATCAAGTTTGAGTCCTATGCTGGGTTATACTCTACATTAGCAGCATTCCAGGAGAAGCGTAGGAATCTGAATTAGATTGGGGAATCTCTCTTTTATTCAACGTTACCGTGTAGTCATATATAAAGCTCTTGCATACTCTGCAATTTATTTTTTTTCCTATATATTAATCACATATTTGGTAATTGATTTATTTTATTTCAATTGGTATCTAATTTGGCAACAGAGCACTGTTGAAATTAGTGTAAACTGAATGTTTTGCCCTGTAAAAATATTATGAACCAAATGAAATGAGTTGTCGTATATTTTTTATGATAGAGTATCCGGGGTTGTACAATTAGCATATCTGTTGCTCTCTCTTTGATAGATTCTATTCGAACAGCATTTAAACGGCATTTCAGAACCATCAGCTTTTCCTTCTTGAAACAAAGATTTGCTGTGACTTAAGCCTCATTTGGCAAAATTGTCCAGAAAGTGTATTAAACTATTATTTCGGTCACACATTTGCCTTTCGATGAGTTGTTGAGCTACTTTTGTCTGTTTTACAATACAAAAAGCTTTTCTTAGTCAGATTCCCACTTGATATGAATAGTGGAGGGCACAAAAATTTAAGAGAAGGATGAGAATGAGATCGATATACAGGAAAAGCGATTGAAAGAGAAAGAGAATGAAGATCAGCGTGAAGAGGAAAAGAAAATGAAGAATGAAAAATGTGAAAGATCAGCGGAATAAAAAAAACAACAAAGAGTGGAATGGGAGACAGAGAACAAAATTTTTAACAGCTGGAATATTTACTTGCCATTTTTGTCCTAGGTGGCGATCATTGTATCAAAAAGTCCCATTAAACATTTATAGGCATATTGTGATATCAGGTATGTCATTGGTTGTTCTTACTTCTGATTTTGTTTGACTGCTCCGATTTGGGTATATGCTACTACCACAGTCTCATCTTTTCTGCGTTGAAATGCATTCTTAGTAGCTTGATTAGCATTGGTATACACCAGAGGACTCTTCTCTGGTACTTTTGTAGTTATCAATTTCTTTCTGCTTTTAAAAGTATTTACTCCTGTATAACTACACCTTTAACTTATGTGTTTTCTTCTTTTGTTAGATATTAAAGAAGCAACTAGATCTTTGCCACCGGTTTGTTTCTTCTCTGTATTGTTGGTATCTCAGTTTGAGTAACAACCCCACATATGTTCACATAGTGTCCAGAAACATGTTTACTCCACTGTTAAGAGACTACCCATATCATGAGGCTGGTTGTCCATGTATAAGAATTCTTCTGCTCTGTTCTCATCTACCACTGCGCGTTTGTCAGTAAAGTTTTATGACATCAATTTTATTTTAGCAGATTCTGATACTTCATTTTTGTGCAAAGGGATAGCCATACATCCTTGGCCTTTAAGTTCAATATTGTCAGTAGGCAGGTTCTCATTGTGGTAGTATACATTCCATTCCTGTTTGTCATGTGGAGTTTCCCTCAGTTACATGTGTATACATGCTATAGATCATATATGAAATTTGTTACTTGATTTTTGTTGTCTGTCTACTGGTTTCTCCCAGGCAGGTTTGAATTCATCTTCTGCTTTTTCAGATATACATGATTTGCGAAACATTAAATTATCTGTCATTGGTCGTATCTAATAAACATTTGCTTATCAATTCTTTTTATATGCTATGCTAACATTTCAGGAAATCAGCAACCAGAGTACAACCACATATGATCCTTTACCCCCACCTGATTCCATTTGTGGTTACCAAATACCAGAAAGGTTTGTTTTTGGAAATTGATCCGATGCTTTGCCATTCTTTTCGGTCCGTTTTGTATATTAATCAGTTGACTGAATATTTACTCAATTAATTAATAATTTATTTCAATAATTGATTCAATATTGTGTTTTGTTCTTTTCTCAGACGCCGACAGAGAGACACGAGTTCATTTTTTTCACTATTTCTTCGCTCATTGCTTCCATCTTATGGACTAGAAAATGTAAGTGCTTTAGCAACTTAGTGTGCTAACTCTGAAGTGCTTACTAGAAGGCGCTCTTTATTATTGGAGAGCTGGAATTTTCTTTAAAATCCAGTAAGCTGGAGCGAGTTTTTGAAATGGTGGGAGGGGTCAGAATTTTGCCAAACCTGTACTACTGGCGGAAGTAATTGATATACGGTCAGACTCGTGCAGGTCAGATAACTTCGGACCAGACAAAATTCTTCGGCACATCCGACTTAGGCAAATCCAACTCAGGCATCCAACTTTGATCCAACTTTGATTTTATAATGTCAAAATATGCCAACAGTTTTAGCTATTGAAAGGTATATCGTAGCTAGCTTGTTGAGTGCCCCCCCCCCCCCCCTGTTTAGTAGGTAGCCAAGAACACTTTATGCATATTCTAATATGAACAACGACATTTCCTACATTTTGGAACTGTGCCTCCAGCTGAAAGATGCATTAATTACATTTTAAGTACCATGCTTCTAGTCTTGTGTATTTATTCTCTAGGGTAATGATAGGAATAATATTCGAGTGGATCAGCAACGGCAAGAGGTAGAACAACAACCAGAAAATGCAGACGGAGCTAGGGCGATTCTTAGACCTGGAGTGGAGAACCAGATAAATGATAGTGCACAGAGACTAATGACTGCTATGAGAGAATTACTCAATTCAATGACCTACAGGTATTGGTTTGTTTTTGTACTTTTGTATTTCATTTTACCTGACATCAAGCTACGCAGATGTTATTATTTGAGTCATATGGTTTTGAATGAGTGAAGAAGGTAGAGTGGAAGAGAAGACGCACCAGAGAAAGAGGCTTGTGATGAAATTGGTGGAAATTCAGGGAAACACAGTTACTTACTTGAGTCATTAACTGCTTTGCGGAGAATTGGTAGTTTATGGCGAACCCTTGGACCGATGTTGGGGTGATCACTGTTTGTCCATCGGGCAGCAAATGGGCACCGGTAGCAAGACTCGGGAGTTAAAAGGCAGCAAAAAACTGGCCATCATACCTCACCATGCCTATGGGAACTCCATAATGTATGGAATTATAGCTAATTTTGATTACCCTGTGTCCTTACGGCTACATTTGTGCGTTGTGGTCGTTTGATTAAGGTCAAAGTCTTGAGAAAAAGTACACTAGAAGCAGGTTCACTACTGAGAGGCTGGAAATGTAGAAAATTCACTCCTCAAAGGCGTGGAACCTTCTCCACAGCAGCCTTCTCCACGGAGCGCATGCGATCCCTCATTAACACCATTGCATACATCATTCGGCAGAAATGTCAGGCAAAAGAATCATAACAGTATCTTGCCATATTGTAATTATCGCACGCTGAAAAATATTTGTTTCCATCTTTTTTTTTCTATATAGCAAATAATTAAAAGGGACTACACAAACTTACATCACCCGTGGCTGCCATAGAAGGAAAGGACAATGTCAGCGAGTTCCATCTATGACGGCCACTTACAATAAATATATATTACATTTTACCAAGACAAAGGGAACTTACAAACAAAACA
Organism: Mastigias papua; assembly: GCA_964019165.1. Lineage (NCBI taxonomy): Eukaryota > Metazoa > Cnidaria > Scyphozoa > Rhizostomeae > Mastigiidae > Mastigias > Mastigias papua. The sequence continues at coordinate 3,139,142 of OZ025272.1, forward strand.
AACACTAATTTCAACTAATTTCAACCAGGTGTCTCAAAAAGGAGACTCTATCACCTTAAAGCACCTTTATCGGTTGCTTGCTCGAAAGAATATGTGTTTAACCCCCAAAGGGATGTCAAAAATTTTATAATGATAGGCCAAGTGGGCCAGGTGCAGATGGGAGCACTCCTTTACAAGACACCTGATAAAGTTATAACAATAAAGCAATGAAAATTAACACAAGATTGCTGCTGCTGTAATTTTACTCAATTTGTATCAGAAAACCTTTTCGTATTTTTGATAAAAGAAATTGTTGCTTCAAGTATTTTTCGATTGTTAGCAACACTATATTTTGAACCTCCAAACAGAAGCAAATCACACAAAGATTTGTCATCTAAATTTAGAATTAGACCAGGGATGTCAGAGAGCTGGCCAAAGAGATTCTGACGCAGCAGATAAAACTGTGAGCAGTGTAGAAAAAAGTGCTCATTGTCTTCTTTGTCAATGCCACAAGCGCAGAAGGGTGTCACACTGTCAAAGTTGTGCCTAAATCTATGTTCATTTAGCGTACTAAATTTTAAACGCAACTTTGTGAGGTATCGAGCACCCTCAATATCACAAATATTATAAGTGGATTTTTTCTGAGGTTTAATGAGTTTTAGTAATTTGCTTTTGAACTGAAAAAGGAATACGGAATTTTTATCTCTTCCTCTAGCAAGTTCCAATCGAACAAGGTGTTTTAAAAATAAGTGTTCGAAAAACAAAGTTTACATAATTTTTCGCGAAAAACAAAGTTTACATATTGTATGCCATTATGCAATCAACAGCTTTTGTGCCATGTGATACATCGTATCTGAACCATTTTCCTCACATAGAATGCTAATATAGTAAAATAGGGCAGCAGATAGCTTTAAATGTGTAAAAAAGTGCTTAGTTTAATAACAGATTTTGTTGCAATTGATTCAGAAATGAGTGTTTGAGAAATTTACGAGGAAGAAATGAGAAATATACAATTGGTATATGGTGTGCGTTTGTTGATGCATAATGTAGATTGTGATTGTCAATATTAATTATCAAAAGTGATGATAACTTTGTGTTTTTCTAGCAATTTTTTTTATTTTACTGGATTTTCCTCTAGTTGTAAGCAGACCTTTGCTGTTTTAGAGGTGACCTGGAAGAAAATGCAGAAGGCGAAGATGATCTTGATGATGCTGAATGGTGGGACCCAGAAGATGACTCAGATTAAAAGATGTGAACCCTTTAAATGCTCCAATTTCAGGTTAGAGTACAATTTGGTATAGCATATTATCCATGCATGATAAATACCTAATTGCACTAATTTGATATACTCTTTTTTATAAGAACACACTATATAGGTACATTGAAAAATTTGCATTTGTAGTGTGAAAAAGTTATGAACATTTGACTCCAAAATTATAGCATGATTAAGAACATTGAGCATCTAGTTCTTTTAAAATAGAGTGCATTTGGTATGAATGCATGATGTAGTATGTTGCAACTACTTTGCTCAATGGGAGCAGAATTCAGTTAGTAATCTTGGATCTGAAGAGAAGGGTAGCTATTAGCTAGTAGACCAGATAACAGTGCAGTGAAACTGTTAAACACTATTCATGTCTAGGATACAGCATGCTCCCTTCAGTGTCTTGAAGTTTTCCTTGAATTGGTGATTTGCCCATTCTCTATTACCTCAATAAAGAATTATTCAGTTGATCAGACATTGTGCATTGCCAGTGGTGTAAAGATCGAAAAACAACTTCTGATGACCTTAAGTATATTTGGTATTAAACGATGAAATTTTAGGGGGTCAGATCACCGATCATTTTGTGGTAAACCTAGCTATACCTGTGAATTTAACAATTGTTCCAGAACTGTGTTCATTCCTTACTAAACAATGTTATATCATAGTTGCCAAGTTTCGGTTGTCAAAATGCTGGAGAATTGGGTGTGGTAGATTTTGCAGTCATGGGGATGGGGCTGTGCCATCACTACACTGTATCAAACCATCAATACATTGTAACATCTAAAATACCAACATAAAATAAGTAGATCAAAATCATTAAAAGCAATGGTTCTAGAAATGATTAGTTTTGAATAAGGGGACTGATGAAGAATGTTCATGAATTGCCAAGTTCCAGTATGTTTTCAGATAGAGGATTTATGTTTCTTCAGAATGAAAGTAATGCTAGAGATTTTAGGACATTTTACCATTGCTGGAGGTTGGCTGGATATAGCACTGAAATGCTGGAGTCTCCAGCGGGATTTGGGAGACTTGGCAACTATGTTATATTTTAATCCCTTTTATCACATGACTAATGCCAAAGTGAATCCATGGACAACTATGAACTCATTTATGTACTGTTTGTGTGCTTATTCAAGGTAGCCAGTGATCAGAAAAACAGGAAAATTAGAGAATTTTCAGAGGCTTTAATTTCTGTCATGGAAATCAGGAAGAATTTCAGTGAATTTAACAAAAGTTTGGGATAGATCAGGAAATATTGTAATCTTTAATTTTCTCAAATCTGAAACTCTTTTTGTTTGTTGTTTGGACTGGACACAAAGATATAGAATGGCAGTATAAAACATCAGAGAATTCTGCCCATTTTGCCAAAGCGGTCAGTGGAAAATCTTACAATTACATACACAAAATCCACTTGTTATCCTGACCTTAGATAAATTGCCTTCCAGTTTTTAATGTATAAAGTAGAATTTTAGTCTCAATTATTCGAATCCCATCTGAAAGACAGTTACTTGCAAATGATAATTTATTTAATGACAATCTTTGTTATTATGAATATCATTATTGTTGTGTGTTGTATTTACACACCATCCACAATACTCTTTGCATTTGAAAAAGTAAGCTAGATTTTTAGATATATTTTTCCTTTGAAAGACTGCCCTGAAGGCATTTCCTTTGATGTGAGCTGATTTTTTCTATATGTTTTCTGTTCTGGTATACTTTGCATCCTCCCCATTTGTGCAGTAAATGCCAGCAATCCTTTGGTGATTATGAGCAGAAAGACTCAGCAAAGAAGACAGTTGTTTCCTTAACACAACATATACAAAACACATGAATCAATTTGCTCCAAATTTTTTATAAATACTACAACTCATCTTTTAAATTCTGTGGCTCTTCAGCCTCTGGATCTTCATCACCAAATTGTTCTTCTTGCCCATCACCTTCTGGACTCTCTTCCTCTCCCTCTTCCATTCCTTGTTCTGTCCCATCATTGTCAGGAATTTCTAAAAAAAGCAAATTACAGGCAAATGTATCTATAAAATTATTGCCTATTCTTTTGTAGTTGTCTTCATGTGATTTTGTCAAAAATCTTACACAGGCAACTACATTTACCACAGAAATTATAGCAGCCTAGATGAATATCACAGAAGTGACAGGGGAGCCCATTCAAATGCCAGACAGAATACTTTTCAAGGCCATTGTCTTTAAATCAGTTTTCACTTTCTGCTCTTTGGTAATCTTCCTTGCTGTCACCTAGTTTTCTAATTTCAAGTATACTCAGGTGCTGGAATATAAAGTACAATATAGAAAATTGATATTGCTTCATAGAACAAAATGCCCCACACAATTACTAACAAAGAATTAAATAGTATTTTGTTTAGGGAGTACTTAAGGAGGATTCCTCTTTGTTGGTAAACTAATGAAGTATGGAATAATTTAATATCAAAAGTACATTGAAGAATGAAAGGAGGCAATTGACACATTTTTGGTTAGGCTTTGAGTGCTTGATCCATTATATAAATAGCTATGTCATGCAGGCACTAAAGTAGACATACAAGTGGTGGTTTGTGGGATTAGGGAGCAACATTGATTAGATTTTTGGCAAGGCTGCTTAGACAGAATCTTCCTCACATGCCTTTCAACCTCTTGAGAATACCACTTTACAAAGAAAACAATTCCTATTTATCAACCTGCTTCTTCACTCTCTTCCTCCTCATCTATAACTTCAGGTTCTTCACCACCATAATCATCAATCTCTCCACCATCTTCCCCTTGTTGATCCTCGCCAATTGGTTGCAATGGCATCTTAGGAGCATCTTTGCATTGTGCCATAAATGGATCACTGGCACCCATTTCCTTGAATTGCCATATTATTGCATCACAGTATAGATCAGGTCTCTCAATAGCTCTTGGTTCTGGTTTGACATTAAACCCGCATTTTGACAGTGGCTCTGGTGGGGCAAGTACCTGGCAGCCTTCTTTTGGCCACATCTCTCCTCTTGCTTTTTGTACAGCTTCACGAACCTAAACAAGATTAATTGTTAAACTAAGAGCGCACACTCAGGGACCGCGGAGCAGTCTGAAAGTGGGGGGGGGGGGGCTAAAATTTAGCGAAGCGAGAAAGAATGGGGGACTTGGGCTTGCCTTAGAATTTAAACTATGCCCCTTTAAACATCAAAAGAATGGTTATCTTTGAAAAACTACAGTAATCAATCATTAGCGAATTCTTTTGACCTCTTTGAAACATTATTGTTTATTTTCAAAAAAAGTGGGGGGCTATAGCCCCCCCAGCCCCCCTGTTCCATGGTGCCTGACACTAGAATAGGTACTAGTAACAAAGCAAGGAACTCCAGTCTCAGAAGTGAAAGCTCAATATATAACAGGGAAACTGTACTGTGTGGTTAATTTGATTATGAAGTTATTGGTCCTCTATAAGTAGCTGATTTTTATAGTTATTCAATGTTTTAAAAACATTAAGATTTTTTATAAATAGTTTATTTTTGTAGTTATTCAAGATTTTTAAAAACATTAAGATTTTTGTAAGTAGTTGATTTTTTATTCTTCAAAACCTAGTATGATAGGTCAAAACCTAGTATGATTGGTCAAAACCTAGTATGATAGGTCAAAACCTAGTATGATAGGTCAAAACCTAGTATGATTGGTATACACAAGTCCAGTCTGGAACCAGAAACCACTGAATAGGAAATTAAAAGTCATGTTACCTTATATTTGGGATTCTATGAGAGGTAGATTCCCTTCCAAAATATGTTTGCTAATATTTGTCATGGCTTTATGAAAGGGCAGATCAGGTATTGCTTGATCAAACTGTCAGATTTAAAGTACATGAAGCTTCAACATACTACAACCATGCCTTACCCAATTTACTGCACCCAACGCTTTCTTGCAATCAGCTTGTTTCTTTTTCTTCAAGCAAACCTTCAGCAAATCCAGATTCTCCTTCAGATCTTTATTATTAACATGATCATCGAGAGCTTTTTTGCACACTGGATCTGGGTTCTTGCAGTCTTCATAACCACCATCTCTGTACGCCTTGGTGCAACAGCATTTGTTCGCTGCTTCGATACTGCTCGGATTCAATGCGTCCACCACTCTTCCTAACTCATCCAAATTCTTGCACTTGCCAGTATTTGCACAGGTTTCTAGAACCTGCAGTCCGGTACAGCTTTTTTCAACAACATCTAACAAACAGCCCATGTGAAATCGGTGAGTGCATGATCCTGCTTTGTCATAGATGTCTTGTTCTTGTCCAGTTGTGGAATCGCTTGAAGCAGCATTCTTTGCATCTGTTTCTGTGCTTTCTTGTTCATCACTTGCTGCATTGTCTGTCCCCTCATTGTCTGCACAAATTCCACTTAGACATAACGTACACAAAATTACTAAGAAAATAATCCTAGACATTGTGTATGGTCGTTAAGTCGAGTTATATGTCTAATGGAAGCTTTAAACACAGAAATGCTCACTCTATTCGAGTCAAAAGGTAGTTTGTTGAAAGTACACGTGTCAATATGCCATCAAACCTGGTACTACTAGAACTACAAAGAAATTATAATTGATGGAATGCTCCATTGACTCTGAAGTTCAAACAGGAAGTGTTTTATAAGTCTCGTTCCCAAAGAAGGATGAGAGGGGATATCCAAGCAACGGGGATAACCCTCTCGGCGGGGAAAAAGCTAAAAGTTTTTCTCAACACCTTCTTCCAACTTTAGCGAATATGAGTGAAAGCAAAGAGTAGCCAAGCTACGGTGGCCCACAAGTATCACGGCAAAACATTCTTTCTCACGGCAAAACTTTCTTTCTCACGGCAAAACTCTCATTCTCACGGCAAAACTTTCTTTCTCACGGCAAAACTCTCTTTCTCACGGCAAAACTTTCTTTCTCAAGGCAAAACTTTCTTTCTCAAGGCAAAACTTTCTTTCTCATGGCCAAACTTTTGTGTACACCGCATGACCTTGTCTAAGCAAGATGTCAATTCTTTCATTACACAGGAAGGAACGCAGCAATGTCTCCCTGCACTGGGTCGTTTCTGGAAGTTGTTGGTATGCCTGCCATGATCCCATTGTCGGCTCCAAGACCTTTCATTCAAGGTTGCCAGAAGGAATAATAGGCAAGAGGGGCCATCCAGACAGTACATACACTTTAAAGGTTGTTGGGCGGGTATCGTCAAAAGCGTACACACGCCTATAGGGTAGGTGGGTTGGTAAAGGTCAAAGCGTACGCACGAAGGCATGCTCTACTAGAAAGCCTACCCATCGTGCAAGCTGAAGGAAAATAGGGATGAAATGCTACAAAATTAAAACATTGCAGCAATTACTTTGGAAAAAGAGAGCGATCGATCTTAGGTGGAATTGTGATGATCTGATATTAAGGAAAATTCGTATGCTCGTACAGGGAAAGGTGGGTGTTTTGAATGAAAGGCATACTCGCGCGTACAGGGTCGGTGGATTGGTCAAAAATGTGACGATGTTAGGCGTATGTACTTTCTGGATGATCCCAAGGGGGGAAGTGTGTTGCAAAAGAGGCTCTTTGTATTTCCCTCATCAACCATATTTATCGTTCTTTCTCTTCGCTTTCTGAACAAGTTTCTTCGTCAGAGCGAATGTTGTACTCTACAAAAGAGCGTTCTGCCATGAGAAAGAGTTTTGCCGTGAGAAAGAAAGTTTTGCCGTGAGAAAAGAGAGTTTTGCCGTGAGAAAGAGAATTTTGCCGTGAGAAAGAGAGTTTTGCCGTGAGAAAGAGAGTTTTGCCGTGAGAAAGAGAGTTTTGCCGTGAGAAATGAGAGTTTTGCCGTGAGAAAGAAAGTTTTGCCGTGAGAAAGAATGTTTTGTCGTGATACTTGTGGGCCACCGTACCAAGCAGACCACATGTATAAAGACTCAGTTGGAAGACGATCGTTAAACTGATTGTTGACGAATCAGATAATGAGTTGGCACCACGATACTTACGGCGTCTTTTCACTAGAGACTCCTGTTATCAAACTCGTACCCTACGTAACAAATCAACAGATCTCAGGATACTCAAAAACATCCTTAAATTTGCAAATACGTCTTTCGTATCATGGGGGTGAAACTATGGATTAGATTAACAGCAGAGGCAGAAAAGCGTCTGGAATTTTCTTCAATAACACATTACTTCCTTTCATTTAGTGCAAGTTACTATTTATTTTTATGCGTCTTTGCACTTGTTTTATTTTATATTACTTAGATTAATTTTTTATTGTTTGTAGGTTTTTAAGACATCACTTTGTTTTATTTTATTGTATGTAAATGTAAATTTGGGCCCCTTGACAACAGCATTTGGGGTCATTCCACGATAGCTCATAACATCGGTGGTCAAGTCAAAATCTTCAAAATCTATGAACCTTCTATTATGGATTCATCTAGGGCAGATGAGACAATACTGAAAATTTGAAGGTATTAGCCCTGTCCTTTAAAGTTTTAAGGCATTTTTTGTATATTATAACTTCATCCACAGAAGGAGCTTTTATACTTTTAGTATCTTCCATAAGCTCTAATGAGCACACCAGTCACTTCTAAGCCATTATCGTTTCAGGGTCTTTCATAAACTTGGGCCTCTTTTTATATAACGACATTCAAAAGGCGGTGCTTCAAGAAAAATGCCAAGGCTATAGCCTTACTTTTTGGCCAAAAATGCCTCATTTTCATCACTTTTCAATCTGCAATCGAATTCAATCAGTTTCAAATTTGTTCATTTTTGAGCAAAATATCAAGGCTATAGCCTTACTTTTTCGCCTAAAATGCCTCATTTTCATCACTTTTCAATCTGCAATCAAAATCAATCAATTTCAAATTTGGTCATTTTTGAGCAAAATACCAAGGCTATAGCCTTACTTTTTGGCCAAAAATGCCTCATTTTGATCACTTTTCAATCTGCAATCAAAATCAATCAATTTCAAATTTGGTCATTTTTGAGCACAATACCAAGGCTATAGCCTTACTGTTTGGCCAAAAATGCCTCATTTTCATCACTTTTCAATCTGCAATCGAATTCAATCAATTTCAAATTTGTTCATTTTTGAGCAAAATATCACGGCTATAGCCTTACTTTTTCGCCTAAAATGCCTCATTTTCATCACTTTTCAATCTGGAATCAAAATCAATCAATTTCAAATTTGGTCATTTGTGAGCAAACTACCAAGGCTATAGCCTTACTTTTTGGCCAAAAATGCCTCAATTTCATCACTGTTCAATATGCAATCAAAATCAATCAATTTCAAATTTGTTCATGTTTGAGCAAAATACCAAGGCTATAGCCTTACTGTTTGGCCAAAAATGCCTCATTTTCATCACTTTTCAATCTGCAATCAAAATCAATCAATTTCAAATTTGGTTAGTTTTGAGCAAAATACCAAGGCTATAGCCTTACGATTTGGCCAAAAATGCATCATTTTCATCACTTTTCAATCTGCAATCAAAATCAATCAATTTCAAATTTGTTCATGTTTGAGCAAAATACCAAGGCTATAGCCTTACTGTTTGGCCAAAAATGCCTCATGTTCATCACTTTTCAATCTGCAATCAAAATCAATCAATTTCAAATTTGGTCAATTTTGAGCAAAATACCAAGGCTATAGCCTTACTTTTTGGCCAAAAATGCCTCATTTTCATCACTTTTCAATCTGCACTCAAAATCAATCAATTTCAAATTTGGTCATTTTTGAGCAAAATACCAAGGCTATAGCCTTACTTTTTGGCCAAACATGCCTCATTTTCATCACTTTTCAATCTGCAATCAAAATCAATCAATTTCAAATTTGGTCATGTTTGAGGAAAATACCAAGGCTATAGCCTTACTTTTTGGCCAAAAATGCCTCATTTTCATCACTTTTCAATCTGCAATCAAAATCAATCAATTTCAAATGTGGTCAATTTTGAGCAAAATACCAAGGCTATAGCCTTACTGTTTGGCCAAAAATGCCTCATTCTCATCACTTTTGAATCTGCCATCAAAATCAATCAATGTCATATTTGGTCATTTCTGACCAAAATACCAAGGCTATAGCCTTACTTTTTGGCCAAAAATGCCTCATTTTCATCACTTTTCAATCTGCAATCAATTTCACATTTGGTCATTTCTGACCAAAATACCAGGGCTATAGCCTTACGTTTTGGCCAGAAATGCCTCATTTTCATCACTTATCAATCTGCAATCAAAATCAATCAATTTCACATTGGGTCATTGTTGAGCAAAATACCAAGGCTATAGCCTTACGTTTTGGCCAAAAATGCCTCATTTTCATCACTTTTCAATCTGCAATCAAAATCAATCAATTTCAAATTTGTTCATGTTTGAGCAAAATACCAAGGCTATAGCCTTACTTTTTGTCCAAAAATGCCTCAGTTTCATCACTTTTCAATCTGCAATCAAAATCAATCAATTTCAAATTTGGTCAATTTTGAGCAAAATACCAAAGCTATAGCCTTACTTTTTGGCCAAAAATGCCTCATTCTCATCACGTGTGAATCTGCAATCAAAATCAATCAATGTCATATTTTGTCATTTCTGACCAAAATACCAAGGCTATAGCCTTACTGTTTGGCCAAAAATGCCTCATTGTCATCACTTTTCAATCTGCAATCAAAATCAATCAATTTCAAATTTGGTTAGTTTTGAGCAAAATACCAAGGCTATAGCCTTACGATTTGGCCAAAAATGCATCATTTTCATCACTTTTCAATCTGCAATCAAAATCAATCAATTTCAAATTTGGTTATTGTTGAGCAAAATACCAAGGCCATAGCCCTACGTGTTGGCCTAAAATGCCTCATTTTCATCACTTTTCAATCTGCAATCAAAATCAATCAATTTCAAATTTGGTCATTTTTGAGCAAAATACCAAGGCTATAGCCTTACTTTTTGGGCAAAAATGCCTCATTGTCATCACTTTTCAATCTGCAATCAAAATCAATCAATTTCAAATTTGGTCATTTTTGAGCTAAATACCAAGGCTATAGCCTTACTGTTTGGCCAAAAATGCCTCATTTTCATCACTTTTCAATCTGCAATCAAAATCAATCAATTTCAAATTTGGTTATTTTTGAGGAAAATACCAAGGCTATAGCCTTACGTTTTGGGCTAAAATGCCTCATTTTCATCAATTTTCAATCTGCAATCAAAATCAATCAATTTCAAATTTGGTCATTTGTGAGCAAAATACCAAGGCTATAGCCTTACTTTTTGGCCAAAAATGCCTCATTTTCATCACTTTTCAATCTGCAATCAATTTCAAATTTGGTCATGCTTGAGGAAAATACCAAGGCTATAGCCTTACTTTTTGGGCAAAAATGCCTCATTGTCATCACTTTTCAATCTGCAATCAAAATCAATCAATTTCAAATTTGGTCATTTTTGAGCTAAATACCAAGGCTATAGCCTTACTGTTTGGCCAAAAATGCCTCATTTTCATCACTTTTCAATCTGCAATCAAAATCAATCAATTTCAAATTTGGTTATTTTTGAGGAAAATACCAAGGCTATAGCCTTACGTTTTGGGCTAAAATGCCTCATTTTCATCACTTTTCAATCTGCAATCAAAATCAATCAATTTCAAATTTGGTCATTTGTGAGCAAAATACCAAGGCTATAGCCTTACTTTTTGGCCAAAAATGCCTCATTTTCATCACTTTTCAATCTGCAATCAATTTCAAATTTGGTCATGCTTGAGGAAAATACCAAGGCTATAGCCTTACTTTTTGGGCAAAAATGCCTCATTGTCATCACTTTTCAATCTGCAATCAAAATCAATCAATTTCAAATTTGGTCATTTTTGAGCTAAATACCAAGGCTATAGCCTTACTGTTTGGCCAAAAATGCCTCATTTTCATCACTTTTCAATCTGCAATCAAAATCAATCAATTTCAAATTTGGTTATTTTTGAGGAAAATACCAAGGCCATAGCCTTACGTTTTGGGCTAAAATGCCTCATTTTCATCACTTTTCAATCTGCAATCAAAATCAATCAATTTCAAATTTGGTCATTTCTGACCAAAATACCAGGGCTATAGCCTTACTTTTTGGCCAAAAATGCCTCATTTTCATCACTTTTCAATCTGCAATCAATTTCACATGTGGTCATTTCTGACCAAAATACCAGGGCTATAGCCTTATTTTTTGGCCAAAAATGCCTGAGTTTCATCACTTTTCAATCTGCAATCAACATCAATCAATTTCAAATTGCGTCATGTGTGAGCATAATACCAAGGCTATAGCCTTACGTTTTGGCCAAAAATGCCTCATTTTCATCACTTTTCAATCTGCAATCAAAATCAATCAATTTCAAATTTGGTTAGTGTTGAGCAAAATACCAAGGCCATAGCCTTACGATTTGGCCTAAAATGCCTCATTTTCATCACTTTTCAATCTGCAATCAAAATCAATCAATTTCAAATGTGGTCAATTTTGAGCAAAATACCAAGGCTATAGCCTTACTTGTTGGCCAAAAATGCCTCATTTTCATCACTTTTCAATCTGCAATCAAAATCAATCAATTTCAAATTTGGTCAGTTTTGAGCAAAATACCAAGGCTATAGCCCTACCTTGTGGCCAAAATGCCTCTTGTTCATCACTTTTCAATCTGCAATCAAAATCAATCAATTTCAAATTTGGTCACTTTTGAGCAAAATACCATGGGTCTAGCCTTACTTTGTGGCCTAAAATGCCTCATTTTCATCACTTTTCAATCTGCAATCAAAATCAATCAATTTCAAATTTGGTCATTTGTGAGCAAAATACCAAGGCTATAGCCTTACTTTTTGGCCAAAAATGCCTCATTTTCATCACTTTTCAATCTGCAATCAAAATCAATCAATTTCAAATTTGGTCAATTTTGAGCAAAATACCATGGGTCTAGCCTTACTTCTTGGCCAAAAATGCATCATTTTCATCACTTTTCAATCTGCAATCAAAATCAATCAATGTCAAATTTGGTCACTTTTGAGCAAAATACCATGGGTCTAGCCTTACTTTTTGGCCAAAAATGCATCATTTTCATCACTTTTCAATCTGCAATCAAAATCAATCAATGTCAAATTTGGTCACTTTTGAGCAAAATACCATGGGTCTAGCCTTACTTTGTGGCCTAAAATGCCTCATTTTCATCACTTTTCAATCTGCAATCAAAATCAATCAATTTCAAATTTGGTCATTTGTGAGCAAAATACCAAGGCTATAGCCTTACTTTTTGGCCAAAAATGCCTCATTTTCATCACTTTTCAATCTGGAATCAAAATCAATCAATTTCAAATTTGGTCATTGTTGAGCAAACTACCAAGGCTATAGCCTTACTGTTTGGCCAAAAATGCCTCATTTTCATCACTTTTCAATCTGCAATCAAAATCAATCAATTTCAAATGTTGTCAATTGTGAGCAAAATACCAAGGCTATAGCCTTACTTTTTGTCCAAAAATGCCTCATTGTCATCACTTTTCAATCTGCAATCAAAATCAATCAATTTCAAATTTGGTCATTTGTGAGCAAACTACCAAGGCTATAGCCTTACTTTTTGCCCAAAAAAGCCTCAATTTCATCACTGTTCAATATGCAATCAAAATCAATCAATTTCAAATTTGTTCATGTTTGAGCAAAATACCAAGGCTATAGCCTTACTGTTTGGCCAAAAATGCCTCATTTTCATCACTTTTCAATCTGCAATCAAAATCAATCAATTTCAAATTTGGTCATTGTTGAGCAAAATACCAAGGCTATAGCCTTACGATCTGGCCAAAAATGCATCATGTTCATCACTTTTCAATCTGCAATCAAAATCAATCAATTTCAAATTTGTTCATGTTTGAGCAAAATACCAAGGCTATAGCCTTACTGTTTGGCCAAAAATGCCTCATTTTCATCACTTTTCAATCTGCAATCAAAATCAATCAATTTCAAATTTGGTTAGCTTTGAGCAAAATACCAAGGCTATAGCCTTACTGTTTGGCCAAAAATGCATCATTTTCATCACTTTTCAATCTGCAATCAAAATCAATCAATGTCAAATGTTGTCAATTTTGAGCAAAATACCAAGGCTATAGCCTTACTTTTTGGCCACAAATGCCTCATTTTCATCACTTTTCAATCTGCAATCAAAATCAATCAATTTCAAATTTGGTCAGTTTTGAGCAAAATACCAAGGCTATAGCCCTACCTTGTGGCCAAAAATGCCTCATTTTCATCACTTTTTAATCTGGAATCAAAATCAATCAATTTCAAATTTGGTTATTTTTGAGGAAAATACCAAGGCTATAGCCTTACGTTTTGGGCTAAAATGCCTCATTTTCATCACTTTTCAATCTGCAATCAAAATCAATCAATTTCAAATTTGGTCATTTGTGAGCAAAATACCAAGGCTATAGCCTTACTTTTTGGCCAAAAATGCCTCATTTTCATCACTTTTCAATCTGCAATCAATTTCAAATTTGGTCATGCTTGAGGAAAATACCAAGGCTATAGCCTTACTTTTTGGGCAAAAATGCCTCATTGTCATCACTTTTCAATCTGCAATCAAAATCAATCAATTTCAAATTTGGTCATTTTTGAGCTAAATACCAAGGCTATAGCCTTACTGTTTGGCCAAAAATGCCTCATTTTCATCACTTTTCAATCTGCAATCAAAATCAATCAATTTCAAATTTGGATATTTTTGAGGAAAATACCAAGGCCATAGCCTTACGTTTTGGGCTAAAATGCCTCATTTTCATCACTTTTCAATCTGCAATCAAAATCAATCAATTTCAAATTTGGTCATTTCTGACCAAAATACCAGGGCTATAGCCTTACTTTTTGGCCAAAAATGCCTCATTTTCATCACTTTTCAATCTGCAATCAATTTCACATGTGGTCATTTCTGACCAAAATACCAGGGCTATAGCCTTATTTTTTGGCCAAAAATGCCTGAGTTTCATCACTTTTCAATCTGCAATCAACATCAATCAATTTCAAATTGCGTCATGTGTGAGCATAATACCAAGGCTATAGCCTTACGTTTTGGCCAAAAATGCCTCATTGTCATCACTTTTCAATCTGCAATCAAAATCAATCAATTTCAAATTTGGTTAGTGTTGAGCAAAATACCAAGGCCATAGCCTTACGATTTGGCCTAAAATGCCTCATTTTCATCACTTTTCAATCTGCAATCAAAATCAATCAATTTCAAATGTGGTCAATTTTGAGCAAAATACCAAGGCTATAGCCTTACTTGTTGGCCAAAAATGCCTCATTTTCATCACTTTTCAATCTGCAATCAAAATCAATCAATTTCAAATTTGGTCAGTTTTGAGCAAAATACCAAGGCTATAGCCCTACCTTGTGGCCAAAATGCCTCATGTTCATCACTTTTCAATCTGCAATCAAAATCAATCAATTTCAAATTTGGTCACTTTTGAGCAAAATACCATGGGTCTAGCCTTACTTTGTGGCCTAAAATGCCTCATTTTCATCACTTTTCAATCTGCAATCAAAATCAATCAATTTCAAATTTGGTCATTTGTGAGCAAAATACCAAGGCTATAGCCTTACTTTTTGGCCAAAAATGCCTCATTTTCATCACTTTTCAATCTGCAATCAAAATCAATCAATTTCAAATTTGGTCAATTTTGAGCAAAATACCATGGGTCTAGCCTTACTTCTTGGCCAAAAATGCATCATTTTCATCACTTTTCAATCTGCAATCAAAATCAATCAATGTCAAATTTGGTCACTTTTGAGCAAAATACCATGGGTCTAGCCTTACTTTTTGGCCAAAAATGCATCATTTTCATCACTTTTCAATCTGCAATCAAAATCAATCAATGTCAAATTTGGTCACTTTTGAGCAAAATACCATGGGTCTAGCCTTACTTTGTGGCCTAAAATGCCTCATTTTCATCACTTTTCAATCTGCAATCAAAATCAATCAATTTCAAATTTGGTCATTTGTGAGCAAAATACCAAGGCTATAGCCTTACTTTTTGGCCAAAAATGCCTCATTTTCATCACTTTTCAATCTGGAATCAAAATCAATCAATTTCAAATTTGGTCATTGTTGAGCAAACTACCAAGGCTATAGCCTTACTGTTTGGCCAAAAATGCCTCATTTTCATCACTTTTCAATCTGCAATCAAAATCAATCAATTTCAAATGTTGTCAATTGTGAGCAAAATACCAAGGCTATAGCCTTACTTTTTGTCCAAAAATGCCTCATTGTCATCACTTTTCAATCTGCAATAAAAATCAATCAATTTCAAATTTGGTCATTTGTGAGCAAACTACCAAGGCTATAGCCTTACTTTTTGCCCAAAAAAGCCTCAATTTCATCACTGTTCAATATGCAATCAAAATCAATCAATTTCAAATTTGTTCATGTTTGAGCAAAATACCAAGGCTATAGCCTTACTGTTTGGCCAAAAATGCCTCATTTTCATCACTTTTCAATCTGCAATCAAAATCAATCAATTTCAAATTTGGTCATTGTTGAGCAAAATACCAAGGCTATAGCCTTACGATCTGGCCAAAAATGCATCATGTTCATCACTTTTCAATCTGCAATCAAAATCAATCAATTTCAAATTTGTTCATGTTTGAGCAAAATACCAAGGCTATAGCCTTACTGTTTGGCCAAAAATGCCTCATTTTCATCACTTTTCAATCTGCAATCAAAATCAATCAATTTCAAATTTGGTTAGCTTTGAGCAAAATACCAAGGCTATAGCCTTACTGTTTGGCCAAAAATGCATCATTTTCATCACTTTTCAATCTGCAATCAAAATCAATCAATGTCAAATGTTGTCAATTTTGAGCAAAATACCAAGGCTATAGCCTTACTTTTTGGCCACAAATGCCTCATTTTCATCACTTTTCAATCTGCAATCAAAATCAATCAATTTCAAATTTGGTCAGTTTTGAGCAAAATACCAAGGCTATAGCCCTACCTTGTGGCCAAAAATGCCTCATTTTCATCACTTTTTAATCTGGAATCAAAATCAATCAATGTCAAATTTTGTCAATTTTGAGCAAAATACCATGGGTCTAGCCTTACTTCGTGGCCAAAAATGCCTCATTTTCATCACTTTTCAATCTGCAATCAAAATCAATCAATTTCAAATTGGGTCATTTGTGCGCATAATACCAAGGCTATAGCCTTACGTTTTGGCCAAAAATGCCTCATTTTCATCACTTTTGAATCTGCAATCAAAATCAATCAATTTCAAATTTGGTTATTTTTGAGCAAAATACCAAGGCTATAGCCTTACTTGTTGGCCAAAAATGCCTCATTTTCATCACTTTTCAATCTGCAATCAAAATCAATCAATTTCAACTTTGGTCACTTTTGAGCAAAATACCATGGGTCTAGCCTTACTTTGTGGCCTAAAATGCCTCATTTTCATCACTTTTCAATCTGCAATCAAAATCAATCAATTTCAAATTTGGTTATTTTTGAGGAAAATACCAAGGCCATAGCCTTACGTTTTGGGCTAAAATGCCTCATTTTCATCACTTTTCAATCTGCAATCAAAATCAATCAATTTCAAATTGGGTCATTTGTGCGCATAATACCAAGGCTATAGCCTTACGTTGTGGCCAAAAATGCCTCATTTTCATCACTTGTGAATCTGCAATCAAAATCAATCAATGTCAAATTTGGTTATTTTTGAGCAAAATACCAAGGCTATAGCCTTACTTGTTGGCCAAAAATGCCTCATTTTCATCACTTTTCAATCTGCAATCAAAATCAATCAATTTCAAATTTGGTCAGTTTTGAGCAAAATACCAAGGCTATAGCCTTACTTGTTGGCCTAAAATGCCTCATTTTCATCACTTTTCAATCTGCAATCAAAATCAATCAATTTCAAATTAGGTCATTTTTCAGCAAAATACCAAGGCTATAGCCTTACTGTTTGGCCAAAAATGCCTCATTGTCATGACTGTTCAATCTGCAATCAAAATCAATCAATTTCAAATTTGTTCAATTTTGAGCAAAATACCAAGGCTATAGCCTTACTGTTTGGCCAAAAATGCCTCATTTTCATCACTTTTCAATCTGCAATCAAAATCAATCAATTTGAAATTTGGTCAGTTTTGAGCAAAATACCAAGGCTATAGCCCTACCTTGTGGCCAAAATGCCTCATGTTCATCACTTTTCAATCTGCAATCAAAATCAATCAATTTCAAATTTGGTCAGTTTTGAGCAAAATACCAAGGCTATAGCCCTACCTTGTGGCCAAAATGCCTCATGTTCATCACGTGTCAATCTGCAATCAAAATCAATCAATTTCAAATTTGGTCACTTTTGAGCAAAATACCATGGGTCTAGCCTTACTTTGTGGCCAAAATGCCTCATTTTCATCACTTTTCAATCTGCAATCAAAATCAATCAATTTCAAATTTGGTCATTGTTGAGCAAAATACCAAGGCTATAGCCTTACGATCTGGCCAAAAATGCATCATGTTCATCACTTTTCAATCTGCAATCAAAATCAATCAATTTCAAATTTGTTCATGTTTGAGCAAAATACCAAGGCTATAGCCTTACTGTTTGGCCAAAAATGCCTCATTTTCATCACTTTTCAATCTGCAATCAAAATCAATCAATTTCAAATTTGGTCATTGTTGAGCAAACTACCAAGGCTATAGCCTTACTGTTTGGCCAAAGATGCCTCATTTTCATCACTTTTCAATCTGCAATCAAAATCAATCAATTTCAAATTTGGTCAGTTTTGAGCAAAATACCAAGGCTATAGCCTTACTTTTTGGCCAAAAATGCCTCATTTTCATCACTTTTCAATCTGCAATCAAAATCAATCAATTTCAAATTTGGTCAGTTTTGAGCAAAATACCAAGGCTATAGCCCTACCTTGTGGCCAAAATGCCTCATGTTCATCACTTTTCAATCTGCAATCAAAATCAATCAATTTCAAATTTGGTCATTTTTGAGCAAAATACCAAGGCTATAGCCCTACCTTGTGGCTAAAATGCCTCATGTTCATCACGTGTCAATCTGCAATCAAAATCAATCAATTTCAAATTTGGTCACTTTTGAGCAAAATACCATGGGTCTAGCCTTACTTTGTGGCCAAAATGCCTCATTTTCATCACTTTTCAATCTGCAATCAAAATCAATCAATTTGAAATTTGGTCAGTTTTGAGCAAAATACCAAGGCTATAGCCCTACCTTGTGGCCAAAATGCCTCATGTTCATCACTTTTCAATCTGCAATCAAAATCAATCAATTTCAAATTTGGTCAGTTTTGAGCAAAATACCAAGGCTATAGCCCTACCTTGTGGCCAAAATGCCTCATGTTCATCACGTGTCAATCTGCAATCAAAATCAATCAATTTCAAATTTGGTCACTTTTGAGCAAAATACCATGGGTCTAGCCTTACTTTGTGGCCAAAATGCCTCATTTTCATCACTTTTCAATCTGCAATCAAAATCAATCAATTTCAAATTTGGTCATTGTTGAGCAAAATACCAAGGCTATAGCCTTACGATCTGGCCAAAAATGCATCATGTTCATCACTTTTCAATCTGCAATCAAAATCAATCAATTTCAAATTTGTTCATGTTTGAGCAAAATACCAAGGCTATAGCCTTACTGTTTGGCCAAAAATGCCTCATTTTCATCACTTTTCAATCTGCAATCAAAATCAATCAATTTCAAATTTGGTCATTGTTGAGCAAACTACCAAGGCTATAGCCTTACTGTTTGGCCAAAGATGCCTCATTTTCATCACTTTTCAATCTGCAATCAAAATCAATCAATTTCAAATTTGGTCAGTTTTGAGCAAAATACCAAGGCTATAGCCTTACTTTTTGGCCAAAAATGCCTCATTTTCATCACTTTTCAATCTGCAATCAAAATCAATCAATTTCAAATTTGGTCAGTTTTGAGCAAAATACCAAGGCTATAGCCCTACCTTGTGGCCAAAATGCCTCATGTTCATCACTTTTCAATCTGCAATCAAAATCAATCAATTTCAAATTTGGTCATTTTTGAGCAAAATACCAAGGCTATAGCCCTACCTTGTGGCTAAAATGCCTCATGTTCATCACGTGTCAATCTGCAATCAAAATCAATCAATTTCAAATTTGGTCACTTTTGAGCAAAATACCATGGGTCTAGCCTTACTTTGTGGCCAAAATGCCTCATTTTCATCACTTTTCAATCTGCAATCAAAATCAATCAATTTCAAATTTGGTCAGTGTTGAGCAAAATACCAAGGCTATAGCCTTACTTTTTGGCCAAAAATGCCGCAATTTCATCACTGTTCAATATGCAATCAAAATCAATCAATTTCAAATGTGTTCATGTTTGAGCAAAATACCAAGGCTATAGCCTTACTGTTTGGCCAAAAATGCCTCATTTTCATCACTTTTCAATCTGCAATCAAAATCAATCAATTTCAAATTTGGTCATTGTTGAGCAAACTACCAAGGCTATAGCCTTACTGTTTGGCCAAAAATGCCTCATTTTCATCACTTTTCAATCTGGAATCAAAATCAATCAATTTCAAATTTGGTCAGTTTTGAGCAAAATACCAAGGCTATAGCCTTACTTTTTGGCCAAAAATGCCTCATTTTCATCACTTTTCAATCTGCAATCAAAATCAATCAATTTCAAATTTGGTCATTGTTGAGCAAACTACCAAGGCTATAGCCTTACTGTTTGGCCAAAGATGCCTCATTTTCATCACTTTTCAATCTGCAATCAAAATCAATCAATTTCAAATTTGGTCAGTTTTGAGCAAAATACCAAGGCTATAGCCTTACTTTTTGGCCAAAAATGCCTCATTTTCATCACTTTTCAATCTGCAATCAAAATCAATCAATTTCAAATTTGGTCAGTTTTGAGCAAAATACCAAGGCTATAGCCCTACCTTGTGGCCAAAATGCCTCATGTTCATCACTTTTCAATCTGCAATCAAAATCAATCAATTTCAAATTTGGTCATTTTTGAGCAAAATACCAAGGCTATAGCCCTACCTTGTGGCTAAAATGCCTCATGTTCATCACGTGTCAATCTGCAATCAAAATCAATCAATTTCAAATTTGGTCACTTTTGAGCAAAATACCATGGGTCTAGCCTTACTTTGTGGCCAAAATGCCTCATTTTCATCACTTTTCAATCTGCAATCAAAATCAATCAATTTGAAATTTGGTCAGTTTTGAGCAAAATACCAAGGCTATAGCCCTACCTTGTGGCCAAAATGCCTCATGTTCATCACTTTTCAATCTGCAATCAAAATCAATCAATTTCAAATTTGGTCAGTTTTGAGCAAAATACCAAGGCTATAGCCCTACCTTGTGGCCAAAATGCCTCATGTTCATCACGTGTCAATCTGCAATCAAAATCAATCAATTTCAAATTTGGTCACTTTTGAGCAAAATACCATGGGTCTAGCCTTACTTTGTGGCCAAAATGCCTCATTTTCATCACTTTTCAATCTGCAATCAAAATCAATCAATTTCAAATTTGGTCATTGTTGAGCAAAATACCAAGGCTATAGCCTTACGATCTGGCCAAAAATGCATCATGTTCATCACTTTTCAATCTGCAATCAAAATCAATCAATTTCAAATTTGTTCATGTTTGAGCAAAATACCAAGGCTATAGCCTTACTGTTTGGCCAAAAATGCCTCATTTTCATCACTTTTCAATCTGCAATCAAAATCAATCAATTTCAAATTTGGTCATTGTTGAGCAAACTACCAAGGCTATAGCCTTACTGTTTGGCCAAAGATGCCTCATTTTCATCACTTTTCAATCTGCAATCAAAATCAATCAATTTCAAATTTGGTCAGTTTTGAGCAAAATACCAAGGCTATAGCCTTACTTTTTGGCCAAAAATGCCTCATTTTCATCACTTTTCAATCTGCAATCAAAATCAATCAATTTCAAATTTGGTCAGTTTTGAGCAAAATACCAAGGCTATAGCCCTACCTTGTGGCCAAAATGCCTCATGTTCATCACTTTTCAATCTGCAATCAAAATCAATCAATTTCAAATTTGGTCATTTTTGAGCAAAATACCAAGGCTATAGCCCTACCTTGTGGCTAAAATGCCTCATGTTCATCACGTGTCAATCTGCAATCAAAATCAATCAATTTCAAATTTGGTCACTTTTGAGCAAAATACCATGGGTCTAGCCTTACTTTGTGGCCAAAATGCCTCATTTTCATCACTTTTCAATCTGCAATCAAAATCAATCAATTTCAAATTTGGTCAGTGTTGAGCAAAATACCAAGGCTATAGCCTTACTTTTTGGCCAAAAATGCCGCAATTTCATCACTGTTCAATATGCAATCAAAATCAATCAATTTCAAATGTGTTCATGTTTGAGCAAAATACCAAGGCTATAGCCTTACTGTTTGGCCAAAAATGCCTCATTTTCATCACTTTTCAATCTGCAATCAAAATCAATCAATTTCAAATTTGGTCATTGTTGAGCAAACTACCAAGGCTATAGCCTTACTGTTTGGCCAAAAATGCCTCATTTTCATCACTTTTCAATCTGGAATCAAAATCAATCAATTTCAAATTTGGTCAGTTTTGAGCAAAATACCAAGGCTATAGCCTTACTTTTTGGCCAAAAATGCCTCATTTTCATCACTTTTCAATCTGCAATCAAAATCAATCAATATGAAATTTGGTCAGTTTTGAGCAAAATACCAAGGCTATAGCCCTACCTTGTGGCCACAATGCCTCATGTTCATCACTTTTCAATCTGCAATCAAAATCAATCAATTTCAAATTTGGTCAGTTTTGAGCAAAATACCAAGGCTATAGCCCTACCTTGTGGCCAAAATGCCTCATGTTCATCACTTTTCAATCTGCAATCAAAATCAATCAATTTCAAATTTGGTCAGTTTTGAGCAAAATACCAAGGCTATAGCCCTACCTTGTGGCTAAAATGCCTCATGTTCATCACGTGTCAATCTGCAATCAAAATCAATCAATTTCAAATTTGGTCATTTGTGAGCAAAATACCAAGGCTATAGCCTTACTTTTTGGCCAAAAATGCCGCAATTTCATCACTGTTCAATATGCAATCAAAATCAATCAATTTCAAATGTGTTCATGTTTGAGCAAAATACCAAGGCTATAGCCTTACTGTTTGGCCAAAAATGCCTCATTTTCATCACTTTTCAATCTGCAATCAAAATCAATCAATTTCAAATTTGGTCATTGTTGAGCAATCTACCAAGGCTATAGCCTTACTGTTTGGCCAAAAATGCCTCATTTTCATCACTTTTCAATCTGCAATCAAAATCAATCAATGTCAAATGTTGTCAATTGTGAGCAAAATACCAAGGCTATAGCCTTACGTTTTGTCCAAAAATGCCTCATTGTCATCACTTGTCAATCTGCAATCAAAATCAATCAATTTCAAATTTGGTCATTTGTGAGCAAAATACCAAGGCTATAGCCTTACGTTTTGGCCAAAAATGCCTCATTGTCATCACTTTTCAATCTGCAATCAAAATCAATCAATTTCAAATTTGGTTAGTTTTGAGCAAAATACCAAGGTCATAGCCTTACTTGCTGGCCTAAAATGCCTCATTTTCATCACTTTTCAATCTGCAATCAAAATCAATCAATTTCAAATTAGGTCATTTTTCAGCAAAATACCAAGGCTATAGCCTTACTGTTTGGCCAAAAATGCCTCATTGTCATGACTGTTCAATCTGCAATCAAAATCAATCAATTTCAAATTTGGTCAATTTTGAGCAAAATACCAAGGCTATAGCCTTACTTTTTGGCCAAAAATGCCTCAGTTTGATCACTTTTCAATCTGGAATCAAAATCAATCAATGTCAAATTTTGTCAATTTTGAGCAAGATACGAAGGCTATAGCCTTACTTGTTGGCCAAAAATGCCTCATTTTCATCACTTTTCAATCTGCAATCAAAATCAATCAATTTCAAATTTGGTCAGTTTTGAGCAAAATACCAAGGCTATAGACTTACTTTTTGGCCACAAATGCCTCATTTTCATCACTTTTCAATCTGCAATCAAAATCAATCAATTTCAAATTTGGTCACTTTTGAGCAAAATACCATGGGTCTAGCCTTACTTTGTGGCCTAAAATGCCTCATTTTCATCACTTTTCAATCTGCAATCAAAATCAATCAATTTCAAATTTGGTCATTTTTGAGCAAAATAACAAGGCTATAGCCTTACGTTTTGGCCAAAAATGCCTCATTGTCATCACTTGTCAATCTGCAATCACAATCAATCAATTTCAAATTTGGTTAGTTTTGAGCAAAATACCAAGGTCATAGCCTTACTTGTTGGCCTAAACTGCCTCATTTTCATCACTTTTCAATCTGCAATCAAAATAAATCAATTTCAAATTAGGTCATTTTTCAGCAAAATACCAAGGCTATAGCCTTACTGTTTGGCCAAAAATGCCTCATTGTCATGACTGTTCAATCTGCAATCAAAGTCAATCAATTTCAAATTTGGTCAATTTTGAGCAAAATACCAAGGCTATAGCCTTACTTTTTGGCCAAAAATGCCTCATTTTCATCACTTTCCAATCTGGAATCAAAATCAATCAATTTCAAATTTGGTCAGTTTTGAGCAAAATACCAAGGCTATAGCCCTACCTTGTGGCCAAAATGCCTCATGTTCATCACTTTTCAATCTGGAATCAAAATCAATCAATTTCAAATTTGGTCAGTTTTGAGCAAAATACCAAGGCTATAGCCTTACTTTTTGGCCAAAAATGCCTCATTTTCATCACTTTTCAATCTGCAATCAAAATCAATCAATTTCAAATTTGGTCATTGTTGAGCAAACTACCAAGGCTATAGCCTTACTGTTTGGCCAAAAATGCCTCATTTTCATCACTTTTCAATCTGCAATCAAAATCAATCAATGTCAAATGTTGTCAATTGTGAGCAAAATACCAAGGCTATAGCCTTACTTTTTGTCCAAAAATGCCTCATTGTCATCACTTTTCAATCTGCAATCAAAATCAATCAATTTCAAATTTGGTCATTTTTGAGCAAAATAACAAGGCTATAGCCTTACGTTTTGGCCAAAAATGCCTCATTGTCATCACTTTTCAATCTGCAATCACAATCAATCAACTTCAAATTTGGTTAGTTTTGAGCAAAATACCAAGGTCAGAGCCTTACTTGTTGGCCTAAAATGCCTCATTTTCATCACTTTTCAATCTGCAATCAAAATCAATCAATTTCAAATTAGGTCATTTTTCAGCAAAATACCAAGGCTATAGCCTTACTGTTTGGCCAAAAATGCCTCATTGTCATGACTGTTCAATCTGCAATCAAAATCAATCAATTTCAAATTTGGTCATTGTTGAGCAAAATACCAAGGCTATAGCCTTACTTTTTGGCCAAAAATGCCTCATTTTCATCACTTGTCAATCTGCAATCAAAATCAATCAATTTCAAATTTGGTCATTGTTGAGCAATCTACCAAGGCTATAGCCTTACTGTTTGGCCAAAAATGCCTCATTTTCATCACTTTTCAATCTGCAATCAAAATCAATCAATGTCAAATGTTGTCAATTGTGAGCAAAATACCAAGGCTATAGCCTTACGTTTTGTCCAAAAATGCCTCATTGTCATCACTTGTCAATCTGCAATCAAAATCACTCAACTTCAAATTTGGTCATTTGTGAGCAAAATACCAAGGCTATAGCCTTACGTTTTGGCCAAAAATGCCTCATTGTCATCACTTTTCAATCTGCAATCAAAATCAATCAATTTCAAATTTGGTTAGTTTTGAGCAAAATACCAAGGTCATAGCCTTACTTGCTGGCCTAAAATGCCTCATTTTCATCACTTTTCAATCTGCAATCAAAATCAATCAATTTCAAATTTGGTCATTTGTGAGCAAAATACCAAGGCTATAGCCTTACTGTTTGGCCAAAAATGCCTCATTGTCATGACTGTTCAATCTGCAATCAAAATCAATCAATTTCAAATTTGGTCAATTTTGAGCAAAATACCAAGGCTATAGCCTTACTTTTTGGCCAAAAATGCCTCATTTTGATCACTTTTCAATCTGGAATCAAAATCAATCAATGTCAAATTTTGTCAATTTTGAGCAAGATACGAAGGCTATAGCCTTACTTGTTGGCCAAAAATGCCTCATTTTCATCACTTTTCAATCTGCAATCAAAATCAATCAATTTCAAATTTGGTCAGTTTTGAGCAAAATACCAAGGCTATAGACTTACTTTTTGGCCACAAATGCCTCAGTTTCATCACTTTTCAATCTGCAATCAAAATCAATCAATTTCAAATTTGGTCACTTTTGAGCTAAATACCATGGGTCTAGCCTTACTGTGTGGCCTAAAATGCCTCATTTTCATCACTTTTCAATCTGCAATCAAAATCAATCAATTTCAAATTTGGTCATTTTTGAGCAAAATAACAAGGCTATAGCCTTACGTTTTGGCCAAAAATGCCTCATTGTCATCACTTGTCAATCTGCAATCACAATCAATCAATTTCAAATTTGGTTAGTTTTGAGCAAAATACCAAGGTCATAGCCTTACTTGTTGGCCTAAACTGCCTCATTTTCATCACTTTTCAATCTGCAATCAAAATAAATCAATTTCAAATTAGGTCATTTTTCAGCAAAATACCAAGGCTATAGCCTTACTGTTTGGCCAAAAATGCCTCATTGTCATGACTGTTCAATCTGCAATCAAAGTCAATCAATTTCAAATTTGGTCACTTTTGAGCAAAATACCAAGGCTATAGCCTTACTTTTTGGCCAAAAATGCCTCATTTTCATCACTTTCCAATCTGGAATCAAAATCAATCAATTTCAAATTTGGTCAGTTTTGAGCAAAATACCAAGGCTATAGCCCTACCTTGTGGCCAAAATGCCTCATGTTCATCACTTTTCAATCTGGAATCAAAATCAATCAATTTCAAATTTGGTCAGTTTTGAGCAAAATACCAAGGCTATAGCCTTACTTTTTGGCCAAAAATGCCTCATTTTCATCACTTTTCAATCTGCAATCAAAATCAATCAATTTCAAATTTGGTCATTGTTGAGCAAACTACCAAGGCTATAGCCTTACTGTTTGGCCAAAAATGCCTCATTTTCATCACTTTTCAATCTGCAATCAAAATCAATCAATGTCAAATGTTGTCAATTGTGAGCAAAATACCAAGGCTATAGCCTTACTTTTTGTCCAAAAATGCCTCATTGTCATCACTTTTCAATCTGCAATCAAAATCAATCAATTTCAAATTTGGTCATTTTTGAGCAAAATAACAAGGCTATAGCCTTACGTTTTGGCCAAAAATGCCTCATTGTCATCACTTTTCAATCTGCAATCACAATCAATCAATTTCAAATTTGGTTAGTTTTGAGCAAAATACCAAGGTCAGAGCCTTACTTGTTGGCCTAAAATGCCTCATTTTCATCACTTTTCAATCTGCAATCAAAATCAATCAATTTCAAATTAGGTCATTTTTCAGCAAAATACCAAGGCTATAGCCTTACTGTGTGGCCAAAAATGCCTCATTGTCATGACTGTTCAATCTGCAATCAAAATCAATCAATTTCAAATTTGGTCATTGTTGAGCAAAATACCAAGGCTATAGCCTTACTTTTTGGCCAAAAATGCCTCATTTTCATCACTTTTCAATCTGGAATCAAAATCAATCAATTTTAAATTTGGTCAGTTTTGAGCAAAATACCAAGGCTATAGCCCTACCTTGTGGCCAAAATGCCTCATGTTCATCACTTTTCAATCTGGAATCAAAATCAATCAATTTCAAATTTGGTCAGTTTTGAGCAAAATACCAAGGCTATAGCCTTACTTTTTGGCCAAAAATGCCTCATTTTCATCACTTTTCAATCTGCAATCAAAATCAATCAATTTCAAATTTGGTCATTGTTGAGCAAACTACCAAGGCTATAGCCTTATTGTTTGGCCAAAAATGCCTCATTTTCATCACTTTTCAATCTGCAATCAAAATCAATCAATTTCAAATTTGGTCAGTTTTGAGCAAAATACCAAGGCTATAGCCCTACCTTGTGGCCAAAATGCCTCATGTTCATCACTTTTCAATCTGCAATCAAAATCAATCAATTTCAAGTTTGGTCAGTTTTGAGCAAAATACCAAGGCTATAGCCCTACCTTGTGGCCAAAATGCCTCATGGTCATCACGTGTCAATCTGCAATCAAAATCAATCAATTTCAAATTTGGTCACTTTTGAGCAAAATACCATGGGTCTAGCCTTACTTTGTGGCCTAAAATGCCTCATTTTCATCACTTTTCAATCTGCAATCAAAATCAATCAATTTCAAATTTGGTCATTTGTGAGCAAAATACCAAGGCTATAGCCTTACTTTTTGGCCAAAAATGCCTCATTTTCATCACTTTTCAATCTGTAATCATAATCAAGCAATTTCAAATTTGGTCATGTTTGAGTAAAATACCAAGGCTATAGCCTTACTGTTTGGCCAAAAATGCCTCATTTTCATCACTTTTCAATCTGGAATCAAAATCAATCAATTTCAAATTTGGTCATTGTTGAGCAAACTACCAAGGCTATAGCCTTACTGTTTGGCCAAAAATGCCTCATTTTCATCACTTTTCAATCTGCAATCAAAATCAATCAATGTCAAATGTTGTCAATTTTGAGCAAAATACCAAGGCTAGAGCCTTACTTTTTGTCCAAAAATGCCTCATTTTCATCACTTTTCAATCTGCAATCAAAATCAATCAATTTCAAATTTGGTCATTTTTGAGCAAAATACCAAGGCTATAGCCTTACTGTTTGGCCAAAAATGCCTCATTTTCATCACTTTTCAATCTGCAATCAAAATCAATCAATTTCAAATTTGGTTAGTTTTGAGCAAAATACCAAGGCCATAGCCTTACGATATGGCCTAAAATGCCTCATTTTCATCACTTTTCAATCTGCAATCAAAATAAATCAATTTCAAATTTGGTCATTTGTCAGCAAAATACCAAGGCTATAGCCTTACTTTTTGGCCAAAAATGCCTCATTTTCATCACTTTTCAATCTGCAATCAAAATCAATCAAGTTCAAATTTGGTCATTTTTGAGCAAAATACCAAGGCTATAGCCTTACTTTTTGGCCAAAAATGCCTCATTTTCATCACTTTTCAATCTGCAATCAAAATCAATCAATTTCAAATTTGGTTAGTTTTGAGCAAAATACCAAGGTCATAGCCTTACGATTTGGCCTAAAATGCCTCATTTTCATCACTTTTCAATCTGCAATCAAAATCAATCAATTTCAAATTAGGTCATTTTTCAGCAAAATACCAAGGCTATAGCCTTACTTTTTGGCCAAAAATGCCTCATTGTCATGACTGTTCAATCTGCAATCAAAATCAATCAATTTCATATTTGGTCAGTTTTGAGCAAAATACCAAGGCTATAGCCTTACTTTTTGGCCAAAAATGCCTCATTTTCATCACTTTTCAATCTGCAATCAAAATCAATCAATTTTAAATTCGGTCAGTTTTGAGCAAAATACCAAGGCTATAGCCTTACTGTTTGGCCAAAAATGCCTCATTTTCATCACTTTTCAATCTGCAATCAAAATCAATCAATTTCAAATTTGGTCAGTTTTGAGCAAAATACCAAGGCTATAGCCCTACCTTGTGGCCAAAATGCCTCATGGTCATCACGTGTCAATCTGCAATCAAAATCAATCAATTTCAAATTTGGTCACTTTTGAGCAAAATACCATGGGTCTAGCCTTACTTTGTGGCCTAAAATGCCTCATTTTCATCACTTTTCAATCTGCAATCAAAATCAATCAATTTCAAATTTGGTCATTTGTGAGCAAAATACCAAGGCTATAGCCTTACTGTTTGGCCAAAAATGCCTCATTTTCATCACTTTTCAATCTGTAATCATAATCAAGCAATTTCACATTTGGTCATGTTTGAGCAAAATACCAAGGCTATAGCCTTACTGTTTGGCCAAAAATGCCTCATTTTCATCACTTTTCAATCTGCAATCAAAATCAATCAATGTCAAATGTTGTCAATTGTGAGCAAAATACCAAGGCTATAGCCTTACGTTTTGGCCAAAAATGCCTCATTGTCATCACTTTTCAATCTGCAATCACAATCAATCAATTTCAAATTCGGTTAGTTTTGAGCAAAATACCAAGGTCATAGCCTTACTTGTTGGCCTAAAATGCCTCATGTTCATCACTTTTCAATCTGCAATCAAAATCAATCAATTTCAAATTAGGTCATTTTTCAGCAAAATACCAAGGCTATAGCCTTACTGTTTGGCCAAAAATGCCTCATTGTCATGACTGTTCAATCTGCAATCAAAATCAATCAATATCAAATTTGGTCAATTTTGAGCAAAATACCAAGGCTATAGCCTTACTTTTTGGCCAAAAATGCCTCATTTTCATCACTTTTGAATCTGGAATCAAAATCAATCAATTTCAAATTTGGTCAGTTTTGAGCAAAATACCAAGGCTATAGCCTTACTTTTTGGCCAAAAATGCCTCATTTTCATCACTTTTCAATCTGCAATCAAAATAAATCAATTTCAAATTTGGTCAGTTTTGAGCAAAATACCAAGGCTATAGCCCTACATTGTGGCCAAAATGCCTCATGTTCATCACTTTTCAATCTGGAATCAAAATCAATCAATTTCAAATTTGGTCAGTTTTGAGCAAAATACCAAGGCTATAGCCTTACTTTTTGGCCAAAAATGCCTCATTTTCATCACTTTTCAATCTGGAATCAAAATCAATCAATTTCAAATTTGGTCATTGTTGAGCAAACTACCAAGGCTATAGCCTTACTGTTTGGCCAAAAATGCCTCATTTTCATCACTTTTCAATCTGCAATCAAAATCAATCAATTTCAAATTTGGTCATTGTTGAGCACACTACCAAGGCTATAGCCTTACTGTTTGGCCAAAAATGCCTCATTTTCATCACTTTTCAATCTGCAATCAAAATCAATCAATGTCAAATGTTGTCAATTGTGAGCAAAATACCAAGGCTATAGCCTTACTTTTTGTCCAAAAATGCCTCATTGTCATCACTTATCAATCTGCAATCAAAATCAATCAATTTCAAATTTGGTCATTTTTGAGCAAAATAACAAGGCTATAGCCTTACGTTTTGGCCAAAAATGCCTCATTGTCATCACTTTTCAATCTGCAATCACAATCAATCAATTTCAAATTTGGTTAGTTTTGAGCAAAATACCAAGGTCATAGCCTTACTTGTTGGCCTAAAATGCCTCATTTTCATCACTTTTCAATCTGCAATCAAAATCAATCAATTTCAAATTAGGTCATTTTTCAGCAAAATACCAAGGCTATAGCCTTACTGTTTGGCCAAAAATGCCTCATTTTCATCACTTTTCAATCTGCAATCAAAATCAATCAATTTCAAATTTGGTCATTGTTGAGCAAAATACCAAGGCTATAGCCTTACTTTTTGGCCAAAAATGCCTCATTTTCATCACTTTTCAATCTGGAATCAAAATCAATCAATTGTAAATTTGGTCAGTTTTGAGCAAAATACCAAGGCTATAGCCTTACTTTTTGGCCAAAAATGCCTCATTTTCATCACTTTTCAATCTGCAATCAAAATCAATCAATTTCAAATTTGGTCAGTTTTGAGCAAAATACCAAGGCTATAGCCCTACCTTGTGGCCAAAATGCCTCATGTTCATCACTTTTCAATCTGCAATCAAAATCAATCAATGTCAAATTTGGTCAGTTTTGAGCAAAATACCAAGGCTATAGCCCTACCTTGTGGCCAAAATGCCTCATGGTCATCACGTGTCAATCTGCAATCAAAATCAATCAATTTCAAATTTGGTCACTTTTGAGCAAAATACCATGGGTCTAGCCTTACTTTGTGGCCTAAAATGCCTCATTTTCATCACTTTTCAATCTGCAATCAAAATCAATCAATTTCAAATTTGGTCATTTGTGAGCAAAATACCAAGGCTATAGCCTTACTTTTTGGCCAAAAATGCCTCATTTTCATCACTTTTCAATCTGCAATCAAAATCAATCAATTTCAAATTTGGTCATTGTTGAGCAAAATACCAAGGCTATAGCCTTACTTTTTGGCCAAAAATGCCTCATTTTCATCACTTTTCAATCTGGAATCAAAATCAATCAATTGTAAATTTGGTCAGTTTTGAGCAAAATACCAAGGCTATAGCCTTACTTTTTGGCCAAAAATGCCTCATTTTCATCACTTTTCAATCTGCAATCAAAATCAATCAATTTCAAATTTGGTCAGTTTTGAGCAAAATACCAAGGCTATAGCCCTACCTTGTGGCCAAAATGCCTCATGTTCATCACTTTTCAATCTGCAATCAAAATCAATCAATGTCAAATTTGGTCAGTTTTGAGCAAAATACCAAGGCTATAGCCCTACCTTGTGGCCAAAATGCCTCATGGTCATCACGTGTCAATCTGCAATCAAAATCAATCAATTTCAAATTTGGTCACTTTTGAGCAAAATACCATGGGTCTAGCCTTACTTTGTGGCCTAAAATGCCTCATTTTCATCACTTTTCAATCTGCAATCAAAATCAATCAATTTCAAATTTGGTCATTTGTGAGCAAAATACCAAGGCTATAGCCTTACTTTTTGGCCAAAAATGCCTCATTTTCATCACTTTTCAATCTGTAATCATAATCAAGCAAGTTCAAATTTGGTCATGTTTGAGCAAAATACCAAGGCTATAGCCTTACTGTTTGGCCAAAAATGCCTCATTTTCATCACTTTTCAATCTGCAATCAAAATCAATCAATTTCAAATTTGGTCATTGTTGAGCACACTACCAAGGCTATAGCCTTACTGTTTGGCCAAAAATGCCTCATTTTCATCACTTTTCAATCTGCAATCAAAATCAATCAATGTCAAATGTTGTCAATTGTGAGCAAAATACCAAGGCTATAGCCTTACTTTTTGTCCAAAAATGCCTCATTGTAATCACTTATCAATCTGCAATCAAAATCAATCAATTTCAAATTTGGTCATTTTTGAGCAAAATAACAAGGCTATAGCCTTACGTTTTGGCCAAAAATGCCTCATTGTCATCACTTTTCAATCTGCAATCACAATCAATCAATTTCAAATTTGGTTAGTTTTGAGCAAAATACCAAGGTCATAGCCTTACTTGTTGGCCTAAAATGCCTCATTTTCATCACTTTTCAATCTGCAATCAAAATCAATCAATTTCAAATTAGGTCATTTTTCAGCAAAATACCAAGGCTATAGCCTTACTGTTTGGCCAAAAATGCCTCATTTTCATCACTTTTCAATCTGCAATCAAAATCAATCAATTTCAAATTTGGTCATTGTTGAGCAAAATACCAAGGCTATAGCCTTACTTTTTGGCCAAAAATGCCTCATTTTCATCACTTTTCAATCTGGAATCAAAATCAATCAATTGTAAATTTGGTCAGTTTTGAGCAAAATACCAAGGCTATAGCCTTACTTTTTGGCCAAAAATGCCTCATTTTCATCACTTTTCAATCTGCAATCAAAATCAATCAATTTCAAATTTGGTCAGTTTTGAGCAAAATACCAAGGCTATAGCCCTACCTTGTGGCCAAAATGCCTCATGTTCATCACTTTTCAATCTGCAATCAAAATCAATCAATGTCAAATTTGGTCAGTTTTGAGCAAAATACCAAGGCTATAGCCCTACCTTGTGGCCAAAATGCCTCATGGTCATCACGTGTCAATCTGCAATCAAAATCAATCAATTTCAAATTTGGTCACTTTTGAGCAAAATACCATGGGTCTAGCCTTACTTTGTGGCCTAAAATGCCTCATTTTCATCACTTTTCAATCTGCAATCAAAATCAATCAATTTCAAATTTGGTCATTTGTGAGCAAAATACCAAGGCTATAGCCTTACTTTTTGGCCAAAAATGCCTCATTTTCATCACTTTTCAATCTGCAATCAAAATCAATCAATTTCAAATTTGGTCATTGTTGAGCAAAATACCAAGGCTATAGCCTTACTTTTTGGCCAAAAATGCCTCATTTTCATCACTTTTCAATCTGGAATCAAAATCAATCAATTGTAAATTTGGTCAGTTTTGAGCAAAATACCAAGGCTATAGCCTTACTTTTTGGCCAAAAATGCCTCATTTTCATCACTTTTCAATCTGCAATCAAAATCAATCAATTTCAAATTTGGTCAGTTTTGAGCAAAATACCAAGGCTATAGCCCTACCTTGTGGCCAAAATGCCTCATGCTCATCACTTTTCAATCTGCAATCAAAATCAATCAATGTCAAATTTGGTCAGTTTTGAGCAAAATACCAAGGCTATAGCCCTACCTTGTGGCCAAAATGCCTCATGGTCATCACGTGTCAATCTGCAATCAAAATCAATCAATTTCAAATTTGGTCACTTTTGAGCAAAATACCATGGGTCTAGCCTTACTTTGTGGCCTAAAATGCCTCATTTTCATCACTTTTCAATCTGCAATCAAAATCAATCAATTTCAAATTTGGTCATTTGTGAGCAAAATACCAAGGCTATAGCCTTACTTTTTGGCCAAAAATGCCTCATTTTCATCACTTTTCAATCTGTAATCATAATCAAGCAAGTTCAAATTTGGTCATGTTTGAGCAAAATACCAAGGCTATAGCCTTACTGTTTGGCCAAAAATGCCTCATTTTCATCACTTTTCAATCTGCAATCAAAATCAATCAATTGTAAATTTGGTCATTGTTGAGCAAACTACCAAGGCTATAGCCTTACTGTTTGGCCAAAAATGCCTCATTTTCATCACTTTTCAATCTGCAATCAAAATCAATCAATTTTAAATTTGGTCAGTTTTGAGCAAAATACCAAGGCTATAGCCTTACTGTTTGGCCAAAAATGCCTCATTTTCATCACTTTTCAATCTGGAATCAAAATCAATCAATTTCAAATTTGGTCATTGTTGAGCAAACTACCAAGGCTATAGCCTTACTGTTTGGCCAAAAATGCCTCATTGTCATCACTTTTCAATCTGCAATCAAAATCAATCAATTTCAAATTTGGTCATTTGTGAGCAAAATACCAAGGCTATAGCCTTACTTTTTGTCCAAAAATGCCTCATTTTCATCACTTTTCAATCTGCAATCAAAATCAATCAATTTCAAATTTGGTCATTTTTGAGCAAAATACCAAGGCTATAGCCTTACTGTTTGGCCAAAAATGCCTCATTTTCATCACTTTTCAATCTGCAATCAAAATCAATCAATTTCAAATTTGGTTAGTTTTGAGCAAAATA
The DNA here is from genome assembly GCA_964019165.1 of Mastigias papua. Lineage (NCBI taxonomy): Eukaryota > Metazoa > Cnidaria > Scyphozoa > Rhizostomeae > Mastigiidae > Mastigias > Mastigias papua. The sequence continues at coordinate 3,173,665 of OZ025272.1, forward strand.
CCAAGGCCATAGCCTTACGATATGGCCTAAAATGCCTCATTTTCATCACTTTTCAATCTGCAATCAAAATAAATCAATTTCAAATTTGGTCATTTGTCAGCAAAATACCAAGGCTATAGCCTTACTTTTTGGCCAAAAATGCCTCATTTTCATCACTTTTCAATCTGCAATCAAAATCAATCAAGTTCAAATTTGGTCATTTTTGAGCAAAATACCAAGGCTATAGCCTTACTTTTTGGCCAAAAATGCCTCATTTTCATCACTTGTCAATCTGCAATCAAAATCAATCAATTTCAAATTTGGTTAGTTTTGAGCAAAATACCAAGGTCATAGCCTTACGATTTGGCCTAAAATGCCTCATTTTCATCACTTTTCAATCTGCAATCAAAATCAATCAATTTCAAATTAGGTCATTTTTCAGCAAAATACCAAGGCTATAGCCTTACTTTTTGGCCAAAAATGCCTCATTGTCATGACTGTTCAATCTGCAATCAAAATCAATCAATTTCATATTTGGTCAGTTTTTAGCAAAATACCAAGGCTATAGCCTTACTTTTTGGCCAAAAATGCCTCATTTTCATCACTTTTCAATCTGCAATCAAAATCAATCAATTTCAGATTTGGTCAGTTTTGAGTAAAATACCAAGGCTATAGACTTACGTGTTGGCCAATAATGCCTCATTGTCATCACTTTTCAATCTGCAATCAAAATCAATCAATTTCAAATTTGGTCAGTTTTGAGCAAAATACCAAGGCTATAGCCCTACCTTGTGGCCAAAATGCCTCATGGTCATCACGTGTCAATCTGCAATCAAAATCAATCAATTTCAAATTTGGTCACTTTTGAGCAAAATACCATGGGTCTAGCCTTACTTTGTGGCCTAAAATGCCTCATTTTCATCACTTTTCAATCTGCAATCAAAATCAATCAATTTCAAATTTGGTCATTTGTGAGCAAAATACCAAGGCTATAGCCTTACTGTTTGGCCAAAAATGCCTCATTTTCATCACTTTTCAATCTGTAATCATAATCAAGCAATTTCACATTTGGTCATGTTTGAGCAAAATACCAAGGCTATAGCCTTACTGTTTGGCCAAAAATGCCTCATTTTCATCACTTTTCAATCTGCAATCAAAATCAATCAATGTCAAATGTTGTCAATTGTGAGCAAAATACCAAGGCTATAGCCTTACGTTTTGGCCAAAAATGCCTCATTGTCATCACTTTTCAATCTGCAATCACAATCAATCAATTTCAAATTCGGTTAGTTTTGAGCAAAATACCAAGGTCATAGCCTTACTTGTTGGCCTAAAATGCCTCATGTTCATCACTTTTCAATCTGCAATCAAAATCAATCAATTTCAAATTAGGTCATTTTTCAGCAAAATACCAAGGCTATAGCCTTACTGTTTGGCCAAAAATGCCTCATTGTCATGACTGTTCAATCTGCAATCAAAATCAATCAATATCAAATTTGGTCAATTTTGAGCAAAATACCAAGGCTATAGCCTTACTTTTTGGCCAAAAATGCCTCATTTTCATCACTTTTGAATCTGGAATCAAAATCAATCAATTTCAAATTTGGTCAATTTTGAGCAAAATACCAAGGCTATAGCCTTACTTTTTGGCCAAAAATGCCTCATTTTCATCACTTTTCAATCTGGAATCAAAATCAATCAATTTCAAATTTGGTCAGTTTTGAGCAAAATACCAAGGCTATAGCCCTACATTGTGGCCAAAATGCCTCATGTTCATCACTTTTCAATCTGGAATCAAAATCAATCAATTTCAAATTTGGTCAGTTTTGAGCAAAATACCAAGGCTATAGCCTTACTTTTTGGCCAAAAATGCCTCATTTTCATCACTTTTCAATCTGGAATCAAAATCAATCAATTTCAAATTTGGTCATTGTTGAGCAAACTACCAAGGCTATAGCCTTACTGTTTGGCCAAAAATGCCTCATTTTCATCACTTTTCAATCTGCAATCAAAATCAATCAATTTCAAATTTGGTCATTGTTGAGCACACTACCAAGGCTATAGCCTTACTGTTTGGCCAAAAATGCCTCATTTTCATCACTTTTCAATCTGCAATCAAAATCAATCAATGTCAAATGTTGTCAATTGTGAGCAAAATACCAAGGCTATAGCCTTACTTTTTGTCCAAAAATGCCTCATTGTCATCACTTATCAATCTGCAATCAAAATCAATCAATTTCAAATTTGGTCATTTTTGAGCAAAATAACAAGGCTATAGCCTTACGTTTTGGCCAAAAATGCCTCATTGTCATCACTTTTCAATCTGCAATCACAATCAATCAATTTCAAATTTGGTTAGTTTTGAGCAAAATACCAAGGTCATAGCCTTACTTGTTGGCCTAAAATGCCTCATTTTCATCACTTTTCAATCTGCAATCAAAATCAATCAATTTCAAATTAGGTCATTTTTCAGCAAAATACCAAGGCTATAGCCTTACTGTTTGGCCAAAAATGCCTCATTGTCATGACTGTTCAATCTGCAATCAAAATCAATCAATTTCAAATTTGGTCATTGTTGAGCAAAATACCAAGGCTATAGCCTTACTTTTTGGCCAAAAATGCCTCATTTTCATCACTTTTGAATCTGGAATCAAAATCAATCAATTTCAAATTTGGTCAGTTTTGAGCAAAATACCAAGGCTATAGCCTTACTTTTTGGCCAAAAATGCCTCATTTTCATCACTTTTCAATCTGGAATCAAAATCAATCAATTTCAAATTTGGTCAGTTTTGAGCAAAATACCAAGGCTATAGCCTTACATTGTGGCCAAAATGCCTCATGTTCATCACTTTTCAATCTGGAATCAAAATCAATCAATTTCAAATTTGGTCAGTTTTGAGCAAAATACCAAGGCTATAGCCTTACTTTTTGGCCAAAAATGCCTCATTTTCATCACTTTTCAATCTGGAATCAAAATCAATCAATTTCAAATTTGGTCATTGTTGAGCAAACTACCAAGGCTATAGCCTTACTGTTTGGCCAAAAATGCCTCATTTTGATCACTTTCAATCTGCAATCAAAATCAATCAATTTCAAATTTGGTCATTGTTGAGCAAACTACCAAGGCTATAGCCTTACTGTTTGGCCAAAAATGCCTCATTTTCATCACTTTTCAATCTGCAATCAAAATCAATCAATTTCAAATTTGGTCATTGTTGAGCAAAATACCAAGGCTATAGCCTTACTTTTTGGCCAAAAATGCCTCATTTTCATCACTTTTCAATCTGGAATCAAAATCAATCAATTGTAAATTTGGTCAGTTTTGAGCAAAATACCAAGGCTATAGCCTTACTTTTTGGCCAAAAATGCCTCATTTTCATCACTTTTCAATCTGCAATCAAAATCAATCAATTTCAAATTTGGTCAGTTTTGAGCAAAATACCAAGGCTATAGCCCTACCTTGTGGCCAAAATGCCTCATGTTCATCACTTTTCAATCTGCAATCAAAATCAATCAATGTCAAATTTGGTCAGTTTTGAGCAAAATACCAAGGCTATAGCCCTACCTTGTGGCCAAAATGCCTCATGGTCATCACGTGTCAATCTGCAATCAAAATCAATCAATTTCAAATTTGGTCACTTTTGAGCAAAATACCATGGGTCTAGCCTTACTTTGTGGCCTAAAATGCCTCATTTTCATCACTTTTCAATCTGCAATCAAAATCAATCAATTTCAAATTTGGTCATTTGTGAGCAAAATACCAAGGCTATAGCCTTACTTTTTGGCCAAAAATGCCTCATTTTCATCACTTTTCAATCTGTAATCATAATCAAGCAAGTTCAAATTTGGTCATGTTTGAGCAAAATACCAAGGCTATAGCCTTACTGTTTGGCCAAAAATGCCTCATTTTCATCACTTTTCAATCTGCAATCAAAATCAATCAATTTCAAATTTGGTCATTTTTGAGCAAAATACCAAGGCTATAGCCTTACTGTTTGGCCAAAAATGCCTCATGTTCATCACTTTTCAATCTGCAATCAAACTCAATCAATTTCAAATTTGGTCATTGTTGAGCAAAATACCAAGGCTATAGCCTAACTTTTTGGCCAAAAATGCCTCATTTTCATCACTTTTCAATCTGGAATCAAAATCAATCAATTGTAAATTTGGTCAGTTGTGAGCAAAATACCAAGGCTATAGCCTTACTTTTTGTCCAAAAATGCCTCATTTTCATCACTTTTCAATCTGCAATCAAAATCAATCAATTTCAAATTTGGTCAGTTTTGAGCAAAATACCAAGGCTATAGCCCTACCTTGTGGCCAAAATGCCTCATGTTCATCACTTTTCAATCTGCAATCAAAATCAATCAATTTCAAATGTGGTCAGTTTTGAGCAAAATACCAAGGCTATAGCCCTACCTTGTGGCCAAAATGCCTCATGGTCATCACGTGTCAATCTGCAATCAAAATCAATCAATTTCAAATTTGGTCACATTTGAGCAAAATACCATGGGTCTAGCCTTACTTTGTGGCCTAAAATGCCTCATTTTCATCACTTTTCAATCTGCAATCAAAATCAATCAATTTCAAATTTGGTCATTTGTGAGCAAAATACCAAGGCTATAGCCTTACTTTTTGGCCAAAAATGCCTCATTTTCATCACTTTTCAATCTGTAATCATAATCAAGCAATTTCAAATTTGGTCATGTTTGAGCAAAATACCAAGGCTATAGCCTTACTGTTTGGCCAAAAATGCCTCATTTTCATCACTTTTCAATCTGCAATCAAAATCAATCAATTTCAAATTTGGTCATTGTTGAGCAAACTACCAAGGCTATAGCCTTACTGTTTGGCCAAAAATGCCTCATTTTCATCACGTGTCAATCTGCAATCAAAATCAATCAATGTCAAATGTTGTCAATTTTGAGCAAAATACCAAGGCTATAGCCTTACTTTTTGTCCAAAAATGCCTCATTTTCATCACTTTTCAATCTGCAATCAAAATCAATCAATTTCAAATTTGGTCATTTGTGAGCAAAATACCAAGGCTATAGCCTTACTGTTTGGCCAAAAATGCCTCATGTTCATCACTTGTCAATCTGCAATCAAACTCAATCAATTTCAAATTTGGTCATTGTTGAGCAAAATACCAAGGCTATAGCCTAACTTTTTGGCCAAAAATGCCTCATTTTCATCACTTTTCAATCTGGAATCAAAATCAATCAATTGTAAATTTGGTCAGTTGTGAGCAAAATACCAAGGCTATAGCCTTACTTGTTGTCCAAAAATGCCTCATTTTCATCACTTTTCAATCTGCAATCAAAATCAATCAATTTCAAATGTGGTCAGTTTTGAGCAAAATACCAAGGCTATAGCCCTACCTTGTGGCCAAAATGCCTCATGTTCATCACTTTTCAATCTGCAATCAAAATCAATCAATTTCAAATGTGGTCAGTTTTGAGCAAAATACCAAGGCTATAGCCCTACCTTGTGGCCAAAATGCCTCATGGTCATCACGTGTCAATCTGCAATCAAAATCAATCAATTTCAAATTTGGTCACATTTGAGCAAAATACCATGGGTCTAGCCTTACTTTGTGGCCTAAAATGCCTCATTTTCATCACTTTTCAATCTGCAATCAAAATCAATCAATTTCAAATTTGGTCATTTGTGAGCAAAATACCAAGGCTATAGCCTTACTTTTTGGCCAAAAATGCCTCATTTTCATCACTTTTCAATCTGTAATCATAATCAAGCAATTTCAAATTTGGTCATGTTTGAGCAAAATACCAAGGCTATAGCCTTACTGTTTGGCCAAAAATGCCTCATTTTCATCACTTTTCAATCTGCAATCAAAATCAATCAATTTCAAATTTGGTCATTGTTGAGCAAACTACCAAGGCTATAGCCTTACTGTTTGGCCAAAAATGCCTCATTTTCATCACTTTTCAATCTGCAATCAAAATCAATCAATGTCAAATGTTGTCAATTTTGAGCAAAATACCAAGGCTATAGCCTTACTTTTTGTCCAAAAATGCCTCATTTTCATCACTTTTCAATCTGCAATCAAAATCAATCAATTTCAAATTTGGTTAGTTTTGAGCAAAATTCTAAGGTCATAGCCTTACGATTTGGCCTAAAATGCCTCATTTTCATCACTTTTCAATCTGCAATCAAAATCAATCAATTTCAAATTAGGTCATTTTTCAGCAAAATACCAAGGCTATAGCCTTACTTTTTGTCCAAAAATGCCTCATTTTCATCACTTTTCAATCTGCAATCAAAATCAATCAATTTCAAATTTGGTCAGTTTTGAGCAAAATACCAAGGCTATAGCCCTACCTTGTGGCCAAAATGCCTCATGTTCATCACTTTTCAATCTGCAATCAAAATCAATCAATTTCAAATGTGGTCAGTTTTGAGCAAAATACCAAGGCTATAGCCCTACCTTGTGGCCAAAATGCCTCATGGTCATCACGTGTCAATCTGCAATCAAAATCAATCAATTTCAAATTTGGTCACATTTGAGCAAAATACCATGGGTCTAGCCTTACTTTGTGGCCTAAAATGCCTCATTTTCATCACTTTTCAATCTGCAATCAAAATCAATCAATTTCAAATTTGGTCATTTGTGAGCAAAATACCAAGGCTATAGCCTTACTTTTTGGCCAAAAATGCCTCATTTTCATCACTTTTCAATCTGTAATCATAATCAAGCAATTTCAAATTTGGTCATGTTTGAGCAAAATACCAAGGCTATAGCCTTACTGTTTGGCCAAAAATGCCTCATTTTCATCACTTTTCAATCTGCAATCAAAATCAATCAATTTCAAATTTGGTCATTGTTGAGCAAACTACCAAGGCTATAGCCTTACTGTTTGGCCAAAAATGCCTCATTTTCATCACGTGTCAATCTGCAATCAAAATCAATCAATGTCAAATGTTGTCAATTTTGAGCAAAATACCAAGGCTATAGCCTTACTTTTTGTCCAAAAATGCCTCATTTTCATCACTTTTCAATCTGCAATCAAAATCAATCAATTTCAAATTTGGTCATTTGTGAGCAAAATACCAAGGCTATAGCCTTACTGTTTGGCCAAAAATGCCTCATGTTCATCACTTGTCAATCTGCAATCAAACTCAATCAATTTCAAATTTGGTCATTGTTGAGCAAAATACCAAGGCTATAGCCTAACTTTTTGGCCAAAAATGCCTCATTTTCATCACTTTTCAATCTGGAATCAAAATCAATCAATTGTAAATTTGGTCAGTTGTGAGCAAAATACCAAGGCTATAGCCTTACTTGTTGTCCAAAAATGCCTCATTTTCATCACTTTTCAATCTGCAATCAAAATCAATCAATTTCAAATGTGGTCAGTTTTGAGCAAAATACCAAGGCTATAGCCCTACCTTGTGGCCAAAATGCCTCATGTTCATCACTTTTCAATCTGCAATCAAAATCAATCAATTTCAAATGTGGTCAGTTTTGAGCAAAATACCAAGGCTATAGCCCTACCTTGTGGCCAAAATGCCTCATGGTCATCACGTGTCAATCTGCAATCAAAATCAATCAATTTCAAATTTGGTCACATTTGAGCAAAATACCATGGGTCTAGCCTTACTTTGTGGCCTAAAATGCCTCATTTTCATCACTTTTCAATCTGCAATCAAAATCAATCAATTTCAAATTTGGTCATTTGTGAGCAAAATACCAAGGCTATAGCCTTACTTTTTGGCCAAAAATGCCTCATTTTCATCACTTTTCAATCTGTAATCATAATCAAGCAATTTCAAATTTGGTCATGTTTGAGCAAAATACCAAGGCTATAGCCTTACTGTTTGGCCAAAAATGCCTCATTTTCATCACTTTTCAATCTGCAATCAAAATCAATCAATTTCAAATTTGGTCATTGTTGAGCAAACTACCAAGGCTATAGCCTTACTGTTTGGCCAAAAATGCCTCATTTTCATCACTTTTCAATCTGCAATCAAAATCAATCAATGTCAAATGTTGTCAATTTTGAGCAAAATACCAAGGCTATAGCCTTACTTTTTGTCCAAAAATGCCTCATTTTCATCACTTTTCAATCTGCAATCAAAATCAATCAATTTCAAATTTGGTTAGTTTTGAGCAAAATTCTAAGGTCATAGCCTTACGATTTGGCCTAAAATGCCTCATTTTCATCACTTTTCAATCTGCAATCAAAATCAATCAATTTCAAATTAGGTCATTTTTCAGCAAAATACCAAGGCTATAGCCTTACTTTTTGGCCAAAAATGCCTCATTGTCATGACTGTTCAATCTGCAATCAAAATCAATCAATTGCAAATTTGGTCAATTTTGAGCAAAATAACAAGGCTATAGCCTTACTGTTTGGCCAAAAATGCCTCATTTTCATCACTTTTCAATCTGCAATCAAAATCAATCAATTTCAGATTTGGTCAGTTTTGAGCAAAATACCAAGGCTATAGACTTACGTTTTGGCCAAAAATGCCTCATTGTCATCACTTTTCAATCTGCAATCAAAATCAATCAATTTCAAATTTGGTTAGTTTTGAGCAAAATTCCAAGGTCATAGCCTTACGATTTGGCCTAAAATGCCTCAATTTCATCACTTTTCAATCTGCAATCAAAATCAATCAATTTCAAATTAGGTCATTTTTCAGCAAAATACCAAGGCTATAGCCTTACTGTTTGGCCAAAAATGCCTCATTGTCATGACTGTTCAATCTGCAATCAAAATCAATCAATTTCAAATTTGGTCAATTTTGAGCAAAATAACAAGGCTATAGCCTTACTGTTTGGCCAAAAATGCCTCATTTTCATCACTTTTCAATCTGCAATCAAAATCAATCAATTTCAGATTTGGTCAGTTTTGAGCAAAATACCAAGGCTATAGACTTACGTTTTGGCCAAAAATGCCTCATTGTCATCACTTTTCAATCTGCAATCAAAATCAATCAATTTCAAATTTGGTTATTTTTGAGGAAAATACCAAGGCCATAGCCTTACGTGTTGGCCTAAAATGCCTCATTTTCATCACTTTTCAATCTGCAATCAAAATCAATCAATTTCAAATTTGGTCATTTGTCAGCAAACTACCAAGGCTATAGCCTTACTCTTTGGCCAAAAATGCCTCATTTTCATCACTTTTCAATCTGCAATCAAAATCAATCAATTTCAAATTTGGTCAGTTGTGAGCAAAATACCAAGGCTATAGCCCTACCTTGTGGCCAAAATGCCTCATGGTCATCACGTGTCAATCTGCAATCAAAATCAATCAATTTCAAATTTGGTCACTTTTGAGCAAAATACCATGGGTCTAGCCTTACTTTGTGGCCTAAAATGCCTCATTTTCATCACTTTTCAATCTGCAATCAAAATCAATCAATTTCAAATTTGGTCATTTGTGAGCAAAATACCAAGGCTATAGCCTTACTGTTTGGCCAAAAATGCCTCATTTTCATCACTTTTCAATCTGTAATCATAATCAAGCAATTTCAAATTTCGTCATGTTTGAGCAAAATACCAAGGCTTCAGCCTTACTGTTTGGCCAAAAATGCCTCATTTTCATCACTTTTCAATCTGCAATCAAAATCAATCAATGTCAAATGTTGTCAATTGTGAGCAAAATACCAAGGCTATAGCCTTACTTTTTGTCCAAAAATGCCTCATTTTCATCACTTTTCAATCTGCAATCAAAATCAATCAATTTCAAATTTGGTCATTCTTGAGCAAAATACCAAGGCTATAGCCTTACTGTTTGGCCAAAAATGCCTCATTTTCATCACTTTTCAATCTGCAATCAAAATCAATCAATTTCAAATTTGGTTAGTTTTGAGCAAAATACCAAGGCCATAGCCTTACGATTTGGCCTAAAATGCCTCATTTTCATCACTTTTCAATCTGCAATCAAAATAAATCAATTTCAAATTTGGTCATTTGTCAGCAAAATACCAAGACTATAGCCTTACTTTTTGGCCAAAAATGCCTCATTTTCATCACTTTTCAATCTGCAATCAAAATCAATCAATTTCAAATTTGGTCAATTTTGAGCAAAATACCAAGGCCATAGCCTTACGTGTTGGCCTAAAATGCCTCATTTTCATCACTTTTCAATCTGCAATCAAAATCAATCAATTTCAAATTTGGTCATTTGTGAGCAAAATACCAAGGCTATAGCCTTACTGTTTGGCCAAAAATGCCTCATTTTCATCACTTTTCAATCTGTAATCATAATCAAGCAATTTCAAATTTGGTCATTTGTCAGCAAAATACCAAGGCTATAGCCTTACTTTTTGGCCAAAAATGCCTCATTTTCATCACTTTTCAATCTGCAATCAAAATCAATCAAGTTCAAATTTGGTCATTTTTCAGCAAAATACCAAGGCTATAGCCTTACTGTTTGGCCAAAAATGCCTCATTGTCATCACTTTTCAATCTGCAATCAAAATCAATCAATTTCAAATTTGGTTATTTTTGAGGAAAATACCAAGGCCATAGCCTTGCGTGTTGGCCTAAAATGCCTCATGTTCATCACTTTTCAATCTGCAATCAAAATCAATCAATTTCAAATTTGGTCAGTTTTGAGCAAAATACCAAGGCTATAGCCTTATTGTTTGGCCAAAAATGCCTCATTTTCATCACTTTTCAATCTGCAATCAAAATCAATCAATTTCAGATTTGGTCAGTTTTGAGCAAAATACCAAGGCTATAGACTTACGTTTTGGCCAAAAATGCCTCATTGTCATCACTTTTCAATCTGCAATCAAAATCAATCAATTTCAAATTTGGTTAGTTTTGAGCAAAATTCCAAGGTCATAGCCTTACGATTTGGCCTAAAATGCCTCAATTTCATCACTTTTCAATCTGCAATCAAAATCAATCAATTTCAAATTAGGTCATTTTTCAGCAAAATACCAAGGCTATAGCCTTACTGTTTGGCCAAAAATGCCTCATTGTCATGACTGTTCAATCTGCAATCAAAATCAATCAATTTCAAATTTGGTCAATTTTGAGCAAAATAACAAGGCTATAGCCTTACTGTTTGGCCAAAAATGCCTCATTTTCATCACTTTTCAATCTGCAATCAAAATCAATCAATTTCAGATTTGGTCAGTTTTGAGCAAAATACCAAGGCTATAGACTTACGTTTTGGCCAAAAATGCCTCATTGTCATCACTTTTCAATCTGCAATCAAAATCAATCAATTTCAAATTTGGTTATTTTTGAGGAAAATACCAAGGCCATAGCCTTACGTGTTGGCCTAAAATGCCTCATTTTCATCACTTTTCAATCTGCAATCAAAATCAATCAATTTCAAATTTGGTCATTTGTCAGCAAACTACCAAGGCTATAGCCTTACTCTTTGGCCAAAAATGCCTCATTTTCATCACTTTTCAATCTGCAATCAAAATCAATCAATTTCAAATTTGGTCAGTTGTGAGCAAAATACCAAGGCTATAGCCCTACCTTGTGGCCAAAATGCCTCATGGTCATCACGTGTCAATCTGCAATCAAAATCAATCAATTTCAAATTTGGTCACTTTTGAGCAAAATACCATGGGTCTAGCCTTACTTTGTGGCCTAAAATGCCTCATTTTCATCACTTTTCAATCTGCAATCAAAATCAATCAATTTCAAATTTGGTCATTTGTGAGCAAAATACCAAGGCTATAGCCTTACTGTTTGGCCAAAAATGCCTCATTTTCATCACTTTTCAATCTGTAATCATAATCAAGCAATTTCAAATTTCGTCATGTTTGAGCAAAATACCAAGGCTTCAGCCTTACTGTTTGGCCAAAAATGCCTCATTTTCATCACTTTTCAATCTGCAATCAAAATCAATCAATGTCAAATGTTGTCAATTGTGAGCAAAATACCAAGGCTATAGCCTTACTTTTTGTCCAAAAATGCCTCATTTTCATCACTTTTCAATCTGCAATCAAAATCAATCAATTTCAAATTTGGTCATTCTTGAGCAAAATACCAAGGCTATAGCCTTACTGTTTGGCCAAAAATGCCTCATTTTCATCACTTTTCAATCTGCAATCAAAATCAATCAATTTCAAATTTGGTTAGTTTTGAGCAAAATACCAAGGCCATAGCCTTACGATTTGGCCTAAAATGCCTCATTTTCATCACTTTTCAATCTGCAATCAAAATAAATCAATTTCAAATTTGGTCATTTGTCAGCAAAATACCAAGACTATAGCCTTACTTTTTGGCCAAAAATGCCTCATTTTCATCACTTTTCAATCTGCAATCAAAATCAATCAATTTCAAATTTGGTCAATTTTGAGCAAAATACCAAGGCCATAGCCTTACGTGTTGGCCTAAAATGCCTCATTTTCATCACTTTTCAATCTGCAATCAAAATCAATCAATTTCAAATTTGGTCATTTGTGAGCAAAATACCAAGGCTATAGCCTTACTGTTTGGCCAAAAATGCCTCATTTTCATCACTTTTCAATCTGTAATCATAATCAAGCAATTTCAAATTTGGTCATTTGTCAGCAAAATACCAAGGCTATAGCCTTACTTTTTGGCCAAAAATGCCTCATTTTCATCACTTTTCAATCTGCAATCAAAATCAATCAAGTTCAAATTTGGTCATTTTTCAGCAAAATACCAAGGCTATAGCCTTACTGTTTGGCCAAAAATGCCTCATTGTCATCACTTTTCAATCTGCAATCAAAATCAATCAATTTCAAATTTGGTTATTTTTGAGGAAAATACCAAGGCCATAGCCTTGCGTGTTGGCCTAAAATGCCTCATGTTCATCACTTTTCAATCTGCAATCAAAATCAATCAATTTCAAATTTGGTCAGTTTTGAGCAAAATACCAAGGCTATAGCCTTATTGTTTGGCCAAAAATGCCTCATTTTCATCACGTTTCAATCTGCAATCAAAATCAATCAATTTCAAATTTGGTTATTTTTGAGCAAAATACCAAGGCCATAGCCTTACGTGTTGGCCTAAAATGCCTCATTTTCATCACTTTTCAATCTGCAATCAAACTCAATCAATTTTAAATTTGGTCAGTTTTGAGCAAAATACCAAGGCTATAGCCTTACTTTTTGGCCAAAAATGCCTCATTTTCATCACTTTTCAATCTGTAATCAAAATCAATCAAGTTCAAATTTGGTCAGTTTTGAGCAAAATACCAAGGCTATAGCCCTACCTTGTGGCCAAAATGCCTCATGTTCATCACTTTTCAATCTGCAATCAAAATCAATCAATTTCAAATTTGGTCAGTGTTGAGCAAAATACCAAGGTCATAGCCTTACGATTTGGCCTAAAATGCCTCATTTTCATCACTTTTCAATCTGCAATCAAAATCAATCAATTTCAAATTAGGTCATTTTTCAGCAAAATACCAAGGCTATAGCCTTACTTTTTGGCCAAAAATGCCTCATTGTCATGACTGTTCAATCTGCAATCAAAATCAATCAATTTCAAATTTGGTCAATTTTGAGCAAAATACCAAGGCTATAGCCTTATTGTTTGGCCAAAAATGCCTCATTTTCAGCACGTTTCAATCTGCAATCAAAATCAATCAATTTCAAATTTGGTTATTTTTGAGCAAAATACCAAGGCCATAGCCTTACGTGTTGGCCTAAAATGCCTCATTTTCATCACTTTTCAATCTGCAATCAAAATCAATCAATTTCAAATTTGGTCATTTGTCAGCAAAATACCAAGGCTATAGCCTTACTGTTTGGCCAAAAATGCCTCATTTTCATCACTTTTCAATCTGCAATCAAAATCAATCAATTTCAAATTTGGTTATTGTTGAGCAAAATACCAAGGCCATAGCCTTACGTGTTGGCCTAAAATGCCTCATTTTCATCACTTTTCAATCTGGAATCAAAATCAATCAATTTCAAATTTGGTCATTTTTGAGCAAAATACCAAGGCTATAGCCTTACTTTTTGGGCAAAAATGCCTCATTGTCATCACTTTTCAATCTGCAATCAAAATCAATCAATTTCAAATTTGGTCATTTTTGAGCAAAATACCAAGGCTATAGCCTTACTGTTTGGCCAAAAATGCCTCATTTTCATCACTTTTCAATCTGCAATCAAAATCAATCAATTTCAAATTTGGTTAGTTTTGAGCAAAATACCAAGGCCATAGCCTTACGATTTGGCCTAAAATGCCTCATTTTCATCACTTTTCAATCTGCAATCAAAATAAATCAATTTCAAATGTGGTCATTTGTCAGCAAAATACCAAGGCTATAGCCTTACTTTTTGGCCAAAAATGCCTCATTTTCATCACTTTTCAATCTGCAATCAAAATCAATCAAGTTCAAATTTGGTCATTTTTGAGCAAAATACCAAGGCTATAGCCTTACTTTTTGGCCAAAAATGCCTCATTTTCATCACTTTTCAATCTGCAATCAAAATCAATCAATTTCAAATTTGGTTAGTTTTGAGCAAAATACCAAGGTCATAGCCTTACGATTTGGCCTAAAATGCCTCATTTTCATCACTTTTCAATCTGCAATCAAAATCAATCAATTTCAAATTAGGTCATTTTTCAGCAAAATACCAAGGCTATAGCCTTACTTTTTGGCCAAAAATGCCTCATTGTCATGACTGTTCAATCTGCAATCAAAATCAATCAATTTCAAATTTGGTCAATTTTGAGCAAAATACCAAGGCTATAGCCTTATTGTTTGGCCAAAAATGCCTCATTTTCAGCACGTTTCAATCTGCAATCAAAATCAATCAATTTCAAATTTGGTTATTTTTGAGCAAAATACCAAGGCCATAGCCTTACGTGTTGGCCTAAAATGCCTCATTTTCATCACTTTTCAATCTGCAATCAAAATCAATCAATTTCAAATTTGGTCATTTGTCAGCAAAATACCAAGGCTATAGCCTTACTTTTTGGCCAAAAATGCCTCATTTTCATCACTTTTCAATCTGCAATCAAAATCAATCAAGTTCAAATTTGGTCATTTTTGAGCAAAATACCAAGGCTATAGCCTTACTGTTTGGCCAAAAATGCCTCATTTTCATCACTTTTCAATCTGCAATCAAAATCAATCAATTTCAAATTTGGTTAGTTTTGAGCAAAATACCAAGGTCATAGCCTTACGATTTGGCCTAAAATGCCTCATTTTCATCACTTTTCAATCTGCAATCAAAATCAATCAATTTCAAATTAGGTCATTTTTCAGCAAAATACCAAGGCTATAGCCTTACTTTTTGGCCAAAAATGCCTCATTGTCATGACTGTTCAATCTGCAATCAAAATCAATCAATTTCAAATTTGGTCAATTTTGAGCAAAATACCAAGGCTATAGCCTTATTGTTTGGCCAAAAATGCCTCATTTTCAGCACGTTTCAATCTGCAATCAAAATCAATCAATTTCAAATTTGGTTATTTTTGAGCAAAATACCAAGGCCATAGCCTTACGTGTTGGCCTAAAATGCCTCATTTTCATCACTTTTCAATCTGCAATCAAAATCAATCAATTTCAAATTTGGTCATTTGTCAGCAAAATACCAAGGCTATAGCCTTACTGTTTGGCCAAAAATGCCTCATTTTCATCACTTTTCAATCTGCAATCAAAATCAATCAATTTCAAATTTGGTTATTGTTGAGCAAAATACCAAGGCCATAGCCTTACGTGTTGGCCTAAAATGCCTCATTTTCATCACTTTTCAATCTGCAATCAAAATCAATCAATTTCAAATTTGGTCATTTTTGAGCAAAATACCAAGGCTATAGCCTTACTTTTTGGGCAAAAATGCCTCATTGTCATCACTTTTCAATCTGCAATCAAAATCAATCAATTTCAAATTTGGTCATTTTTGAGCAAAATACCAAGGCTATAGCCTTACTGTTTGGCCAAAAATGCCTCATTTTCATCACTTTTCAATCTGCAATCAAAATCAATCAATTTCAAATTTGGTTAGTTTTGAGCAAAATACCAAGGCCATAGCCTTACGATTTGGCCTAAAATGCCTCATTTTCATCACTTTTCAATCTGCAATCAAAATAAATCAATTTCAAATTTGGTCATTTGTCAGCAAAATACCAAGGCTATAGCCTTACTTTTTGGCCAAAAATGCCTCATTTTCATCACTTTTCAATCTGCAATCAAAATCAATCAAGTTCAAATTTGGTCATGTTTGAGCAAAATACCAAGGCTATAGCCTTACTTTTTGGCCAAAAATGCCTCATTTTCATCACTTTTCAATCTGGAATCAAAATCAATCAATTTCAAATTTGGTTAGTTTTGAGCAAAATACCAAGGTCATAGCCTTACGATTTGGCCTAAAATGCCTCATTTTCATCACTTTTCAATCTGCAATCAAAATCAATCAATTTCAAATTAGGTCATTTTTCAGCAAAATACCAAGGCTATAGCCTTACTTTTTGGCCAAAAATGCCTCATTGTCATGACTGTTCAATCTGCAATCAAAATCAATCAATTTCAAATTTGGTCAATTTTGAGCAAAATACCAAGGCTATAGCCTTATTGTTTGGCCAAAAATGCCTCATTTTCATCACTTTTCAATCTGCAATCAAAATCAATCAATTTCAAATTTGGTCAGTTTTGAGCAAAGTACCAAGGCCATAGCCTTACGTGTTGGCCTAAAATGCCTCATTTTCATCACTTTTCAATCTGCAATCAAAATCAATCAATTTCAAATTTGGTCATTTGTCAGCAAAATACCAAGGCTATAGCCTTACTGTTTGGCCAAAAATGCCTCATTTTCATCACTTTTCAATCTGCAATCAAAATCAATCAATTTCAAATTTGGTTATTGTTGAGCAAAATACCAAGGCCATAGCCTTACGTGTTGGCCTAAAATGCCTCATTTTCATCACTTTTCAATCTGCAATCAAAATCAATCAATTTCAAATTTGGTCATTTTTGAGCAAAATACCAAGGCTATAGCCTTACTTTTTGGGCAAAAATGCCTCATTGTCATCACTTTTCAATCTGCAATCAAAATCAATCAATTTCAAATTTGGTCATTTTTGAGCTAAATACCAAGGCTATAGCCTTACTGTTTGGCCAAAAATGCCTCATTTTCATCACTTTTCAATCTGCAATCAAAATCAATCAATTTCAAATTTGGTTATTTTTGAGGAAAATACCAAGGCTATAGCCTTACGTTTTGGGCTAAAATGCCTCATTTTCATCACTTTTCAATCTGCAATCAAAATCAATCAATTTCAAATTTGGTCATTTTTGAGCAAAATACCAAGGCTATAGCCTTACTTTTTGGCCAAAAATGCCTCATTGTCATCACTTTTCAATCTGCAATCAAAATCAATCAATTTCAAATTTGGTTATTGTTGAGCAAAATACCAAGGCCATAGCCCTACGTGTTGGCCTAAAATGCCTCATTTTCATCACTTTTCAATCTGCAATCAAAATCAATCAATTTCAAATTTGGTCATTTTTGAGCAAAATACCAAGGCTATAGCCTTACTTTTTGGGCAAAAATGCCTCATTGTCATCACTTTTCAATCTGCAATCAAAATCAATCAATTTCAAATTTGGTCATTTTTGAGCTAAATACCAAGGCTATAGCCTTACTGTTTGGCCAAAAATGCCTCATTTTCATCACTTTTCAATCTGCAATCAAAATCAATCAATTTCAAATTTGGTTATTTTTGAGGAAAATACCAAGGCTATAGCCTTACGTTTTGGGCTAAAATGCCTCATTGTCATCACTTTTCAATCTGCAATCAAAATAAATCAATTTCAAATTTGGTCATTTGTCAGCGAAATACCAAGGCTATAGCCTTACTTTTTGGCCAAAAATGCCTCATTTTCATCACTTTTCAATCTGCAATCAAAATCAATCAAGTTCAAATTTGGTCATTTTTGAGCAAAATACCAAGGCTATAGCCTTACTTTTTGGCCAAAAATGCCTCATTTTCATCACTTTTCAATCTGCAATCAAAATCAATCAATTTCAAATTTGGTTAGTTTTGAGCAAAATGCCAAGGTCATAGCCTTACGATTTGGCCTAAAATGCCTCATTTTCATCACTTTTCAATCTGCAATCAAAATCAATCAATTTCAAATTAGGTCATTTTTCAGCAAAATACCAAGGCTATAGCCTTACTTTTTGGCCAAAAATGCCTCATTGTCATGACTGTTCAATCTGCAATCAAAATCAATCAATTTCAAATTTGGTCAATTTTGAGCAAAATACCAAGGCTATAGCCTTACTGTTTGGCCAAAAATGCCTCATTTTCATCACTTTTCAATCTGCAATCAAAATCAATCAATTTCAGATTTGGTCAGTTTTGAGCAAAATACCAAGGCTATAGACTTACGTTTTGGCCAAAAATGCCTCATTTTCATCACTTTTCAATCTGCAATCAAAATCAATCAATTTCAAATTTGGTTATTTTTGAGGAAAATACCAAGGCCATAGCCTTACGTGTTGGCCTAAAATGCCTCATGTTCATCACTTTTCAATCTGCAATCAAAATCAATCAAGTTCAAATTTGGTCATTTTTGAGCAAAATACCAAGGCTATAGCCTTACTTTTTGGCCAAAAATGCCTCATTTTCATCACTTTTCAATCTGCAATCAAAATCAATCAATTTCAAATTTGGTTAGTTTTGAGCAAAATGCCAAGGTCATAGCCTTACGATTTGGCCTAAAATGCCTCATTTTCATCACTTTTCAATCTGCAATCAAAATCAATCAATTTCAAATTAGGTCATTTTTCAGCAAAATACCAAGGCTATAGCCTTACTTTTTGGCCAAAAATGCCTCATTGTCATGACTGTTCAATCTGCAATCAAAATCAATCAATTTCAAATTTGGTCAATTTTGAGCAAAATACCAAGGCTATAGCCTTACTGTTTGGCCAAAAATGCCTCATTTTCATCACTTTTCAATCTGCAATCAAAATCAATCAATTTCAGATTTGGTCAGTTTTGAGCAAAATACCATGGCTATAGACTTACGTTTTGGCCAAAAATGCCTCATTTTCATCACTTTTCAATCTGCAATCAAAATCAATCAATTTCAAATTTGGTTATTTTTGAGGAAAATACCAAGGCCATAGCCTTACGTGTTGGCCTAAAATGCCTCATGTTCATCACTTTTCAATCTGCAATCAAAATCAATCAATTTCAAATTTGGTCAGTTTTGAGCAAAATACCAAGGCTATAGCCTTATTGTTTGGCCAAAAATGCCTCATTTTCATCACTTCTCAATCTGCAATCAAAATCAATCAATTTCAAATTTGGTTATTTTTGAGCAAAATACCAAGGCCATAGCCTTACGTGTTGGCCTAAAATGCCTCATTTTCATCACTTTTCAATCTGCAATCAAAATCAATCAATTTCAAATTTGGTCATTTGTCAGCAAAATACCAAGGCTATAGCCTTACTGTTTGGCCAAAAATGCCTCATTTTCATCACTTTTCAATCTGCAATCAAAATCAATCAATTTCAAATTTGGTTATTGTTGAGCAAAATACCAAGGCCATAGCCTTACGTGTTGGCCTAAAATGCCTCATTTTCATCACTTTTCAATCTGCAATCAAAATCAATCAATTTCAAATTTGGTCATTTTTGAGCAAAATACCAAGGCTATAGCCTTACTTTTTGGGCAAAAATGCCTCATTGTCAGCACTTTTCAATCTGCAATCAAAATCAATCAATTTCAAATTTGGTCATTTTTGAGCTAAATACCAAGGCTATAGCCTTACTTTGTGGCCAAAAATGCCTCATTTTCATCACTTTTCAATCTGCAATCAAAATCAATCAATTTCAAATTTGGTTATTTTTGAGGAAAATACCAAGGCCATAGCCTTACGTTTTGGGCTAAAATGCCTCATTTTCATCACTTTTCAATCTGCAATCAAAATCAATCAATTTCAAATTTGGTCTTTTTTGAGCAAAATACCAAGGCTATAGCCTTACTTTTTGGCCAAAAATGCCTCATTGTCATCACTTTTCAATCTGCAATCAAAATCAATCAATTTCAAATTTGGTTATTTTTGAGGAAAATACCAAGGCCATAGCCTTACGTGTTGGCCTAAAATGCCTCATGTTCATCACTTTTCAATCTGCAATCAAAATCAATCAATTTCAAATTTGGTCAGTTTTGAGCAAAATACCAAGGCTATAGCCTTATTGTTTGGCCAAAAATGCCTCATTTTCATCACGTTTCAATCTGCAATCAAAATCAATCAATTTCAAATTTGGTTATTTTTGAGCAAAATACCAAGGCCATAGCCTTACGTGTTGGCCTAAAATGCCTCATTTTCATCACTTTTCAATCTGCAATCAAAATCAATCAATTTCAAATTTGGTCATTTGTCAGCAAAATACCAAGGCTATAGCCTTACTGTTTGGCCAAAAATGCCTCATTTTCATCACTTTTCAATCTGCAATCAAAATCAATCAATTTCAAATTTGGTTATTGTTGAGCAAAATACCAAGGCCATAGCCTTACGTGTTGGCCTAAAATGCCTCATTTTCATCACTTTTCAATCTGCAATCAAAATCAATCAATTTCAAATTTGGTCATTTTTGAGCAAAATACCAAGGCTATAGCCTTACTTTTTGGGCAAAAATGCCTCATTGTCATCACTTTTCAATCTGCAATCAAAATCAATCAATTTCAAATTTGGTCATTTGTCAGCAAAATACCAAGGCTATAGCCTTACTGTTTGGCCAAAAATGCCTCATTTTCATCACTTTTCAATCTGCAATCAAAATCAATCAATTTCAAATTTGGTTATTGTTGAGCAAAATACCAAGGCCATAGCCTTACGTGTTGGCCTAAAATGCCTCATTTTCATCACTTTTCAATCTGCAATCAAAATCAATCAATTTCAGTTTGGTCATTTTTGAGCAAAATACCAAGGCTATAGCCTTACTTTTTGGGCAAAAATGCCTCATTGTCATCACTTTTCAATCTGCAATCAAAATCAATCAATTTCAAATTTGGTCATTTTTGAGCTAAATACCAAGGCTATAGCCTTACTGTTTGGCCAAAAATGCCTCATTTTCATCACTTTTCAATCTGCAATCAAAATCAATCAATTTCAAATTTGGTTATTTTTGAGGAAAATACCAAGGCGATAGCCTTACGTTTTGGGCTAAAATGCCTCATTTTCATCACTTTTCAATCTGCAATCAAAATCAATCAATTTCAAATTTGGTCATTTTTGAGCAAAATACCAAGGCTATAGCCTTACTTTTTGGCCAAAAATGCCTCATTGTCATCACTTTTCAATCTGCAATCAAAATCAATCAATTTCAAATTTGGTTATTGTTGAGCAAAATACCAAGGCCATAGCCCTACGTGTTGGCCTAAAATGCCTCATTTTCATCACTTTTCAATCTGCAATCAAAATCAATCAATTTCAAATTTGGTCATTTTTGAGCAAAGTACCAAGGCTATAGCCTTACTTTTTGGGCTAAAATGCCTCATTGTCATCACTTTTCAATCTGCAATCAAAATCAATCAATTTCAAATTTGGTCATTTTTGAGCTAAATACCAAGGCTATAGCCTTACTGTTTGGCCAAAAATGCCTCATTTTCATCACTTTTCAATCTGCAATCAAAATCAATCAATGTCAAATTTGGTTATTTTTGAGGAAAATACCAAGGCCATAGCCTTACGTTTTGGGCTAAAATGCCTCATTTTCATCACTTTTCAATCTGCAATCAAAATCAATCAATTTCAAATTTGGTCATTTTTGAGCTAAATACCAAGGCTATAGCCTTACTGTTTGGCCAAAAATGCCTCATTTTCATCACTTTTCAATCTGCAATCAAAATCAATCAATTTCAAATTTGGTTATTTTTGAGGAAAATACCAAGGCCATAGCCTTACGTTTTGGGCTAAAATGCCTCATTTTCATCACTTTTCAATCTGCAATCAAAATCAATCAATTTCAAATTTGGTCATTTTTGAGCAAAATACCAAGGCTATAGCCTTACTTTTTGGCCAAAAATGCCTCATTGTCATCACTTTTCAATCTGCAATCAAAATCAATCAATTTCAAATTTGGTTATTTGTGAGGAAAATACCAAGGCCATAGCCTTACGTTTTGGCCTAAAATGCCTCATTTTCATCACTTTTCAATCTGCAATCAAAATCAATCAATTTCAAATTTGGTCATTTTTGAGCAAAATACCAAGACTATAGCCTTACTTTTTGGCCAAAAATGCCTCATTTTCATCACTTTTCAATCTGCAATCAAAATCAATCAATTTCAAATTTGGTTAGTTTTGAGCAAAATACCAAGGCCATAGCCTTACGTTTTGGCCTAAAATGCCTCATGTTCATCACTGTTCAATCTGCAATCAAAATCAATCAATTTCAAATTTGGTCATTTTTCAGCAAAATACCAAGGCTATAGCCTTACTTTTTGGCCAAACATGCCTCATTGTCATGACTGTTCAATCTGCAATCAAAATCAATCAATTTCAAATTTGGTCAATTTTGAGCAAAATACCAAGGCTATAGCCTTACTGTTTGGCCAAAAATGCCTCATTTTCATCACTTTTCAATCTGCAATCAAAATCAATCAAGTATAAAGGTGGCATAAATCGTCAAAGTTATTAGTCTTAAGTCTAGTAGACTTTGGTGTAAGGTGATAAGGTAGAAAAGAGTGATCCCAAACATGATGAATGAATTCGTCTGTAACATAGTGAATAGCGTGAATGAAAAGAGTCCCTATGAAAAGAATCATCTAAGTGAATTAGGATGTAATATTAGCACTCCGTGTGAAGCTTGTAATTTCTCTGAAATTACTGAGGAAGAAATCGTACGTGCTAGCCTTAGCTTCAAAACGTCTTTCGGATCAGAAATATTCAATAGCTCCAGTGTCTTCATAAAAACTGCAGCTCCTTTCATTGGTAAGTATTTAGCTTACATTTTCAATCACTCGCTAGTTAAGGGCCAATTTCTTAATATCTGGAAAATGGCCAGGATAGTAGCAATTTACATTAAAGGGTCATCAGACGAAAGATCAAAGTATAGCCCTATCTCCGTTTTACCGGTCCTCTCATGTCTTGTTGAAAAGCTAGTATACAATCAGCTATATAAATATCATGATAGACACAGATTTCTCTACAAACATCAGTCTGGCTTCAGATCTATTCACTCTGTTGTGATATGTTTATTATCAAACACATGCAAATGGTATCTGAGCCTAGATGATAAAAAATATACAGGCATGGTTGTTGTTGACTTGAACAAGGCATTCGATACAATGGACCACGATATTCTAGCTAAAAAGCTACCTTTATGGTGTTCGAAATACGGAGCTGAAATGGTTCCATTTCATATTTAAACGACAGACAACAATTACGTAAAGTTAATGGTATATCTCCTAATGTGCAGTATATTAAACGCGGTGCACCACAGGGGTCTTGTCTAAGACACAGAATAGGGAATAGGCAGAAGGGAAACTCTATTGTTCGAAAGTGGGCGCGTTGTGCGAGCGCATGCGCAACATGAAATCGAGGTTTACCAAGTAAAAAGTTTCTGAGGAGTAGGAATTTGTATGGCGATCTGGTGAATTGAGTGGTCAAAACCTTCACAATGTCTTGCGAGAAGCGTTCTAGATCGAACTCGACAGTGTACTGCTCAGCAATAAACTGCAGCAATAATAAGAAGTCTAATCCTGAACTCAGTTTTCACTACTTTCCGTCGGATTTCCACAGGTAAGCTGTCAGTGCATTCAGTAGTAGGCACGCTGTGATATTTTTCAATCGTTTCTTCTCCGTTATTGCACTAGAGTTTGAGTTGGCTCAATAATAACACTTTAATGAACTATAGAACTGATTTTATTTTTAGGTGCAAACTGTGGCTACAGAACTGCCGAAGACTAGATTTGCTTGATAAGACGCCATCTTACTTAAGGAAGAATTCTTAAGGAAGGACTTTAAAATAAATTGATAAGGCACTTGACTGGAGATTGCCACGAAAGATGCATACCATGCAAAGTTCCCGCATTTTGCACACCCCTAAGAACTTAGTCTGAGAGTCCATTTTGCTTTAACGCATGGCGATTATGAAACTGTATCTGAAACGAGGTTTACCAAGTTCCATTGTTCTCTGAGCGTCCACTAAACAACA
The DNA here is from genome assembly GCA_964019165.1 of Mastigias papua. Lineage (NCBI taxonomy): Eukaryota > Metazoa > Cnidaria > Scyphozoa > Rhizostomeae > Mastigiidae > Mastigias > Mastigias papua. Next base: position 3,197,746 of record OZ025272.1, read on the forward strand.
AAGGAGCAGCGCTAAGTTTCCCTTCTGCCTATTCCCTATTCTGTGTCTAAGATATCTGTTGTTCCTGTTACTTATTAATGACATGCCACTTTCACTTCATGACTCAAAAGTGACTATGTATGCAGATGGAGGTGGTGTGCAGCCTCGTTTACATGGAGGAACCGCTAGGTATGATAAAAATTGATCTTTACATTAAAAATGGAACTATAAAGTACATCAATAGATGTAGATTTGGCAATTCAGGGATGCCTGCTTTAGAAATAGGATATAAAATCGACAATAAGGGTCCGTAATCTTTCGTTTCATGAGTTTTTGTTTGCAGAGGTTTACTAGGGTAATTTTGTCGGCAGTACTGACAAATCACGTGAAGGTTCAGAGCCAAGATCGTAACAAGGAACAGAGATATTTCTTCGTCTTGATGTTTATGTTAACGGCATATTTTCATGTATTAAAGTTGAGAAATATCTAGTGATATATCTTAACTTCCACTGGATATGTCTTAACTTTCACTAGACATATCTTAACTTAAATACATGAAAATATGTCGTTAATGTAAACATCAAGAAGAAGAAATGTTTTTGTTCCTTGTTACGATCTTGGCTCTGACGTTTATCCTAAAGCTGCGTTTCCCAACAAGCAAATCACCTGACTATGATACAAATGTGATATGGTAGATACTGTACTGTAGCATTCTGAATAAGTCACATTTAACGACTTCCTCTTCGACCGTATAAGGAGTTACGTTGGGACGCTTCGACGGGTCTGTAATAAAACATAATCTGTGAAAAATCTGTTGGTACTACAGAACTTTACTACAGCACGAAAAAGCGGCACCATGCTTTAGGCATACTTTATACATACTTAGGTATGCCTAAAACATGGTGCCGCTTTTTCGTGCTATAGTGAAAGACATAATCTCTTTGTCTTACTTTCAAAATATCAGTGAATTGTGATGTGATGCTCAAGAGGATGTGTGCAATTATCTACTCGAGGTTGAATCAACAGGAAAGGAACTAATAGGTGAGTTTAGGGACAGGTTTTCAAAGAAATCACCCAGCGTATTTTGTACACAGTAAAAGATGGAAGCAACTATTTTCTTGCATTTTGACATGGAGTTAAGAGTGTGTCCTACACAAGAATTGGCTTTATGCACAGCAGAATATGATGGCGTAAAGACCACATGGTATATTTGATCAGTACTTTCCAGTGGTGGTAGCTTGTGAAAAGACAAGCACCACAATAACTACTTGAGGTAGGGTGAGAAGAATCGCTAGAAGATTGAATCTTATGCACCTCGAAAAAAGGCATATTAAGTTTTTGCTGGATTTCAACTTTATTTTTGACAAGTTAAATTCTGTGCTGATGTAAATTGAATTCATTTGACAGATTTGTCTGTGTTATGTGATAGACCTTTAAGTTAGTGATACTGACTTGTGAAGGTGAGATATCTCTTTGGAACAAAGTGCTCATTACAGAAATGTGCTGTGGATCAGAGAAAAATGAAAAACTCTGAAAAGCACCATCCGCAAAAGAATCTGTGCTGGGGGGGGGGGAGGCAATGAAAGACGGAAATTTATAAAGAAGATAAATAACAGAGGAAAGATGAAAGATCATGTGGAACATAGGAAATGATTGATTTTATTGCTAAGCACGATTAGAGTGCTGGTGGACTTCAATGGAAAGATGAACACTTTGTCTTTTGCAGAGGACTCAAAATCAGAAAAGATATTTGAATAGGGTGGGATAGCAGATCACAGGCTGATATCCATTGACATAGCCCATAGACTGGCTATCTGCAAGGAGGTAGGTAAATAAATAGATAGAAAACAGTTGACAAAACAGGCAGAAAGATAGGTTAGGTGGGAATCTTCCTAACTAAATCCTAAAGGCATCATATTCAAAAGCCTGAAGCATTCAATGTCTTATCTGACATCAAAAGATAGAAATGATTGGCGTATCAAGCAAGCAATAAAAGGAGTGAGATGTAGAAGAAAAGCATGAAAAGCAGCTGTAATTTCAAAGTACGACATACATCAATCAAACGAACCATATTAGATAAAGAATCTGTGTGCTAGATTCCAGCCCTACTAAAACCTTCAAACAGACTTCGAAGGAAATGTAATTGTTACGTCAAAAAGATCAAACTTTCTAAATAACTGTTACGTCAAATTGAACAATTCTTTAAATTCAACACTCCAATCGAGTCTTCACTTTTCTTCGAACGTTCAAAGTAAAGATGTTTAGAAGACTGTTTCGTCGTTCGGAAATTAAAACAGCCGATGGCATTAACCCTTGGCATCTCCCAAGGTTCCATCGTGCTGTATATATGCAGAAACTTGCTAAGATGAGGCGATTATTGAGAGATAAAGAAATCAATATCAACAAACTGGATCGCAAAGGAAGGTTAGTTGAGTTCATAGCATGGTATCGCTTACCTTTGAGGTGATTGTGTCCTCGTGAGTAATGAAGAGTCTTTTGGAGGGATATATTAGCTTGGATACTAAGAATCATTGCAAAACATCACTGGTACCAGGCAATACTTCATTGTTCTTGCCTTTCTGTAAATAAAAGGATACAACAGGAGAGGAAATTCGGATAGTTTATGTTTGCAATTAATACTTCTAAAATCTTTCACTTCTACATTTCAAGAAATGCATTGCTTTAGCACTTCTACACTACCTTCTTTGATGTATGTAATATCATATCGTATACTCTTGAATTTGCTCCTTGACAGGACTGCAATGCACTATGGGTGCCTATCTGGAGCCAAAGAAGCAATCGAGCTTCTCTTCATGTCACGCAGTGAAATGCACATATTGTGCGATCTACAGGGACAAAGTCCAGTGTACTATGTAAGTACCATTTCCTACGCTATAGTATGAGCTCAAAGTTTGTACATTTATTGTTAAAGAGCTCAAAGTCTAGTTTGATTTTAGTAGAAAATAAATATGCAAAAGTCATTTAACTGGCAAAAATTGCTAGCAGCAAGAACGATGAGTATTACATCCCCAGAAAAACCAACACACACACACACACACACACACACACACACACACACACACACACACACACACACACACACACACACACAACACATCACACAACACATCACACAACACATCACACAACACATCACACAACACATCACACAACACATCACACAACACATCACACATCACACAGTACACATCAAACAACACACAGCACACAACACATAACAGTGCGTGTTTGTGCACGTCTGCTATAAAAAAAGGCAAGTGTTTTTGATGTTACTATCTAAATCGGTGTGTTACGTATTAATAAGCAATTTTTCTATATTGAAGGCAATTGTAAATGGACATCTTGATATTGTCAAAATATTCTACTCCATTCGCTATGATTTCAACGAGAGTGATGTTTATGGAGTAACACCTTTACACTACTCCATTAACAAGAGACAACAAGCCATAGCTGAATTTCTGGTAAAACATGTGGAGATTGACCTTGATGCAGAAGATGAGGTAAGTTTTTATATATACTTGAACAAATGCAATCATAAGAATTTCTGGAACAGAAATTATCAACTCTATCTTAGTCAAGTAGCCATAGTTAGAATTAGGAATTAGGGAAATAACAACGAACAAAAACTAGATAGGAGAGTTTGAAAAGGAAACTCAGAGTAATATTAAAGGACTTACGAAGTTTCTGAATGAGATCAATGCACCCAACATTAAATAGAATAAATAAAAAAGTCGATACATGTAAAGACAAAGAAGAATTGCACATTGAATCTGTGGAAGTATACTTATGTGTGTACTTATAATATACTTATGTGGCATTAAAAACCTTCGTGATAATGAACAAAAGAAGAGTCGCAAAGTGAACGCAACACTAGAAAGCAACAATTACAGCTATTAGAGCAACTGAAACAATATTACACATCATTCTCCATTTTAGAACGCATCCACTGCACTACATTTAGCAGTACATGAAAATCTTGTTCGCATTGTGCAGCTATTGATAGAGGCCGGAGCAGCAGTTGATAAACAAGACAAAATTGGAAGGTAAGCAATTGCAGCATTATGAAAAATACACTTTATTTTATGCTAACGATCTGGTATGTTGGATATGCTACTATATCACTGAAGCATTTGTCTTGTTTATATTACTCTGTGTTCAGACTGAGACACCATGGAGCATGTGCATGTAATAAAAGTCCTCCCTTTGCATTGACTAAAATACTATTGAATGGTAGTTGAGAGGCAAATATTTGAAAATTCATCTTTTGTTTTCACATGTTGCTACTTGTTGCTTTGAAAGCCCATTATACAAGAAAACTCTTTTCGAAAATGATCGGTAGCTTGTCCTTCTTGCACTATCATAATCAGCATCGTTCAACAGGACCCCGCTAATACTGGCAGTAGAAGAATGCATGGTAGAGTGTGTCACTATTCTAATAGAATGTGGAGCAAGTCTTGAAATTAAAGATTGCCGTGGTCTCAATGCAGAGACAATGGCGGAATTTAATGAAAACGAGATGTAAGTACTGATTGATATCTACTGAAAATAAAATTTAGCACTTTGGGAGTCTGATAGTGTAAATGAGGACCTCACCTAACGAACATAAGTATAAACAACGAAGTTTAATCTGGAACCATGAAAGCTCTGCTTTAATACCCATGATATCAAACTTTACTCTGATATGTGTATGTATAATAATGGTATTGGGTTGCTAGGATGAAAGTCTTTGCCAGTGCTCTTTGATATAATCTCAAATGCAAGTACTTCTTGGTAGAGATTTGGTAATCTGGAACCGAAGGATGTTCAAACCGGCTTCTTGGACTCTCAAATCAATTAGAAAGGCACTTCCTTCCTACCCTTGATCAGCAAGAAAGTAGGACATTATCGTCAGACCTACTTGATAAATTTTTGATCACAGAATTCTGTCTCTTGATATAGTTATTTATTATCAAATATATATATATATATATATATATATATATATATATATATATATATATATATATATATATATATATATATATATATATATATATATATATATATATATATATATATATTTGATTTACTATTGATTTTCAGTTTACTTCAGAAACTTCATGATGCACGTTTACGACTGCTTTTACATTGCCCATCGGACGTCTTGAGTAAGTCGGAGTGTATTATTTTGTTGTTAAACCTGATTTGAGACCTGCATAATATGAATAGATCTTATTAGCTTTACAATCTGAGATTTTAAATCGCGAAGACATATTGTGAGATACCTCAGCATTCTGTTACTATCATGTTGTACAATCGTCTGTGTCAGACTATTCTTCAATGCAACGTGAATAGGAAGAAAAGTTCTTTACTTTCCTTATCTTATAGGTGCATCAGAGATCATGAGTACAATAGACATTGATCCTAGAGAATCTGAAGAAGAAGATGTTGAAACCAATTTAAGAATTCTAAACAGGAAGATACAGTTCAGTGGGTCACCTAACTATCATGCAGGAACTGAGGAGCATAAATATAATTGTTCCACTGGTTTAGAAATGATGGCCAAAAATGAGAGTTTCATCTTCCACAGAGTCGAAGAAAAGGCATCACTAGCAATTGAGCCAATCCCAGACCCGATGCTGGTTCCAGAACCCCCAATAGAGATGAAAGAGATACTCCCTAAGACAACTCAGAGCCAGATTACGGAAACCAAGATTAACTTGAAGTCACCAGACAGCTGTGACAATAACTCTTCAGGCGAATTAAAGAATGTGAGCACAGAAGATGACTACCTGCTCCATCACGGCGAAGATGAAGTTTCACTGGTAATTAAGAGAATCCTAGACAAGATCCAGTTCCTGACAGAAGTGAGAGATGTAAGTAAGCAAAGTGAAGACGAGCATGACTCCATTTCCTATCAGATCCAAGAAGAAACACCAATAGCAACTGAACAAGCCCGAAACCTGAATCAGGTTTCAACAGAAGTGAAGAAGATGCTTCATGAGGCAACTCGGAACGCAGGTACTAAGGCCAAAATTCATCTTACAGCACCAGAGAGTTGTGACAGTAACTGTTCTAGTGAGCAAACAAGTGTGGACACAAAAGATGACATCATCTGTCAAAGGACCAAAGAGGGATCGCCACTAAATATTGAGCAGGGCCCAGTACATCCCAAAGCCAAAGAAAGTTCAGTCATGGAGATCTCCTATCATACTGATTGCAAAACACAGGAGGCTGAGATCCCATCAGTCATCGAAGGCAAGTTCCCTGAGATAACTGAAAAACCAAATATTGAGACCCATATTGATGCAATAGTACCAGAGGGCTGTGAAGGTATCTGTTCTAATGCAGTAAGGACTGCAGTCACTGACTCTAAACTAAATGACAATAGAGATGAAGGTTTTCTTGTGATTGATCCAACTCCAGGGTTTATTCAATCAATCATGGTTGCTTTCGATCATGTCGAATGCCATAAACAAACGATGTCAAGTGAAGAATCAAAACCGGATGATCAAGAGATGCTGCACACCTGTCAAACTAATAAGGAGCTCGAAGGGTGCATAAATCAATTTGATGTCAATGCAGTAAAGGAGGAGATCATTTCCCTTAATGATGAAGTCCAAATCGACAAAGTAAAATTTTTAATGAAGAACCAGAGAGTGCTGCAATTTAAACTAGACAAAGATCTACGAGTCAAATTTGCAGAGAAGAAAGGGCAGTTAGAGAAAGAGCTCACCCAAACAAGAATAAATCTCCATTATCAAATTGAAAAGAATCTTAGATTGGAATTCAGAGATGAACTGAGGGAAAGAGTAGTCATGAAGTTTGAGCAGATTCAGAAAGACTTCAATGAGTTAAAAAAACAACATGTGACAATGGTGGTGGAAAGACAAAAGTCTGTTGGAAGTGATGATAGTAATGGATGTGAAAGACACGAACAAAAATCAAATTGTGATATTGTAAGCATCTAATACCCATAATAGCAATACGAGATGTTTCATATCTTTAACGTATAGCTTTCAACAGTCTACTTGAAGGATATTTTTCCTACTATAATAAGTTTGATTAACATCAAATAAATGTTAACCAACTGAGTCATGACTAGTTTAAATACTGTTTTGGATACTAACTTTTACAAGAAACAACTAATATCTTTCATCCATTAGATCAAGGATTTTCAGAAAAATGCAGAAGAGTTGAGAATCAAGATATCATTAGAAAACCATAAGTCAATGAACAAACTTGTTGAACAAAATGCTGATAGTTGGTGTCAGGAACAAATGAGAAGAAAAATGGCACTCAAGGATGAACTGAAAGAGAAAGTAATTTCTATGCTTGAAAATGAGCGGAAGGAGAGTTTGCTTTTAAGGAAAGAAAACGAAGAATTGCAAACAGCAAACTCAAAACTTGTAGAAGAAAAATTGAATCAGAAGGTAATTGTGAAAGAGCATATGGATTGTAACGCAAAGGTAACTGCATGCATAAACTATGTTCTTTAAAGGTTTTCATGTAATGGTTCTTGAAGATATGGAATCCTTAACATGGACTGAGTATTGTCTTTTCCTCTTGATTTAATTCACCAAGTGAAGAATTTCCAACAAAAACATAATAAGTATATTACTCCTTTCCTTATCAGTCTATATTCTATTTAGCTATATAAAAGCTAAGCCTTTAAAAATCTACGATTATGTAATTTTTTCTAATAAGATAAGAAATTTTCCTATAAAATGGCTGTAAAAGGGAATTCTCGCCCTCCCCAAGTCCCCTGCATCTACCCCACTGTCTATTTACCTACTTGAGATAATACAGAAAAATACAGTTATTTATTCTAGCAATATCTTCTTAGGCTCAGTCAACATTTTCAATGGTATATTTAGAGCTAACGCTAATGACACATTAAAGAGCGCAGAAGACAACACAAGAAAACAGCAAAGTTGATTGGTCAACTTTCACGCTAAATTATGCTAGTTCTGTCTTATATCTCTTTATAATAACAGCATCCCTTACACCCAAACAATGTGGAGTGGTATGAGTGCCAATCTCCAAGCCCTATGAGTGAAGGCAATCGTATCTTATAACCTCGACACTTATTAATAAGTAAACTATGAAGTCGTTGTGATGAAAAATTGATCTTCTTTAGCTTGCACATGCAGAAATGGTTATTGGGGAGCTAAAGAAAGAGATAGAGAAGGGTAAATCCAGAATTTTGCTTCATAATGAGAAAGTGAAGAAGATTGAGTTTAAAAACGAGTTGATGGAAAGAATTGCTTTAAAGAATGAGAGAATACACAATGAAGTAATCAGAATGAAACAAGAGATAGAGATAAGTAACCAAGAAAAAGTCAAATACTTGACAGATATCGAGAAGAAAAATGAAGTCTTGAAACAGTACAAAGTGAGGGTAAGCATAAGATTCTGTAAATCACTAAAGATGACTTGGAATGCAAAACCTTCCACTTATAACTACATTGTAACGTTACTAAAAGTAGAATGTTTGATATCCGGACAGCTTTCTGACGTCAATGAGAAGTTTGATGATATATTATATTGCAATGTTGATGAACACGTAAAAGTATCAAGAATTTTTAACTCTTGTTGGCACAACCATAAAATCTCATATCTCTACACAATGACTGCATAAATTCTCATATCTAAATAATAATGATAGATCAAGCTTACATGTCAATTTTAACATTAACTATTAACTGGAGACTCTAATTAACTTTCTTTACTTATTCAATAGATTGCACTTTTATGTTATAGATAATGGAGTCAGAAAGCTGTGTTAATAAGATGAAAGCAAAGCTCTTTGAATTTGAGAGAACTCGTGAATGCTTGAAAATACTACGTGAGGATGCAAAACGCACTAGAGAGCACTACAAGGAGCTTACTAAATCAAATGCACAGCTTCAGAAAGATCTCCAATTATCTATTGAGAGAAATCAAACTTTGAGAGTGGAGAATAACCAATTAAGAGACATAGAAAAACCAAAAATGTTACTGCTGCCTAACAAATGTGATCAGATAGTCTCTGGCAGCAACAGTGTAGAGTGGAAATCAGCAGCCGATAGCAGTAGTATTTCACCATTGGAAGCAAGTGGTGATTTTGCAAGAACATTTGAGCTAAGGATGACAAATCAACAATGTAGAAAAGGAGCTATTCCTAGACGCCAGAAAAGTGAAGGAAATCAGAGAGAACTAAATCATGGCAAATTGGAAATCGTAGATGACAATGACTATAAATCTCAAAACGACTTGTTGAATTTAGATGATGCAGAGTACTTAGATTGCAAAGGAGGCCATGACATTGCAGCTAAGAAACATGGCTATGAGCTCTATAATCCCGAGGAATATGCCACATCGTCTGAAATAGACTTGAAAGAACAACCGAGTAAAAGGGGTTTTGCATATCAGGAGAGATATGATAGAGAAAATGACTGGAAGCTGCAAGGTAGGCCAATTAACACTATTACAATAAACAAATAAAGGTCATTGACTTGTACTGTTAATGATTCCTAATAAGTAATTGGCGCCAAATTACACATAGTGTTTACAATCTATGATGCAAGACCTGTCTATTATGCTAGGTTTCAAAACCGATTGCCGAAAGTTCAATATGCTGGTGATTAACTGTCCATACCTATTGAGTTATTGTACACGGAATAAACTTTAAGCTTGAATTATACATCCCTCTTTCATTGAAAATCCATTGAGACAGTGCTCTGTAATAATGGAGGTCTTAACATCTTTTTCTGTGCAGCCATAATTAGCCAAGCAAGACACATCTCACAATTTGAAGAGGCACAACTTTGCAACAATAGACTGCTACGAAGAAATTCAAACCTTTCAACTGAAAATCAGGAATTATATCAACAAGTTGATGATCTAACAAATGAAATCAAAACTCTACGAGGCATGCTACTAGAGTCCTGTGAAGATTTTAAGTCAAAATCAGGAAGAAGGTTATCTCCAATGAATCATGGAAAAGATGAATTAATGCTCGAGCTTGCCAGTGTTTGTGAAGAGAACAAGAAGCTGCATATTCAGATAGAGAAACTCACATCTGCACTAGAATTAAAAGAGAAAGAATCCAAATCAATGAATACAGAACTGACTTTACTGAGGGATAACATTAAAGAGCATGTCACGATAGAGCATACCTTGGGTACAATATCAAAGTATTTAGATGAATCTCTAGTGCACACAGACAGTCCCGGGTCAAAGAGAAGCGATGAACCTTATACTTCCTTAACCTCTGATGATAGTGTATGCACTTCTGTTAACTCCATTAACATTGAAACAGGGAATGGTGTACTAGGAGAACTAGTACACAAAGGAAATGAATCAACAATGATTACAACTAATGAAGATAGCAGCATTGACGACTCATTGGTTCTAGGAGAGGATCTTAAACAAAATGATTCTGGTCGGTCGCTTGGCTACTCTAAAGCAGATGAATCCATACCTAAAAACGTTAAGATTAGATCATTCCAGGAGAGGTTAGACGCATTAATGCAGTCAAATGCCAAGCTCTTGGGGGAGAAAATAGAAATGGAAAAGTACGTGGAAGAAACAGTGGCTGAGAATGAATCATTGAATGCTCAGGTCTCTGAGGTATGTTATCACACATAGATAGGCAAATATTCTGCTGCCCAAATCTAAAGGAGTACGAAATAGTGTTGATGAAGTTTGTATTTTCTTGCATATGAGTGTCAAACACTCAGAATATCTACTGGAAACGAAAAAGTTAAGGAACAGCAAGGAATAGACTAAAAGTTTCTATGTTGTCAGTCCCCCTGAAGTGACACATGAAAGTGGACCCATTGCGAAGTTTGCAAAAGTTCTCTTTATAACCCTAGTAACACAAGTCAAAGTATATAGCATTTAATATCTTTGATATTATGAATTAATATAACTATCATAGAACTTGTTCACAGTATTAATGTCGATGCTTGACATGTCATATGTGGATTTATCATAATAAATTCACAAACGTAGGGAACAATTAGCAACAGCAAATGCTTTAATTAGTCATCACTTGAATGTCAATTTGAAAATATCTGACATCCTATGCTTCACATCCACTTCCCTAATAAGAAAGCATTAGTTAAAGTTTCATTTCTCCAACAGCAACTCCAATGGAAGCAAGAAGAATATAATTTCTACTGGAACCAATTCAATGCATAAGAAGATGGCCAGCTAAAGAGTACTATTCAAAGCATTAAATTATCGAACTCTAATTGAATTGTTTTAATTTTCTTGTTATTTGGTTCATTTTTATAACTAATCAATTATCTACATTCATGTGTGTCTTTGTAGCCTCTTTCCTTATATATATCGGCTTTGATAATATTCAACAAAGTGACAGATTCCCCCCCAAACACGTCTTATCTTCAGAAGGGAGCTCTGTCTCTCAATGGCACTCCTGTGCCACTCCAAGGCAACTTGCTATTGGGGTAGCGTATAGCATTATGGAGCTCTATCTGGGCTATCTGCCGTCCACGGAACACGCAGTTACTCGATAATTCGGAACAAGGCAGTTAATACATTATGTTGGAAGCATATGCAGGTGCAACAGAAACCGTGTGTACAGAGAATGTGCATAAGATGGGCATACGGCTATGACGTTTCTTTAGAAATGTTGTTGTAGTACACATTAAGGAAACTTATCTGCAAACTAACGAGGGGCATGGCTGAGTCAAAGATCTTGAGCCGAATAGCCTAGAATCAGGGACGATGCCACGAAGTGATAACCGAGGACTGATGAACTCGCTTAGTGGCAGAGAAGGACGGACTATGGTAGGTTCGAAGACTAAGGAAAAAGTTTTAATGTTTGCTCTCTAAGCACGTGAAAAAAGATGTCTCCTAGATTAATATTTGGATGAATAGTGTATATCAATACAAAATTTCTGCCAGGTAAGAATACTCAAAAAAGCAAAAGAGGCTCAGCAAGGCACAGCAAATATGAAAAAGTGGCAAAAGCAGCATAATTACGATAAAGATATCATTATGACAACTTTTGCCGATAATCTAAAAAACTAATCCTTCGGCACGTCCTCCCTGGTCTGAATAGAATAAAGAAAAATATACAATTTATAATGAAGTGGAGGAAAACAGTAGGAATTCAACAGGGTTCTGAAAACGCGTATTAATTATCAATGTTTAGAGAAACACGTGGCAATTTTTAATAGCGTAGTGGAAAATGTAGTTATCATTATCTCCTTCATATGTTCTATAGGAATGTGATTGTGTATATTACTTATATAAGTGCATTGGGGATGGCTAACAATAATCTTGATAAATCAATTTTTTTTTTTTTTTTTGTTTTTTTATTCAATCAAAAAACTTAAACAAAATACAACTTAATTTATTTGCACCATGCAGTGGGAAAGGACATATAGTCATCTGGTCCCTACTGCAATGGTGCTCACAATTCAACAAAATTTAAATAGCCAATAATAAGTTAGTCACACATTAGATGTCTGAAAAATAACAATTTAGTCATGAAGATAAGCAAAATTCGACAGTTCGGGATGCCCAAAAAATATAGATGACGGAAATTTCAAGTGACATCTAATGTGTGACAAGCTTACTCAAAATCAATGATTAGATAAACAAAATACAAGGCTAAAATGGGTAGGGCGCTGCTGGTAGCTTATTCGGTTTACTCAAGCCTTCCAGTTGACAAAATGAATGATATTGTTGCCTCCAAAATCAACTTGTTTGCAATATTGTTGAAACGAGGATTGCCAAAAAGGAGTAGTTCACACAGGGCCTCAGAGTTAAGATTATCGAGCTCAAGTCCTGGGATTTCTGAAAGCTGATCAAAGAGATCGTTTCGCATCTGGTCATACAAGGGGCAATGCAGGAGGAAATGCTCATTGTCCTCGATGCCTGTATTGCACGTACAGATTGGACTCAAAGATTCAAAATTGTGGCGAAACTTGTGCTCCCCTAGGGGACTGAATCTAACCCTGAGTTTAGTTAAGCATCTCACACCGCGTGTGTCGCAAATTTCATATAATGGTTTCTTTACTGGTCTTATCTTCTTGAGCAGCTTGCTTTTAAATTCACCTAACGTATTTGACTCACGAATATCTTTTGCTAACGCATTCCATTCAAGGAGGACATTTTGGAAATATGTGTTTGAAAAACGATTGGTTCGGCAGACAGCTGCATCATATTCATTTACATTTCTTAGAGAATATGAAATTTCTCGAGTAGCAGGAATTTCATCAAACAGGTACTCCGGTTGGCGATTTTTACGCAAGTTATAGAAATGGCACAGCCGCCTAAACCACCTTCTATGATACAAATCCTCCCATCCTAATTCATCATAGAGCCTTTGCCTACTTGTACCTCTCCATGCACCAGTTATAGCAAGAGCTGCAGAGTACTGCGTTTGTTCAAGTCTTTTTGTGGCATCAAGGGTCGTGTGTGGATCATATTTATGATAAATGATATCACCATAATCAAGATGGGGTCTGATATAAAGTTTATAGATTTGGTCAAGTATAGTGCGTGAAACATACTTAGCCAGAAATTTTATCATCCCTATCCCCTTTCTTGCCTTAATAATTGCCTCTCGAATATGACTCTTGAAGTCTAATTTTTCATCTAGGATCATACCAAGATGCTTATGTTCTGTTTTTCTAACAATCTCTTCGCTACCAAGACTGAGAGGTGGATGCTGAGGTTTTACCTTTTTTGTGGAAAAAATAACCTCTTCTGTCTTCTGAGCATTAAATTGCATTTTCCATTGCCACGCCCACAGTCTAATACGTTCAAGATCACGATTTAACTCTAAAGCTGTTCTTGCCTCACCTCTAACAACTTGAAACAGTGATGTGTCATCAGCAAAAAGCTTGATGTCACAATTAACATTTTCAACTATGTCGTTTATATAGATTAAGAATAAAAGAGGACCGAGAACAGACCCTTGTGGAACTCCCGATGTTATGGTTTCCCAGTTGGAACATTTCCCATTTAAGACAACTCTTTGTCTCCGATTGACTAGGAAACTTCGCATTAGAGCTAATAGTTTACTTGATATTCCACTACTTTCAAGCTTATACTGAAGACCATCATGCCACACTTTATCAAATGCTTTGGAAAAATCCAAAAAGATAGAACGAGTTTCTAAACTAGGAACGCTCTCAAATGCACAGTATATCTTATGAGTTATTGCCAAATGCTGGTTGATAGTTGAGTCACCTGGGCGAAAACCAGATTGATTGGGAGTTAAAAAGCCGTTACCACAAAAGTGCTTGTATATAGCATCAAAAATGACTTTCTCAAATCAAATCAAATCAATAAATCAAATTCTTCTTTACTTCTTACGAAAATCCGAATTTGTAAGGGATTCAGTAAATTCGGACATTCATTAACTCGGACTGATTTTCCCATCTCCCTTGAGAGTACTACTTGGCGGGATTCTATTGTATATGCACAACTGCATCTTTCAAAGGAAGAAATGAGATAAATCAAAAGCATGAAACAGCCAATCTTAACTTAAAAATTAGCAGGAAACACTGTCTCTAGGAATAGGAGCATCATTTCTGTATGCTAAAAACAGTGTTTAATAAAAACAGCAAAATTGTTATCAATTCTCCCTTCAAATCAGGGCAGCAATGGTATTTCGAGGGAAATTTGGCGCATTCTCTACCTCTAATGCGCTTCATCAAACTCATCAAAGATATTTTTTGGGTGGAAAGTAGGATAAAATGTAAACATATAGGCAAATTGGAAAGCATTGTAATAATGGGAAAGCTGTAACTGCAAAGAAAGTGACAGAGCAATTCAAGATTATTTGAATTGTAACAGCCTTAAGAATATATTCATAGTGCTCACCTAGCTACAAATGAAATGCATAATGCTATATCGAATTGCATATTGGAAACGAGAAGCCTGCTTTACCGGCACAGCTGTATTTGGTATTGCAACTTCTGATATTCACAGGATGATTTTGACAGCACATAGCCAAGGTGGATATATATTAGGAGGTTGTTGGATAACCGAACACGAAGAATATTCTAACAGTATGCATTTACTCTTTAAACACCACAATTAGTTTAGCAGATTTACCAGAGAGAATGATTTTATGACAGTATAAAGAGATATGTAGGAAGCAAGAGGGGGATCGGAAAGGGAGCGAAGACTCAACAGGGTTTTGTCAAGCACATTTGCTATTGCTGTAACTTATAGGCAACACCCAAGCAATTCACAACTGTGTTTTGTACCAATCTAGTTTAGTATACCAATCTACTTAAGAGATTTGTGATCTTAAGAATACTAACAAGGAAATTACACAAAATTTTACGCTGCAGTTGAGAGACGCAAATCATGAACTGAAAACTTGAGAAAAAGTCAATGTATATCAGGAACGTGAAGAGCAGATGACAGAAATACAAAAAAGAATTACTATTTGAAGGTGGAAAATGGAAAATTACAGAAGTGCATGGAAGACGATTCATTAATTAAAGTCGAAAACAAAGATCCAAACAAAATTAGAAATTAAAGTAAATGAATGCATAAGCCATAAAACGGTCCACAAGGACAAGTTGAAGCTGGAAGGTTCAATCCAAGAACAAGCAAAAATATTGAAGATATAAGCGGTGAAATACGGGGAATCAGATCTTGTTCGCATTCAAAGGCTAGTGTGGAGAAATGACACCTGTAATGCCACAACTGGATTAAATTTGACATAAATTATTTGTGCTAAACCTATCAATTAGCGATTTTTACTTAGAAATATTGCAGAGATCAGGGACCCTTCTTTCCAAGGCAGTTTTCACTGCAAAACTGTGCTGTGAATCAAAGGAGGATGAAGAACTCAAAAAAGGTACGATTGGACTATAAATGAATGTTGCTTAGAGGTGATTGAAAGACGGCAATTCATAAGCAGGACAAAGAGCAGAGGAAAGATGAAAGAGTTACGTGGAAACAAGAAGTGAATGGCCTTAGAGCCAGACAACACCCAAGACTTCTTAGATTTCAATGGTAAGAGATCACTCTCCTCCTGCAACAGAACGCACAAACACATGAATAAATATTTCAGTCGTAAGCTAGGGAATCTATGGCACATTTCAGTTTTAAATGGCCATGAGCTGGTCATATCAAATGTGAGGTATAAAAATATAGATAGATGACAATTTATTAGGTTGGCAAAACAGATTGGTTGGGTGGGAAGCCTCTCAATCTAACTATGTCATCAAAAGAAAAGTATTGAAAGCTTTTGGCATTCAGTGTCCAATCTGACTTTGAATGAAAAAACTTTTGCTAGATAAGCCACCATTAAAAGCAGCAAGTTGCTCAATGCTGTTATGAAAACAATGGCATCTTACATATTATACAGCAACTCCTCGGTTACTTTATCAATTGGAAAATTATCACTTTTAACTGCAAAGTATACATATAAACCATATAACTGCTTTTAGCTAATGCAGTTAAGTGCTAGTTCCCAGCTCTCCTAAATACTATCAACAGACTGAGGAAGAAAATTAACTGTTACGTCAAATTAAAATCATTGTTATGTGACTGTTACGTCAAATTAACCAAACCCTTTTAAATTCAACTCGACGCTTGAGTCTGTTCACTTTTCTTCGGAATACATTCAAAGTAAAGATGTTTAGAAGACTGTTTCGTCGTTCGGAAATTAAAACAGCCGATGGCATTAACCCTTGGCATCTTCCAAGGTTCCATCGTGCTGTATATATGCAGAAACTCGATAAGGTTAGACGCTTATTGAGAGACAAAGAAATCAACATCAACAAACTGGATCGCAAAGGAAGGTTAGTTGAGATCATCACATGTTATCGCTTATCCTTGAGATGAATTTGTCCTCACAGAAAACATTTGAAAGATCTTTCAAGTATGCCATTCCAGAAATCCATTGCTTTATGACTACCTTTGTAGCTCTTTCTAATATTTTTATATCATATCTTATCTGATTCCTTTGACCTTGTTTCGTTACAGAACTGCAATGCACTACGGGTGCCTATCTGGAGCCAAAGAAGCAGTTGAGCTTCTCTTTATGTCACGCAGTAAAATGCACATATTGGGTGATCTACAAGGACAAAGCCCTGTTTACTATGTAGGTACCAATTCCAACACTAAAGTATGAAAAACTTCAGTCATTGCTTTTTAAGGAGCTCAAAACACTGTTTAAATGTAGTTGATAATCATTTACAAACAATCATTTAGCAGACATAAGAGACTTGTAACAAGTTCAAAGCAAAGGTTAAGTAGTGGTAATGTAATAGTTGTAATTAGTGGCAGCTCGTTTGTGTCATAAAAGGCAACGTTTACTTTTGATAGCATTATCAATTACCAGTAGCATATATATCATATATATATTGATAGTACCAATCAGCAATTTTCTGTATTGAAGGCAATCATAAATGGACATCTTGATATTGTCAAAGTATTCTACTCCATTCGCTATAATTTCAACGAAAATGATGTTTATGGAGTAACACCATTACACTACTCCATTAACAAGAGACAACAAGCCATAGCTGAATTTCTGGTAAAACATGCGGATATTGACCTTGATGCAGAAGATGAGGTTAGTTTATAAAACACGCTTCACAATTTATCATGTGCAATCAATAAACCGTCTAGAACAGAACTGGGCAGAATAACTAAACTAGTAAAATAGCCATTCTTCGAAGTAGGGATTCAAGATCTAATATGAACGTAAAGTAAGGTAATAAGTGGCTGGGAAATTTTTCCGCATAACATCCGAGTGAATAGTAGGGATTCACAAGTTGGTGAGTCAGATTATTTCACCCAACATTAGAAAGAGTACATATAAGAATGAATATATTTAAAGACAAAGAAGAATTGCAAACTTAATCAGTAGGAAGGAAATAGGAATAGCAATACAAATTGTCGTATGGCGCAATAACAACTGTAATTACAATCAATGGAAAACATTGACTACACAATACACTACTGGTAACAAATACAGGTATTTGTACCACTGGGATAATATGGCATATCATTCTTGATTCTAGAATGCATCCACTGCTCTGCATTTAGCAGTACATGAAAATCTCGTTCGAATTGTACAGCTACTGACGGAGGCTGGAGCAGCAGTTGATAAACAAGACAAAATTGGAAGGCAAGCAATTGCAACATTGTAATAAGCATTTAATTGTATCGAAAAGTACTGGTATAGTGCATATGATAATAGATCACTGAAGCATTTCATTCCATACTCCAAGTTCAGATGGAAAAGAGTACATGGAGCAAATGAAAAAATCTTAACAATAGTAAAATGATATCAAAAGGTAGTATAGAGACAAAATAGTTTGAAATCAAATCTTTTATTGTCATTTGTTGATAATTATGGCTTTTAAATTACAGTAAGGTAGCACAGCTTAATTGCAACTTATTGATTGCTCGTCCGTATTGCATTGTCATAATCAGTATCGTTCAACAGGACCCCACTAATATTGGCAGTGGAAGAATGCATGGTAGAGTGTGTCACTGTGCTAATAGAGTGCGGAGCAAGTCTTGAAATTAAAGATTGCCGCGGTCTCAATGCAGAGAAAATGGCGGAGTTCAATGAAAACGAAATGTAAGTATTGATTGCTATCTACTGATCATTGCGTTTAGCACTTTGGGACTCTTATAGTGCAAAACAGAACCTCACCTAATGTACATAAGTTTAAATCGTACAATCTGGTCCGGAAACAGATCTCTGATATATGATGTGCTAAAATGTGATCTCTGGTATATAGTCATGAAATGAAGCTTTACTCTGATATCTGTATGCCAAATAGTGATATTGTATGCTAAGATGAAAGTATTTGCTAGAGCTAATTCACAGCTATCCAAGTTAATCAAATGATCTGATGAAAGAAATGTTTCTAGAAGGCAAAAATGTTCAATCTCGCCTCTTAGAGGAATAACTCAGATCAATAGCACACTTCCCTCCTACCCCATTCTATTTCGGTTAGAGAGTTCAACAAATTCATCAGGTCTACTGGATACATTCTGATGCAATTATGAAGTATCAAATGCATATATTTGATCTAATGTTCTATTTCAGTTTACTTCAGACACTTCATGATGCACGCTTACGACTTCTTTCACATTGCCTTTCTGACGTCTTGAGTAAGTTGGAGTATATTATTTTGTTGTTAAACTTGCTTTGAAAGCCGCTTTGCAAGGTATGAATAGATTCTACTAGCTTTAAAACCGAAGATTTCAAATAACAAACAAATATAATAAGATAACTCAGCATTCTGTTACTATCATGTTCGCCAATTGTCTGTTTCAGACTATTCTTCAATGCAACGTAAATGGAAAGAAAAGTACTTTACTTTCCTTATCTTATAGGTGCATCAGAGATCATGAGTAAAATAGACATTGATCCTAGAGAATCTGAAGAAGAAGATGACGAGAACAATTTAAAAGCTCTAGCATCGCTTCAATCGTCAACAGAGCCAATTAGCAACTTTGATGAATGCCAAGAGATGTCAAATAGGGAAACACAATTCAGTGGATCAAATCACGGTCACATAGCACTAGGGTGCTTTAACTACAACTGCTCTGCTGGTTTAGAAATTATGATCAAGAGTGAAAGCTTCACTTTCCACAATGGCGAAGAAGAGGTATCACTAGGAAATGAGCCAAGCCAAGACATTACATTGTTTCAAAATGAAGTGAAAGAGATGTTCCTCTACACAACTCACAACCAAATTAGTGGGACCACAATTGATCTGAAAGCAAAACAAGATTGCGATAGTAACCATTCTGATGAAATAAAAGAACACACCGAAGATGAATTAATTGTCCACAAGGGCAAAGATGAAGTATCACTAGGAAATGAGCCAAGCCAAGACATTACATTGTTTCAAAATAAAGTGAAAGAGATGTTCCTCTACACAACTCAGAATCAAATCAGTGGGAACACAATTGATCTGAAAGCAAAACAAGATTGCGATAGTAACCATTCTGATGAAATAAAAGAACACACCGAAGATGAATTAATTGTCCACAAGGGCAAAGATGAAGTATCACTGACGAGGGAGCAAATCCCATCAGTAATGAAAGACAATTTCTTTGATAGATCTGAAGTATCAACCATTAAGACCCAAATTGGTGATATGGTACCAAATGGCTGCAAAGATATCTTTCCTACAGCGATAAAGATTGTGCTAACAGCATATGACTCAAACCTCAGTGACATTGCACGTAGAGGCTCGGTAGTGATTGAGCCAATTGCACTCTTAAATTGTCATCTATCCATTCAAGCATTTACTCAAAAGGAATGCTATATACAAACAATGTCAAGTGAAGAATCAACGCCGGATGATCTAGAGAGCCTGTCCAACATTCAAGCAAATAAAGAGGTTGAAGGTAGCAATAGTCAATTTGATGTCAAGGCAGATATTATCTCTCTTAGCGATAAGGTCCAAAACAACAAATTACAGTTGGTAATGATGAACCAGCGAGCGCTAAAAAGTAAACTAGGAAAAAACCTGAAAGTCACAATAGTGAAGAGAGAGAAGATTGTGGAAGCGATCATGCAAAAAGGAGTACATCTGCAATATCAAATCGAGATAAATTATGAATTAGAAGTTATGGATGAACTGAGGGATAAAGTACTCTTGAAGTTTGAGCAGATACAGAAATATTCCAATTGGGTAAGGAAAGACGATATAATGGAGAGACCAAAGTTCATTGGAAATGGTGATGCTAATGGATATGAAAGAGATGAACAAAACTCAAACGTAAATATTATAAGCAATTAATAACAATAGTACATTACGAATCTTTTCATATCTTTAAAGTATAGCTTTGAAGTGTCAACTAAATTGTTACGCTTCCTAGTATAATCGGTTTGATCTACTTGAAACAATGTCCAGCACATTGAATCATGATTAGTTCAAATATAACATTTGATACCAATTACACAACTTACAACAAATATCCTTCATTTACTAGATCAAGGATTCTCAGAAGTATGCAGAGGGTTGGAGAGTCAAGATAGCACTAGACAAACATAAGTCATTCATCGAAATGATTGAGCAAAGTGCTGATGTTTGGTATCAAGAACAAATGAGAAGAAAAATGACACTCAAAGATGAACTGAAAGAGAAAGTAATTTCAATGTGTGAAATTGCTGCTAAGGAGAGTGTACTTCTAAGGAAAGAAAGCGTAGAATTGCAAAAAGAAAACTCAAAACTCGTAAAGGAAAGAATAAATCAGAGCACAATTGTCAAAGAGTATATGGATTGTAAAGCGAAGGTAAATTTAAGTATAAATTATGCGCCTAGAAGTCATTCGATAGTGTTCTCGAAGACATTAAATCCTCAATATGGATTGAGTATTGTCTTTACATCTCTATGTAACTTCATATAGATCGACGTGCATTGGCATATATAGAAAAATTTATACGAAAGGAAAGAAATAAACACTTTTCAATAAAAACATAATAAGGATACCAGTTCATTCTTTATCAATCTATACACTATTTAGTTACATAAATGGAAGTCCTTTCAAGATCAACCATTGCGTTATTTTTCAGACAAGTTAAGAAATTGTCCTACAAAATGGCAGTATAGCTATGGAAGGGCTTCGTCGCCCGACTCGAACCTCCTATTTCTAACCTTCTGTATATGTACCAACATCAGAAAACGCAACAAAATATACTACAGGCATTTGTTCCAGCAACATCTTTTTAAGCATCATCCAATACTTCCAGTGGTATATTTAGATCTGAAGCTAATGACAAATAAAATAGCACAGGAAGCAATACATTAAATAGCAAACTTGATTTGCTAATTTCTATTCTAGATTATGCTAGTTCTAAGATGCCACAACGACAAACGTTGTTTATGTGTTGTTAAAACAAAATCATCCCTTAGATTCCAAACATGCAGAGTAGTATGTGTACTAACATCCAAACACTTACAGTAACCCTAATTTTACACTCAATATTTATAACTTTAGCATGAAGTCACTGTGATGAAATATCTATCTTCTTTAGCTTGCACATGCAGAGTTGCTTACTGGTGAGTTAAAGAAAGAGATAGAGAAGTGCAAATCCAAACTGTTGCAAAGTGATGAGAAAGTAAAGAAGATTGAGTTCAAAAACGAGTTGATGGAAAGAATTGCTTTAAAGAATGAGAAAATGCACAATAAAGTAATCAGAATGGAACAAGAGATAGAGATAAGTAAGGAAGAAAAAGCAAAATACTTGACAGACATTAAGAAGAAAAATGAAGTTCTAAAACAGTACAAAGTGAGGGTAAGCAAAAGACTGTAAATCACTAAAGATGAAATGGAATGCAAAACCTTCGATTTATAACTACATTGTAACGTTACTATAAATAGAATGTTTGATATCTGGGCAGTTTATTGATGTTAATGAGAAGATCTACGTGATATTATATTGTAATGTTGATGAACACGTAAAAGTATCAAGAATTTTTAACTCTTGAGAGCACAACACTAACTTCTCTATATATTCAAACTCATATCTCTAAACATTGACTGTAGTAGCTGTCATATCTATATAGTAATGATTGATCAATGTTATTTTTCAATTACTAAATTATCTATGATTTGGAGACTCTAATTAACTTTCTTTACCTATTCAATAGATTGCACTTTTATGTTATAGATAATAGAGTCAGAAAACAGTGTTAATAAGATGAAAGCAAAGCTGTTTGAATTTGAGAGAACTCGTGAATGCTTGAAAATAATACGTGAGGATGCAAAACGCACTAGAGAGCACTACAAGGAGCTTACAAAATCAAATGTAAAGCTTCAAAAAGATCTCCAATTATCTATTGCGAGAAATCAAGCTTTGAAAGCAGAGAATAACAAATTAAGAGACATGGACAAACGAAAAATGTTACTGCTGCCCAACAAATGTGATCGGATAGTTTCTAGCAGCAACAGTGTAGGGTGGAAATCAGCACTGGACAGCAGCACTATTTCACCACTTGATCCAATTGATCACCTTTCTATGACAGTTGAGCCTCAGACCATGAATGCCCAATCCGGGAAAGGAGCTATTCCTAGACGCCACAGAAATGAGGGTAATCACAGGGAAAGAAAATGTGACAGACATGAACAAGAAGTCATGGAGAACTGTGAATATAACTCTCAAAATGAATTGGTCAATTTAGATGATGCTGCCAAAAGACATGAGTATGAGATCTATAGCCCAGAGGAATATGCCATTTCATCTGGAATTGACCTGAAAGAGCACTCTGGTGAGAGGAATCTTGCTTCTAAAGAGAGATATGATAGAGAAAAGGATTGGAAGTTGGAAGGTACGTTAAATAGTGCTATATGGACTGTATATTACAATTCAACAATTAATATCATAAGAGGGTGCTTGCAATGGCGTAAACTAAATCATTGTCGCCAATGGTACACCGTGGTTACTATCTAGAATGCATCACCTGTCTATTATACTATGGTATTGAAACAGGTTATCCAAAGTTTAGTGCACTAACTCTGATGAGTAACTTTCCTTACCTATAGACTTATTCTAAATATAATAACTGTGTTATCTGTTTCTTCTGTTAAGCTACTAATTATTATCAACTCCCTGTTTTGCGATTCTAATTTCGGCAGTTCTTCGTAATAGCAACACGAAACGACTTGTAGCACAGCAATTTCATTGAAGCTCAATTGAGGCAGTGCTCTGTAATAATGCAAGTCTTAACATCTTTTTCTGTGCAGCCATAATTAGCCAAGCAAGAAACATCTCACAATTTGAAGAGGTACAACTGTACAACAATAGACTGCTGCGAAGAAATTCAAACCTTTCAACTGAAAATCAGGAATTATATCAACAAGTTGATGATCTAACAAATGAAATCAAAACTCTACGAGGCATGCTGTTAGAGTCCTGTGAAGATTTTAAGTCAAAATCAGGAAGAAGGGTACCTCCAATGAATCATGGAAAAGATGAACTAATGCTCGAGCTTGCCAGTGTTTGTGAAGAGAACAAGAAGCTGCATATTCAAATAGAAAAACTCACATCTGCACTACAATTGAAAGAGAAAGAGTCCAAATCAATGAATACAGAACTGACTTTACTGAGAGAAGACACAACAGAGAATGAGAAAAAAGAGCATTCTTTGGGTACAATATCAAAGTATTTAGAAAAATCTACAGAACACAGAGGAAGTAGCTATAGAACAGAAGACAATCCTGGGTCAAGGATAAGCGTTAAACTTGGTACTTCCTTAACCTCTGATGATAGTGTATGCACTTCTGTTCACTCCAATAGCAGCGAAACATGGAATGGTGTACGAGGAGAACTAGTACACAAAGGACATGAATCAACAATGATTACAACTAATGAAGATAGCAGCATTGACGACTCATTGGTTCTAGGAGAGGATCTTCATCAAGTTGATTCTGGTCGGTCATTTGGCTATTCTAAAGAAAATGAATCTATTGCCAAGAACACAAAGATGCCATTAACTGAAAGGAAAAAACTTGAAAGCAAGAGATATTGTTTAGAAAGTTTGAATAAAAACTTGACTAAAGAGATTTGTGATCTTAAGAATACTAACGAACAAATTAGACAAGATTTTACGTTGAAGCTGAAGGATTTGCAAATCATGAACTCAAATCTTGAAAAGAAAGTCACTGAATATCAGGAACTTGAAGAGCAGATGAAAGAAATACAAGAAAAGAATTGTCGTTTGGAGATGGAAAATGGAAACTTACAGAAGTGCATGGAAGATGCTTCGTTAATTAAAGCTGAAAACAAAGAACTCAAACTGAAATTAGAAATTAAGACAAATGAATGCATAACTCATGAAACAATCCACAAGGACAAATTGAAGCTCAAATGTTCACTCAAAGAACATGTAAAAATGTTGGAGCTATTACAACATGAGAATGAAATGCTTCTAAAGAGAAATGAGAGGTTACATGAAATAGAGCATAATGATATCATGCAAAAAAGTGAAATTGAGAATTTAAAGACAGACATCTGGTGCTTGGAAAATATTGTAGAAGAGCAAGCAGACAGACAGAGAGGACTCGAACAAGAGTTAGAAGATCTGAAAGGACAGATTGAAATGAAAGAGACAGAGATTGTGGAGGTTCGTAAGGAGAACTGTGAAATTAGATCTAAAGTATTGGATATAGCGTTAGAGGTAGAAGATATGGAAAGACTAAAGAGTGAAAATGAACTTCATGAGTCAATAAGTGTGGAACAGCGTGATACAATATCTATTCTGCAGTTTCAGAAGGCTGAACTTGCAACAGAGGTTGATAGGTTGAAGTCAAGATTAGGAGGTTTAAGCAACATTCAACACAAGCACGATGAGCTGATGAATCAGTTAGAAATGTATAAAAGAATGTTTTATGATAAGGAGATTAAGTACAAAGAAGCAATAGATCTTTTAGTTGAGCTTGATACTAAGATTGATAATAAAAAAGAAGAGCTTGTAGACGCAAATAAACTTGTTGAAAAGTTATCAAAGGAGAAATGTCAGCTGATTGATGAATGCAGTAGAAATGCAGAAAGTATAGAAAGACTTAAAGGGTTACTTGCAAATAGAGGCCAAGAGAAATTGTTGCAAGACGAATAGATAATAAAGCTTCAAAAAGATGTGCTTAACTTAAGGATTGAAGTAGAATCAAATGAATCTTCTGGCAAGAATTATCATTTGCTCAGATTTGATCATGCAAAAGAAACGAATATGGGAGAGGTTGTTCCAGAGAATGAATCATTGAATGCTCAGGTCTCTGAGGTATGTTATCACATATAGATATAAATTATGGATTCCAAAGTTAAAGGAGTAATAAAATCTAAGTAGTGTTGACGAAATTTGTACTCTTCCGCATTTGAATGTCAAACACTCAGACTATCTACTGGAGACAAAAAAGTTGAGAAACGGTAAAGAATAAAATACAAGTCGCTATATCTTCAACATCCCTGAAGTGACACATGAAAATGAAGCTAGTGCAAAGCGTGCAAATGTTATTTGATAACTCTACTAACACAAATCAAACTATATAGCTTTTAATATCTTTGATATTATCAATTAATATAACTATGATAGAACTTGGACATAGTATTAATGTCGATAATTGATATGTCATATGTGGAATTATCATAATAAATTCACAAACGTAGGGAACAATTCGTAACAGCAGATGCTTTAATTAGTCATCACCTGATTGCCAATTTGAAAATGCCTGACATCCTAATCTTCATATTCCCTTCTCTAATACGAAGGCATTAGTTAAAGTTACATTTCTCCAACAGCAACTCCAATGGAAGCAAGAAGAATATAATTTCTACTGGAACCAACCCAATGCATAAGAAGATGGCCAGCTAAAGAGTACTATCCCAAAACATTAAATTATCGAACCATAATTCAATTTTTTTAATTTTCTTGTTATTTGGTTCATTTTTGTAACTAATCAATTATCTACATTCATGTGTGTCTTTGTAGCCTCTTTCTTATATATGTCGGCTTTGATAATATTCAACAAAGTGACAGACCCCAACCCTCCCAAACAGGTCTCATCCTCACAATTGAGCTCTGTCTCTCAATGGCACTCCTGTGTCACTCGAAGTTAACTCAGCACTGGGGTAGCGTATAGCATTATGGAACTCTAACTGGGCTGTCTGCCATCCAACGAATTACGCATTTACTCCATAATTCGGAGCTAGCCAGTTAATGCACTTGTGTAGAAGCATATGCGTGTGCGATACAAAGCGTATGTGCAGAGAATGTGTATCAGATGTACAAAGTATTATAAGGTTTCTTTAGAAATGTTTTTGTATTGGACGTAGAAATGATGTACAAATGAAAACTCCGATAAGTCTTACACATTGAGGAACCCTATCTGCATACCAATAGGCTCAATCGGAGGTCTTGAGACAATACGACTAGGATCGAGGACGTTGCCATGAAGTGATAACATGTGAATGATGAGCTCATTTAATGACAGAAGTAGGACGAACCTTGGTGGGTTCGAAGACGAAAGAAAACGTTATAAAGTTTGCAATGTAAGTATGTAAAAACGATGTCTACTAGACTAACATTTGGATGAGCAGTGTACGGTAATACAAATTCTTCTGCTGATAATCTGAAAAGTTAGTCCTTTGGCATACCCTTCCTTCTCTGAAAAGAATAAAGAAAAATCTAATAAAAGCAGCAGTCATTCAACAGGATATTAAAACATGTATCAATTTTCAATATTCACAGAAAGAAGGGGAAGCAGGAGCAATCGGCTTCAGCACATTCTCCTTAAGACACATGAAGCATAATCAATCCTCCCATTAAACACATGAAAATTGCAACATTTTTATAACAATATAGTGGAAAATGTAGTTATTTCTAAATCCTTGATATGGTCTTGATGAATATGATTGTGTATTGTAATTGTATAAGTACTTTGTCAATGACTAAGATAATCTTGACAAGTCAGGCTTTTTTACGCTCTCTCGAAAATCCGAATTAGTAAAGGATTCGGTAAATTCAGACAGTCATTAACTCGGACTGATTTCTCATCTTCCTTTAGAGTACCACTTGACGGGATTCTACTATATATGCATAACTACATCTTTCAAAGGAAGACATGAAATAAATTAAAATTATGCAATAACTAATTTGTAGATAAAAGAGTAGCAGGGAACACTGTCTCTAGGAATAGCTGTTTGAGTATGTGAAAAGCAGTATCTGATTAAAACAGCAATAATTGTTATTAATTCTCACTTGAAATCTAGGCAGCAATGGTATGTATAACCCCTAATGCGCTTCATCAAACTCATCAAAAATATTTTATTGGTGGAATATAGGATAAAATGTAGACACACAGGCAAACTGGAAAGCACTGTAGTAGTGGAAAAGTTGTAACTGCATAGAAAGTGGCAGAGCAGTTTAGGACTACTTGACTTGCAACAGCCATCAAATATCTCATCAAAGAATTGACATAGCTACAAATGCAATAATTAATGCTATATCTAACTGGCTATAGGAAACGAGACAAAATATTTTATAGGCACAAATGTATTTAGTATTGCTACTTCTGATATTTAAAATATGATTCTGAAAACACCTAACTTAGGTGGATATATCCTAGGAGGTTGTTGGATAACCTAATGCGAAGTCTAGTCTAGTAGCATGCAACTAATCCTTAAGCACCAAAACTAGTTCAGTACAGTTGACTGAGAGAATGATGTTATGACAGTATAAAGAGATATGTAGGAAGCAGGTCGAAAGCAGGGCAAAAATGCAAAAGAGTTATCAAGCACATCAGCTGTGTCTGTAACTTATAGGCAAAACCTAAGTAATTCACAACTGTATTTTATAACAATCTAGTTTATTTAAGTAAGCGAAGGCCAGAGAGTGTCAGGTAAAGGGCTATGGAATTTTCAAAGGTTTCGGCTTGGCATGCTTGTGGTAATTTACTGCCAAATCTGTCTCTTCTCTCAATATCACATATCACAAACACGAACATGGAAAGTGATATGGAAAACGTATGCATCGAAGGAAGGTGAATGTAAATTCAATTCTTCTTCACAATTGCTTCGAGAAATATCAACGTCTGTTTAAAGTTAGCATTTCCTACTCAAACTGTTTTGTGGTGGTTCATACCTCTGAAGTTGGTCTACACTTTCAGAGGAAACATCTGGAGGCAGTGATGTCACAACAACTATTGTGGTGCAAATAATGTCGTTAAAGTTTGGAGTTCAATATCAGAGATCATAGAAAAATGCACATTTCTTGTAATATTTGATGATTCCATGCAAATTCATCTGTTACTTTGGAAGTTCTTAACTTTTACCCAAGTAAAAAATTCTAAAATTGAGTGCAATATTTCATGTTAACCATCTATGAATTGAGATATATACTAATACAACAAAAGAACTCTGCACAACATAGACGTTTACCCTATCTTATAAAACTCACCTGCTAATGTGCATTATACACTTACATAGGCCAATGTAAATGTACTTCTGAAAACAACTAATCTCTACAAAAACACCAATGGAATAATGCAATGGTGCTTATGTGAAAAGTGACTTGAACAGCTAATTGTTGTGCATGTCAGCAGGGAACTAGATTTTGATCTCATTATAGGACAATTCCTTGTACGTGGTGAAACACGGGTAATCAGATGTTGTTTGGAATCAAAGGCTAGTTTTTGGAGAAGTGACGCATGTACTGCCTCATCTGGATTGAAGTTGACCCAATTTATTTGTGCCAAACCTAGTAATTAGCGTTTTTCATTTAGAAATATTGCAGAGATCCACAGAAGGTAGTTTTTACTGCACAACTGTGCTGTGAATCAAAGGAGAATGAAGAAATCAGAAAGGTACGATTGGACAATAAATGAATGTTGCTTCGAGGTGAACGAAATACGGCAATTCATAAACAGGAGAAATTGCACAGGAAAGATGAAAGAGTAAAGTGGAAACATGAAGTGAATGGCCTTAGAGCTAGACACTATCCAAGGGCTGGCAGATTTCAATGGAAACAGGACCCTCTGTTCTTGCGACAGAACGCACAAACACATGAATAAATATTTCAATCGTAACCTAGAGTGCCAATGGCACATTTCACGTGTAAATAGTCATAAACTGGTCAAATCAAATGTGAGGTATAAAAATATAGATAGATGGCAATCTAATAGGTTGGCAAAACAGATTGGTTGGGTGGGAAGCCTCTCAATCTAACTACGTCATCAAACGATCAAAGTATTGAAAGCATGTGGCAATCAGTGTCCAATCTGACTGAATGAAAAAACTTTTTGTTAGGAAAGCCATCATTACAAGCAGCAAGTTGCTCGATTCTGTTACGAAAAACAACGGCATCTTACATATTATACAGTAAATCATCGGTTACTTTAACAATTCGAAAAGTATCACTTTTAACTACAAAATATATATATAAACCATATAACTGCTTTTAGCTAATGCAGTTAAGTGCTAGTTCCCAGCTCTCCGAAATACTATGAACTAACTGAGGAAGGAAATAAACTGTTACGTCAAATTAAAATCATTGCTATGTGACTGTTGCGTCAAATTTACCACACCCTTTTAAATTCAACTCGACACTCGAGTCTGTTCACTTTTCTTCGAATACGTTCAAAGTAAAGATGTTTAGAAGACTGTTTCGTCGTGCGGAAATTACAACAACCGATGGTATTAACCCTTGGCATCTCCCAAGGTTCCATCGTGCTGTATATATGCAGAAACTCGATAAGGTTAGGCGCTTATTGAGAGACAAAGACATCAATATCAACAAACTGGATCGCAAAGGAAGGTTAGTTGAGATCATCACATGTTATCGCTTATCCTTCAGATGAATTTGTCCTCGTGAATGCTGAAGAGTGGTTTTGCAGAATATATTAGCTTGGATGGTTAGAATCATTGCAATGCATAACAGGTATCGGACAATACGTCGTTTGTAATCAAAGTATCATACTAAAACATCAGCAAAGGGTATTTCTCACAGAAACATTTGAAAGATCTTTCAATTATGCCATTCCAGAAATCCGTTGCTTTACGACTACCTTTGTAGTTCTTTCTAATATTTTTATATCATATCTTATCTGATTCCTTTTACCTTGTTTTGTTACAGGACTGCAATGCACTACGGGTGCCTATCTGGAGCTAAAGAAGCAGTTGAGCTTCTCTTTATGTCACGCAGTGGAATGCACATATTGAGTGATTTACAAGGACAAAGTCCTGTTTACTATGTAGGTACCACTCTCAACACATAGCATGAGAAACTTCACAGTCATTGCTTTTAAGGAGCTCAAAATCTGTTGAAATTTGGTTTAAATCCAATGAGAAAACGTCATTTAGCTGAAATAAGATGTTTGCAACAAGTTAGAAGAATCGTTTAGCTAATTTTAGACTCTCAAGTTTATTCGTGCCAGTTCGTGTGTTTTACAAAATGAAATGTATACCTTTGATAGAATTATCTAATAATAATATGATATATATGACTCAGTAATTTTCTATATTGAAGGCGATTGTAAATGGGCACCTTGATATTGTCATAATATTCTACTCGATTCGCTATAATTTCAACGAAAGTGATGTTTATGGAGTAACACCTCTGCACTACTCCATTAATAAGAGACAACAAGCCATAGCTGAATTTCTGGTAAAGCATGCGGATATTGACCTTGATGCACAAGATGAGGTAAGTTTAAAAAACAAGCTTCACAATTGATCACATGCTATGATAAAACCATTTAGAACAGAGCTGAGGAGAATATGAAAATTAATCAAATAACCATATTTTGAATTAGGAAGTCAAGAACTGATTTGAGGGGAGAGGATAATGAAAAGTAGTTAGTAAACTTTACAAATAAACATCAGACAGATTATGAGAGATTCACAAAGTTTCTGAGTTAAATTAATGTACCCAACATTATATAGAGTACATATAAAAATGGATATATGTAAATCCAAAGAAAAATTGTACATTTAATCAGTAGGCAGGATATAGGTATAGAGAATAACTATATTTATGGAGCAATAGCAAACCTTGAGGCAATCAATGGACAAAATTGACTACACGATACACTAGTGTTAACAAATACAGGTATTTGAGCCACTGGGATAATATGGCATATCATTCCTGATTGTAGAACGCATCCACTGCACTGCATTTAGCAGTACATGAAAATCTCGTTCGCATTGTACAGCTACTGGCAGAGGCAGGAGCGACAGTTGATAAACAAGACAAAATTGGAAGGTAAGCAACTGTAGCATGATAATATTCGCTTTATTTGATGGAATTGTACAGGCATTATGAGAATGCTAACATATCATTGAAATAGTAGATACCCTATGCTTAAATCCATGAGAGTACTTAAACTATATGCAAACCGTCTCTTTTAGTAAAACATCAACAGTCACAGTGATTATCTTTAGCATAGATCAAAATATCCCTACTTGATACAGTTTCGAGACAAGATACGTTGTAATCGATTCGTTCATCCTCCAGCATTTGTCACTAATTGTCGATAATATCTTATTTTGCAAAATTGGAAGGCAAGCAATTATTGCATTATAAAAAGTGGTTAATTTTATGCAAATGTAATGGCATATTGGATATGATAATATATCACTGGAACATTTCACTCCATACACTATGTTCAGATGGAAAAGAGTACAAGGAGTAAATGCATAAAATAAACGCCCTCTCTTTTTATTCAAATATCAAATGCCAAAACGACTCTCTTAAAATAAATTTTAATAATATTAAAATAATATCAAGAGGTAGTATAGAGGCAAAACATTTTGAAATCAAATCTTTTATTGTCATTTGTTGATAATTATGGCTGTCAAATTACAGTAAGGTAGGAAAGCTTTATTGAAATTTATCGATTGCTCGTCCGTATTGCATTGTCATAATCAGTATCGTTCAACAGGAGCCCACTAATATTGGCAGTGGAAGAATGCATGGTAGAGTGTGTCACTGTGCTAATAGAATGTGGAGCAAGTCTTGAAATTAAAGATTGCCGTGGTCTCAATGCAGAGACAATGGCGGAGTTCAATGAAAACGAGATGTAAGTACTGATTGATATCTACTGACTGAAACATCTAACACTTTGGGATTCTTACAGTGCGGAAAACCAATGTAAAGAGGACCTCACCTAATGTACATAAGTATAAATCATAAAGTATATTCTGAAAACAGAAATGTCTGATTTGATAGCCATGAAATATAGCTTTACTGTGTTATTCGTATGCAAAAGAGTGACATTGCATGCTAATATGAAAGTCTTTGCTAGAGCTAATTCACAGCTATTCAAGTTAATCAAGTGATCTGATGAAAGAAATGCATCTAAAAGGCAAAGATTGTCAATCTCGCTTCTTAGAGTATTAACTCAGATCAATAGAGCACTTCCTTCCTACCCTAGTCATTATCAGTCAGAGAGTTGAAAAGAAACATCAGGCCTACGTGATATATCACATGACATACTTGTGAAGTATCCAATGTATATATGCCATTTACAATTGATTTTCAGTTTACTTCAGACACTTCATGATGCACGTATACGTCTGTTTGTACATTGCCCATTGGACGTCTTGAGTAAGTCAGATTGTATTATTTTGTTGTTAAACTTGATTTTAGACCTGCATAATATGAATAGATCTAATTAGCTTTACAACCTGAGATTTTAAATCGCGAAGACATATTGTCAGATAACTCAGCATTCTGTCGCTCGCTATAATGTTGTGCAGTCTGTTTCAGACTATTCTTCAATGCAGCGTAAAGAGGAAGAAAAAACTTTACTTTGCTTATCTTATAGATGCATCAGAGATCATGGGAACAATAGACTATGATTCTAGTGAATCTGAAGACGAAGAAGAAGAAAAAGTTGAGACCAAGTTAAAAATTTTAGCATCGCGTGATCTATCAAGTGAGCCAAATAGCAAGCACGATGAATGCAACGATATGTCAAGTAGGGAAATACAATTCAATGGATCAAATAACGATCATATAGAACTGGGGTGCTTTAACTACAACTGCTCTGCTGGTTTAGAAATTATGATCAAGAGTGAAAGCTTCACTTTCCACAATGGCGAAGAAGAATCATCACTAGGAAATGAGCCAAGCCAAGACATTACATTGTTTCAAAATGAAGTGAAAGAGATGTTCCTCAACACAACTCACAACCAAATTATTGAGACCACAATTGATCTGAAAGCATCACAGGATGTCGATAGTAACCATTCTGATGAAATAAAAGAACACACCGAAGGTGAGTTAAGTTTCCAGAAGGTCAAAGAGGAATTATCGCCGACGTGGGAGCAAATCCCACCAGTAATGGACGACAAGTTCTCTGATATATCTGAAATATCAACCATTCAGACTCAAATTGATGGTATAGTACAGGATGGCTGGTTTCGTTCCGCAATAAATGTTGTGGTCACAGCATATGACTCAAACCTCTGTGACATTGCACATAGAGGTTCAGTAGTGACTGAGCCAATTGAACACTTTTTTCGTACATCCATTCAAGCATTTACTCAAGAGGAATGCTATATACAAACAATGTTAATTGAAGAATCAAAATCGCACGATCAGTTGGTAATGATGAACCAGAGAGAGGTAGAGAGCAAACTAGGTGTAAACCTGAAAGTCACAATAGTGAAGAGAGAGAAATTTGTGGAAGCAGTCACCCAAGAAGGAGTACATCTGCAATATCAAATCGAGAAAACTTATAAATTACATTTTAGCGATGAACTGAGAGATAAAGAACTCATGAAGGTTGAAGAGGTACAGAAATATTGCAATGAGCTAAGGAAAGACGATATAGTGGCAGGAAAAAAGTCTATTGGAAATGGTTATGCTAATGGATATGAAAGAGATGAACAAGAATCAAATGTCAATATTGTAAGTAATTAATAACAACAATTACATTATGAGTCTGTTCATATCATAAGTATCACTTTGAAAAGTTATCTAAATATTTACTTTTCATAGTATAATCAGTTTGATCTACTTGACAGAAATTTCAATCCATTGAAGCATGACTAGTTCAAATACAACGTTTGATACCAATTACACAACTTGCAACAACTATCCTTCATTTACTAGATCAAGGATTCTCAGAAATATGCAGAGGAGTTTAGAGTCAAGATAGCACTAGACAAACATAAGTCATTCATCCAAATGATTGAGCAAAGTGCTGATGTTTGGTATCAAGAACAAATGAGAAGAAAAATGACACTCAAAGATGAACTGAGAGAGAAAATAATTTCAATGTTTGAAATTGCTGCTAAGGAGAGTTTGCTTCTAAGGAAAGAAAACGAAGAATTGCAAAAAGAAAACTCAAAACTCGTAAAGGAAAGAATAAATCGGAGCACAATAGTCAAAGAGTATATGGATTGTAAAGCGAAGGTAAATTTAAGTCTAAACTATGTTCCTGGACGTTATTCGATAATGTTAGCGAAGATATTAAATCCTCAATATGGACTGAGTATTGACTTTACATCTCTATTTAACTCCACATAGATCTATTTGCATTGGCATAGATAGAAAATTATATAGGAAATGAAAGAAATAAACACTTGTTAACAGAACATAATAAGTATATTATTTCATTCCTCATCAATGCATACACTGTTAGTTACATAAAAGGAATTCTTTTCAAAATCGACTACTGCGTTATTTCTCAGGCAAGGCAAGAAATTGTCCTACAAAATGGCAGTATAGCTATGCAAGGGCTTCGTCGTCCCTCTTGACCACTTTTGAATCTACCCCACCGACTATGTACCTACATCAGATAATGCACTAAAATATACAACAAGCATTTGTTTCAGGAATATCTGTTTAAGCATCAGTCAATATTTTCAGTTGTAAATTTAGATCTGAAGCTAATGACAAACTATGACGCACAAAAACCAAAACACAGAAAAGAACATTTGAAGGGTTAAATTTTACTCTGCATTATGCCAGTCCTAGGATGCCACAATATCAAGCGTTATTTATGCCTTATTAAAGCAAAATCATCCTTTTTATACGAAACATGCCAGAACTTAGAGTAATCCTTATTTTACACTAAATCCCAATAACTATACGATGAAGCCTCAGTGATTAAATATTGATCTTTTTTAGCTTGCACATGCAGAGTTGCTTACTGGTGAGTTAAAGAAAGAGATAGAGAAGTGTAAATCAAAACTGTTGCAACGTGATGAGAAAATAAAGAAGATTGAGTTCAAAAACGAGTTGCTGGAAAGAATTGCTTTAAAGAATGAGAGAATACACAATGAAGTAATCAGAATGAATCAAGAGATAGAGATAAATAAGCAAGAAAAAGTCAAATACTTGACAGACATCGAGAAGAAAAATGAAGTTCTACAACAGTACAAAGTGAGGGTAAGCATAAGATTGTGTAAATCACTATAGATGAATTGGTATGCAATGCCTTCTACAAGTTACTAAATTGCAACTTTACTAGAAATAGAATGTTTGATATCAGGACAGTTTGATGTCAATGAGAGGTTTGATGTCATAGAATATGGCAATGTTGATGAAGGCGTAAAAGTATGAAGAATTTTTAACTCGACACAATCTTAAGACGCTTCGACTCAGACTTGAGTCATCCTCGGATATGAGATATGGGAATAAAGAAGGGTGAATATAATGGGGTAGAATACTACGTGGACTAAAACAAAAAGATGTATGTGGGCATGGGAACTCCAAAACAAGAAAAATAAATCGATATGAAAAATAGTAGGAAAAAGTAGTGTAAATTCAATCTCATATCTCCACACATTGACTGCAGAAATCATATCTATATAATAACGATAGATCATTCTTACTTGTCTATTATAATATTAACTATGAATTGGAGAATCTAATTAACTTTCTTTACCTATTGAATAGATTGCACTTTTATGTTATAGATAATGGAGTCAGAAAACAGTGTTAATAAGATGAAAGCAAAGCTCTTTGAATTTGAGAGAACTCGTGAATGCTTGAAAATACTACGTGAGGATGCAAAACGCACTAGAGAGCACTACAAGGAGCTTACTAAATCAAATGCAAAGCTTCAGAAAGATCTCCAATTATTTATTGAGAGAAATCAAACTTTGAAAGCAGAGAATAACAAATTAAGAGACACGGACAAACAAAGAATGTTACTGCTGCCCAACAAATGTGATCAGATAGTCTCTGGCAGCAACTGTGTAGGTTGGAAATCAGCACTGAACAGCAGCACTTTGTCACCACTTGATCCAATTGGTGACCTTTCTATGACAGTTGAGCCTCGGACCATTAATGCCCAATCCGGGAAAGGAGCTATTCCTAGACGCCACAGAAATGAGGGTAATCAGAGGGAAAGAAAATGTGACAGGCATGAAATAGGAGTCCTGGAAATCGATGAATATAAATGTAAAAATGAATTGGTCAATTTAGATGATGCTGCCAAAAGATATGAGTATGAGCTCTATAGCCCAGAGGAATATGCCATTTCATCTGGAATTGACCTGAAAGAGCAATTTCATAAGAGGAATCTTGCTCCTAAAGAGAGATATAATAGAGAAAAAGATTGGAAGTTGGAAGGTATGTTAAATAGTGCTATATGGACTGTATATTACAATTCAACAATTAATATCATAAGAGTGTGCTTGCAATGGCGTAAACTAAATCATTGTCGCCAATGGTACACCGTGGTTACTATCTAGGATGCATGATCTGTCTATTATACTAGGTTATTGAAACAGGTTGTCCAAAGTGTAGTGTACTAGCCGTGATGAGTAACTTTCCCACCTATTAACATATTGTACATATAAGAAACTGGTTATTCGGTCCATCTCTAAAGCAGCATGTCCGCCAAATGTTTGACACTTCTAATCAGGCCTGCTTTCTCCCAACCTAGTTGATCAATCAGCATGTAAAATGTCACTAAATAAAGATGTGTAGCGCATAATCAGAGAGACTCCTGCATGATCATTGGTCACGTAGGTTGGGAGAAATTAGATCTGATCAGATTCTTAAAGATTTGATGGCTATCTTTTTTAAAGCTAGTAGCTATTATGAACTGCTTGTATTGAGAAATCAATTGTTGCAGGTCTCTGTAACAGCATTATGAGATGACCTGTAACACACTTCTGTTATGAAAATCCATTGAGGTAGTGCTCTGTAATAATACAAGTTTTAACATCTTTTTCTATCCAGCCATAATTAGCCGAGGAAGAAAAATCTCAGAATTTGAAGAGGTACAACTTTGCAACAATAGACTGCTGCGAAGAAATTCAAACCTTTCAATTGAAAATCAGGAATTATATCAACAAGTTGATGATCTAACAAATGAAATCAAAACTCTACGAGGCATGCTGTTAGAGTCCTGTGAAGATTTTAAGTCAAAATCAGGAAGAAGGTTATCTCCAATAAATCATGGAAAAGATGAATTAATGCTGGAGCTTGCCAATGTTTGTGAAGAGAACAAGAAGCTGCATATTCAAATAGAAAAACTCACATCTGCTCTACAATTGAAAGAGAAAGAGTCCAAATCAATGAATACAGGACCGACTTTACTGAGGGAAGAGACTACAGAGATTCCAAAGTATACCTTGGGCACAATATCACAGTGTTTAGAAGAATCCACAGAACACAGAGGAAGTAGCTATAGAACAGAAGACAATCATGGGTCAAAGAGAAACGTTAAACTTGATATTTCCTTAACCTCTGATGATATTTTATGCACTTCTGCTAACTCCAATAAGAAAGAAATAGGGAATGGTGTACAAGGAGAACTAGTACATAAAGGACATGAATCAACAATGATTACAACTAATGAAGATAGCAGCATTGACGACTCATTGGTTCTATGTGAAGATCTTCATCAAATTGATTCTGGTCGGTCATTTGGCTATTCTAAAGAAAATGAATCTATAGCCAAGAACACAAATATGCCATTAACTGAAAGGAAAGCACGTGAAAGCAAGAGATATTGTTTAGAAAGTTTGAATAAAAACGTGACTAAAGAGATTTGTGATCATAAGAATAATAACGAACAAATTACACAAGATAATACGGTCAATCTGAAGAACTTGCAAATCATGAACTCAAATCTTGAGAGAAAAGCCACTGAATATCAGGAACATGAAGAGCAGATGAAAGAAATACAAGAAAAGAATTTTCGTTTGGAGATAGAAAATGGAAAATTACATAAGTGTGTGGAAGACGCTGCGTTAATCAAAACTGAAAACAAAGAACTCAAACTGAAGTTAGAAATTAAGACAAATGAATGCATAACTCATGAAACAATCCACAAGGACAAGTCGAAGCTCGAATGCTCACTCAAAGAACATGTGAAAATGTTGCAGCTATTACAACATGAGAATGAAATGCTTCTAAAGAGAAATGAGAAGTTACTTGAAATGGAGTGTAATGATATCATGCAAAAGAGTGAAATTGAGAATTTGAAGACAGACATCTGGTGCTTGGAAAATATTGTAGAAGAGCAAGCAGACACACAGAGAGCACTCGAACAAGAGTTAGAAGATCTAACAGGACAGATTGAAATGAAAGAGACAGAGATTGTTGAAGCTCGTAAGGAGAACTGTGAAATTAGATCTAAAGTATTGGATTTAGCGTTAGAAGTAGAAGATATGGAAAGACTAAAGAGTGAAAATGAACTTCATGAGTCAATAAGTGTGGAACAGCGTGATACAATATGTAATCTGCATGTTCAGAAGGCTGAACTTGCAACAGAAGTTGATAGCTTGAAGTCCAGATTAGGAAGCTTAAATAGCAGTCAACACAAGCACAATGAGCTGATGAATGAGTTAGAAATGTATAAAAGAATGTTTTATGATAAGGAGATTAAGTACAAAGAAGCAACTAGTCTTTTAGTTGAGCTTGATACTAAGATTGATAATAAAGAAGAAGAGCTTGTAGACGCAAATAAACTTGTTGAAAAGTTATCAAAGGAGAAAATTCAGCTGATTGATGAATGCAGTAGAAGTAGAGAAAGTATAAAAAGACTTAAAGGGTTACTTGCAAATAGAAGCCAAGAAAAATTGTTGCAAGAAGAAAAGATAATAAAGTGTCAAGAAGAGGTTTTGGCCTTAAAGATTGAGGTGGAATCACAGCAAAGTAGTAGCAATGATAACCGTTGGAAGGTGCTACCCTGTAGATGTAAAAGTCATGCAACTTGTTATATGCCAGAGAATTTTGACAAGAAGTATCATTCCCTCAAATACCATCAGGCACAAGAGAAGGAGGGTTGCAATGAGAGTATTGAAGAGGAGGTAGAGGATGCAAATCTCAAGTTGAAATATGAAGCACCTAAGGAAAAGAGAGGGTTTAAAACTCTGGAATGTGCTTATGAGAGATGGGATACAAGTAGCATGAGTTCCAAATGTATTAGATCATTCCAGGAGAGGTTAGACGCATTAATGCAGTCAAATGCCATGCTCGTGGGGGAGAAAATAGAAATGGAAAAGTACGTGGAAGAAACAGTGGCTGAGAATGAATCATGGAATGCTCAGGTCTCTGAGGTATGTTATCACACATAGATCGGTATTAACTTTGGAGTCCTTTAAACCTAATACCATTGAATTTAAAGAAATAATAAAAATCCAGGTAGTGTTGATAAAGCTTGTACCTAGGGGAAAGGGTTCATAGCAAGCTTTCACAAAAGGGTAGAGAAAAGCGGCAGACAGGTTTAAAGTTATTACTGTGAATTGCAGATATGTCTTATAGAAGAGAGCGAACTACTAAGTACCCTACAATTCGATAACTATAAATTATAATTGGCAATTTTGCACAGCCTCTAAAGAGATGTAGATAGCAGTAAGTTATCAACTTATGAATTACAGCTGTGCTTTTTATAGCACAACTGGTTTATTATGATCAAATCTTGTAGATCATCAACTATGAGGCCAGCAGAGATAATAGAGAGTATAGCCTCAGTATTGATCCAGTATGACATTATATCGGAATGGGTTGTAAACTCGATACCATATTCATTTCATAACGTATTCATAAGCGCATTGAAATCATACCGTATTCATCATCTTCTTCGTGTAGACGAAAGGCCAGTACGGTTTCAATTTGATGTCTTCAACAGGAACGCCAATAGATGTAACAAGACTGTGACTTGTACTGGAACGAACCCAATGTACAAGAAGACGACTAGCCAAAGAGATGCAAATTAAGCAAAGACTTACTGAACTTTATTTAAACTGTTTTTGACGTTGTTGTTATTTGTTTCATTTTATTTAAATCCGCTTCATTATTTACATTCATTGTTGCTTTACTGGTCTAATCCCTAATAAATGTTGGTCTTGATAATATTCAGTACAGTCCCAGTCTGGTTGGGACTGAAAGATGTAGACGCTTTGGTTGGTACGTGCAAGTCCATAGATGTAGGACATGCTAGAACTTTTAGAAGTAGGCATAAAAGACAGGTAGGCATAGAAGAAAGTTACGATTGCTTAGAACAATTATAGAATCTTAACGATAAGTTGTTAGATTGGTAAATCGATGATCTGTATTGATTTTGGTAGGGGTATAGGAAGCCTCGATTTCACAGGCTTCAGTGATCGCGGTCCTATTATTTCATTACATTATTCGGAAAGGGTTGCCTGAGTAACAAATTTGGATTGCAAGGTGTCTGTATAAAAACTTGCAAAACATGGCATGAGTATTTACCAAATACCTAAGCCTAAATCCAAAATATTAACACCTGAAATGCACGACGTAAAAGTAGATTGCTTCCATTTATGGGTGTCGAGAATAGATGCCTGAAGATAGAGTACAAACTACTTAGTGAAAGGGCACGCTATGTCAGAAAAAACGGGAATTATGCAAAAAAAGACGAGGGAAAAAATTATGAGTCAATTTTACACATTTTCTACAAACTTCAATGAAGAACACAGCAGCGAATGAGCGACATATTTAGACTTTCATGAATTTCCCGACCAATATAGAAGTGGACAACAAAATTGCCCAAAGAAGGAACACCCTTTCCTTTATCACTGGGAGAGCGTACTGTACCTCATGTACAAACCAGTTATTTTGCACGATATCATATGAGAATTCCTACGCTCTAATATTCAACATAGAATGGAAAAGCAGTAGTATGATGTCGTAGTTCGTATTCCATTATGGTTCTGTAGTCAGGGCGTTGTCAATTTTGTTTGAATGCATTGACAATAACTAGTTGCACAACACGATCATCATGGAGCAAAGTCACAATGTCTTTAAAAGCCCCGGAGGAGACCAGTTTGTAAGTTTTATTCGAAAGTTTTGCACAGGCACTGATGATGAACAGTTAAACAGATTCTTGCACATTACCTGTCTTTAATGTAAGGGCCTACTAGTGGATAGGAGGACCAAGAGGATCAAGGCAGGATAACAGAGAGTGCTAGAGGGTTTTGATTTGCTTCTAAACAAATAAAAAGAGGGGTACTTTCTTTAACTGTGCGGTAGTCACCTTGTAGTTCATCATCAGATACAAAGCTCCAGCACCTGTAACTATTTCGGGCAGGCGCAGGTTCTAAAATTTACTACCGATTCCTACATCTCATAATACTAGCATTTACCAATTCATATCCATTTCCATGTTCACATCTTTCATTTAAAAGAAGCATGTTAAAGTAGCTCATGACTGATTCTATTGCAAGGTGTCTTGATAAATGGTGATATTGTCGGGACACAAAAACCCTGGGTGCAAAATGTGCAAACTGTGCGCCGAAGATACTACAAGGAAGAAGTGTGTTTCCACTCCGAGCGCAAGATTAGCACAAGGGACCATACATTTATGATGTTTAAAAGAACTCGCAATTTCCATCCCCCCTTCCCTTGTCTGGAACAGTCTTAAAGCTATACAACCCCACCCTTTAAGACGTCCAAACTATATTTCCCACCCCCATCCCAAATGCAATCAAGAAAGTCAATTAAGAAACTACATCTGTCACAAAGAAGATAGCATAGATAGCCGGTAATGACTTAATATTATTAAAATATAATAGTTTCTAGTGGTTGAAACAACTAAAAAAGATTAAGTGTTATGACATATTGAAGTGTTCTCGTAACGGTAGCTTAGTTTTGTTTAGAGGAACAGTTTTATGGCAACGGTTTGTTATTGGGAAATGAGCAATGACTGAATGGATAGATGGATGAATGGATTGATGGATGACTGGATGGATTGATGGATGACTGGATGGATGCATGAAATAAGTATGGGATTGCTGAGGGCATGTTAAAGAGAATAGAATCCAATAACTATAATTTTCAAAGATCACCTCATCTCCCTCTCTAAGACGGCTAAAAAAGGCTTAAACTCATCGTACCCCTTCCCCCCTCTTTGTCGACGTCATATATGTATGGCCACCAAGCGGAAGAACTTTGCAGCCAAAGAAATGCAATATGGACAATGAATGAATCGATGAAAACTGAACGGAAATTCAAGTTGCCATGAGCATGCGCCAGGAATCTCATTATTTGAGTACATTTTGTGGGTACTTTACGGTTCTGGCTTCATAGTGGCTCCAAGTTCTGAGAATGGTGGGCATTTTTCAAAGGAAACTTGTGGAGTGATGGTATAGTAAATGTTGTGGCAAGGACGATTTTGATAAGGCTTGGAATTCTCAACCAAATATTATACAACATCAAAACTTCTTGTAAATTTAACACTTCGAAGTAAATTTTAATTTCATGGTAAAGGTTAGTATTATTGCTATACGCATATTATTGATATATACATTTGGTTGGACAACCTACAAGTGCTAGATAAAACATTTTCTTGAATAATTGCAATTTCAACAAGTTTGAGGACACTATTGTAAATTTCTTCACCATTGAAGTTTTCAGCTATGATCCAGGTTTTAAGCAAATTCTCAAACTTAGGGAGCAGTCATTATTTATGGTCGGGGGGGGGGTGGGAACTGAGGAGAAAGTATTATGCATCTTCAAAAAATTTACCCCACCATTTGCTTAAGTCAAAGTTTCTTTACTCCACCGAAGGAAAACAGTAAAGCAAGGCTGCATTTATGCTTAAATACGGTACATGTTACACTACCTCTGTGTTGAAAAACTATTCTGCTACCCCACCTAACGTAGCTTATTTTTCATTTACCCCACCATTTTATCTTCAGTCCCCACCCCGGTCATAAATAATGACCACTCCCTTAGTCCTGAATGTCATGCTGAATACCAATGGCTCGAGGTATACCTCTACATGTGGACACGCTGTTAAAGCACTATCATAATCCTTACTTGAATATAAGGTATGGGGTAACTTACTAACCGATGTATACAATACCTTTAGTTAGGTCAATGTACACAGAAAGCTAGATATCGGTGGGTAGTTCTACACGAAAATTTATTTAATATTGCAACAGCAATCGCTTCCAAAAACGATTTGACTCCATTTGTGATGTGAATATCATTTGCAATGTAAGGATGATCTTTTGTAATGGATCTACAGAAGTCGCTTTTATGCTGGGCCCAGGAATTATGTATCACTTTCGAAACATGGCTAAGGTGTATTCTATAGAGACTGGACGCCGAAGGTGCTCAATGGAGCAAGTGTGTTAGGAGAGCAGGGCCTATGGCTAAATGCAAAACACAGTAAAATTGCGCAAAAACCATGAAAAAGCAATAAAACAAATCCGAAAAATAAGTTTTCCAATTGAGGGACGTACAAGTAAAGTACTCACCAAGTCTTCTTGTTTCTAATGAGAAGACAAACACCGAGCATTCACGTTACGCTATTTCAAATTGCTTGCTTTGGTTCCTGTATATTTTGAAATAATTCAAAATGGCCGCCAAATGCCAAATTTGCTCTACTTATCATGCGCGAGTGTGACGTTTAGCGCCTTCGGGGCTTCTATATCGCTGATTCTAGCAACATTTCATTAGTACCGAATAATTGGGGGATGGGA
This sequence comes from Mastigias papua, assembly GCA_964019165.1. NCBI lineage: Eukaryota > Metazoa > Cnidaria > Scyphozoa > Rhizostomeae > Mastigiidae > Mastigias > Mastigias papua. Next base: position 3,242,105 of record OZ025272.1, read on the forward strand.
ACAAGCGGGGGTTTGAAAATGTTCCGAAAGTTAATAAATGGAGGGGGTTGAATCAAATAGGAATTGAAAAACAGAAGATATGTGAATAACTTAGGAAGATTGACTAATCATGGAATGGCAATAAAAAAGGAACTAAATAAAATTACAGTCATAGTGTAAGCGGTTATTTCCAATAACTGTCTTTATGGTCACTAAGTTTACATCCAAGTTTAGCTTAAGCTTCATTAAGACACTGATCTCAATACAAAGTTTTTTACAGCGCAAAAATCAAAAATGAAATTAAATAACCATTGCTTAAGAAATATTATTTCTAAGTCTCCGTTATCCATATAAAATTAAGAAGTTAAAAGATGAGTTTTTCATAAGGGCTTGAATTTTCCAAAGCTTGGAGAATGTCTCAAAATTGTTAAAAGTGCATTGAAATCTTGAATGATACTTTAGTAGAACGTTTTGTGATAGCTCGACGAAGTTGATAATAGTACAAGTAAATTACTCATTTGTCTCGTATAATGATTGTGAATATCCCTGTAATAAGATGACATTTTCAGATAAATACAAAGGATTAAGCTTAAGCATTCCACTTAAAGCATTTGCACATAATTGAAAGACGATATTAATATCTCACCTGGCCAGTCTTGATGCAATCAAGTTGTCTTATCAGTTCAGAAGTGTGATGGCATCTATGAATTCGGTGTATTAGTCTTGCTGCAAAATTATGAATTTGTTGAACTTTCTGCGAGATGGTACTGGTAGCAAGGGCATAAACAATTTCACCAACATCTATTTTCAATACAACCATGGTGCTGACAGCATTCCTAAATGTAGTTTTTGGTCATTGATCCTCTTACTTTTGAAAGTAGAATATGTTGTCCAGTAAAGGCTTCTTTAATGTCTGTTATATGATCTTTCCATGTCATAATTGTCATCAAGTTTCACTCCGACATATTTTCTACAACTTACATTGCTTTTACGAAACATCTATTTATGGTTAGAGACTTAAGACGAGTAGGGGTGCTTTTGTACTGTTGCATTATTTCTTATATAATATATTGGAATTTATCTCGGTAGATGTTTAATTTGTTTTTGAGAAAGCCAATGTACTATTGCATTACAGCATCGTTACAAATTAAGAAAATAGGTCTCAATTGATTTCGTTGTGCAGCTGGAAAAAAGTTGCAGACATGTAAACCGATTTCAGATGCTGAAACCTGCATATACCTTGCAACAATTTCTGGAATTTCATTTATTCAGAGTACAAAGAGTACCGGACAGAGCACGGAGCCTTGAAGAAAACCACATTGTAAGATTTCTTGGTTTGATATCAACGAGTTTCCTTTCATAATTTTTTGTCACAATTTTGAAGATAGGAGCAAACCAAAAGACAGAATGACATTCAAACCCATATTTGAATAATTTAATCATCCATTAATACAGTTGCCTTAACACGGTATTCTTTCATATTTGATGAGTTTATCAGTGATAAGTAAATGAGAAAAGTCTCAGGGAAGGATCTTAATTTCACTGACAAATCCTCAAAATCAATAAAATCATGGAGATGGCATAAATGAAGGAGGGGCGGAGAAAAAGAAAAAACTAAGAATCGGAGGAACCAATCATACTGCTCGAATTTGTACCACGTGACCCATTTTAGCCCGATTTTAATGGTCTGTTGGGGGATCCTAACCAAACTCGGTGTAGGGGTTCTCCTTGGGGTCTACGTACTCATAAAGGAGGGATAACAAGACTAACGGGCTTGGCAAACCTACAAGTCTCCAGACATAAAAGTCTCAATATTTAGAATTTTTACTTTCAAAATCCTGGATATACGACAAAAAACTGCAGCGCTAAAAATGGCAGTCATCAGTAGTCCCTTGGCGGTCCATTTTCTTTAAGCCTCAAGGCCCAACAGACAATTGAAATGAATTAGTATTGTCTCACTTCTATGTATTGATCATTAATTCGGGTTTGTCTATTGTCAATTCCAAAAGGTTTTTTTAGAAAAGCTATGAAAATAAGACAGAACACCGTGCACAATGTTTCGTGATGTAGTTGATTAAACAATTTTCCAACTAGTGAGAACGATACCTTAAGGGCAATGAAAAACAGACAATGAGGCTTACAACAAAATACAATCTTCTTGACACGTTGTTTAAAAATCTCAAACACTAAGGATACAACACTATGGAATCTCAGCCTTACTGCAGCCAATGAAAGTGCGCACGAAAACCTACTTAAATCTACTTACAATCTACTGTGAGACAAGTTACAGCAAAAGGGTTCAACTAAACATGGGGGAAGTCCGAAGCGGGCATTTCGGTCTTGGAAGCTTAAAGTTCTGCAACATACTTACATAGCAGGTGCGAAAACTGTCGATAAATGTGATAAAATAATTAAAACTTTTGGAATAGATAAATAGATGATGATTAACGAACTCGTTTTGGTATGTAGCGGCAATCTAAACGGGCTTACTGTAAACACACAGATCAAACTTTATCTCAAAATCATCTTGTACGGAATTGAGCAAATAATCACATTAATATTGAAGGAACAAATTTTTTATTGAAATATTCAAATTAATGTTTCCAGTCGAATCAGGCTCCATTGACAGTCAAACTGACAAAGTATATCAAAGCAATTAAGAAATGTGAAATGAAATCATTTTGGTAGATTTCAAAGGCAAAGCTGTGAACTGACCAACAAAAATAGGGTGATATTTTGTAAAAAGGTTCGAGTCAACACTCTTCTTGGTTGAAAAAGTTATATTCTTAAACAGATAGACTGCTAGAGATCAACACATTTCTGTGAAAATCAAGGGTCATGTTTAACATTCGTTTTAATGTATATCAATTCTTCATCAATTTACAATACTCAAGCGTTGCAAAACTAGTTTACAGTGACTGGAAAATTCAGCAGAGAGAGCTTTAGGCTGGAAGTAATTTAGTGAAAGCAACATTCATAGAGTCTTATCGTCGTCTGTCATTAAATCCAAGAATGTTCTGTGCCTAGAAATGATAGAAAGCAGATTGGACTAATCTTGGTGCTACAAAAGTTTGCGACAATGTCTGTGAACATAAACTGCAGTAAAACGAATATGGAAACTTCCGTGATTAAATTGATTTCATAATGATGCTGTTTCATTTATATTTTCAGCAGTCAAAAAATTGAAGAAAACCGATTTCAAATTGCACTGACCAAAGCGTAAATATTCATCTACCCACAAAACCAGAAAGTTGCTGATGTAGACCAATGGAACATAACGGCAATAGCAAGCCATGCATGGCACATAGCGAAGCGAATTGAACATCACATCACCAAATAAGGTAGAGTTACGGATAAGACAATTTAATGAAATAAATGGAATCGTAATCATGACTAAATTCATACATACCGTTGACACAAGCACGGACAGTCCACTGCATGCCGCGTTAGCGGCTGCCTCCACCTTAAATATTGAATAAGCTAATGATACCCCGAAAGGATTTATACAGAAAACAAAAATATGCTCTTTATGATTTAAAAGAAATACTCACTTTCAGGGTCCTCCAAGAATATGTGCAAGTTACGATAAAGCAAATATCAATATCAATCTACAATATTTTTTTGCCTTTCCCCCCTTCTCCAATGTTGTGTATCAGTGATGTAATAGTGGCATCTCTTCCAAATCATTCGCTTAACGGTGCAGCAATACCCTGTCTATAAAACCCAATGTTGTTTCAAGGGGGAGTTGACTACATTCAACAGTTCTTCTACGAACAGTAGTTTCTCAAGGAAAATGTTGCTTCTCAATAGAGTATCACTCAAACCATTAGAATATAAGGTTCAATGGGACAGATATACATTGTTGTGACATAACATTGCAGAAGACAATGATTTGATTTGCAAACCAAAATAACAAATATACGAGAGAAAGACATGAAAACATACCGATACCGCTGCTTCTTTAACTTTAGCCGCATTTTCTAAGCTGTCTTGAACAAATTTTTTGGTACAATTGAAATCTGGTGATCGATCCCGGGTCATGAAGAGCTCTAAAAAAATTTTAACTTTTCCATGATGCTCCGTTTAAATTCAAATGTTATTACCATTAACTGTAGATAAGCACATGACAACAAAATCAACATATAACATGACTTCCTATATTATTGTATGCCATAGGGTCTTAAGTAGGTTGGAAATAATACACAAACCAACCTCTAGCATATAACTGTACAGTGAATATTACCTGAAGCTCCATAAATGGCAGCAAGACCACCTCGTTTTGTATACCAGTTAAACTATAAACAAAGTGTACAAAATTAGCAAACCTACAAAGTTAGCTGGCAAGTGTGATTCATTAGACAATAAATGGAAAGTCATAGAGCAAGAACGACGAATGCCAATGGAAGTTATAAGAAGGTCCTCGATTTAAAATTAACATACAATATAAGTGTTGAGAATTAATAGGATTTATTCTACTATGAGTAAACAAATCCCATTTTCATGAAAGAGAAAAAATTACTTCATGAAGGATCTAATTTAACGGATTATCTTGAGCATCACCTAGATAAGGAAACTTAACGAACAATAACATTATTAATGATGAAAAATCTATAGGGCGTCACAAAATCCTTGCTTGACCAAGTTGTTACTAATAATATTTGCATGAGGCTTTCGCTGCTAGAGACTACTTAACATTCAAGTAAAGCAAGAACTGCAGGTATGAAAAGAATGACCTATAGGCATTATCCACAAGCCTCAAAAGTCACTATGAGCCAAACCAAAAGTTTCATAGATATTTTGGTTCCCTAGAACGGCTTCAAAGCAAAATGAAAACAAGCTCTAACTGTCTATCTTAGCAATAAAGTTGATATTGGGAGGATAGCTATCAATGTGATCGAGAAGCAGATACTTTGAAAATGAGTTGTAACAAGAAAACCAGCAAAAATACAATTTACACGGAATCTGACATAATCCGAAATAAAGTAATATTCCATTCATTAGGGGCCATAAATTACAAAAATAATCCGTTTAAAGGCCAGCACGAGAAAGTGAAGGTCACCCCTTTCGGAAAGCGAGTTTCGTATTTCCTCAAGTATGTATCCATTTACTGTTGGAGAGTGAACAGAGAGACAGAGAGACAGAGAGACAGAGAGGTTCTCAATAAGTAAGGTGCATGTAGAACAAACAATTTGTAATCCACAGTCTGGCACTTGTTCAACTCACCAACAACAGCTCTCAAAATATGCTGGAATCACATGGCAGTAAACAGGTTTTCTTCAGTGCCAAGTGCACAACGAGTTTGTTACAGAAACTTTCTATAGCCAGAGTTACTCTATTTCTGTTGTAAGGCTTAATATGTAAATGAAAAATAGATACAATATTGAAGTGCTTACGTCTGTAGAAGTGTCGCCAGCATGATACCATACTTCATCAACCATATGTGCGAGACTCTCCATTGCAGCAGGGGCATTGTCAGGGCGCACGAGTAATTGCATTGCCTACGGAAAGCCAAAAATAGTTCCCAGCATGTTGAATTGGTTCCAGATTCCTTTCGCAGATTTGATCCAAAACATGCAGTAGCATTTAAAAGGGAACCAATGCGACAGAAAACTCAAAGCAACACGGGCCACTAAACCAAAGTATACACTTCGTCTCCCTCTTCACATTCTTAGTTGCAATTCTTACCATGGGCCTTGCTACCGAGTTCGATCACAGGGGTGCAAAGTAAAATTGTTTTGAAAAGAGGATGGAGCATCTGACTGAGTATTAACTAGGAAAAGATTGGCACTAAAAGCCATTACCAATGCTTGTTAATGATAAACTATTTCTATCTAGTAATATAACCGTCTCCATAGTTCTTCTGGCTTCTCAATTTGACTAAAGGAAGGAAAAAACAGCAGGCACTTATATCGACAAGAAGCTTTTCGATTTTTCAAAATTTTCTTTTATGCTAAACAATGCAAATATACCTGGGGCCAAGTGTGGATGTATGGTTGTAGCATATTTAATCTAAGCATAATTGCATCTTGAATGAAGGCTGTTGTTGATCTTTTCCTAAATAGTATAGAAACAATTCCATTTCAGCATTTACACCCTAGAACATGCTAAACAATAAACTATTGAAAAATTGATAAAAATGCAAAGTCTGTCATAGAAGTCTTCCTCTTTGATATTAAAATAGTAGTGATTAAACAGCACAAATTTTTGACATCCAAAGGCAATCACACTGATAAACCAAATGCTTGCAAGCTAAATGACATGAAGATTCATTCACAAAGAACTTTGCTCTTTTTCAAATTTAAATGCTACTGCAAAACTAAACCACATTAGAAATGTGTCTAGATACACCTTCATCAATAGCATGATCATTTGGAATGCTATAGAAATGTCAAAATGATGCATAGTGTGTTGGTATACTTTACCAACTGTCCAAGCATCCACAATTCCTACATGTGAACAAGCCTTGCCCAGAAAGGCACTCAATCAAGCAAAAGCACCTAAAGCATGCCTAAAATTATGCATGAGATGCAATAGGTGGAGCATCCAAATTCTTGAAGTTGAAAGAAAACAATATGCCTAAATTGTACAAGGAACTTGTCTTTTAGAGTACATTTCTTTGGCTTGGGGGAAGGCCTCATTAGAAGGATGGGATATCACTTGTACCTCATAAGAAGTGGCAGGAAATGCTCCAGCAAAAATCAAAATTAGAGACATCTTATTTTTCTTCAAGTAAGAATAGTTAAGTGTGAGATATGTGTGTAAAATGTTGATTGGATATGAGAAAGCAAACCAGCAATCATGAGACATACATGAAATAGACAAAAAATTTGCAAGTTTCACTTGCACTATGTGAAGGTTGGCAACCATGCATAACAGATAGTTATCTAAACTCCTTCCTTTTTCTCTACTCATCTAGCCAGAGATCAGACTAGTTGATCTTAAAATGCAGTTTCATCTTCTATGCCTTTTTACAATGAATATTCTAATTCACTTGGATTTGTCAAATGAAGTGAGAAGCACACTTTGCTTTATAGTATGACTTTCACTGTGGTTTTTATCAGACTCCTGCTCTTAATCAGGCTACACTTTGCAACAAAGTTATATCAAAAAAATTGCAGGATTCTCTTTAATAGATGCAAGACAATACTCATTGAGTTAGAAAAGTGGGCAACTATGGCCTACTAAATAATTGCAAATAAACAGCATGGGATAGAAATCTTACGGAATGTCAGGAGCATCCGGTAACTCATTATTTACTTTTGATTCTTCTAAAAGTTGTTCAGCTAACTTTGCATTGCACTCTTCTATGAAATGCAACACCAGGTCTCCGGGGCCTCTGGGGAAAAGTCCTTCAATAGCAGAAGACAGTCCTTGGGCCTCAGCTCCTTTCTGTAAGGCCACATCAGTCCATCCATGCTCAGGTACATATTCTAATGCAGAGTTTAAGATCTGTCTTTTCATATCATCTTCTGAATCATAATAGTAGTAATCTTCACCATCCAGGTCTTCATCATCTTCTGTGCTGTCAGTTGCACTTAAAGCAAAAAGTTGAAATCACTTACAATAAAATAGCAATAAAAAACAACCTTGAGTTTAAATTCTGAAGATCTCTTATATGTGATAGTATGCACAAAACATGCCCGGTCAATAGGTGCTCTTCCATCAGCAACATATAAGTAAAAACACAACTTGAACAGCAAAATTGCTAGGTAGAATATTAAAATCTTTATGTACCTATACAAAACACCAAAAAAGTGACTACATGATTAAGAAATCTAACTTTATCTTTTCTAGGTTGGTTGCTAAGGTTCCCAAAAAGGAAATTATCAGGCATATACTGGGCAACTTGGTGCATTTCCAGCTTATGACATGAAAGTTAAGAACAATCATATTTGCAATTCCATAAATTAGGGGGTGTGTCTTAGAGATACCAGGGCTTCAGTATCATGAAGAAGGGTGGCAAGCACCTCCCCTCACCCACTTAACTTCCCATTGCTGCCCACCAATCTGCTGCTGTGCAGACAGTGGAAAGAAATCAGAATCATGAAACAAGTTGCATTTATTTATACAACTAGATTAATACTCTACAACTACAGTTACCGAAATACATGCCACTCATAGTGGTCAAAGACACAACATCATTTAGTCTCCACTATGAGTGGCACTAACAAATTTTCAAATTAAACCATGTATAATACAAAATATGCAAATGAGATTTAGCAGGCCTTTCCTGGAGATGTGGGCTATAGCCCGCTCCTGCGCAAATCCCGTGCAAAATGAATTTGTGAGGGCTTTTTTCCGCCCACGCAGTTTTTCAAAGCAACATTCTCATTTAATCACGCAGCCTAGCTTCCCAGTGTTTGAACTACTTACCATTAAATATCAGTGTGGTAAATAATGTCTATGTGTTTATAAAATGGTGTTATAAATAGGAGATTTCCGTTTCCTTATATAGCAAATGTTAACAACTTTTGTATTACCCTCTTAAAACTTTCAATGGAATAGGAAATGTTTCCACACAAAAAGAACAGCCTATAGCATGATTACAGTTGTAATGCAAACTTTTAAGGTAGTAGTACACACAAAAATGCCTTCCTAAGGTGAATAGTGTTTAAAGAATTGGCAAGGTAATGTATTTTTGCCTTTGAAAATACTCAAATGTAAAAACTAATCAACAGTTCTGCAAGGGCTAAATAGCCCACACAGCCAAATCGGCAAGGGCTTTTTATAGCCCACCTGGTATTTTTTCCCGGAGAGGCCTGATTTAGCATAATTTCTGTCAGAACAAAAAACAGAGAAAGGACAATCAAAACAAAACAAACAAAATAAGGGGCACTGCAAACCATCAATGTTCTACAGAGCCGGTGTGCTTTAACCACCCAGTCACATGCCCATTTAAAACATAACAAGCATATCAAAGGATGATCTATACCATATTTCATTTACTTCAAAGCTGTGAACTCAAAAGAAACCTCTTTCAGGAAAAGAGAAATATTTCTAATCATCCATGAACAGCCATAGAAGAACAGTCATAGAACATTACAGGTAACTGACTACATCATATTTGTGAGAAAACAGATGATATGAAGTAAAGGTGTACCTCTCTAGTATCATACCATCCATAGAAAAAGTAGGACCTGCATCTTGCCTAAAAGTAAATCATAAACATGTGCCATGATTAATGAAAATATATCACATATGATGCCAAGCTATTATTTACTATATTATCTATAATAGTATTATCATGTATTATCAGCTATCATAGCATATCATTATGTATATATGGCTCATTATAGAAAAATTGATTAAAATATTTTGACATATAATTCCATTGCTAAATATTACATGTAATATAGCATATCATACTGAACAATTCACTGGTAAAATATAACACATAATGGGGACATCAATGAAGCTGCTAGTCTCTTCATTTACATGTTCCATCACTTGACAACATAATAAAGACTACTAAGTGCACGTAAATTAAAATAGGCCTATATCTACAAAAGTAATACACAATAGTTAAACAGTAACAACAAATGAACTCTAAAATTGTAATCTAATGTTAGACTCCTAAAAACTAAATATTATTCATATTGCCTGATAGTTAAATAGTGTAAATACCAAACAAATATGAATATTACCCATATGTGGTGAGCTGAACAAATATCACAATCAACAATATAATCCTATAGCCATTTCATAATATCCCTTGCATAAGGAAAGTGACTTGAATGGCCTCAAAGGAAATTGAGCTTTGTTTATAATTGTTGCAAAGTTGATGTGAAGATGCTCAGTCAAGACAAGCTAAGACATCTGTTCCTAAAACCAGTGTCACCCCTCATAATAAGATCTGAGAGGGGATGAGCTATACTTGCTAGAAACTCTAGAGTAACTTTAGATCTTATTTGAACTGCAACTCAAGAAACCAAGGCACACTATCAGTATCTTGTGGCCTCATGTTTGCATTGATCATTAAGTCCTAAACAAATTTATGAGGTATGATTCATATCTAGAAGCAGTCAAATATATCTCAAAGGCTTGTCAATTTGGTACTTTCACTTCAAAATGGGAGCCATATGTAGCAAATAGTTGTGCTTGATTTGCAAATGAACAATGCAATTGAAACAAGGTGCATACCTATTCCTTTGAACTGTTACATTGTCATCTATTTTTGCACTCTCTGACATTTTTGCATCTTCACCAAGGTGCACAGATTTCACTGTATCATCTCTCACAATATCACCTAGATCTTCTTTATCATTATCTGGTGCTGCTATATCATCTGGTACACTATCAGTACTCTCTATTGCTTTTACTGTGTCATCCCTGACAATGTCTCCTAAATCTTGTTGATCCTTGCCAAGCCCTGATGTTGGGCTCTTTTTCTTGCTAGAAACTACAGCACTCCCTTGGAAAAATAATTAATGGTATTAGAGTAAAAGGACACAGAGGGTCATGACAAAAGAAATAATGAGAAGTCTGGGAAAGAGGCAGAAATAAAGAACTTTTTAAGTGATACGTGTAATGAGGGCTTGGCAACCAAGTTTAAGGAATCTAATCATCAAGCAGCAAAAATTGGTGAAAGCAAAACTAAGGATTTCCTTAGTTTTGTAGCAATGAGGGAAGTTGTTTAGGTCATGTTTCTTCTATGTAAATGAAAATACTGAGCATAAAAAGTTTAGAAGTTAAAAATCCATATGAAGAAGGGTGTATGGATTTTAACTTCTTACCTTTTCATGCTCAATATTTTTATTTATATAGAAGAAGCGCGGTATAACACGTTTCTGCATTGCTATTATTACTAGTACATAATATAATATCTATATCTGGAAAGAAGGGGGGTCGCGCCACAGACTGTATTCATATCTCTCCTAGAAATAGATGGTCTACCCTAACAAACTATACACCAACCGATAGCTCTCGGTGAGTAGATTACAATGAAACCGTCATTTACCACGTAGCTCAAATTATGGAGGAGTTATCTAGGAGAACGGGTCAGGGTCAGGGTTAGGGCCTAATTAGAACCAGTCATCAATATTTCATCTATTTCTACAACAATCAATATGATATCAATGAAATAGATCGAATTCCAATAATTTGAGATGATTTAAATGCTAACCCTAACCCTTATCCCACTTAGCGAGCAAACGTGATGGTGGCTATGCTTGCTATCAAATAACTCGATAACGCCTCGAAAATTTGAGATATGTGGTAGATGATTGTATCATCGTAATCTACTCACCAAGTGCTATTGAATGGTGTATAGTATGTTAGGGTAGGCCATCTATTTCTAGGAGATATACGATTCTGCAGTAGCGCCATCAAAATCAATCAATATCAATTTGAGTCATGTTTCATCAAAATATTGCATGCAGTTGTGCTAATTTAGAACAAATCCTAGAATAATGTTATAAAGGCAATGTAAACAAATTGATAAAAACTTTGCTATAAAATTATACCTAAAAATCCACGTCTGATCAAACCATAACTTGTTCTCAAGGAACACCGTAGTGTTGTTCTTAATGCCGCCATTTCCCTTTCTAGATTATGCAAGAAGGAAGCCTCGTTTGGAAACAAAGATCATCAATAGATCACTCCAATCACTCCCTTTAACGTGCAGTTCTACACAAAATGTGTAGTTTTAAAACTGTGTGCAGTTCTATAGAGAGATCTTTGCAGGTTACAATTTATATCTACATGTTAAGAGCGATTCTAGTTTAAGTAGAATCAGACCTATCAACTCTTCCGTTATCACTGGGAAACTCACGGTTTGACTGCTTTCTCCCGGTATTCCAGCTGTTATACAGTTTCTCCTGGTTGAGATTTGCAAAATCAAATAATCATTTTCGGATTTCTACATACAGTTCTCTGGTTTCATAGATTCGACATTGTGTATGTGCGGAAGACCTTTCAATGAATGCTCTGACGCTTAGAATCGTTATGAAAGCACGTTTCATTCTGCTGTTCATGATTATTTTTATTGTAGTCTGTTTGCCGAACATAATTTTTTCAATTATATTTATACTTTTAGCGAATTTTGGTTGTCTCCTGGTTTTTGGCCCAATCTCACTGTTTTTCTTATGGAAAAATCTAAAACCTGCAGGTTTTGAACATCCTAGTTCGACAGACCTGTAGAGTAGTTTAAGTGTGTTTCAGGGGGTTGCAAAATTGTCTTGAAAAATCATGTGGCACATAATCTGAGACCTTATTTCAGACTTGTATGTTATCACCACTTTCACAATCAAATGGATAAATATGTTTGCAAGGAAAGAATAAACTGATTGGTAAAGGACAAAGTCGAGATCAACCAAACTTCAGGAGATATCTCCATTGCTACAAGGTAAAAAAAGGTAAAGGTGAGTCCCATGTACGATTCCGTACGTTGGGGGAGTGCCCGTTAGAGGGACACCTATCCTGAGCCGCCGGCATAGTGAGGTAGGGTGGCCAGTCCCTTTCCTCGCCGCCTTTAGCTTCCCCAGTGTTGCCACCGGGTACCCATTTGCTGCTGGGTGGACAGTGAACGAGCATCCCAACTATGATCCGAGGGTTCGGCTCGAACCATCGATGTTTCGCACAGCAGCCAAGCGCTCTAACCACTTGGCTACTCGCCCGCTACAAGGTAAAGCAATACTAAAGCACCGCAGAAAACTGTCCAGGGCTGGCTAAAACAGGCATCCTGTTGTCTAGGGGTGGCAGTTGCCAACCCATAGCTATGGGCCTGAGCAGAGTGTTATCTGTCTATATATTGCCATGTCCAACAAGTATGGCAACAAAACATGAATAATTTCAATGCCTGTTCATCAGATAGCAACAACGAAAAGTATGCAGTTCTAACTTTTCCTTAAAAAACTCTGGCGTGCGGAGGCAGATTGACTGGTCTGTCTACCTAAAATTGTCAAAACCTGGATATATTGGATATTTTGTAAGAACAACTGGGAGATCTGGCAAAAAACCAGATTTTGTTACTACAACATAAATCCATATTACACTAGAATAGTACATTACATTGAAGAAAACTTGGAGCAATGTGTATGTCATACCCAGTGGCCATTACATATTCACATTTGTTATAAGAAAACCACTTTTTGCCTCAGCCTCAATTTTATTAACTTTTGCCCAAATTGAGGCTGAGATTTTCTCAAATTTTATTTAAGTAACCTGGCTAAAGGAGGTTACTATTATTTTTTGCAAAAGTCTGCTCTTTGTTAACTAAGATTATCAAAGAAAAGTTTCGATATTTGTAAAGAAGCTTGCAAAGAATGAGCTAATATCGATTTCTGGAACGGAAAAAAGGTCAACTCTGGAACTTCACCCTAGTGATTTTCCTAATATTTTGGTCCTTTCAGCCTCATTTTCTTATAACCTTTTTCTTATAAAAAACGTATATGGAGACATCCACTTTAAGAGCGAATTGGCAAAGCGATTAGATAACGAATGATGATCCAGTCCCGGTAGATTCTTTGACCAGCTAGAGAGAGCCCTTGCTTAGTCATAATCCTTCTTGGTGACACGAACCGTGATTCTACTAAGGCAGATACGTCCCTGCCCTCCCCATAGCTCCGTTACGGCATTGATGTCAAATAGTAAGTTGTGCCAGGAGAGATGCATCTTTCCATTTGAATCAAGAGTGCGGATTGTTAACCATATATGATGAGCATGGGCTTAGCGTAACCTCCATATCTGGGGTGTAAAGCAATAATATATAGACAGGAGCCCTAGCAAAAGGGGTGGTTTACCAATAGGATCCCCCTTTACTGCTTCTACGGGTTTAAAGATTCAAATCTATGAATCACGAGTAAATTTACACTCATTTATAAGAATCAGTGATTACATCTAGGGTAGATAATATAATATAGTGACAAAGCAGGACACACCAGGGTTGTGTACGACGCAAACAGGAAAACATCACCTAAACTAAACTGACAGAGAAAATTTACCGAATACAGACATGCCAACTCTCACGGTTTTGCCGTGTGTCTCACGGTTTTGGCCTCAATCTCACGTTCACACGAATTTTTGTTCATTTCACACGGTTTTTCAAAAGCTTATTTTCAATTTACCAATGCAGCGATTTTCAAGATGTCTAGATTTTATTCAGCTTTTCCCCTGCAAATTTTATGCATGATTTTATAAATGGCAACCAGAAGAAGAAGTTTTGAAGAATGCGAAAAAAGCAACTTTGAACTATAACAAAAAATGTGTGTGAAAACTGTTTAAGTTATAGTATACAGGATACAGTTTTACAATAACAGCAATGAGTGTATGGGTATATCTTGCTATTTTTGGTGAAAAAGGTCGCGACGCAAAATCTTCAGGTTTTTAGCAAAATCTCCAGGTTTTAATAAAGAAAAATTTCAAATATCCAGGTTTTTAAGCTTGGGAGGTTGGCAGGTCTGCGAATATGCGGTAAATGTGTAGATTTACTGAACCGACAAAGTTCTAAATCGTATAGATTTACCCAACAGGTTTCAAAGTTCAGGTATATAAATTAGTTTATCATAACTGCTTACATTTTTATATTAGGTGCTCAATCTTTTCAAAAAGTATTTAAAATTATTTACTATGAAGAAACCATAAGTGAATAGCTATGAAGCCATAGGGATCTGTCTGTTGTTAATATGTTTGTCAGATCAAGCTGCAGAATCGCACCTTGTTGAGTCAAAACGACTATTTGGAACATCTCGAGATACAATCTCAGCGAATTACTGGGAGCTGCCCACCCTGCCTCCCCATACTATCTATGGGCCTGGAGGTTCACTACTTTCAGAGTCAGAGTGGGACCGACTTATCCCTTATCAAATTGTAATAATGCTGATTTCATGTTCGAAAGAAGGGAGGGAACACGACGCAAACTCTAAGCAGGATGCAAGGAATCCCCATGGTAGTGACTGAGCATTACACATCATTCCTGTCTATTGTTTAGGATTGAAGATTATTTACCCTTACATCATACACGACTGGACTAATTATTCTAGAGGAAACTGTCATTACCCTATACCCTATTTATGCTGAGTAACGATTACTCTATGTCGGCAAAAATGCTGACACATCCCACATCAGTAATCCTATACTATATATATTAGTTACACCTCTTTTAGAGGATAAGAGGAAGGAGAACGATAGAAAATGAACATTGTGCTGTAGGTGCTTGTGAAAGACCTCAGTGGCGTAGTAAGAATATACGTATTTAGAGAGAAAACACAATTGAGTTGCTTTTTTGCGTCTATTAAAGCACAGACCACAAAATTGAGACTAGGACCGGGTATTAAAATTATGGGGGCTGTGACACCCCAACACCCCTCATTTGCGCCCCTGCCCTGCATTTCTAGGCAAGTGTTTTGGCAGCATTTTGGCAGCATTTTAAAAAAGTCAACACCCTTTCTTACTTTAAGCGATGGTTGCTTTGATATGAGCTGCAAATGAAAGCTTCGAATCGAGTATTATACCTATCAAAATGTTTATGCATAGTAACTTTATCCATTGGCACGCCATTAAAGATGTCAGGGTGCTGATTCTGTACTTTTCTTGGTGAAAACCTAAGCTTAGCAGCTCGCTTTGATGAATCCGTATGAAATGACATCTCCAGATTTTAGTTCACTGCTCAATTGCTTCCAAATCAAAATTAAGATCTGAAGCTGTTACACTAGAATACTCAACTACTTTATAAGCAGAAGTTTCGTTAGCAAAAAGTTAAAAATTACATAAAAATTCATCAGACAAACAAGGATCTTTATAATCAGAGCAGAGACGTGCCAGACAGCAACCAGCCTATCAAAGCAGTTTTATCAATAGCAGTATGTCTGTCCTATTGTAATTCATTGGCTTTAAGGCCTTGTGAAAGATAAAGTGGTGCAATTCCGTGTGTATATTGATCATTTTCTGCTCAAGTAGAACCAGCAGAACTGCTAGATTGCAAGGCACCTCGGAGTCCGATTTTCGAAAGACAGTTTTCTTATAAAACCCGAGTGTCTACAACGAAATGACAACATAATTCCTTAGATTGTGCGCATTGCAAAATGACGGTGCATTACACAGCATATTTCTGCGAAGTTAAGGGATATGGGAACTAGTGTTACATCATATCTTGTACAAGCTGTACCTTTGTATCGATACTAGTTTTGGCTGTCAGCAAACCGCTGACACCGCATCCCACCTGTCTAATATATACAAGACCTTATATTCAGCGTGGGTGTTGTCTGTGGAACAAAAAGGAATATTCACAGAGTGAAAAAGATAGACATTTAGTGTCAGACAAGGAGATAAGGCGAAAAGGCTCATTTAGGTTCAATGGCAGATATTAAAGGTCGGTTTGCACTAGAACAGACCCAAATGAATCCGTACCAATTCTAGCAAGGATAGGCTTGTGGAGGTTACTGTGCTAAACAGTTAATTTCTCAGAGGTTAGATACATGGTCTGAAACTGGAGCCAAAACAATAGTCAGAGAAATGGAAATGGAAATGTAACTATGTATTCTCAACTGGATTTGAAACCCCAAGATTCAATGTTACTATTGTTATGGAAAAAATTACGAACCAAAATTCCATTCCCTTACTTATAGGTACTATTAAATATGAATAGAGCTAGAGTTTGATCCCTGTGAATGAATGGCGCTGAGTGAATTTCAGACAATTATTTGTCATCACAACAAAAATTCGGCACAAATGAGAGTAAGAAGCAAAACATGAATCAGGGACAGGCAACCTCTGGCTCTTGGATCAAATCTGGCTTACAAGCAAGCTTCTAATGGCCTATTGACATCACAGACTTTAGACATACAGTAACTTGAAGAAAATGCAAACATTCTATGACTGCACTTGAGCAATATTGTTAACAGTTTGCAAGCAGCCTTTCCAGTCCTATAATAAGATTTGCACCATATATATACACTACAGTGACTGCCTTATATGCTACTGTACTACTTTCTCCAATTAAGCTATAAAAAAGCTTCTCCATTCTGGCTCAACCTGTCAGATTGACAAAGCAGGCAATATCGATTTGGTCCACATGGAGAAAAGGCTACCTGTCCATGACAACCATCAAAGTCTTATTTACCAATTTCTGCTAAAGCCCCACAAACAGGAGGAACTTTTGTGTTTCAAACACAAAGATTTTTGTGCTTCAGAAAAAGTTGCTCATGTGCACAGCCAAAACACAGAGATTTTTGTGTTTCAAAGATTGTTGGTGAGATTAAAAAAGTCAAATCTTGAATACTGTGTTTCAAACACAGAAAGCAAAATCTCTTGTGTGTGTGCTTCAAACACAAAAACAGATGCAAAAGCCAATCATGTCTCTCAAGAAAGTCATGTGGCCATTGAAGGCAACATCATGGCTGAACAAGGAGATGGCTTAACGAAGAGTCAAGTGATTAAAGAAAAAGATCATTCAAGTGGGCATATTCCAAACACAAATGTTTTTGTATTTGAAACACAAAAGTTGCTCTTCAGCACGTTTTACAAAAGCAAATGGTTTTGTGATTGAAAAACAAAAGTTACTCGTCTGCGCTGGGCCCAAGAGGTGGATTTTATTTCATAAAATCATTATGAAAATATACAGCTTACAAGCAAATGAGAGTGTTCTTCAGTACATCTCACTTTTTTCTCTTTCTTTTGATAAAATAGTTGTAGCATACTGTCATCAATATTAAACTAAAAGGAGTCAGAAAGCATTGTGCAATTGTAGATATGGATGCTATTTGATGTAGAAATAGGCAATTGCACAAACACCAACAACTATAGTTGCAGCAACAGCAATCAATGATGAACTGAAAAATAAATTTTTTATGTATCAATAACATAACTTCAAGCTAATTCTCTTTTAATTGATGGAAAGCCCATGAAATAAAATGGCATAAGTAACATTTGATATGCTACAGAGCTTATAATTAAAACTAAATTCTTATGAAAATGATGTAAAGCTCTATAACTAGCATTAGACAGTCACAGCAAATATCAAGTTTTATGCAAAAGCTGTTCTTGAGCTCCTGTTCGTCAGGAGCTAGGGTAACTACAGAAGCTGTATAGGGCTACAGACAGCAGATTTCAACTGTCTTTAATCAAACTTCAACAGGGCATTCAGATTGGTGCTATCACTGGCATTTACAATAAAGAGCAACAGTGAGCATATCACAGCAGAACAACTGCAAAAGGAGGAAACAGTATTTTGCTGCCAACTCCACACATTTGGCCAAATATTGGCATTCTTTTGCCTGTCAGTAAATAATGCAATCTATACAGTGTATTAGACTCCCATGTAATGCAAGAAATTCCTTTCAGTGCATTTCACATCAAGTGATTATTAAAGAGCCTAAACAGAGTAATGAACAGCATTGTTATGTTCCCAAGATCTTTCAATAAGTTAACCCTGCTAACAATTAACAACACAGAGGGAGAAAGACTCTTCTGTTTCCAGAAAGGGTACTCCAGTCTATGTGCCCAGTGCAATACAAGTGAATTTTGTCCAATGTTATTACATGCTCTAAGGGAGCAGTACAACAGAGCAGTCGAAATAGAGTAGTTAGTAGTGGAATAGTGAAGATTGATCTAGCTCTTATCATACATAGCCACACTGCTACCAAATTATCATGGAATCAATCCAATTAAAACTCCTCTTAAAAATTGAAAAAGTTCTTTCTATATTTAACTTACCTTGATGAATTCACATTCACACCAGGCTGCACCCCTGACTAGAAAAGAGGCAAGCATGAGAATGTATAGAAATACATGTGTTTGAACCTATGAATATATAATTGCTTCATGAAGTCAATTAACAAAGAGAAGAAACTTCCTCTAGTAAAATATATTAATATATATATATAATTCGTATATTTGTAAAAGTGTAAGTCGGCTTGGCTCTGAAGAAGGCATTATAGCCAAAACATAGAGAAGGCCCTAGATGCGTTGAGGGACTCACGGTGGAATGACCTTAAGATTCCACCGCTATTCTTTTGTGCCTGGATGACGCAGTTGATTACACAGGAGTCTTCTGATCTAAACATTGTGAGTTCGAATCCGCACTGGGGCCAAAATAAATTTTCCAATTTTGGTAGCCCACTCATGACTTAGGGCCTGATTATATGAGAGATTTCAGCCCATTTGTAACTTTTCCCGGGCTGAAATTTCAGCCTGGTGTTATGGTCAGAGTTTTGTCTCAACGAAGTTGCGATTATATGGGTAAAGTTTCAGCCCGGTTTGCCGGACTGACATTCCAGCCCGCTTTTTTCAAACGGGCTGGGATTTTCAGCTCGAACAAACTGCCCATATAATCGCAAATCTCAATGTTTAACCGGGCTGAAATTCATCGGGCATGCGCATAGTGAAGAATTTGCAAGACAACAAGTCAGTGATTTCAGGATAGAACCATCACACCATATATTGGATTGGATACAGAAGAAGAGGTTCATAAACTGATCAGATATTTGGTTTCTGCTTTTCACTCATATCGATCTATGTTTGCGATGAAAACACTACTGATGTAACCATTATCTCTTTCAGCCGATTTGCGTTCTCTTTGGGCATATGTATGCTGCGAGAATTAGGAATCTCTGCCCCAACAATGTATATGTAATCACTATCTCATTCAATTGGAAAAGAAAAGCAAGATATAAGGTGAGCTGTGAAAAAAGAAGAGGATTTATATTCTTGTTGCTGCGTGGCGCCATTCTAAAATGGCTTCAGCTGTCATTAAAATCTCAGCCCGGTTAAACTTTCCTCACATATAATCGATTTAATTTTCAGCCCGGGTAAAGTTACAAATGGGCTGAAATCTCTCATATAATCAGGCCCTTAGTATTTACCTATGTCAGCCTTAGCCGAATTAAGAATATAAATATATATATATATATATATATATATATATATATATATATATATATATATATATATATATATATATATATATATATATATATATACAAACTAAACCTAAGCCGCATCCACAACGTATATAAATTACATAAATAGAATAAACCACAAATATACTATCCTTTAGGTAAACGTTTCGATCAGAATCTTCATCAGTACTGATGAAGATTCTGATCGAAACGTTTACCTAAAGGATAGTATATTTGTGGTTTATTCTATATATATATATATATATATATATATATATATATATATATATATATATATATATATATATATATATATATATATATATATATATATATATATATATATATATATATATAGTACTGAGTACTGATGAAGATTCTGATCGAAACGTTTACTTAAAGGATAGTATATTTGTGGTTTATTCTATTTATGTAATTTATATACGTTGTGGATGCGGCTTAGGTTTAGTTTGTATGTATATATATATATATATATATATATATATATATATATATATATATATATATATATATATATATATATATATATATATATATATATATATATATATATATATATATATATATATATATATATATATATATATATATATATATATATATATATATATATATATATATGAATAATTGATACACTATGGTCATGCCTCATCACAGGCAAAAACCAATGCAATTCAAGATGGGGAATCTCAATAGATACATATGCTAAGAGGTATCAAAATGGCATTATTCTGCCCAAAAAAGATATTGAAAACATGCAACTAACATCTTTTTTTGTCTTTTTTGTCACTCTGTCTTCCTAAAAGTAGAGCAAAGCAGAAATGATTATCAAACGTCAGTTACATTGAATATAAAACTATAAAACTGTGAAACTAAATCACAAAGCAAATTATATCAGGTATGGCAAAGAAAGAATAAAAAGTCAAAGAAATATGAAAAAGGTAAATTCCATTAAATTTTGATAAAATACTAAAGATTTATTGGAAAGACATAGAAAGAAGTAGTTGTTTAAAAGGATTAGATTGTATAAATATACAATACATAAATATATATATAGTCATCTACTAAAATTTAAGTGGATAGCATTTGCTAACAATCTTGAGAAGAAAATTGACAAATGAAATCAAAGATTAGCTTGGTATCAGCAATTATTTTGGGCTGAAAAGAACAGTTGAAGAACGTGCAGCCACAAAACTGTTGATTGACAACATACATCTGTAATAATCACACCATTAATGAATGAATGAGTAAATTAATAAATTAGTCAATGAATGATAATATATATTTGAACTAGTAAGAATCCAACTAAAATAAAAGCTGAAGATTCTGGATACAGAAAATTCAAGTCAATCAATTGAATCAAGTCAGTCCGAAATAGGGCACAGAAAGTCTGTTTCAGATTTACTAAAATAGAACTGATCCAAATGTGAAACATTCTCCTCACATTGAGAGATAAATATCCACAACTTGAGAAAACAATGCATTTGAAAATACACAGGAAATTATAAACAACAGTTTCATTCAAGTGTGGCAGGAAATAGTTCATATGGGTAGTGAATGTTAACACTGTGATAGAGAATCATGGATAATATGGTCAAACAGGTGAGTAACATATGGGTTAGTTTTCACTACACATCTGTTATCAATAGACAATAATTTTGAAAAACATTATTAATTATCAGCTTACTTGTTTTAGAAGATATTAAAAAAGCACAAACATATCACCAACCTCAGCTAATTCTCCAATAAAATACTGTTGTAACATCTCTCTAGCATCAGTTGAATGACCTACATCTTCAAAATTCTCAGTTCCATCCCCACCTAATTTGGGAACAGAAAGAAACAATAAATTCAATTTCTCTTTCATATCCTAGTTGCATTGTGGCAATCCAGTAGCACACATTCATACAGCCACACAGAAAAACGTTATGGTGGATACGAGTCTGTTTAGCCCTAAAGAGCTCTCCAATAAACATTTTTGATATGATAGGCACTGATGAAGGTTAAATGATGCATCTAAATTGAAACAAGATTCTAAGAGGTTCTTGCCTGCTTGTTCCAATAGCACTTCCTCACCACCA
Organism: Mastigias papua; assembly: GCA_964019165.1. Classification (NCBI taxonomy): domain Eukaryota; kingdom Metazoa; phylum Cnidaria; class Scyphozoa; order Rhizostomeae; family Mastigiidae; genus Mastigias; species Mastigias papua. Next base: position 3,264,018 of record OZ025272.1, read on the forward strand.
GGATGCTAAAAAATGAAGGTGATAAAAGTCATGACGGTTGTAAATTAAGATATAGGACTAGTACATGCCATGCAACCTACTTTCCTTCTACAATCATTGGTAATATATTTGTGTATGGGAAGCTGGGATTATAATATGAGGCAAAAAAAACTTACAACATAGATTGTCACAGCCTACAAATAGCCCAATAAATGTAAGCTTCCCCTTTCTTCTACCCCCTATCCTCTGCAAAATGGGTTTGCATATATGTGCAAAATCAATACCAGCATATCCAATGGTTTTTCCATCATGAAAAAACAGGGCATGGTAATTGCCTTTCCCAAAAGCTGGCATCACTCTGAATTTGATAGGTTCTACTTGTGCTATCTTATATGATAAAATAAAACAAAAATAACGACAAGACAATGCGCTACCTTGGTATGCAGACAACAATGACTAAATTAATCTTTGGCTAAGCTGAATCCACACTGGTTACATAGTGCTGTACTAGGTTGCATTATCTGTAAGTTGTGGGCATGGGTTGTGGGGAATATTTTCCACCACCAAACTGCTTCTACCTGTACATGTAACTGCTTCCATAACTTGGAGACTATTCCTTCAGCAATAAATTATAATATTACTTCTAACTTTCATATGAACCGCAATATGGCAGAGAACGAACATCTCTGTGCCGAAGTCAACGAATGCAAACAGTGTGACGTAATCCTCATTCCTCACCGCATCGATTGCACAATTGCCATACAAAGCGACACGGTACCACCTCTATAGTCTGTAAATACTCTAAAACGATCCTGTTTATTAAATTTTTGTACAAGTCCGTGTCACTAAAGCGTTTGCAAGCTATAATGTAAAAAAGCTAGAGGAGTTGATGATTAGGGGTAGAATCTTGGAAAAAGGTAGTGCACAAATACTTCACCTCTTCTAAAAATGCTGTTACATCATACACTTTATCATGAATCACAATCCAACATTTTCTTCCATCATTATGCTTTTTTACTTCTTCTAACCTATACTGTTTTACTTCTTCACTCGACATTTTGCGTCCGATCTTCGAGCCTTCCAAACTGAAAAAAGATGTTAGAAGATAGCCTCGATCTAGATGTGACAATGGCAAGATAACTGAAACGAGATTAGCTTTCCATCTGAGCCGCAGCTGTTGGAGTACAGTGTATGGGTTTCTGACATCCGACTTCTTGCAGAAGTTGCCGTGAAGTTTTGGAATCTGTTGGTAAATTCAGCATAACTCTCATGGTTTTCGGTACTCAAGGTTTACGATTACCAGCTGCCGACACAAAACGAATCAAATCCACACGCGCGTATTCTAGGAGCGGAGGAGCGACGGTACATTGAGATTAGCAGTTATCTAGACAATATGTTCAACTTCAATGGAGTTGATGAAGCAGCCATTAATGTACTACCAACTTCAAGTGTCAGCTTTAGAGGTCCAACAATAAAAGATTCAGCTAATCAAAAACTTGAGTAATAATATGATATTTAGAAAAAGATATCCAATATTGAGGACTCTCCTTGCGACTTCAAGGAATGATGCATAGTATTGGAAATTGTATCCAAATGGACATTTCCACAATTACATTGTAGCTATAATTATTAAGGACTTTTGCTGCTTGATAGGGAAAACGAACCAGATTAGAAATATTTTGTAAATTCATGTATCAAGTGATTGCATAAATCAGCCCCCCGCTAATTCCAACCCCTCTCTAATTCTGACTCCCCGACAATTAGGCATCGAACATTTAAGAAGATGAATAAGTATTTAGGGTATCAACTGAATCATAGTAAATACTGAATGGCACCAAATAGAGTGCAGTGATTTAGTAATGAGCTCTTTGCTGCAAACTATTTGGATTCATTTTCCTCTTAGATTGATATTGCCATAATCAACAGGAGCTAAGTATGTTGCTTTCAAGGAAAAGCTTTATCTATAAATGCTTTATTTATTTATAGCTTTATTTACCCTATAAATGCTTAGCTAAGACTAACAAAAAGACTCTATCCATTATTTCTTTTTAGCGATTCAAACAACTCCGAGAGATAATGAAATTGGCCGTTGCAGACAATCAAAATGGCCGATGGTTTACCAGGTAATAAAGTAAATGACAATAATGTAATTTCATCGTCTGTTATATTCTCATCTTCATATGAAGGTTAGTTGTCAATTGCGTATAGGTTATGACGGAAGAGCTGCTAAACGTTTCAATGTGCCGCATGCTTGGTTGTCATGTGGAAAAAGTGTCAGTCAATATACGCATCGAGGAAAGAAAAGCTCCATCTCTTAGAATGCCTTACAACTTACCGAAGTTGAAATATTGCACATAATAGCTAAATAGGTTGAGATAATCTCAGAAACAGATTTATTATCTCCAAAAAGATTATTGGATTTCGTAGTCAGTTGTAAGAAATATGGCAGGAGTTTAACGCATTTAAAGCTTCAGGCACCCCAGGCGGGGAGTTGTCTCGCTTGCAACATTGAAGACAAAATTGTAAAACAAAGTAAGACTTTTTGTAGAGTGACAAATACGCATACGTTTAATCAAGGAATTTTAACTGCAAAGCACGGAGAGCTAGCTGTTTTTCAGCAAAACAGAAGGAAAGAGTTATTCGGAGTATTGAATATTTCTAAAATATCATGATTTGTAAAAATCTATTTTTCAATGATACTCATGGAACTTATCGCTTATATAATGAAAGATAAAGTTAGATATAGTGGTCCTTCATATCTCAGCATTGGTGTCTTTTCCACCCTCCCTTTATTTTATCCCTTCTCCCTCCCTTTTGCATTCCCTCCTTTTTCCGTGACTATGAGAAATGAATGATTAGTGAATGATATAATTTCAAAAATTAATACGAAGGTATAATGCTACACACAAATGAAAAGACTAGTAAGTTAGAAGTTATAGCAGTTCTTCGTCCTCAAACTGGACTGCAGTTTGCTCGTCAAGCTGGCTTTTCAATTCTCTTGCATCTGAAGATTTTGACTTCCTGATTTTGACAAACATTGCTGCGATAATGATGCCAAGAACTGCAAGGCCAACAGCTAATCCGATTGTAACAAAAGGAAGACTGGCGCCACTTTGGCCTAAATTAAGGAAATAGTTTAAAAAAACTGACTTGGTTGAGTAAGAAAAGACTTGTAGGGGTATGCAGAGTACTGAGTAAGAGATTAAAGAATGAACACTGAAGTGAAGAGGGGAAGAGTGTTCTATAGAAGATTTAGAACGAATGTGAAAGAGTTAGTGCATGAAAGAGATAACGAATACCAACATGAATATGCTGTTGGGAAAGTCAAAGCGGATAGTCGTAAAAATGTGCATTCTTTAAATGGCATTTTGAGAACATTTTGTTGCATTTTGTGGCATTAGTTTTTGGATGCAAGATTGAACCAAATCATGTTAAGAGATAAAAGACCATTCAATTTTTATCAAAGACATATCACAGACAATTGAAAGCTTCTTGTCCAGTACATAAAATATGATCCTTAACACACCTGAATCCCGACTGCGCCTCAGCGGACCTACATCCAACAACTGGTATTGAGAATGGGACTTCTTTCCATTTAGTCCGCTAATTTCTCTCTTCAACCTATTGACATTGTTTCCCTGACAACCAGCGGCACATGCGTCTGAGCTTGAAGATTTTCGGCACATAAACACAACACAATGAATGTAAACCTTTGTGATTTCCTTGATGAAACTAAAAGCTTGCATTTGAAATCGTTGCTTTTTTGAACCAGCCTTAAGGAATTTTACGTTGGACTCTAGAGGGCATCTAGGATCAAAAAAGTAAGGCATCTGAGAGGAAGATAAATAGGAATGCAGCTATGTTACGTTGGAAATAGAAATAACTTCAAGGAAATGCATCGCTCAATGTCGAGAAAAATAATGAACTGAAGCCTTAAGTTGGAAGTTAACTCTCTACCAAAATGACTGCATTCGGTCCATAACACCTATTCCTGTCCATCTTATTCAAAAAGCAATAGTGCAATTAGAAATAAAGGTAGAGAACTGCTGGAAACGTTTGAAGAGCATGTTACTGTTTTATTCCAGTGGTAGTATTATTCCAAAATATCTTTCAGTAGTGACCTTAGACATTAGAGGGTATAAATCCTCACGCACATAATCCTGTCTAATAAGTCAGTTAAACATCTTAAGCTTTTCAAGAAATTCAAATCATGGCTAGAAGTGAACCCCTTATGATCAATGCCATCAAAGCCTCATGTGTAAGAGATACAATAGAACCAAAGCAAATAAGTATTGCGATGTATTATAACTCCAAATATACCTGTCTTCAATAAAGATATATTTGAATGGATCTTTGCTGTAGTCCATTGTGGGAGTGGCGAAGCATCGATCGATGAGAATTACTAGATCACCATCATTGGATGTTGAATTTACTTCAAAATGCAATGTATCTGATAGCGTAACATCAATTGGATAATCTACGTGCTCTTGTGCAAATAATCCGTCCTTGTACATCTTAAAATTATATTGAAACTTGCCAAATCCCTCTGCAAGGTGGAGAGTATTATTTGAAACAAGATCACGAGTGTGCATTGATATTTGTTTAAATGAGGGTGGACTGGAATCCAGAGAGTCAAAGTGCTAAAAACACCACAAAGAGTATTCAGGAATATTTTCTAAAAAGTTTCTTGATCTTTCTAGGTCTTGCAGGCATTCCCAGTCCTCAAATTTAATTCCTTGATTTCTCCAGATTTTCCAGGTTTTCTAGACTCTTGAGAAATCTCAACTTGCATTGAAGAATATAATATATGGTAGTCAGTTCTAATAATAATTCATGCTAAATTGTGGTCAATTCGCAACCTAGATTTGCAAGAAGATATGAACAGGAACAGATTCTACAGATTTTAAAGAATAAGTAATAAATAAAATATATATTGATTGCAAAACCGCGATCACTAAGCTTTGATGCAAGTAAACAGTTTTGGGTGGAAGAATTTTTAGGTAGGGCTCTTGGTGGACATTGAAATGTCATTATCTTTTATGAAGGCCAAAAGCGTACTCACACGTACAGAGTGGGTTGGTTGGTAAAGCTCAAAGCGTACGTACGATGCAATTACTTTCAAAAGTGAGAGCTTGATGCATGTTGTCCTCATTGTATGAAAAACTGTTTTTGATAATGTGCAATATTCTTCAAGAAATATCAAAGAAAACTTCATATTTTCGTATAGAGCTGGGTGGGTGGATTTAACCAAAAGAGTACACCCGCGTACAGGGTGGGTGGGTTGGTCAAAGATGTGATAATTTTGAGAGTACATACTTTATGGGTGACCACAACATATAATTTAAAGCAGTTCAGGAGAGATCTGCAATCTTCTCTCCATATAACATGATAAATTTTTTTTTAGAGAAAGGCGAACAGGCTGTCTCTTCTAGCTGCAAATTGACAAGTTTGGAGTAACATATACCTTCTTTGATATCAATGATAGTTTGAGGCTTAAATGATTCCAAGCTCAAATATCCCAATTTATCATAGTGGCAAGAAAATGCAATTCTAACATCATGCTCTCTTGTCACCAGTTTCCCAGTTGGTATTGCTGTCATGTAAACCTCATTTTGATAAATTATGTGATCTTTTGTCTCTATCCTGTTGGAACCACAGAGGTGAGGAGCAGAATCCAGGATTATCTTGGAGTCTGAGAAAGATGCTTTACAGGACTTGTCCAAGAGGCTAATGTCTGAGTATTTTGAACTATTGAATACACTTCTTGGCATCTCAATGCGCATGTAATTAACACTGCAAGTTACATCACTGGCTTGATCTGATAAGGAGGCAATGATAGCAGTAAAAAGGGGTAGGAATCTGGTGTCTATTGAGATTAGATAACAAGTAGACATTGGCCTAGCTTTGTGGAAGGCAGTAAATCAGTGAATGGAAAAGCAGTTGAATTTCGTATGAGAGGAATAGTTACAGAAAATGTGAACTAATATAACTGGGCATGTGAACATATCATTTGATATAAATACAATCACACTAAACATCAGACAAATATTTGATTTTTAAGCTACGTTTGCCGCAAGCTAAATAAGGATGATAATTGACCAATGATTTGTGACAGTTGAAAAAAGCATTTTACCTGATGACTTTGCTTCTTGCTGTGAAGAATCCTGGAATTGTTTGGAGAAATTATCATCAAATCAATTGATTAATGATTGATTTAGCATAATCACCATAGCTCAAATAACCCATTGAATTATTAGTGATTAAATCATAATGAATCATATATGTAATCAATCATATATGTATGAATCTTATATGAGAATTGAAACGAGGCAGTCTTAACGTAAAAATACTAGCCCTATTTGTGATAGGATAATTTAGGCTCAACATTACTTGGTAGACTAAATACTACGAATCATTAGATAGTGTTTTCAGATAAGGACTATCAAGATTTCCAGTTCTTTTACTAGCTTGTAACCAGAAACAGAATGAGTACCAAGGATTGGTAATATTTTCAAAAATTTTCCAATCAATGCACAGGAAATAGATTTTATATATAACTGTTTGTTGAAGGGAAATTTTTAATGGTAGGCTCCACATTTGGACGCCTTATAATGACTGCAGAATACCACAACAAATTCGAGGTACGGAAAGAGAATGGTATTCAGAAATAAGCCTTCTTCTTGTCGTAGCCTAGTGATAAAAATCTAGCATTCTGTTAGCAACAATCAAAATTTAAACAGGAACGAATGTATGATAGGTAACGTGATGAATCCGTTAACAGTCTTGGTACAGTGGGCTACTTTGCAAGACTCAGTGTCTGTATCAAAGACGAGGTAATCAAGGTTAAAGGTTTCTCTTGCGATTACTGAGAGCTCTGTTCATTCAATCAGGAGTTACCATCTTTGTGCCTTTAAGCAATTAAAGAACACTGGAGGATTTGTGGGTGAGTCGTTGCGAGTACCCTGCAGCAAGACTTTGCACCAACAACATGCGACTTGATAGCAGAAATGTCATGACCACTTGCAATCTTATTGTTTTATTGGAAATGTTATCAACCACAACCATTAAATGTTTGTCCATAAATGTCATCATTCTAAAAATTACAGGCATAATCATCCTGAAATTTTATTCTCAGGCTTTTTGAATTTGCATTGTCTTATTACTAGGAATAGTTACCAACACCTGGCAAAGAATTTGCTCTTGCACCAAAGAGGATAAATGTCTAGTTGGCATGGTTAATTGTATGTTTAATAAGATCTATGAAAATAATATAAATGAAGCAATCTGTCCTGCTAGAAAGAGACTTACCGGTCAAGTTGCTGTACAGAAATGTGGATATGGAAGTTTCTTTGAAAAGAATGGTAAATTAATGAAACAGCAATGTTACAAAATTCAGCTTACCCCAGCGTAGATGATCAAAAGTGCTGCTATCAGAAAGAACATCATCTTTGCGATACTTTTCAGCTATGTCCCTCTGTCACGCCAATTGATGAAGCAACTCTGTCGAGAGTAACTCGAGCCGTAGCTGCAGCCTCGCAATTTATTCTGATCACATGGCTACAAAGGAAGAAGAGCATCCGGCTATAGTTGCCCAAGACAGACTGGGGGTAACTTCTTGCTCCAGGGTAGTCCCAACCGCATGCATTAAGAACCAGATGTGGTAACTTGACTTGATTAAATATAATGGTGTTATGTAAGTGGTCGATGGCCATAGCGGTAACATCAAACCATCATGTGAAGAGTAGAATTCGATATGATTGCAATTGAACCTAACAGTTCATAAAATAACTCTATTGCAATTTTAAAACGAATCGAAGATGAATGAATAAATATTCGATAGATATCAGACTATATTTTAAAAATAAAATAATAACCAGACCTGTAATCATTAGCTTTGAGGTATTTCAGGCCTCTGGAAAAAATAATAATAATAATAAAGCTTCTAACGTCAACTATGTTTCCAACATCAAACTGTAACATCATGGATCTCAAAAAAACTATTTTGGATAAAAAAAGACCACATTAGTATCTACAAGTAAAATACTTCAGCTCTTCAAGGCACTGGAATGCAAAATGTTACAACACCGAGTATCTATTCCTAGAAAAGAAGACTGGAAGCCCTTGAGTTTATAATGATTTCAAACTTTAGTATTCTGTTGATTGTAACCTGAATTCTAGTGTCTTTGTTTACAATTACATTAAATATAAATTAATACTTACTGTATTTCTAAGATTAAAGATTTGATAGATCATTCGTTTTGCTAAGTCCTCATGAAAGGGTTGTTTGTCTTCTTTTTTGTGTTGTCATATAAAATAACTAAATAAATAAATAATAGCTAAATAAATATATCATGAGGCAAAACTCCTCTCACAAATATGCAAAACCTCTCTTCTCTAATAACGAGAACTTTACAATACTGATTCATTTCGGTGTTAAAATAACTTCTCAATGATTACTCAAATTCAATCCTGTCTTTCTTTTAAGTAGTTGTTGACAATCTTTCTGTCTGGTTCATGTATCCCATGATGCAGTTTAAACTGGTTAGTTTGCACTGGTGACTTCATATTGGCAAGTTTGCTTTGGGTCTCAAGTCCTTGAACTCTACAACAGTTGATCTTGCCAGTTTGTATCATCCATTCCTAAATACTGTGGTTGATCTATAGTCAAAGTAAATAATATATAATATATTAAATATTCTGCATTTATGTATGCAAGAGGGGTAAGGCCGGACCAAGGATATTATGGATGCAGAAAATCAGACTGCACCGGATTATCAGGAATAGAGGCAGTTAGAGCAGCTCAGGATAGGAATGATAGGAAAAGAAGAGTTGAGGACTCAACAGTGCTCCTACGGTCTTAGCAGACTATGGAAATGAAGAAGATGTATGCAAGAGGCCTATTTGCAAGGTTTTTACTTCTTATCCTGCATTTAGGCTTTTTCGTATTATATCTATAGACACCTATGATCAAGCAATATTGATAATCGCAGAGTATAATAAGGAGTTTCAACCTTCAATTGCTTAAGGCTTCATTTCTATATGAATAACTCCCAAGGCAGTTCATTCTTTTCACAGAGCCATGACCCTATAAATCAACTGTCATTTATCTGCAATTGCAAATTATCAAGTTAAAACTTAGATAAAACTAATTACTTCCCACTTTCGTTCATAGATAAGTCAATGATAGAATCCACAATATGAGGTTCTCAAATACTATCCAATTATACTTCAGCTTTCGGTTCGTTTCTTCTTAATGAAAAATTTCATTATAGCCCTATAAAGCAGACCATACCAATGGTCACGCCCAGTTAGAAATGCGATGTGGTCATCAGGTTAGTTTAGACGATCATCTAAGCTGTTGACACAGTGATGCACTAATTGCCCCCTAAGCATGTTGTGGTCGACACATAAACGGTTATTCAGAGTGCAATGCTTGTACGTGTCACGTCGCTAGGAGAAGCCATGTTTAAGAAAGTAAGAGATAACTAACCTCCTAGGAATTTGATGATAAAATCTGATGCAAAGAAAGTAACATCGTTCGGTTTTGTGATCACGAATGCAAACGCTTTTTGTGAGAATAAAGTCTATAAGGATATTAAGGCTCAAAATCGCTGAAATTTAAGAATTTAGAAGTTGAACAGAAATTTCGACTTAGAATTTGCTGCATATTCAAAATTATTTAGAAAACATAACCATTCTGAGTTTCACTTGTCCGGTCTGAGAGTCATCAGGCTTTGATGCGACTCTGCAACTCTTTGAGGGATGTCCTTTATGCACTTTTCTGACTAAGAATATTGTCTATACGAATGCTAAAACTCAAAATTGCTGAGATTTAAGAATAATTTATGCATAATCTTAGACTCATAATTGGCAAATCTTAAGAATATTGAAGTCCAGGAAGAAAATTAGGTATTCTTATAAAAATACAGTGTGTAGTCAGCGAATTCATGAATTGACGATGTTAATCAACTCGACATTGGTCACAAGCATATATGTTTTGCATCAACCTCTCAGACAATGAGTGAGTAATTCAAGCTGATGACGGATAAATATATTGTAAATGTTCACAATATTGGATGACTTGCAAGGTTCAGAACACTTTACAAGTGATAGGCTAATTGCAACACAGGTGCCATAATGAGTTTAGAGTTGAAAGCCATGGCTATTGTCATATTAGTCTATCAGAGTAAGGAAATTCCCTTAAACTTAGCGTAGCCTCTTAGTTAATTGGACTTCTCGAATTCTTAAACCGATTTATGGAATTCAGCTTTCTTACTGGCTCTAACTTACTATGGTATTTATTGTGATTATTGTGCTATTCATCGTATTTACCATGGTGTACATCATGGTTACTATCTTATTTATCGTGGTTTTCATTCTAAAGTTTTTAATCCATCTCCCTTTACACAAATCTTTTAATCATCACAGATCTTTGAGTAAGCTTTAAATGCATTATAAATCAAATACTGATTCATACCCATTGATTAAATTTCAGAATAGTCTTATGTACAGACTCTAAGTGAGAGATGCATTCAGTATTTAGAACTTTCCACTTCTTGTGACATAACTCTAGACCCTTCACTAGTTTGTCACTAATGCTCATGGTTTGCAAGGCCTACTGGAATGTTTTCTCCATATTTGGCCTTGTTGCAAATCATCAAAGACACTTAGTTTTAAAAGCAGCATTAGCTATGGTCTGAATGCTTTTCTGTGTATTCTTGATTAAAATTTTGCTAACGCATTCTGTTTTTGTACTTATCTTATGTCTCTTGCACAGAGTCCTTATGTTTATTTCCACATTCCACATTTAAATTTGCAATCAAAGATAAGTGAATTTCAAAGCAAATGAAAATGATCTAAGATACTCATTAGCCTTATATTAAAGCTATATTTATATTGCGCAATTAAACAAAGAACTGCCTTAAAAAGCTTTGTTTGACATTGAATGTAAATAAACTTTAATTTTTGTGTCACCTTATCGTGTAATTGAGATACAACAGTAACAAGTAGTAACAAGTAGTTTTCAGAATGCAGTCACTTTTTTGAACGTACAAGTAGGGTTTTCAGTTTAAAACATTCTTAAGTATTGAAAGTCAGTCTTGAATAATTCCAGCTAACAAAACGTTTTCTTGAATACAATTAATACTTCCACGGAACTAAAATCCTCCAAGATATATGATCATATGATACTTTGCTGTCACTTTGATCTTCAGGTGTAATCCAATTTTCTTATCTGAGAATGGATAAACGCAAATGCTCCTATCATGCCTAATGGTGGGGTATGACTAAGTTGCAAGTATTGTGGATACCTGTATGGTGACAAATTTAGCTTAATGGTAAATTAAATCTGACCATTGTACAGCCCTCATGTCTTGGATACCGGACGTTACCTATACACAAACAACTGAGTACCTAACAGTTTTAACGGTAGGCACGGAATATGGTAGATAGTGTCAGTAGAAGTAGACAAAGAATATGGTTTAAACAGAAACTCTCTTTTCTTACCACTTCAGTCAATGAGTTATTCCTCTTCCCAGACTTCGTCTGCTTGACTAGCGTGAACCCAGTTTACCGGATATACTGTGGGACAGCGGTATCTATGTAGTTTATGAACTTTGACTTCTTCTGGAAGGCTCATATAGCTCGAAGACTGCTAAATGATTCCTGTCTTCTGTAATAGAAAGACAAAGAAGGAAGCAAGAACGAATAAATATGAGAACGATTTTTCAGTTCTTATGTATCATCCTGTTTCTCCAGGTAAGAAAAGCTGCAGGTAATTGAAGCCATGAGGATATTGTATCTCAATGCCATAAAAAGTTTTAATGGAAGTAAGCTGTCAGAGATATGCAGCTCTTATGAATTTCGGGGCGATTATTGTAAAGACTTTCCAGCTTTGTGAATACTAATGATGAGATTTGCATATCATTATAGTTGTGATTGATGATGGTTACATTGATGATTTTTGATAGATAATATGATTAAAATGGTTGTACTTATATTGAAAATTTAGATATTTATCTAGATTTTTTTATTGGATGATTATGATTAACCAAGGATTATAATCAAGATAGATGATTGAAGTATGCTCCAGATCTATAGACCAGTGGTCCCCAACCACCTGGCAGCGGACCGGTGCAGAGCTTTGGATCAATTGATACCGGGTCGTGGGCTAAGCACCGAGAAGAGAGATAATTACTAAAAATCGGTTACAATTATAATCTGGATTTATACAGGCTTTTATTTCGAAAAATGGCAGGATTCTCTCGGTTACATCTCGGTCAGCTGAGCGCTGAAATATGACCCACCAGCTAGGAAAGTGAGTAATAAATAGACTTCTTAGCATAGATAAAATACAATGTACAAGTATTATTTTTATTACAAGGTTGATTCCCTTACTCTCCCCCCCAACCCCGTTAAAATCTTCAAGCGTTGGCCGGTCCTAGGTGATAAAAATGTTAGGGACCACTGTTATAGACCTTCGCAATATTTCTTATTCAAATGAGCAAATTTATTCTTCAATTTGTAGCAATCATTATTATTCTCTTTCAGAGCATTGATTGTTCTGCCATTATCAGTATTGAATTCCTTACCTACACTAACCCCCGTGGTACTAATGTCTTTGGCCAAAAGTGTGATGAATTTCCAGGAGGTGCAGAGCTACCATGCGACCCATCATTCCACTTTTGTGTGTCCCCTCGTCCTAAAAATGGTGACAGTTGCTTATGGACCAATATTTGGTTGAATAAAAACACACTCAAGTTCGACCGCGGCATAGAAATCGCTCCTGGGAAAAGAAATCCTTTGCTATATCAGTTTGGTGTCGAATTTCAGGTGAGCAATAAGTTATCATAGCAAGTTTCATAAACACTTTTCAATAATTAAGAGCCTAGAAATAATAACGTTTTTCAGGGCTCTGAGTTCCAGAAATCAATCATTACATGGTAATTTCAAACACAGAAATTCCGCGCTTTCTTTTGCAACGAATGCTGTTGTTATCCACACTATTGATCATGGGTGTAGGGGGCAGGAAACTACATGCCCAAATCACTGGTTTGTGGTCCGAATGAGCTTTTGCCTAACCATATTGAGCTGCAGCTATTTTCGGGAAAAAATTGCTTATTTGAGAGATTTCCTGAATAAAATGGATTCTTGCCAACCGGGAACTAAAACCTCCAACCCCCCTCTTTCTATGCATATGCTATTGATTTTGTCGGTTTCACCAATGTTTGCTTTTAAAAAAACTTCTAACACACTTTCTATCGTTCATAATGATATGACTTTGAGTTTTCACAGCTTCTTAGCTTTGTTTATTGATTGTTGATAATTGAATGATCCTCTAAGATAAAAGCCCCTACAAGGTTAGATTTGATAAGAGCAAAATTTCTACATATCACAAAGTAAAAGTCAGTTGATTTAAATTGAGAAATGAAGAATATTCCATGGCGTTCAATGGAAGGAAGAAGTAGATTCAGGACTAATTTCTCCAATAGCAATAAGCAGCAATCAAATGAAGAGTAAAATATATATCGTTTAATAATATTTAGCGTGAAATTCCGTTAATGATCATCATGTGGATCTAGTATGAAGAAACACTGGTATTCGCCTCAGAATGCTGCAAAAGTTTGATATGGCTTATCACAGAAGAGGAGCATTTATTGGAAGAGGAATAGATTAATTTAAGAGTGATGTTAATATAGAAATTTAGATATCAAACATACTACAATCATCATTAGTGTTTGTAAATGACTTCTATCAGCATTTCTCGATAATTTTATCCGAGTTTTTTTGCGTTAAACCCTGCAATCAGTCGTCCATAGGGATGTCACTATGCGGGAGGGAGCTTAGCAGGGGGTGCAGCCCTTGGAGTCAGAGATTAGTGGAAAATTTGGATAAATAGCTTTTGTAGGCAGATCTAGATATAGCGTTATGTTATACAGAAATTGCAAAAACTTTTGAGAACAGTGGGAATTTGTGCCATTCGCTTTTAAGTTAATGCTTAGTAAGTGACCACACCCTTACGTCGGCAAAATGTGGCCTTGCACTAGCAGGGGTTAGGTTGAGTTCACTATCGAGATTCCCGGTCGTTTTTGAGAGACATTTACAAAGAAAGTTTTGTATCTGATTACACTCTAGTTAGAAGAACTATTATCTTAAAACAGATGTTCTGAGATAATGTATACTTAATGGAAACCTTTGATTTCATTAAAGGATGAAATAACACTGAATGTTGTAGCACGAGATGAAGATGGACTATTTGATGATCAGATGGACATGCTCAAAGCCAATATCCCTTTGGACGACAAAACGAGGTCAAAAGTAGTTACACTGAAGGGAGAGATCTCAAGTCTTTCATTGAGAATACAGTAAGTATTCAGACATGCAGCTAACGCTGATATCAAATATTCTAGCTTAGGATACAATAAGTCATTAATAATACCCCGGAAAGGGAACGGAACATAATTGGATGGAGTAAGAAATAAAAACATTTGTATATGCTGGAGTAGGAAAACCTGAAGTAGGAAGAGGTTTAGACGCATATATGCTGGAGTAGGGAAGCATCTGGGGGCAGATATGCTGGGGTAGAAAATGTATCTATAGTAATAGCAGCAGTACCCGGTGTCTATTCATTGTTATTGTATTCGTCAGATATGATGTACAGAATTCCCAGCTGAAATCAGTTCATTCTGCAATATCTTATTCGCTTTAAGAAATTCAATCAGGTGTGAAACTTTCTTGCAACTTGTTCTTTTCAATAACTCTTGTGATATTATTAAAGATTAATCCCCAAAATTTAATTGTAATTAAAGTACTGATTAGAGAATAAGTGTAATTAAAGTAGCAGTTATTAAGCAAATAGGGGTTCAATGTTATGACAAACATAATAATAAAACTTAGAGCAAAGAAAATTTTTACTTTTCTAAAACTAGGCCCAAGCTAAGCACGCTGTCAACCAAAATGTCAGATTTTACTTTGGTTTTACAAATATTTCTGAGCTGGGCACATGAAAGCAATTCCTGCAACTTTTATAAGACCAAATTTTTTATGATCTTCAAAATAGTTAAAGCAGCAAGGGTTTACTGGTTTGACTTCACAGGTGAAGCAGCCTTAAGCCATCAAGAAAACACACAAAAACAACTGACTCCTAGGGTAGTCTGACCAGGGGGGGTGTGTTTTACGACTTTTATTGTCGGTTTGTCATCTGAGGAGCAAAATATTGAAAGTTTTCAGAATATTAATAGAGCCAACGCTTGGAGTTTATATTTGAAATCGCTTTTATGTGATAATTCTGATGATGTTTGAAGTAACAGGAAACAAAATCAAGTTTTGATGTGCTCCTACATGCATACTTTATATATCTTGATCAAAAGAGACACCACTCTGACAAATTCAACTCTTCAGAAGCATACGTAACAGAGTACATGAGAAAAGTTAAAGACATTTCTTTTTAATAAATTTTAAATGGACATTCTAAGTTTTTAGGGACTTTTAGGAACTGTGAAGCGCACTTGAAGATGTCACATCAGAACTGCGCTATATTAAGTGATTAATTTGTAAATTTGTAAATTTGTACATGAGAATGATCATGAGCAAGGATACAAAAAGTCAACTTTGCGAAATTAGCCAAAGTATCCGTAAAATAAATCAGACCGAGAGTTGAGCTTTGTAAATCCTGATATTAAATCAGAGGTAGAATAAATAAAAGACATGGGTCTATACATGCACTGGATATGCGTAAAAGCCATACACAATTCTGATGTTTTTATTTTTATGTGGGGTTGCATTTTGTATACAAATCAAGCTTCATCGTCATATTCAAAAATCTCCTCTTTAAGGATATTATGCATAAGTAAAGATCTGAGCTGTAGTACACGTTGCACTCCGACATTGAACAAGAATAAAGCCTGGGTTTGCAAAGAGATCACAAAGTGCGCTCCACGTGACGACGAGAAGGGCCACTACGAATGTGATGAAGTGACAGGGAAGAAAAAGTGTCTACCGGGCTGGAAAGATGTGAGCAAAGATTGCACAATTGGTACGTTAATTCGTGAATTCATTCATAAAATTCGTTCGTAAAATTTCAACGAATTGATAAGCCAACTATCAACTATGAGGAGAGTGGTCTAAAGCAATTGTTCTTTAGTATTTTGGCATATTAGCATAATGTGCATCTATTGTTCTGTTGGTAGGGCATATCCACCAAGGGTGTAACAGTAATCTTCGTTCTTTTGCGGACTTTTTCTCTTTCTTGTTATTCTACAATAACTTCATTCTTTTGCATTTTAAGATGCAAGATCCGAGGTATCCTGCAGCAAGAATTATATGAGAATCGACATCGATAGGAAATATTTCAACCCAGCAAAATACTCTGCTATTACGCTGCTAGATTCTTCATGTAGAGCGACAGTTTCCAAGTTACATATCACACTAGACACCATACCTCAGAACTGTGGCTCAAAGAGAATCCAGACAGACGATTACATTGTTTATGAGAACGAGGTCTTTATGAAAGCGATACCAACTGATACCCTGGTAACTCGAGAGCATGACGTAAGGATACGGTTTAAGTGTTCGTACAACAGAAGTGATATCTCATCGTTGAAGTCTTTCCGTCCTTTGACCAGCATTGACGTGCAAGAAGGTATGTTCATAGACAAATCATTAACTATTGAAGAGGTATTGCATAGGTTGAGAGGCCTCTCACGTCTCAGAGCTGCGAATGAAGCTGGCCTACAAGCCGTAGTGGAATACAAGTTTCCCAATAGGCTGTAAATGGCATATTCGACTTGACTTTCCATATTCAGACATGATTAGTAACCAATATACAAGCTAGAACCTCAGCTCAGTAAGCTAACTGTGGTACCTAAAAGATTGATGATATTTCTACTATATCAAGCATTATGACAATCCACGCAGTATACACAGCACTCCAGTTATGGACCTTCATTCCCTCCATTGAACGATAATAATAGAACTTAACCAGGTCAAACTCTACCATTTTAATACATCAACTATAGGTTACATCTCACAAAGATAGGGCATATGAATTATGGATGAAGTGAAATTGAAGAACCAAGCATATATGTTTACCTCCGCAGTTCATGTAAGTTTCATCACCATACTGCTGAGATGTTACCATTGAAATTTGTGCTCAGTGAACCTTTTAGCATCATGCCATGCACCAATTTCAATATCAGATTTTGCATAATGTTATAGTTTACTCGCCAAGCATCATATGAATTACGACAAAATCTGATGTTGTATGTTTAGTTTGTTGCTTCTCTTAGATGCAGCCTTCACGTACGCAAGGCCTGATGAACTCAACTTCTCATATGGAAAAAGTGAGTGAAGTTCAAGACATACCTGTAACATCCAAATCCGAGCAATGACTCCTTCTTATGACATATTTCTTTTCAATCGAGCTTTACAATACGACGAGAGAACGTTTGTACTTGTGATTGTCACATAGCTACAAATCGTACTATCATTAGCACATGCTGGCTTTTAGCTTTTCATATTCAAATTAATGTCTACCTTGCTACCTACACAATCCTATCTTTGAAAGGTCGTCAGGTCCTTGTACGTATGCAATGGCCGATGTGAGCCTCTGTAGAGTCATATTTAGGAGGATAGGCATGACTTTCCATCTCAGCAAGTAGAACAACACAAGGATTTTTCTATCGACGTTCATAGGATCTGCCAGAAACTCTGGGGCATTGCTTTCTCCTGCAAAATCAAATAGTACTTGGACTTGCTAAAGCGAGACATAAACTAAATAGATTGTTACAGATCCAATCTTTTTAAATGAGGATGGTCTTCTATTGGAATTACATGATAGACGTGGCAGAGGATTGAAAACTAGCAATCTACATAAAAGTTGCAATAATAAGTCTTGATGTTGTTTAATAGTTAGCAACATTAATATATGTGATGAGCACACTCACCAGATTGTTTCCAGGGGGTATTCCCTACTATTTTATACGGGGGAGTCCGTGTCAATATTTGGGGTCTGAGAGTTTAGAAAAAATGTCATATTTGGGGTCTGTGAATTACAGGTTAAGAAAAATTCAATGTTTAGTGCCTGAGAGTTGAAAAAGTAGCTGTACAAGAAAATAATGTTTAGAAAATATGAGGTTATGTATTGTTTAGGGTATTAAGAAAGTTGAAATGGGACTGAAGGTTGTGAAGCTATGAAATTTAAAGACATTTTACGACAGTCGTAGCCCAAAATATGTAACAGTCTTTAGGCTCTTAAAATTTTTGATACTCAATATTTGAGATTCTTCAATCAAAACTGTGAATCATTTGGGGACTAACAACAATTTGTTGACATAGAGCCCCATATTGAAACCTTGGGGGTTGTGTTATATTTGGTACCATGCCACTACAGATATTTCCTAATTATTTATCCAAATTTTCTCTAATAACAGAGTCCAAATTTCGAGTGACAGTCCCATAAAGTTTGATTCAGGTTCACACTTATTTTAGGCATTATACAAAAGGTACCTAACAGCTGAAAGCATCTCTTGCAAAGATCTTAACTCAATCTCTTTGTATCTCAATCTAGAGGGCTTTAGCATACTCAAGTTCTACATACAGATATATGAAGACAACAGGTACAAGCAGTTGCAGACAAATTTTCCGCTGGAAATCAGCTTAAACCAGTCGATATACCTTGAAGTAAATTCAACATCGACAGATGATGATCTAGTTTTATTGATTGATCGATGCTATGCAACGCCGTCACTTGATTTCAATCATCCTCTTAAGCACGTATTTATCGAAAACGGGTAAGTCCACATGGCAGAGAGTAAATATTTCTATGTTAAGATTGTCCGATAGAATCCATGTGTATATCTTAAAAAAGGTTCTTGTTTGCCGCAATCAATTGATATGCCTTTGATCCTGTAAATAACTTATTTCACCTTATTATGTAATCAGGCACCATCATCTCCACTTATTCTTAAACCTAGTCCAAGGTCTAGCTCATAAGATTTCTTGTTTTGCACCTTTTTCTATCAAATTATATTAATAAAAATTCCTTAGCAGTTCCTTAATCTTAACTACTTATCAAGAGACCTAAAAACAGTACAGAGGAAAGTAAAACCTTATCAAATGTTCAGTGTTAAATGCTAAGACAGGATACTAAAGTTTCAATTGAAACTTCCCTACGAACCACTTTCTTTACGGATTGGACATAACTCATGCGAACTTTGCTGTACAATATATGGAACCAACCTTCTAACTCAGAATTTTTGCAGTGACAAACATGCTCGAAAATAAAAAGATCCTTAGGCACTAAATCCTTATTACAAGTTCCCTTTTTTGACATCCAACAGATAGGTTCCTGGTAAAATGATTCCGTATCAGCTAAGTTTCTTATTCAAATCCTCTAGCTGCTTCTTATGCTTTTAAAAGTCTTGCGATTTCCCATCTTTTAATTTAACTTTTCCATGTTAGCTGTTCAAAAGACAAGACAGTCACATTCTTCAAAGGGAACAGAAAGAAGAAGAGGTTCAGCCTAAATACATTTGCTTTCATCAAGCGAAGTCTCCAAGTTTATGTTCACTGTGTTACTCTGATGTGCAGAAAATCATCAACTGAATCTAAATGCATCAATGGATGTAATGGTGACATCTTGAGCAGAGCTCGAAGGGGAATTAAAGCACAGTCAGACGATCAACGGCAATCTTACACAAAGTATTACCTTGTTAACATCGGGCCTATTAAAAGGAGCATACACAAAGCAAATTACTTTGAAGACTATGGTTAGTATCGATTTCAATGAGTTCTTTCTACCTTAGAAATGCTGAGAAAGATCTTTATCAAAAAATCTTTAGCGTAATGAAGCAAAGCCCTAACAGTAACTCCTGTCAGTGAGGACAGAAATTATTCTATAGCACAGCTTCGGAAATTTTATTCTGGAATATAGTCCAACTACATATCAGCTAGATGAGCGAGTTGCTCGATGGTTGGAGCACTTGACTGCTGTGCAGAAGATTGATAGCTCCAGACCAACCCTCGGACCACAGTTAGAATGCCTGCTCACTGCCCACCCAGCAGCAAATGGGTACATGGTGGCTGCACTAAGGAAGTTAAAGGCAGCTAGGAAAGAAACTGGCCACCCGACTTCACTATGCCAAAGATCCAGGACAAGCGTTCTCTCTAACAAGCACTCCGAAACATACGGGGCCATACATGGGATTAACCTTTACTTTTTAAACATACTGATAGACTAAAGCATGTTGTTTTTTATGGGACGATCGCATGCAGTAACAATTCATTCCCATGAAAAAACTATGTTACCACTATTCAACAACTAAATTCTTCCCAACTCTAGCTCTGCTTTCTCAACACTCAATGTTCAACAGGGGCTCCTAAACATATGTATAATATATGGGAAGAACAGGTGATTGACAAGTAATATTTGTGAGTACCAAGGCCCAAACATTATAGGGACTCATCGTAATGCTTTCAAAATGCGTGGTCAAGGGCATGGGTTGGCACCTTTTTAGAAAGGTGGGCCAAATCTGTCAAAGCTTGTCGTCAAGCGGGCCAAAGTTAAACTTAGCTAAGCAAACTTTGCATTGGTCTGATCCTAATAAAACTTAACTATTCTGAAGTTAATAGGTGCCAGCAAATTATTCTAGGCTGCTTTGGTACTACGAAGTCCTCTTTGCATAGATCAGATAACCTAACGTACATATCCGTAAAGTAAATGGGAGCTTGGTTATTGAAAGACTTATATACCATTTTCAAGGTGTCAGATTCGATTAATTCATTCATTGTGAGCCAATCAAGTTTCCTGATGATTAATTCATTTTGTAATAGGTTGGAGGCAGAACACGATTCAATAAATAGACCGAAGATGTATTGTGCATCATATCGCTCTCATCCAAAACTCTTTGTCTTACAACACTGAAGCTATTATTATAGAAAGACACCTAGGGTGAACATCAAGTGTTGATACATTACAATTTATCATGAGCCAATCAAGTTTCCTGATGACTAGAAGAGCAGAGA
Organism: Mastigias papua; assembly: GCA_964019165.1. Classification (NCBI taxonomy): domain Eukaryota; kingdom Metazoa; phylum Cnidaria; class Scyphozoa; order Rhizostomeae; family Mastigiidae; genus Mastigias; species Mastigias papua. The sequence continues at coordinate 3,285,018 of OZ025272.1, forward strand.
TATCATAGGCACTGTTCTTGACAATACTTGCCGCACTGTTTTGGAGCTTATGCAATTTATTGATAGTATTGATACCCGTATCTCCCCGTACCGGGCAACCGTATCTGAAGTAGGGTTCTACTAAACTCTGATACATGTTTTGTACCGTGGCTATAGGAAGATACTTCTTTGAGAAACGTAACATCCTTTTGAAACCTTGTTAGTTACTGCTGAAAGTTGTTCGTCCCAGCTCAATCGACAAGTTTACCATTACAAAATCCCAAGAAAGAAATATTATAAAAGCTCACTGTCAGAGGCGTTCGTTGGTCTCCAGATTTAGGAGGGGCTAAGGAGGAAATTTTCCAAAAAATATTTCTGAATCGTGTTTTGGTGTAGAGCTAGTATGTAGGGAAAGTTTTATAAATCCGAAAAATTCAACAAATTGGGAAAAATCTCAAAAGGGGGGTCATGACCCCACCTGCCCCGCCGGTCTCGACGCTTCTGCTGATTTGTCTATATTGCAAGGAAATTTCGCCAAGGTATCAGTGGTGGTCATAGAGAATCAAGCAATTTTCGGGCTTCAAACTTGAACATTGATCTCCTTAGGCCGGATCATTGGCTTACTAATAAGTATTTGTCTCGCAAATGGAATTCAACAAGTGGAAATGTCATGCAGATCCTAGCGTGAATAGGTAATATGTCATCAGTTCCATAGCAAACGACAGAAAAATAGAAGGTCTGCTTCACATGAAAATCCAAAAGGGAAGGGAGAAGGTCGTTTTCATTAGAGACGGCAGTAAAATACAATGTATTCAAAATTATGTCTGTTTCTCTTTCTTCAGATAACTCAAAGAAAAAGAATGGCTCCTTTCCAGAGCTGAGAGTCATGCTTATTGTTGGTGTTTCGATTTTTGGGCTCATAGCTATAGCTATGTTCATCAGGATTGTGAGAAGAAGCCATGCTTCCCAGGTAGCGTAAGAGAACCTTGGGAGGTGCAAGAAGTATGTGTAGCCACGTGTAGCTAGACAGCAGACAGCGGCTGAAGCATGACACAAATATAACGTACTGTATTTTATGCTGTTGTTTATTTGTTGTATTTTCTATATATAATAATGCATAATGTGTGGCATTTTTAACAAATCTTCTTCAGGGTAGTTAAGAGCTTTCTGGAAAGTTTGAAATGAATATTTCATACATTGCATCAACATGTGTGATATAAATAATCGAGCTTTGTTGTCCGCATCACTGTATACACATAAGGTGGTAATAAGAGAGCAGTTGCTTTTGCTATGGAATAATTCTGCTGCTAACCCAATAATGATAAGTAATAATGTTTGGTCACAACAAATCACCAGTAACGACTAGCTAAATCTGACCAAAGACTAAACAGTCATAAGGCACAAAAGTAAAAAAACATACGAAATATGTTTGGAGTTTAGATGGTCTCTCCAAATGTGATTTTGATGAAAGTCAAAATGATGGTATAGTGAGAATTCTAATGCGTATGAAGGAAATAATTATAATGGTCATATCATCCTCTCTCAACAAGATGTGATACGTTTGAAAGAACATTGAAAATCTGTCACTTCCAAGGTGTCGAGAGGACCGGGGATGCTGAAACATTACAGAACAGCAAAAAGACTCCGAATTTCATGCAGTTATTCTACTGTGAGACTTTCGGGCTAATAATAATAATAATAATAGAAAATATTTAAAGTGGGTAATCTACAATAATTAACAATGTTAGTTAATTTTTTACAGTAGGGCCCACTAAAAAGTAAAATAGCTAAGAAAACCTATAAATATATTACAATAAGAAATTGAAATAGCATAAGATGACAATGTGTATAGTAGTCATAACGATAAAAGACTGGTTTTAAATTGCAATATGCTGTTCTTTGATGTTATTGTTCCAGGTAAGTCATTCCAAACTTTTGTTCCTCTTCTTCTGAAACTTGATGAGGCCTTCCCTCTTGCATTCTTCACATGAACCTTTTTTGCAGCTGCTGATCTTGTGTTCTTCTGATGCACCTGGGCTGAACATGTAAATCTATCCGCCAAATAATCAGGGGCCAGTCCATTTAGACATTTAAACATCATAATGGCAGTGTTCCTCTTAAAACGCTCCTGTAGTGATGCTGGATCTTTCGGTGACTTTTCTTTCATTTTCAGAGCTTTATTGTACAAATTTGATAACCTTCTGAGTGATGTAAAACTTGCTGATGACCAGGCCTCAGAACAATAATCAAAGTAGGGCATTATCAAACTGTTTACCAGTAAGGTCCTGCAATGTTTCGAGAGAAATGGTGATGCTCTTTGTATCTTTTTTAACTTTAAGCTAATCTTTTGAGCTGTTTCCTTTAAGTGTTTCTTCCAGTTTAACTGCTGATCAAAATGCACCCCTAGGTATTTGAAACTTTCCACTTGATCAATTTTGCTGTCACTCAAGTTAATGCTGATATCTCCAAGTTGTTTTGTCTTTCTTGCATGTCCAAAAATCAAATACTTGGTCTTTTTAGCGTTAAGTGTGAGCCTATTTTCAGTAAGCCATCTATGTGCTTTTTCTAATTCAGTGTTCAGCTTGATCTCAATATTCTGTGCACTCTTGTCAGCTACTAAAAGTACAGTATCATCTGCATAAAGGTGTGATTTACAGTTCACATAGGATGTGACATCATTGATATGTACGAGGAACAACAGCGGCCCAAGCACTGAGCCCTGAGGTACTCCAAATGGCTTCTCTAGAACTTCTTCAGACATGCATCCATTAATGAGTGTCACTTGTTTTCGCTCATCTAAGTAGGATGTGAACCATAAAATCTCATTTTCTATGATTCCAAGAGCCTGTAGCTTACTAAGTAGAAGTGGATGGTCTACACAATCAAATGCCTTGGCAAGGTCTAGAAAGATGGCACCAACATAGTTTCCTTTACCAAGCTCATCCATTATGAAATCTGCAACATCAATAATAGCTGTAGCTGTAGAAAAATTTCTCCTGAAGCCAGACTGGTAGGGGTCTAAGATACCAGTTTCTTTTAGATATGCAGCTAACTGTTCATATATTACTCGTTCAAGAATCTTGAGGGGGATTGGTTGAATTGATATTGGCCTATAGTTGCTGCACAGTAATTTGCTCCCTGATTTGTGAATTGGTGTTACCCTTTTTCTTTTCCATAAATCTGGTACTTTTCCTGATATGAGAGAGAGGTTCAGCAAATGAGTTAGATGGGGAGAAATTGAGGATGCACTAGCTTTGAGTAGTTTTACACTGATACCATCTAGACCTGTTGACTTTCCATTTTTCAGTTCTTTTATTCTTTTCTGTACTTGTGCTTCATTGACAAATTCAAACTTGAAAGTTGTATTTGCATTAGCTTGCTGTATAGCCTTCCTCACTCCAGTAAATTTCTCAGCTAGTTTACAAGCTATATTCGCAAAATATTCATTAAATGTCTGTGCGATTTTTCTGTTACATGTCTCCTCTTTTCCATCAACCTCAATTCTATTTGGCTGCCAAACCTTTGTGTTTTTACAGGGGACAAATTCCTTTAATTTCTTCCACATTTCTTTGGGATTTTCCTTTGCATTTTCAACTGAATCATTCAGGTAGTTCCTCTTCTCTCTGTTTTTTAGGTTTGTAACTCTGTTTCTCAATTTTTTATACTTATTCCATTCCTCTGCCCCTCCAGATCTGGATGCTTTTAATTTAGCTACATCTCTTTCTTTCATCAATGCCAAAAGCTCATCTGAAAAAACATTGTTTGTGCTTCCTTTGACTTTAATTTCTATTTTCTTTGCATGCCTGTCAGCTACTCTCAGAAAAGTATCAGTGAAACAATTGGCTGCAGTGTTGACATCCCTTGTTTGGTAAAAGTCACTCCAGTCCTCTTGTGTCAAATCATGGCTAAAAAGAGTCTCATCAAATTTCTTGTATGATCTTGTATGAATTATCCTTGGGGAACTTCTGAAATTCTTTCCTTTTCTTATAGCATATGTCATATAATGGTCACTTATGGATGTTCTTATGACCTAAGTTGCTAAGTTGCTATTGTTGAATGCTTGCAAGTTGGTCTGTTGCCATATGTTGTCATTATAATTTTTCACTCCCTGGTATTATGCATTGAGCTTGAACCACGAGAATCAGTAGATGTTCGAATCTTCTATCCTTTTACTAAAACTAAATGGTAGAGGTACAACAATGTGAACTGAGTTAAAGAACTATCAACTATGGTCTTGGCCGTAGATTTCTTGTATTTAATTTTGATGTTAGAAAGAATGGTGTCGTCAAAAGAGCATAGTAGGAGGCAATGTGAATTTAAGAGAGGAAAGAGAAAAAGTTTGCAGTATGTGGTATAGTCTTGATCACCTACAAGTGTCTCTGAAGGATAGCGTTAGAAGAGAGGTTGATCCAAAGTTGTAGGAAACATGACATCTAGACTATAGAACCAATCTAGGCTAGTTCAATCTATGCAGTGGCAATTGAGAGCATATTTGTCATCTATGGAAAAGTGGAAATATCTCAAATTTATTTTAGCCAAACTGAGCTGTTGACTCTCGACCAAATTATTGACAGGGAAAATGCAGTTAAGTGATGATAGGCAACCGATACATTGCGGTACGTTGATCATAATACCTAAGTTCACTTGGAAATGATACTTTGTCCTCAGAGCCACCGAAGTGAATTCAAAGTCTGCATAGAAACCTTATTATACATATCCTCACATAAATAATCAAGTGGAGACATGCATGACTGCTATAGCATTATCGACCTTTGCCACTTGTGGCTGATAACTGTTGTGAGTGAGGCCTTCTCGAGTTCAGGTAGCAGGTAACAAATAACAGGGCATGGATCTGACTCACTGTGTGGAATTTTAAATTGAAGCTGTGGGTCTGAAAATGGGAAATTAGAAAATAAGACATATCTGTTGCAAGTAGTTGATGAAAAATTAAAAAGTTAATCTTCGTGCTAGTGATGTATATTGAACTTACACCATTTCTATAAGAAGACGGTTAATAGGAAACCTTGTACTAGACAGACTAAAATTTAAGAAACTTTTAGAATTACAAAGAAAGAGTTAAGAAACCTTAGAAATTTCTGTCATCTTTCAAAGTATTTGAAGCAATTTTTCTTCTACGGATTAGAAGTGTCCTCTACAGTATGTTTTATGTGCTTAACAATCCAAACAGCCTTATGAGGCACTACAGAAGAGAGTGTTTTTACCTTTTGTTTTCGTTTTCGCTATCATCTTCAATAAGTTAAGTAACTTTTAAGAACTAAAATGCGGCCAGAAATTAAATTACTTTTACAGCTGGCCTTGGGCCAGGTTTCGTATGAAAAGACTCATATTGGCACTCATGTGAAGTTGAGATTTATTGTTTTACCTTTTGTGTAGTTTGCTAGTTTCTGGTTTCTGCCACGCCAATCGGATGATTCCATTTTCATTGTGGAAACATTTAGTGATTTGAAATTATCGATATTTTCATTATAAATCACTGCAAGCTATAATGCTAGAAGTTAAATCAGTCAATAACTTCATGAGAACATAGACTACGTAAACCAGTGGCATAAACAACCAGCACTTCAACCATTTTAATCTGTTCACAACTCAACTACACTTGTAATCCACAAGGTAAACGATCAGCAGGGAAATTTATTGTTGATCAGATAACCATCACGGACATTGATTTCTGGTCAAAATGTGAATTCATGTTAATTTCGCAATTAGTTATGAACTCTGTCAATCATTCAGTCTGCGGAGAGATCACTATATGAGCTGGGGTGAAGTTAGTGGTAAATCTTTAAAAGAGCAGAAGGTGCAACTTTTTCAACTTCTCTCTCTCAGAAATGATAACTATGGTACAAAATACCAGACAAAGAAGTACAATTCTCAAATTTCTGAAAGATTTTGCGCTACTGAGCTACGCAGTTTAGGGTTCTTTAGTTCAGGAACTAAGTGCCCCCGGCCAAATGGGCTCCTAATTTTGTATAAGGACGTTCCTTTCTGCACATTACTGAAATTTTGCTACTATCTTCTTATCGAGAATACAAGGCAGGTAAACTGATGTTCAAATGCTTACAGGAAACTGCTATTCCTCAGTTTGTATCATATATTAACAAAATAGAGAATAAATATAATTCAAGAGGTAATTTGTGAACGCTGCGCCTACCAAAAGTAAAAATAGAGGCTACGAACAGTTATTTATGTTTCAAGCTCCTGCTTGTTACAACGGACTCCCAGCTGACATACGAACCTTGAACTCCTCAACTATGTTCAAACACAAGTTAAAGAACATTTGTTGAACAAGTTGGCTTTGTATCTAATTGGACGAATTCTTAATTTTGTAGATGAGCTCGCCTCTGTTATCTATAAGGATGGATCAGTTTTAGTTTAGAACAGGTCCCTTAGTAATAACAGTACCTATAGGCACTGAAGAAGGTCTTAGCCTGTACAGGCACGTAGCCTGCTTGAATTCACAAGGGGGGTACAGCCAATATATATAATACATATATTTATATAATTCATATCTTTAGGGAAGCACAGAGTCAAATGTCACAAGTCCAGGGGGCCTTACCCCCTAGGCCCCCTTTGGCACTTTGATGCCCCAAGTTTTCCACTTATATCATTGGCTTTCGGCTACTCCAAACCACTGGGCTAAGGTATATAGCTTGTAAGTTAATGAAAGAGAAAGGTAACTAGTAAACAGACGAACAATGAATATGCAGCCTGGCAGTCTAAGAAATTCCTCGCATAGTTTTCCCTATAAACTCACGGGCACTTAGTAAGGGAGTGGACGCTCAATAAGTTTTGGAATTTTCCGACTCAGCCAAGCCCCATTAGAATCCAGATTATTATTCGAGATAAACTGGATGAAGATAGTGTAGCATACGAGCAAGGTGGCATGCTGAACATGTCACAAAATTTCTTACATCTACTCCAACTATTTTTTTGCGTCTATGCTTATAATACTCTAGATAATACTGCAAAAAGTTACATTACAATATGCGATACCGCAGGTGGTATGATCCTCCATATCGAACTTACGACCTACACATATAACATATGTAACATACAACATAACATATGTAACAAACGACATAACAGACAAGGGGTCATTCACCCGTCACGCAAAGGACCTCAGCCTGTTACCTCTTTACTTTAGTCATTTTACTTTGCTTTAATTACCTTCATGCAATAAACCTACTATTCCTTTTGACTAGCGGAATGACTTCAGGTCTAGCAAAGTTCAAACCCACCCCTCATCGATTACGAGGATGACACTACGGTAGAAATCCTGGGGATTCAAATACTATCAACATGTCGACTGTGAGAGAAGCGAGAAAATATAACTGGACCACGCCTTTCAAATTGGCATAGAATGAGATGACTCAAAAATGACTGAGATTGCAATAGAGTAAAGAAACATGAAAGTGCAAGTCATGAAAGTGCCGACAGTACATATAAATCTTTATAAATTTAAGAGCCAATGAGGAGCTTTCTGAAATTTTTGAGCTAAAGCCCCCAAGACCCTCGGTAGTGCTATCCTTGATCATTTAGCATACCCGATGCCTATTGGATTGTATCTAAAAGTCTTGCCCTCAATATTTTTAAAATCCTACCCTATTAAGCACCAGGCAGAAGGCAAAACGCTGTTATAACTGACTTAGATATCAAATTTTTGCATATTTAAAAATTCGCTAAATCAATACCTCTGGATTTTAATAAGAAACATCGAGAGATAGTAAGTATAAATGGGAAACCAGGCTCGATTGTAACTAACAGTTAGCAAAACAACTTTATCTCCCTTTGAAATTGGATCCTCAAATATGATTGGTCAACGGTGCAAAGAAGGATCAGTGTTTTGATGAGCGAATGCACTCTGATCACTATAAGCTAACCAACCCAGCAGCTTACGAGGGACCATCGTCTATAAATTTTCTATACAAGGTACGAAGCTATTGGCTTTTTGGAATAAAAAACTGCATGGTTGCATGATATGAACATATCTTATGAATTGGAAATATAAAGTTGGCAGTAACATGAATGCATTTGACTGGGCTGTCATTGTGTGTTTAATTCAGGCAAGTTTATGATATGCTATGTCTTTAAATATTTAATTACAGTTTATACCTTTCACTTTGGAAATTAAACGGATGCAATGCTGCTCAGTGTTTTCAAGAAGAATCAACGTTACAAACTGGTGAGTAATAGTGCAGGATTGAGCGGCAAGGGTTTCTTGTTTTATCAGCAAAGTATATGTTTAAAAATTTGGGAAACTCTAGGATATATACAACCTGCTCTATTTCCAATTTAGAACGGAAATTAACTTAAGGTTTCGAATACAACAGATGTGGTAACTATTTAGTCAAAGAGTAATAAAATATATCTTTCAATTTTTCCATATAAATATACTTATTCGACTAGATTTTCATAATATTCTCTTTAAATTACTTTTTATTTTTCATAATATAGTAAAATCTTTATCTACCAAGGGCCTGCATCTTGAAATTGCATTTTTATATTTCAATAGCTAATTGGAACACTTTCAGCCTGATATTCTTCGTAGGTTCTATAAATGGTTCCTTTCATTATCCACTGAGAATTGAATTCAGCCTGTTTGCCAATCAGCCCCATTCATGGGTGTTCCAAAAGCACAACTCATACGCTCCTCATAAATGAAATGGGACGCTTATTGATTTGTAAACTTTTCCCATCCCATAGAGCCTTTTCTTTCACCAAATGAAAGTATTTCTATTACCAGATAAATATATCATGCATCTTTTTGCGAAATACGATTAGCAGTTGAATTTTCGTTAGCTTTTAGAAATATCTCCCACCCTACTGTTTACTAAGGCCCTATTTCGTATATTAGGAACCTAAAAGTACATTTGCAACAGTGATAGACAGGATCTACAGGGAATTGGTCAGGTTTAAGAACCTACATCTTGGCTATTAGAGCTACTTCTTTCCTTATGGTATAATAGCGCAAACTATCCTGTCGATAAATCGTTGTAGGTATCAATGTGCGGGAATTTACTGTATCTTAAAAGACATTGGTATTATTGCATAATCACTATCAATAGGTGACCCCCCAGCCTTCATTGAATGCACAACAGGAACGCGCTTTCGGAAAGTGAAGGGATTTTGCTGGGAAAATAGATATTTCTTCTAAAATGCATAATGCAAAATGCGACGAAATCCATAAAGAGCCAACAACAGTAGTCCAAAGCGTCAACGTATAAGGTCATTCACTTAAGTTGTGAAGTACAAAGACCACAGTGTTTGACCATTTCAACCTTCGACCAGTACCAAAGTCCCATCTACGTTAAGGAATTTCCGGCAAAGAAAGAGGATATTTGGAAAGAACCTCACGGCTGATTACTGATACTACTGTGCCCAGTTGAATAAAAGCACTCTTTGCAGTCAACACTTCGATTTTTGTAAATTTAAATGTTAACATATAGGTAAAATAAAGGAACTGGGCTTTGATGAATAATTCTCTCTTGTCTCTTAATAAGATACGCGTAATTTCAATTGTGCGCATCACCCAGCTTCCCATTACAAAATCATTTCTTCGAGAGAGTGATATTAGCAGTCTAGGCCAATAGCTACATCATAACACAGCAATAAAAGTTTACAATTCTTTATCAGGCGTAGTAAGGCCTTGCTTACTTTGTAGTATCTGATCATATGCTGAAAAATACATACATGCATACTGACATAAATATATATATATATATATATATGTGTGTGTGTGTGTGTGTGTGTGTGTGTGTGTGTGTGTGTGTGTGTGTGTGTGTGTGTGTGTTTGTATGTGTATGTATGTATGTATGTATGTATGTATTAAATAAACTGTATGAACGGGCGCAGAGTAAAACAAACTGGAGCAGCATTCTAAACCGCGTAGTGGAATGATAATTGCGTGTGACTTATTAGAAGTAGTAGTAGATGATCTCTAAGAATTTTGTAGAATAATTCATAGACTTCAAGAAAGATATGTCAACTTTGTATAACGTTTCGACTTGCGTCTTGATCAGTTATATACTTCCCGAAAGTATTAAGTCCATTTATAATCATAATAACAGAAGAACAATATGCTATTACGTGTTGACAATAAAAATTGTACACAAAACAATAAGACTAAAATGAATAACAGATTAACACATGCAATTGAAAAGAAGGGAAATTAAAGTTGACACGTTGGAACAGGGTGTTGGAGAAGATGATATCGTCCGATTACAACTACTATGAATAACACATTTAATTGAAAAGAAGGGAAATTAAAGTCGTCCTGTTGTACCGTCCATCCCCGCGGAGTAGAGAGAATATTTTACAAGAAGAAAGTAGGTGTTAAGATAGGAGATAGAAAGGCAGATGCAAACATAAATGAATAGTGAAATGCAACAAGATCAAATATAGGAAACGATTAAGTAAAACAAAAATTTAAGGACAGCATAATCTTCTCCAACACCCTGTTCTAGTGCTGTGTACAATTTTGAATATATATATATATATATATATATATATATATATATATATATATATATATATATATATATATATATATATATATATATATATATATATAATATATATATATATAAATATATATATATATATATATATATATATATATATATATATATTTATATTTATATATATATTCTGAATAGGTGGATATATATTATGTTCCTGGATGGCACAATTGATTAGCACAGGAGTCTTCTGATCTAAAAATCGTCAGTTCGAATCCGCACTGGGGCCAAAATAAATTTTCCAATTATGGTAGCCCACTCATAACTTTGTATATATATATATATATATATATATATATATATATATATATATATATATATATATATATATATATATATATATATATATATATATAGAGTGAACAAGAGAAAGACGATCTGGAATTTCTTGTAGTATGTATATAATTCTCTACTAGTTTCGACCGATGGTCATCATCAGGAAAATAACAAAATGTGCTTACACTACTGCTTTTATAACTAAAATTTGTAATATGACGTAGGATATGTAATACCATGTTACGTTTATTTGGGGGTATTATGGGTTGACTTTTTATTGACTTTCGTTTAATGAATTAATAGGCCACACGGAAACAATGTGTAAACAATGAATGAACGGTGTGCTGTGGCTCTTATCCTTTGATATTTTTTTAGAAAGTTTTTTAGAAGTTTCATGGGTGGTTTAGTTTATTGTTTAACCCATTAGGGAATAATGTCTTAAGGCGTTTAATCCATCTGTCCTCATGGGACTTTAAAATTGTTGTAATTTTTTCTGGTGGGGCTGTTTCTATTTCTTCTATGATGGTGAATTTAGCGTGTATAGAGAAGTTATGGTCTGGTTGGCGGAAATGTTGTTCCACAGGGAGTAGTTTATCAAAATCGGTTGATCTGATTCTATGTCTGTAGTTGTTAAGTCTAATATTAAAGGGCCATTCTGATTTACCTATGTATTGTTTATTGCAATAAATGCATTCTAATAGGTATATGACATTTTTGCTTTTGCAGTTGGTTTGATGATAAATGTTGTAAGAATGGTGTGTAACAAAACTTTTAAACGAGCTTGTTGATTTTATATGGTTACAGCATAAACTATTAGTGGAGTTGCATGGGTGACAAAATTTTATAGTGTGTGTTTTCTTAGGATATTTTTGAACGACTTTGTTGTTTAAGATGTTGTTGCTGCCAATCATTTCTTTAAGGTTCGTAGGTCGTCGGAAAGCTAGCATACCTGGTTCTTTAAAAATGTTACTAAAGTAAGTTTTAAGTTTTAAGATCTCCCAGCTGTTGTGAAGAATGTTGTTTATTGGTGGAAGAGTCATATTAAATGTTATGACTAAGGGGATACGATTTTCTGTATGTTTTTCCGTCAGTTGTAGAGTATCATTTCTGTTGATGGTGGCTGCATTGTTGGTTTGCTCTTCCACTAAGGAGTGTTTATAGCCTCTTGCTTTAAATCGTTTTTTAAGTTTCTCTAGGTGTGTGTTAAATTCTATATTATGTGAGCATATTCTTCTAATTCTAAGTGCTTGAGAGTATGATAGACTATGTTTTAAGTGTTTGGGGTGGGCTGAACTGAAGTGTAGGTAGTTGTGAGTGTCAGTTGGTTTTGTGTATAAAGTTGTTTGTAGCTGTCTCTTATCATGGATATATACTAATGTGTCAAGGAATGCTATAGATTTGTAAGACTTTTCAAAGTCGAATTTAATGGAGTCGTGTTGGGTGTTAAGATTGGTTAGAAATTGAATTAATTTTGTTTCTCCTCCTGTATAAATAAGGACTATGTCATCAATGTATCGATAATAAGCAAGGCATTCTTTGTTGATTACTGGATACATGTATTTCTCTTCGAAGTTACCCATGAAAATGGTGGCATATGAGGGGGCTGCTACCGTGCCCATGGCACAACCTTTGATTTGAAGAAAGTATCTTCCGTTGAAGTTAAAATTATTAAGTGTAAGTATGTGATTCATGAGGGTTGTTATAACTGCAGTGGTGGGATTTTTAGTTGTTCTATTATCAAGGCATTCTTTCAGGGCTGATAGTCCTTCATCATGTTTAATGTTAGAATATAATGATTTGACGTCTAATGTTACAAGGATTGCGTTATGGGGTATTGTCTTGAGAGATTTAATTTTTTTTAAGAAATCAGTTGTGTCTCGTATGTAGGACTTAACTTGTTTAGCACGAAGTTGTATGTGATGATCCACGTATCTCGATATTTTAGTTGTGTGGCAGTTAACTGAGGAGACGACTGGCCTACCTGGATTGTTCTTTTTATGTATTTTAGGGAGCAGATAAAAGCGGGCTGGTGTGGTGCTTAAGGGTGTAAGAGTGTCCATAGTTTCTTTATCAATGAGGTTATTCATATGCATTTCTGAAAGTGAATTAGATATTGTTTTCTGATAGTCTAGGGATGGGTCTATCGATAGCTCTTGATAGAATTCAGTGTTGTTGAGTTGCTTATTAGCTTCATTAAGGTAGTCTTCTATGCCCCAGATGACAATTGCTCCTCCTTTATCTGCTCGTGTTATGACTAACTCATTTCTTTGTGAAAGTTGTTTTATGGCGTCCCTTTGGGGTTTGGTAAGGTTTTGGTATGGTAGCTGTGTTACTACGTGATCTGCTATGTCTGTTTTAACTGCAATTTCAAAAGTTTGAATTGTTGGGTCAATATTAGTGGGTCTGAATGTGCTTTTATTTTCTTTAAGTTTGTCTATTATTGTAGGGTTGTACTCAGTTATTCCAAAGTGGGCTTTTAATTTAATCCTTCTAAAAAATTGTTAAGATCTTCTTGTAGTTTATCCTTATGGTATTGGGGTGGGCTGGGGCAAAAATTGAATCCTTTGTTAAGTAGTTGAAATATATTTAAAGTAAAAGAATGCTTACTCAGATTTACTATTCGTCCATACGGGTCCTTTTTATATCTGCGATTCTCACGAAATTGTGCTGTAAAAGCTTGAAAGCTTGCATCGTGCTGGCAATTAGTTCTTGCATGCCCCCTTCCATATTTGTTGGATATATATATATATATATATATATATATATATATATATATATATATATATATATATATATATATATATATATACATATATATATATATATATATATATATATATATATATATATGGCCATCTTCAGAGCAACTGAATGTGTGCTTGTTAAGCATCTGCTATTATCAATGTTCAATGATTTGAAGAAGAATTATTTGTTGGAATACTAGTAATTAATAGTCATATTGCTTTCTTGGTGTTCATCAGAGTGGTTGTTGCATGCTGTTGCTGTTGTACTTCTGTCGTTTACGTCTAATGAGAAAGATAACTGCATTCAACTCTAGGTACACTAATAAAGCTTCTCATCTTTCCCGATGGGTACTAACATTGTGTTCACCATTAACGAGGGGCATTAGCCCTGTTCCATTTGGATCTGTTCAACTTTGTCTATCTAGGCTTCATCTGTGGATCTCGATTAATTTAGTGATGTCTCTATCTTGATTCAATATGTTGCTATTGGGGTTTTTCACGATTGTATGTTTTCTTTATTGTTCGTTCTTGTGATTGTTCTCTGGCAATTTCTTCTTATTTGATATCGATGTTGTGTTGTTGTTGATTTGGGTGCTTTTTGTTTGAGAATTTCGATGTTACGTGTGTCATTTTCATTGTCTATGATCATCAGTCTTCTATATTCTGATTGCTGTGGCTTCTTCCAGGATCTTCGTGAGGTTTACGCTGAGTGTTGTTGTGTTATATTGTTATTTCACGCAGAACTGGTGTTTCTTCTTCGTGTCTCTTTGGTATCAAACTATAGCTCCGTGCATTTTGTTGGTTTGGTTGTATCTTGATGGTTGTCTTGTTTTGTGGTCCTTGCAGTTGTACCTTACTGGTTTCTGAGTGTTTTCGTCTTCTGAGATTTGGCCTTGGTTAATGCATACTGTATGGTTGGTTTCGTGTGGTTCATTGTGATTTCTTTGCGCTTCCTATTCTTAAGAGTGGATCTTCTGTTGTCTTCGTTCAGATGCTAATTATATATTTGAACAATGAAAGAAGGCAGTAATAACTCTTTCAAGTAGTATGCATCGGTTTGGTATATAAACATATATATATATATATATATATATATATATATATATATATATATATATATATATATATATATATATATATATATATATATATATATATATATATATATATATATATATATATATATATATATATATATATATATATATATATATATATATATATATATATATATATATATATCTATAACTATATATAAGTGGTGATAAATTCCACTACATCTTCTACCATGGCAAAACGCTCGACAAGGTAATGGAGCGATACGATAAGATACTATAAAAGAGAAAAAGAATTAAAACATACTTGCATACTCTACTGTCGGTTTCATGCCAACAAAATCATCACGCCTGATATATTTATCACGCCTATATGTATATATTCATATATACTCAGCTCTACTGTATATTCATCTACAATATATATAAGATGGACAAAGGAAAGACGATCAGGAATCAACTCTCTATGGTATTCATGTCAATCCTCGACTAGTTTCAACATTTGTGTCATCATCAGGAGAAAAGATAGATTGTTTTCGTTACTGTCACCCCATTCATAGGATCTTCGTACCTCGGACGTTAGATAAGAAATTATGTTTGATATGTTGGCAGGCGGGGAACTATGTGAATACAAAAATTGAATTTGACCAATTTAATGTATCCATTTGTCTTCATATAGCTATGGTTAATTGGCTTATGGATGGTTTAACTTGTTAATAAGACCGTTAGAGCGTAGGGTATTAAGGCGTATGATCCAGGTGTCTTCATGAGATTCTAGTATGAATGTAGTGTTATCCAATGTGACTTTTCTATTTGTTCAATGAACGTAGGAAAGTTATTGTATGTTGAGCGAAAATGTTGTTCAACGGGGAGTAGTCTTGACTGAATCTGTGGACTTGATTCTATGTTTGTAGGTATTAAGAGTTAAGTTAAAAAGCCATTCTGATTTACCGACGTATCGCTGATGGCAGAGAGTTCACTCTAAGAGATAAATGCAGTTCCTATTTTCACATTTGGTGTTATGGTATATGCTGTAAGTTCTCTTGGTTATATAACTAGTGAACATTTTAGTAGATTTCAAGTATTTGCAGTTAGATCGACGAAATGCCAGCATTCCTGCTTCTGTAAATATATATTAGGTTGGGTTTTAGTTTCAGTATCTCCAAATGTTTGTGGACAATGTTGGTAATAGGTAGAAGGGTCATGCTAAATGTAGTAATGAAGGTCATGCAGTTACTCTTATTTTTATTATTAATAGTTAATGTCCTCTCTTTTCAGAGTGATTGCTTTGCTTATCTGTTCTTCTGTTAGGTTTAGTTTATATCCCTCGTGCTATGAATTGCTTTGTTATTTTTATGCAATGTATATTAAGTTCATTGATTTGTGAACAAATCCTTCTGAGCCATATTGCTTGAGAGTAAGGTAAGCCTTTCTTTGAGGTGTCTAATTTGAGATAGTTTGGATTGGAGATAGTTATGAGTGTCTGTGGTCTTTGTTTATAGGGCAGTTTCAAGGTGTCTATTCCCATCGATGTATATCGAGTTTTCAAGAAATCCAATTGATTCAGTGGATATTTCATAGTCTAATTTGATCGAATCGTGTTTATTGATGAGTTCTTCTAAACATTGTTTTAGTTTTGTGTCATCTCCTGTGTATATGAGGAATATGTCATCAATATATCTAGTTTAAAAGAGACAGTCTCTGTTGATCTCAGGATATATATGTTCTTCTTCGAATTTTAACCTATAAATGGCGGCATAAGAAGGAGCTGCTATGGTTCAAATGGCAAAGCCTTTCATTTGGACAAAGTGTCTTCCGTTAAAATTAAAGTTATCAAACGTTAATATATGGTGCATGAGGGTGATTGTTACTTTTGTCGATGATTCTTTATATGCTCTATTATCAAGGCAATCTTCTAGGCAAATAACCCTTCATTATGTTTAATATTTAAGTATAAGAATCCGATATCTAATGTGACAAGGATTGCGTTATGGGGTATGTAGTCGATATATTGTAGCTTATCTATGAAATCGGTTGTACCCCTTAAGTAGGATTTAACTTTAATGGCTAGAGGCTGTACATGGCAGTCGACACAACGTGATAATTCAGTGGTGTGGCAGTTTACTAATGAGATAACAGGTCTACCGGGGATGTCCTTCTTATGTATTTTGGCAATAAATAAAAACGGACCGGTTTGGCATTTCTAGGTTTTAATACTCCCATTATTTCTATATCAATCAAGTTATTGGAAAGCATTTCGTTAAATGATTTAGTTATTATTATTTGGTAGTCATTAAATGGATCTGTTGAGAATTCTTGGTAACATTCAGAGTTCCTTAGCTGGCTCTTTGCTACTATATGGTATTCTTCCATACCCCAAGATAACTTTAGCTCCACCTTCAAAGGCTCTGGTGTTAACTAGATCATTTTTTTCAACAGCTCATTTAGAGCACTACGTTGTGGTTTTATCAAGTTGTCTTTTAGTGGTTTTAGCTTTTCGTGGCTTTTTATACCAGTCGTAACTGCAAGTTCAAAGGTTTGGATGGTCGGGTCAGTGTTGCTGGGTCTAAATAGCTTGTTAGTATCTTGTAGCAGTTACACAATTGCTGGTCCATACTTAGATATTCCAAAGTAGGCTTTTATTTCAATTCTCCCAAAAAGTGCTTTTAAGTCATTTTGTAGTTCATTTTTGTCATAGCGGAGTGGGCGAGGGCAGAAGTTGAGGGCTTTACCTAGTTGTATAAATACATATAAAGAAAATTTGTGTCTAATGAAGTGTATCTCTTTTCCATATGGGTTATCTCTAAAACGACGAGTCTTTCAAAGTTGTTTTGTAAAAGTTTGAAAGCTTCCGTTGTGTTTGTGAAGGGTTCTTGCGTGCCCCCTTCCACACCACTGGTGAGCGGTTTATTATGACTTTTGAAAAATTGTTTGGGTATCCATTACCTCGTTGTTTGGTGTTTGGTATTTGTGTATGTGTGCATGTTGGTCTTCTATCTGACTGAAAATGTCTGCGCATGAGCGCGGTTCTATCAGTCCTGATGCGTCTCTGGGGGGCAAGTGACTTTCTTTGCAGGTATGGTTGTTGTGCGTAATATGCTTGCATAAGTGATTGTTGTTATTTGCTTTCTTGCCTTTTTCTTGGGGTCAGGTTCCATTGTGGTCTTCAGTGTTTGGTTGTTTTATTGCGCTTAAGTTTTTTGACTTTTTGTTCGTTGTATGTCATAATAGTTGTTTTGATCTCATTAAATTCTTCTTTATAGGTCTTGGCTTTTATTTCTTCTTCTTTGGCCTGTATATCAGATTCGAGTTTGATAATGGATTTTTCGCAGAATTTAATTGCATCTCTCATAAGATCTATCGAAACTTCAGGATTTTATCATACAAAGTGAACAAGAATCCTTCATCATGATTGCCGATTGAAGATTCCAGTAGAGCTTTAAACTTCATAGGGATTGGTTAGTCTTTGAGGCAAGCTAATAAGTATTCTTGATGCGATTTGTATCTTGCAACTTTGTCAAAATTTTGATTAAGTTTTATCGCTAGTAACTCGGCATCTTCGTGAAGAGTTGACTCCGGCAGAGTATCGGTATTAGTAAGTATTCTTGATGTTGGTGCATCCTGTTCAAGTGTATTCTTCTGTGGAACTTGTGTCCCTTTTCTTCGTCTTGTAGCCATAATATTACAAAAATGAACAAAATAAAGATGATCAGGAATAAATTTTCTATAGTTTTTATATCAGTTCATATTTATTTTCATAGATAAATATACTGGTTATATATATATATATATATATATATATATATATATATATATATATATATATATATATATATATATATATATATATATATATATATATATATATATATATATATATATATATTTATCTATGTAAATAGATATGTAGATACATCAATGTACATAAATATATGTGAATATTCATGTTTGCTTGTATAATTATTTATTAAATATATAGATGGTGTATATCGAACTTTAAAACTACAGAATATATTGTTAAGATTCATATCTTTAATGTACTATTCTTGTATAGCATGAATACTTGAGTTTCCGGTAAGAGATTTGTGATCATCTAGTGCAAACCTGAGCAATGCTCTACTCATGGGCCATATGCGACCCTTTGATAGACCATGACCAAAACGAGAGATATTAATTGGAAATCGCAAAATGAATTTACTTTGATATAGTTTTTTCACTCAGATAAAGATGCAATTGCTATTATGTAGAAATGAATTCTCCATATTGACCCTGACTCCATGATGTCTTATGTGTGTCATGTGGTCTCATGGACAAGGTATTTGCTGGCACCTAATCTAGCGCTATATGGAACGCCAAAGCATTCTCGTTTTCCCCAAAAGGGCGATAAATACCATAGAATGCTTCAAGAACCTTTATGAACCATTTAGTTACCGTCATAAGGACCATCACATGTTTTGTGGTTACCCTGAGAGTATATGATATATGTTGTTGTTATGAAATGAAAATGACGACTGCTTTTGGAATGAATTAGCCAAGACTTCTTGTAATGAATACCTCTCTCCCCAGCACATCATTTACCTGCAAACCAGCCATGGCGCCTTTTAGCTGCAGCATGGGTAATGACTTGCCATCTCAAATAGCGTGTGATGCCTATGATAGATGTATTTGCGTATACTCTCTTTACATAAAAATTGTTACTGAAGCATTCTTAGCTTCTCTCATTACTATAGCACTGAAATTTTTCCATGAGTTTCTTAGCAAGAAGAATAGTCGAATTTGCTTGATACTATAGTGTTACACAGAAAAGCAAGCACAACACAAACATAACACTCTACTACAGAAGTTATCTCTAAAAATCTACACAAGTTTAGTAAAAATGATGATTGCCATGCGTTAATAGGATATAAAGGTATATAAATGATCTACTGTCGTAGTTTTCAGGAATCTTGTACTGAGTATTTTTTACTTTTTGAACAGTAGAGCACTACTCTCTTATAAACTACTTCTTGTAACATCGCTTCATACCCCAAAAATGTTGTTTTTGAAAGCAATAAATTATCGAGAAAACAAACAGTCATCTATTGACGCTTTGCGACATTGTACACCGTTATCGCTGAAAGCCCTGATTGCGTTGTCTACGGTAAAATACAAAACTACAGATGCACCTTCGAGTTAGGGCCACAGGTAGGAATAATAGATATTCTCGTGTGTATACGAGATAACAGCTGATGAAAAGTATTTGGAAGAAATACAAAATCGGTTGGTATTGGTACCATAATTTTGATTAATTAAAATACCATTTGGAATATTTCGAACACCAGGATCAAAACTAAATACAGACTTCTACAAACGATAACACTAGCAAATAGCATTATATGATTGTGAGACTTGGACACTTGATGCATCTTCACAACAAATGATAAATGTATTTGCAATGAAATGTTATTGAAACTTACTACGAATCCCATTCATAGCTTATAGAACTAATGAATTAGTAAGGGAGAAACTCGAACAAAAGGATGGAAACATAGATATATTGCTATTAATAGCAAGGAAGCGACAACTTAAATGGTTTGGCCATGTAACGATTCATAGTGACAAACTTCCCTTGGCAAATAGTATCACCCATGGTAGGCCACCAGGAGAGAGGGAGAGAGACAGACCCAGAATATCATGGTTGCAAAATACCAAAAGTCACACTGGATTATCTGCAAGAGAGGCAATTAGACCAGCTCAAGACAGAATGGGATGGAGGCAAAGAGTTGAGGATTCAACTGTGCTCCTACGGTCTTTTCATGGTATAGAGGGTGATGACACGACTGACGACACAGGGTCTTTCCTTAATGGTACCGCTTCTGTTACAAACACTGTGTCCAGTTGTAAGGATCTTGCCACTGGGTTAGTCCTAAGAAACGGCCATGAGCCAATACTTTACCCTCTTGTCTTACTGGAACAAATTTTAGGACAACACTGAACCATATGCAAGGTATACTTGATACTACTGTAACAAGACTTATCTTGCAGCTATCAAATAGTATATTATGCATTTACTACAAACCAGTAAGCAATAGCGTAATCATAAACACCATCTGTTATATGACAAGCTATACCTGGCCGTATGGCTCATTCATGCCATGAAAACCAAATAGCATAAACAGTGGCGAAGCTAGAACAGATACCGACAAAAGCTCTCATTAGGTCTAAAAAATGGTGCCACTTATTCGTGCTGTAGTGAAGTACTGTAGTACCAATAGACTTTTCACAAAATACTATTTGTAATGATCTCTTTACTGTCTCGTGAATGCTTTAAGGAAGTTTTTCTCCAAAGTGGTGGATGGCTAGAACCTGTTTGTTAGAAATGAGAGGGAGGGGAGGGCAAATAACCGAGGGTACGTACGCAAGAGAGGAGGGGTACGTAGAAAGTGTGCGTGTGCGTACGAGGGGGAGGGGAGCGAGTTTTAGCGATTTTGGTGCGTATGTACTAAATGAATGACAGATTCTGTTACACTGAAAAACTTTGCGACAACTTTAATTGAAAAACAATGTTGGAGTTAGCTTTTCTGCAAACAGAGAAATTCCCTTAGCTGAATAGATTATGGTTATTGACATTTGCGCATTAAACGTAATATTTTTTCCAGCATGCATCAGCGACAGGCACTTTGGAGTTAAAGATGACGTCATTCAATAACCCATTGCATCAACTTGACCAGGGCGGTTGCTGTGATTCTATGCCAATATGCAGTAGGGACCGTTGTGATAATTACTTCAAGAAGATATGCCTGACTGCACCAAGTGGAGCAACCTGTGGCATAGGGGAGACAGCCACTGATGTCTTTAAAGGAAATGCAGACAAAATAAATTTTGGCAAAACGATTGGCTCTGTTTCTAATCCTATTGTTTATAGTTTTGGAAAATGGGAGGTATGAGAATCTTTAATTCTAGAATCTTATATTAATGAGGTTAGCGTAAGTCTTAATACGGGGGTTATGTTTCCTACAGGAAACCATCAGTTTTGGGAGACATCCAAATTGGTATTTTAGAGCAGTTGGCTCTAAATAAGATGCCAAAATATCCCTCAACACTGACTATAATCCCGCTAAATTTCCAAATTACATCTCAACATTATTGGTCAATGGTTTTCAGTTACTTCGCTACCCAGTTCATATCACATTTGTTGCAATTTTAAGGGATATTCCACACTGACTATACTGAGCACCACAACACAACGGTTGCAAATAGATTGTACCAATTCTATCATCTTGAAGATGAAAATGGAAGCTTAACCCTAAAAAGGTTATATCGCTTAAAGCAAGATTGAATTTTCTCAGGAGCTAGGAATAAATGCAAAACTGTCCTGCAACAACACGGGTATTGGATTGCTTCTATACTTCATGACCAGTGTGCAAGACATTCTAGTTGATACTTACACTTGTGTGTTTTATAAGAATCAAGCCATATTGATCGAAGGCTCAATGTTCTTACATTTGTCACAATCTTAGGCTCAAATCGTCTTAAAATCATTCTTACCGTTTTGAGAGTGATACATAGTGAAAATTTGAAGAAATGCATCCAATAGATAGTTCCTAAAACAACAGACTTGGCTGCTATCGACAAAAAGCAAAAAATGTTAAGGTTTATTAAAAAATGTGAGTAGCTGAATGCTTGTGAGAATTCTCATCTGGGGCTTACTATGTTTTAGCAGTGCTTTTCTCGTTTTAGCAGATCAAGCCTCGGTGTTCTTATATAGTGTGTTCTTATGAAAAAGAAGTGTAGCTACGCTGTAAAGCTAAGATATAGGCCCTTTTGCAACCACTCATCATCATCAATGGGTGTCATCTTCTTCTAGCAAGTTGATTATCATGTACTAATGTCCTCAGCTATCTTCCATACACATAGTATATAACTTGAATTTATCCATTCTTTAAAACTGCCCATCTACAAATTTCTAGGTATTCCTTTCCCTCTTTTTTCCTTTTCCAACCATTATTTAACTGTATAGTTAATTTGGTGGCTGGCAGGCAGGCTAGATTACAAGCTATCCGAACATCTAACAAGCAAGATACAACTAGGATTGATTGTGTACTTTAGTGAAGTTAAGTTCAGTCAGGCTAAGAACCCCTGAGAGGTGCAATCTAACTCATATTTTTCAATATTCTAAAATATCATTCTGATATTATCTTGCGCTGAAAGATGCTAATTGAATTGCCGCGGTAAGTGATTGCTTGAAATTATACTTTAGAACAAAGCCTAATTTAAGTGTGGATCTAAATTATTTTGTAGAGTTATAAATCTAAATTTTCGGTATTCAGTTTTGCGAAACTGAGAATATGTAAATAAGGAATGGTTTTGTATTCAAAGTATGGAATGAAAACTAACATACATTGCGCGTAAGTGCATTTTTGAATTTCAATATACAATTTTATAAATACAAGCAGACAAGCTACATATTACAATACGTACAATCTGCTTGACTACACTAAAAGGACGATAACACGTTGCGCAAGATGCCATGACAACACCGCAGCGATTAACATGAACAACACGGAGCAACAGAAAATTAAGGACACAGTTACAAAAATGCATATAAATGCATATAAATGACTTTTACTAATAAATGATAATGTTTTCATTTTATATCGTATGCTGGGCTAACCTAGGCCAATACATGTCCATGCATATGATATACACGAAGCTTTATTAATGTTCAAATTCAAGGAAAAATTTGCCATTTTATATATTACATAGCAAGCTAGTTTGTAGTCTCTACCACGCCCTATATGTAGTTAAAAGGAAAGACTACACCCAGTTTTCTTTCAAGTAAGGATCTTTTAAGTGTTTCCCATCTTATGCTCTGCTTTGAAAGCTTAGCTGCTTTGCCTACATGCTGAAAACTTAAGAGGTTGGACAGCTCTGGAAGAGCCAATGGCGACATAGAAATGATTTGAAGCAAGATGCTGAAAGGAAAGAACTAAAACAAATTTCCTCAGAGAAGTTCCTGCATCAACACAAAATTGAAACTTGAAAAGGCAACTCAAAGTGAATGCCAGTGACAGTGGCGGCTGGTATGGGGCCAGTAGGTTAAATCAGTATTTTTTGATATAGTGTGGCAATCCTAGGAAATAAAAAAATGGATAGCCATCCAATCTATAGCATAAAATGTGACAAACAATTATCACTGATGCCCCTTCCATCAAGGCTTGCAAAATCCACTTTTATGGCCAGTTAGCTGCCAGGGCATGGGAATGTGCCACCTTAATGAAATAGAAATATGGCTGCTTACAGAGATACCTTAGCTTGCCATTTGAACAGCATGGCTCATAGTGACTACGCTGTGCCAAAATGGGTTAAAATCTCTATATAGCTGTGTAAGAGAAAGGGAGGGGAGGGGGGCTCAGCATTCAACTGAAAATGAAGGTGACACAGACTCATGCTCTCGAAAGTGATCTAAGAAATGAGGTTATAAAGGCCACCCAAATTTCATTTAAAAATAGCAATTGTTTTGCTTCCAACAAAATCGCTGTGATTTAACAACTTTTGCTTAAAAACTTTAAAGTAGACTCATTCTGTATCAAATTCTTAGTTTCTTCTATAAGTCCGTACAGTATACTAAATATTTAGTCGCTGTTGAAAATACGTGTACCAAAAGAGCTCCACTAGCTGCCAATTTACTTTCATATCACTGTTAACACAATACTTTCACAGAAGAATCTTGTAAAGCCACATTGCCTATAGTGATAGACAGTCATCTGCTTAAGCTTTCAATACAAACTACATAACAGCTTTATACCAATACAGTTTTGGAGTCAGGAACCGGCTGCTGCGAGAGAGGGGTAATTTGGTATGAGAGGGAAATATTAATAACCAAGCAGATACTACTGAAAGTAAAGAAAATGTGACACACCTCTACACTGCATGGCTTGGCAATAAGATAGCTATTGGCATAACCTTCCATAAGGCGCCCTTTCATGTACTGCAACTTAAAAAGATCCCTAGCAGTGATTCTCAGGACTTAAAAATTTGTCTGAGCCATGGTTTGCCAAACTCCTCCACATCTATTTCATTGTAAAGGAACATATCCAGCAGATTGCCCTGTTTGATTTTGTTTGCTTCATAACCAAAGGTTTGCGTATGGCGAGATTCTTTCACATAACCACGAGAAACACTCGAGGGTGACTTAAATCTATATAGTAGAGACTCCCACAGGCCAAAGCGTTTGCAGAATGTCACACTTTCTCCAGCAACAACACGATGAAATAAGACGCTCGAAGTGAATTGCATAAGATTAGGTTTTTGGATACGCTAAACATTACAAAACTGTGTAAACTATGTATCAGTAGGAGTAACTTTTGGAGAGGTTCAAAAAATGTCAAAACATTTTCTGAGAGCAGATTCCTTTCAATGCATTAACACTGGAAGGTAGAACTTTTGATATATACTTCAAACTATGGTAAGTATTAATAGCAACTATTGACAAAAACTTAATATTGGCAAGCAATAAGCTCTGGTAAATTCCCGAATTGGCAAGTAGTTTACTCACGAGATTGGAACATCTGGTGGAAAGCGCAGCCGAACAATAAATCGCAGAGCAAGAACGATGATGAAAAAAATCATTTTAAGGTTGATGTTAATCGACCATCCATTTCTCCTTAACTACGTATACATTAAGACAAATCCATGATACAAACGTTTCGGACCATTTCCAAGGTCCATCATCAGTGTATTTTACTCACATATTTACTTACCAACTTGTTACTTTCTTATTTATTCACATGAAGTAATGATTCATTCGCTCACTGCAACAGGGGTTTTTCAAATTGGAAGTCGAAATCTGGGATAGAGACACAGAAGAATGGAGAGGTCCAGATGACTTGGTAATGCGCGGTGAAAAGAACATATCACTTTTAGCAGGCAGTGAAAGACACCTATCTTCATCAATAGAAGACCGGTTACAAAATAGATTTTCAACGTTGGTTTATGAAGTGAGGTAAACATCAAGACCCCGTTTCCACTAGAACGGATCCAACGATAGACTTCCATTTACACTGGAACTTCTGGATCTTTAACGATATGGATCCGCTATTCATACCAGTTTGGAATTGTTGTCTAGTGTGTGCCCGTTTGGATCCGTTCCAGTTGAGATCCAGTGTAAACAATTGGCCCTAATTGAATATGAGAAAATTAAATTTCTCGTCTTGAGGGCGATGTAATATTATACCTCGATGTTTCACGGCACTAATTAAGTGAAGTTGCTTCGTTACAAGTCCAAAATTAGGGGGGTATAGATTTGGATGCAACCTCAGTGTAAACGCAATAAGTAATGTTATGGATCCGAATCGGATCTGTACCACATTGGAATCCGGCTGTTGCAAACAGGGCCTGAAGCAATTCCTAAAAAGAGGCATATCTAAATATGAATGAATGTAATTAATTGATTGATTTGTGCTTTGCTAATTGATTGATTCATTAGTTGATAGATTGATACTAATGAATTAACTCATTGAAGTCGAATGATTGAAGCTGATTGAATGGTTGATTGATTGATTAGTTAATTCAGTGATTGAACGATTGCCTGATTGATTGATTATTTAATTGAACGATTGATTGATTGATTGCCTGATTGGCTGATTAGTTAATTGAGTGATTGATTGATTGATTGTCAAATTGATTGATTAGTTAATTGAGTGATTGATTGATTGATTGTCTGATTGATTGATTAGTCTTGCGGTGCATTACGTTGTAGTAAATTCAAATGTATGCACACACGACAAAAAATCTATACGCTAATACAAAGAATAAGTGACTTTTCCTATTTTAGATAAATGCAAGCCATTAATACAATGCCCATAAGTAGTTATGTTGTTGAACTTAAGGTGGAAACAATAACGAGGTTTTCCAAATTTTTAAGGGTTTACTGCGACAATGGGTATCTTATACCATCTTGTGAAGAGCATTGTTCATCTACAAACAACTTAATAGGACATTATGATTGTGACTTTGTAAATGGAAAGAAACAATGCCAAGATGGTTGGCATGGGGATAATTGCAGCAACTACTGTTTGCCACGAAATGATGATCTAGGCCATTACACTTGTGACAATAGGACTGGAAATATTGTATGCCTACCTGGCTGGAAGAACAAAGGAGCCAATTGTACTGATGGTAAGATGTGCCTAATGAAATTCTACTTAACAAGTGACGTCACGGTATTACAGTAAAGTGGCAATCTGCATTCACTCTATTGTATGAAAAGCTGCAACAAAATGTAAAGTGAGAGTATTCAATTGTACTCTGCTATTAAAGCAGCGGAATTTTCTTTTGGAAATGGCATCTTGATAGATAGGCAACCAACCGATATTTCGACTATGACATAAGGACTGTATTGTCCGCATACTTGGTAAGGATTAAACATAACTGTATGGATGAGTTGGAATTATTTCTAAAGCCGAAAAAAATCAAAAGTAAGTATCATTAAGTTATCCGCACAAATGGCAGTAAACGTCGTTCTTGAGTATAATATGATACAAAACTATAGGGGTCCTGAATTACATCGCGGACCGTAAGCATAATAGTTCTCACCGGTTTGAATTACATTGGCTTACTGTAGGTAATACTATGATCTCAGGCTGTTATGGTAGTAATACTCTCAACAAATGACAAGAGGGTTAAAAAGATGTTTTGAAAATAATTATGTTGTCAAAGTCTACACCAGTGAGAATATAGCATTACAGGTATCTCATTTTATATCGATGACAGAGTTGTATGTTCAAGATGAGCAATCAGACTGATAACGTAGAATTTATCATCATTTTAGAGATCATTGATTGTAGTTCAAGTCCGTGCTTAAATGGAGGTCATTGCCATCATGAGATAAATGATTTCAATTGCACGTGCAGACCAGGATATACTGGTAAAACTTGCGAAACAGGTAAAGTTCACAATGTCCCATAATGTAATGCATTCACTACTGCACGAAAAACAGGACCATGTATTAGACATTCTGAAAAGCTTTTTTCGTCCTACACTCGTCAGAGTCCTTTTGTATCCTATTATGCGGACGAAAAACGCTTTTCAATATGTCTAAAAAGATGATGCTGCTTTTCCTTGCTGTAGTGAAGTTCTGTAGTACCAAGAGACTTTTCACGTAATGCATTCAGTACAACGTTTATACTCTTAGCTCTGTTACTTACGCAGAAGGTGAATAAGACAAAAAGTATATAACACTACGAGAATTTGTTAATTCATTAGTAAATTCTCCAAACAAGCAAGCTTATGGATGAGTATAGGGATGGATATGTCATTAAATGAATAAATAGTCTATAGAAACAATATCAGCAGGTGATTTTCCTCCTCTAATAATAAAACCCAGTCTGGGTCATGTAGCGCCAACATAAATGATAGCTACTTTCTCCTTTCCATCTTCTTACATGAGTTTAAATTCGCTGTGATTTAACAATTCTGTTGATTTTGGAGACAGTTCATGTCAAAACTTCCTTAAGAAAAGAGATGATTTTTACTGCAAGGATGTTAGTTGGGCTCTTGTAAGCTTGATAGGGAGTTCGTTTCTAGGATCAGTTTGAATAAAGTTAAAGTACGAGAAATAACTGACCCAAGGTTAGAGTGAAGATGCAAGAAAATAAATGGTCTGAGCGGGATTCCAATTAGCGATGCTCAGCTTTGCATGTAGATTGCTAACTTGGGTTGCTTTTATATGCATTCATTACACGCTACATAGCTCAGAACAGATGTTTCTTTCATAGTGTAAAGTTGAAGCTATTTTGTATCTTTATTATCTCAGTCACTAGCAGGTGCAAATTCTTAAATTGAGCTGTTACAGATAGCAGCTTCCTTTTCCAGCAGTATCTCCAAAATGGAACTATGTATCTAACGATACTGTTTTCTACATATCCACTATTCATTTTCAACAGATATAAATGAGTGTGCCAGCAATCCTTGCAGATTTGGTATTTGTCATGAATCAGTCAATAACTACACATGCGAATGCTGCAAAGGATACGAAGGGAGAAACTGCAATGCAGGTATATTCTAAATTTTGTGACATACATTTGGCCAGTTGAACATTCCATCAGCCTTACCGTGAGTGTAGTAGAAACTGCATATTTTGATAAGTAAATATGAGGAATAAAAGAAACTTAACGATGATGGCCTACACACTCCCATTTTGAGAATGCATGTTTAATGTCCTGTTCATTGTTTTGAAGTACACTAATTTTCAGACTTGCAGCAAATTAAAATTCAACAGAAAACAACTTGGCTCTTTAACTTTGATTCCGAGTCGTTTCTCAATTGCAAACATTTGAAGTAAAAGTTAAGAATGATATGTCCAGCCCACTCAAATCTCGAAATCAAGCCAGCAGAAGGATGCCAAGCAAACACAATGGAGATGGAGACTACAAATGACAAGATTTCAGCGTAATATTCAAATTTTTGAAGAAATTCAGCTGTGGCATCAGAAAAGTTACAGAAATTACTCATGTACATTCTCCCACTAGCGGAAGCCCCTTATCCAGAAGACCTCTGATTAGACGAAAACCATAGCGCAGCAAAACCAGCATGTCTTCTGTTTCTTACAAATCTCTAAGCGAGACACTTTTAATAAAATGTCTTCATTCATCAGTTTAGTAATTAGGCATACCCTAAAAAGGTTGAGAAAGAAGGGATGCTGTTATTCTCTCCTGAATAATAGAGAATAGTGTTTCACTGAGTTGTATGCTTACATTTGCAACTATTGCAATTCGTAGCGGTCTGTCTAACTCTGACTGATGAGCAAATGTCCTGAAAATTGATGCAATGACCTAATTTGCATCAATGCAGTCAAATCACTCTCAGGTATTTGAAACAGGAGATACAATGGGCTTTGATTTTAACATGAGGTTTCTGCAGCCATTCTTAAGGTAAATACGCCGTCAACCAGTATAGAACTAGGCCAGAGTTCATAAATAAAGTTTTGGGTAGGAATTAAGAGCTTTGAATTAATGTTTTAGTTGACAAGAACTTGTGATTGCTCACTATTGTTATAATCCAATCGAATGTCTTAGCCTACCGCATGACAGAGGAATGCTTGCATTAGATCTCTAGATAAATTTCTTAAAGTGGTCAGAAATGCAGTGGTATATAAGAGGAACAGTTAGGGGCCCCAGGTCCTACAATAGTGGACAAAAGTCCTTGGGACACTTAGAAGAAACAGATAAAAAACCATTTTCCTCTACATATTGTCATAGTTGCTACAAACATGCACCCCCCTTCCCCCTAGAACAATGTTGATTCGTTTGTGGTACATTTGAAGTTGGCGTGCACGCGAAATTTTCCCATTATCGCAGGTACTTCTCCAGAAAACCAACATTGTTTCAGGGGGAGAGGGGAATGAAAGTTTGTTGCAGACTGCAAAAAGTGCAAAGTGTCCCAGGACTTTTGTCGGGTATTGTCTGGTATTGAAATTTTTCAAAACACGTTATACCTGCAATGTGTTGGTTGGTCAAGGGGTAATCGATGGTGCTAAAAACGATGGTGATATTTAAAATTCTGTAAGTCATCTCTGTGACGTCATGTCACGTGCGTGTCTATCATTCTGTCCCTCCGGCAGTGCTCCTACCCAAATCGGTATTAGGACATAATTTTTTTATCTTCCAAAAACAATGTAATCGACGAAACGAGCCTCACGAGACGTATCTTGAAAATATAGGAACAGTTCGAGCAACATAGCTTGCAAAAACGCTCTAAATACCGGCTTTACTTGAACTTTGCCAGAACTTGCAAACGAGGCCAAGACAGACGTTAGCACATGTACTAACGGTAGTATTGTTATGGTTACGCAGATGCACTCCGTAACTTATTAATTTCACCATTCGTTCTTATTCAAATTCCTAAAATATATTCTGCTTATGTATTTTGGCAACTTTTTCTATACAAGAGGCGTTATATGTGCACTGCTTTTATGGCTGGTGTGTTAACTGGCTATGCATTACAGTTCAAAATGTACCCAAGAAACACCCCCATTGAAAACATTCGCTATTGATTACATATGCCTGTCTGCATGGCGAAATTTCAGGAATACGTCCGTTATCAGCAAAACAGACAGAACAGACGGCAGGGATATTCAAAGTCTCCTTCGTGTTACACAATTACTAGTTAGCTAAAAAGAACAACGACCAAAAGTACATTCACACTAGTAATCTAAATGGCTTCACTAGATAACAACAACAATTTATTGATGCACTAGAGATAGAGACAATAATGAATGATGCCAACCGCCAATATGTTCGTCAGGTTCACATGTCTGGTGAAGAGACAGTCACTCTATGTGGCTGTTGTTTTGCTCATTGGCAGTTTTATTGTTACATTTTGTCACTTCAGATCAAAACTGTAATTGCCCCTCCCTCTGTCCTTTTTGTACCTACGCTTTTGTATGCAGCTTGACAACAACGGAATGCGATGAGTATCCCGCAGTGTGTTGTTGCTATGCATTCCACAGTTTACACGGTTTACACCACAGTTTACACTTGCAAAAAGCTCTGTATTTCTGCATACGCTTAGTATTTAATTTGTGTAAAATACGTAAAAGATGTACACAATATGTGTACACCCAACAACAATATTCAAGTTTATAGAAAACGTAGTAGTGGTATGAAAATTGGCCTTTTTCCACGGTTTACACTTTCGAAGGTATTAAGAGTTAGATCATGTGATTCTTTATGCAAAAAAGTGTAAACCGTGGAGTTTTCCCTCATTATTTCCTTACCAGTATACTAAAAACTTCATGAAAAATCATTAAAGCATGTACATAGATAGTGTACACCTGGCATGGTGGTCATCTTTTTGCTTTCGTCAAGGGAAGCACCCTTTCTCGCCTGATTTTCAAGTGTAAACTGTGAGTGTAAACCGTGTAAACTGTCGCTAGTGCATATTGTTGTTGTTGTTCAGTCTGATTTGCAATGAAGGACGCTGAACCGTGTAATGTATTGCATGTATTGTATTCCATACAACGTAGTTTGTCCACTTTATTTTGTCAAATAATCATTTCCCGCATCTTTCCATAATTCAAACTGACTGTTAAGGTGGTCAAGGGGGCTAGAAGTGATAACAGGTTGTACAGCATACCATATATTATCACCATCGAATTTACTTGTGTGCTCATTATCTGGGTCCCCGAAGATGGGGAGGCCTTGCCCCTCCCCTCATAGCCTTTCTGGCCTCTTCAGAGGGCCTGAATCTGTTCTGTCATGACTTAAAATTTCTGAGAAAACGACCGTTCTCCCTTCTAGTTAGTGCTGGAGGCTCACAACTCTTTTTCTGGATGGTTTTGACTCCATACACTGTTTACCTATGCGTTTACTCTAGATTTAGAGATCCTACACTGAGTTGTGATGTCACTATGCGGCAAGTTAAACTCCTTTCGCCACAAATTAACAACTTCATTCTTCTCATCAGTAATTTTCGCTTCTCTCGTCATCTCCTTTCAATCTCTGTGTACCCTTATGGTACACTTTTGTGGCCATCTGCAGCCGCCTATGACAGTTGTTCAATTCCTACAGTCAAGCTCACGATTACGAGGCTACGTCTTTAATACGATGTTAAGCGCAAACTACTGCTCATAATTCTTCTGCGTTTTTGCTATATAGAAGCTCGAGCCTTATATTTTTATGAACATGGCTTACAGTTGCACTTGTGTGTACAAAAGTACCGTTTATATGCACCTCCAAGAGACAAGCCCAATAAATTTACCCTGTGACGTCAGCATGACGTCATAGGGTAAAGATACGTAAAAACTGTTGTCACTACCGTAATCAGCGCCCCCGAAAACCCTATGATCGCCCATGATTGCAGCCAAATAGCTTTTATCTTTCAAATTTGATACCAGACAATAGTGGACAAAAGTCCTTGGGACACTTAGAAGAAACAGATAAAAAACCATTTTCCTCTACATATTGTCATAGTTGCTACAAACATGCACCCCCCTTCCCCCTAGAACAATGTTGATTCGTTTGTGGTACATTTGAAGTTGGCGTGCACGCGAAATTTTCCCATTATCGCAGGTACTTCTCCAGAAAACCAACATTGTTTCAGGGGGAGAGGGGAATGAAAGTTTGTTGCAGACTGCAAAAAGTGCAAAGTGTCCCAGGACTTTTGTCGGGTATTGTAGCTGCAAAGTGCAGAAGACAATAGAGTATTTTTACGACCTAACGGAACAATTCTAATCTGTCAGAGCTCACAAAATTTCGAACATCAAAACTCATTCTTTACTGGATCACATTCTCAGTTCTTATTTAATGTGTATACCATAGTCTTCGCCTCTGATAAAATGCGTGTACAAAAAGAGTCCGACTAGCTATCAATGTACCTGTTCACCACAGAATAAATGCATAATGTACCATGATTGTTCCAAATCAGGAGTGTTAGAAATTGCAAATGAACGCGGCAAAAAGAGCTCCTTACTGGATCATACCTATGTGATATGTATATCATGCTTCAGATAGACTTGACAATCGCAACTTATATGCCAACAACATTTGAATGAGAGAGGTTCTAATGCTGAACGATTCGCCGCGTTCAAAACGCTTTATCTTCAAATCTTTCAGTACCCCTTCACCCGCTTCACAGTCTCGCAAATTATTGCCTTTATCATCATTACTATTAAAGGAAGATAGTTATGGGTGTCATCTTTTGCTTTTTAAAATCAGAGATTGATGAATGCAAATCCAATCCATGCAAAAACAATGGAACATGTAACAGTTTGGTTGGTTCATACAACTGCACATGCCAAATGGGATTCACTGGAAAGTATTGTCATCTAAATATATATGCAGGTGTGTATGAATATAAATACAAACTAAATATAAGTATAAATGAAGTATATCAATGTATATAATATATACATATATATATATATATATATATATATATAATATATATATATATATATATATATATATATATATATATATATATATATATATATATATATATATATATATATATATATATATATTAAAAATATATATATATATATATCTATATCAAATATGCATGTAAATACATGCATACATACATATATATATATACACATATATATATATATATATATATATATATATATATATATATATATATATATATATATATATATATATATATATATATATATATATATATATATATATATATATATATATATATATATAAGATATAATAATAAAATTTCTACCATACTGTCAAAGTGATAAAGTAATAAAAGTCATACCATATCTATTATTATATCTTATAACGCTCAATTCAAATGTTGAGCACTTAAGTATTGTAGAAGACGCAGTTATATATATATATATATATATATATATATATATATATATATATATATATATATATATATATATATATATATATATATATATATATATATATATATAGTCAGTCTTCCTAACTTGTCATTTGCACCCCAACTATTTCCAACCCTCGTTTAGTTGGTGGTACTCAAGAGTAATCATAATAGCAATAGATTAATGTGTAATTACGCGCTAACAATGAAAATCTTATACAATACAGGGTTCATAGCCAAAACGTGAATCAAATTTCCCTGACTTTTCCCTGAGTTTTCCCTGATTGACAGTCAAAAATACCCTCTTTTTCCCTGACCACAATTTCACAACTTTTTAAAAAACTAAAGAAGATAGTAGACTTGTCATTCAAAAACATGACATATGGAAGGCAAAATTAATTTTTATTAGTCTTTTAAAATGTAACTTTTTACAATCCTTTCATAGAACCATTTGCTTCAACAACCATGTGGTTTCAATAAATAAATATCTGAAAAAGTTTGAATTTACTGAAGTGTTTCATAGCAGCAAAACTGAAATCTCAAAAGAGCCACCCAAAGACAATTTCAAGAGAGATAAGATGGTACCATAATGCTGGACTGATTTTGGACAGTTCTCTGACTCATTACAAGAGGACGACCCATAAAGAATAAAGTGAAAAGATACACAATACAGACCGCTCCAAGATCACATAAGTTGTAAACAAATTTCAAATCAAACAGGCATGAGTGAGAAAAATAGGAGCTAAATTTTTATCATTGGATTGAAAGGACATTTAGCAGTACTTTTTATGCACTTCAGACCTACCACAAGCAGAGCAAGAAAAATTAATGCAACTGGTCTGCTTTTCAGAAACTTTTAGAGCTGCTAAATGGCATCAAAGCTCACAAGCAGCAAACAGATCCTGATAAAAAGAATATGCAATAATCTACTCTCAAGTACCAAATAACGGTTTCCCCCAGCTTATCAATTTTTCGATTTGTTCCGACCTCTTGGACCTAATTAGGACCTCCTGTTTATTAATTTTGACAGAGAATAAGTCTTTCAAACTAATTTATGAAGATGTTATGAAGATTTTTGGTGAAAAGTCCTAAATAGACAGGTGCTTCAGTATTTATTTTAGTAAAGTGAATGGTTCCTTGGCTGCGATTGGCAAACATAAAGGTAAAACTAAAAACCCAGTTGAATTCTAAATACTTCAGTACCTAATTGTCGAGCTAATGTTCTATGACGTCATAGCTGTACAAACTGAAATACGCGGCAACAATTCTTTGAAAACTATTTACCGTAAAGTAGCAGCAACAGATGGAGCTAAAATGAATAATATTTCATACCAGAAGTAAAACGTATTTTACAACATATACTCTAACCTTCTCGCAGTGACTAAATAATTTGTTTTCCCTGACTTTTCCCTGACTGGGATGAAAATTATAAAAAGCTCCCTGACTATTCCAGGTTTTCCCTAACTTTTTGTAAAAATTGCCTATTTTCCAGGTTTTCCAGGTTTTCCAGATTCAGTACGAACCTTGCAATACCAATAACATTTTGATTGTAAACGCGTAATTACACATTGTTCTTGTGTTATTTTGATTATAACTGCGCTTTGTGTCTCCGAAAAATTATAACTGGTGAAGACGCAAGTCATATAAATGTATGTATCTATGTTTTGTGTACATGACAAAAAAGTGCTTTGGTCTATAAGTTCAATTTCTTGTTGAATTCTTTCAGGTTCTACTTCACGTACCTTCCTACATCGATCTATAGCAACGTCCTCACCACACCCTTACATACTAAAATCAAGTATATTACTAACAACCTCTCTATACGGCCATGCGCCATCAACAACAAGCCAATATGTACAAAATCTACCAAATTCCCAGTCAGATTCTGTACGAAATGCTCGAAATACTTCGACTGTTAATGTGACAACAAATCTAGCTGGTTATAGAGCTACTACTTCATTTGTAAGAGAGAAAATAGAAAGCACGTTCAGAAATTACAAAATAGGAACAAGTGCTGCTGCCGAACTTAAAACCACGAGCACAATTTTTAATCTATGGGCCAGCAGTGCAACTAGTATTGAAGATACCAACACAGTTGATGAGGCAAAATCAACAATGAGAAGCAGTATCATGGATGCCACCAGTCAAAGCTACAAACAGAGAAGAGAAGTTAGCGAATTACAGCTGGTGAGTAGCGGCTATATCTTAGGGACGGTGCGCAACTGGGAGCCTACAAAAAGTAATAGCTATGTCATGGAGACAACAAGATTTCATGAAAGCCAATTGATTGTAGCTAGTAAAAAGAGCAGGATGACACCAAATCAGTCACCGCTATGGCTAATGCAAACAAATTGGCCCTCAACAAAATCAACGGAAGCTTTACAGGTTATCCTATCCACGGAAAATGCGAGTTCTGGGAGAGCTTCGTCAAAAGATGCATCACAATCACTTGATAAAAGATTTAGCACGACTGCAGAATTTACAACAGCAAATAGCAACTGGGATTGGAAGGGCCAAGCTTCTACAGTAGATTTTCTATACAGTGAAATGGTGTCTTCAAGTAGAGCAGTTGAATATTTCCCTCAGTCATCAATTCACGGACATCATTTTAAATTGGAGACATTCAAATGGGTCTTGTGGATTAAAATAGATGGCAATCAGGTAGGTAATTCCAAGCAACTGTAGAAATGGACGAAAACAGGTAGGAATACGAACAGAAATTAATAACATTTAACAATCAATATTACCACCAATCGCCAATCACCTAGTCGCATTGGCCAATCGAATTTATCCCTAATCTCTATCATCTATCAGTGAATCATATTGATCAATCATTCTGATCACCCATCATTAACATCTGTCATTTAAGCACATTGCTCAATCGATCACTACTCATCATCTGTCCTTCAGATTATACATAAATACTAGACAATGCTTTGGTTGTTTCGAGAGTAAGTTGCATATCCCAGCACTATGAACAATTCGATTCCTCATCATGTCGTATACCTGTTGCTAGCCCAAGAAAAACGCTTTATGGAAGTTGCAACCGAACTTTCATCACATAACCGGTGTGGAGAAGATTCTGAAAATTTGGGAAACTACTAAGTGAGGTTATCTCTTTGCCTAATGATAGAGTCATTTAGGAAGAAGTTATGAATTTCAAGATAACGGAGTGGTACCCTCAAGCCCCCTATCATATTCATCAGTAACTCTGATATCCTTAAATTTCAGTGGAATATGGGAGCTGAAGATCGTTTCAGAAATGAAATTTGTATATCCATAATGAAAACGTGCAAGTACGACTTTGGCTGCGATTACAAAAACAACAGGTTAGTATCAATTGGTTGTTCTAGCATAACCCTGATGACCATTAAGTTTAATTACAAAACCACGATAAACTACATTAAAGAAATAAGGATGTCTGAGCGGAAGTAGAGTGCCATGGTCGGACTTCTCTTAAGAACACTTTAGTATCAACAAATATATATTGAAAAATAGTTGAAAAAGCAGATTTTTTGTCAATAAAGTAAGGTAATGATAGATAAGCGAGAAATACACGAAGGGACAGGAGGCAGAAAGGCACACCAGTTGATGAAGTGGATTTTCTCAGTAACAACGGTCAACGGTTATTGAAAACAACTTATAGAACTGAGAAGGACACTTCCTACCCCTTCTGACTCCCTTAGGGAGGAGAAGAAGATACCCCTATTGTTGCCATCTTCCGGCATCGCTGAAAGGGCTAAACCTTATCGGTGCAACATATGTGCTCCAGCAAATGACTTTGGAAAATAATATTTGTTCTGGTCATGAATGCAACAGAATTTAGCACAATGCAGAGCTAACAAGCAAACAATAAAGGAGTAGCTGAGTGGAAGGAGCAAGAAGCCGGGTGGAGTGGATGATTAGCCAATTGGAGAGGGAGAAAGAGTAGTCGATTGGAGAGAGTGAGAAGCTGAATAGCAAAGTCGATCGTCTTATAGTTGGAGACATGTTCCCAGTATGATGCTTTCTCATTTTCCAACACAAGAGCAAATAAGTAACTGTCTGGAACATCGTGGGAAAGAATGTGGCTAGGGTAGAAAATGACCATCTTAATACATAAAATGACCGTGGACGAGAGTTCCTACTAAAGGCATTTTCTTAAGCACTGG
Organism: Mastigias papua; assembly: GCA_964019165.1. Taxonomy (NCBI): domain Eukaryota; kingdom Metazoa; phylum Cnidaria; class Scyphozoa; order Rhizostomeae; family Mastigiidae; genus Mastigias; species Mastigias papua. Next base: position 3,323,088 of record OZ025272.1, read on the forward strand.
TCCTCCATAAATATATAACATTACCCTTAACTTTGCAAAGACAGTGCTTCATGACGAATATCCAAGGTGTGTAATAAATGGCTACATTTATTCAAATATTAGTAATGTCAAGGGGAAGTCAGGCCATAATGAAAGCTTTATTTGCAAAATCTGGCACTTCCATTAACGACAAAAATAAGGGTACCTTGAAAGTTTCTTCTTAATGGTGTTAATTGTAAAGTGAAAGGCAAATTGCTTCAAAATTGTTCGCTTTTAGGCTGAACAGTACACGTCCAGAGTTTAATTTTCGAAGAAATACTGAAAGGCAATTAATGATGTCATCGTTGAAATTCACAGCAAATGTAAAGACAGAGGAGATGACAGGTACGATTAATGACAGAATTGAAACGGCTGCAATCTAATAAAAACCTTACACTAGTATGAATTTTGAAACCAGGTTTACTGCCGTATACAAACAGTATTATATTGTAACATATATGGTTTTGACTCCATCAATGAAATAAGTATGAAACTGGGAAAAGGTGCACGAGACAATCGAGCATTTTTTAAAAGAAATATCTTTTGGATTAGCGCACATTTGTATTACACATAGCAACAAATCAAATTTTGGATTGTTGCTCTTGAGAGCCCTCTTATAGTATGAACGTTGTTCACTACATGGAACCTATATTCTTTTATGTTCCCCTTGAATGGTAACTAAGAAGTTACATGACTGAGACTAGAAAAACTCGAATATTTCGTTGAAAGTTGCCAAATCGAATATTGCATTTCGTCATTCATGAGCTTCGATGGGCAGCCTTCTTACCACCTTTTTCTTCACCTAATCTCATTTTCACCTATCATCATCTTCACCAATCTTCATCTTTACCTATTTTCATCATAATCTATCTTTGATTACAGTTTTCATCCTTATCTATATTCATCTTCTTCATCCTCATCCATCTTACTATTCATCTTCACCAATCTTTACTTATACATTATCTTCATCTTCTGTTTTCTTCATATTCAACAAATCTTCATCTCCACTTATCGTTTTCTCGACCTTAATCTTCTCTTTTCTTCATCTTCATTCTGTCCTATCTTGATCATTTATTTCACAAATTCTCCATCTTCACTCAATCTTCATGTTCATTGATTAATTGATGGTCATCTCTCTTTATCACTATCTTCATCAATGTTTACCTTCAACATCACTTTTCCATCATCTTCGCCAATCTTTCTCTTCATCTTCCTTTGCTTTGATCTTCACATATCTTCAGCTTTACTGATAATTCTCTTCATAAATCTTCGCAGTCATCTTTATCTTCGTAAGTTTTCATTTCATCTTCTCCTATATTCATCTTCACTTATCTTCACTTATCTTATGTTCAGTTATCCTCACCTATTTTCATCTTCATTTCCCTTCATCTCCATTTAACTTCATTGTCACTTATCTTCATCTTTACTTATCGTCATCTTCACTTTACTTCATCGTTTGAATACACTTCGTTGCTAGTAGATCTCAAATTTTAACGGATACTGCATTCCCGTAGATGCAAACAGCTGCCTTCATACGGCTATACTTGATGCGTCAAGAAGAATTGAGGGTCTCATGCCAGTAAAAATCATCAGCGTAATTGCAGTCACGAATGAGGGTGACGAACGAAAGGAAAGCAATAATCCAAAATTCAGAAAGAATGATTCTGTAGACACTGATATTAGCAAGATTCTAATTCCAGTTGTAGTTGGGACAATGCTCCTGCTTACAGTTACCATACTTGTGATTCATCGCGGAAGGAATCGAAGGTGAGTGATGAGTATTCTTGAAGCTGAGCTAGGAGCTAATAAACTATGTGGCTTTTTGTGCTCAGATAAATGTCAAATGAAGAGACACCGCATGGATGCTTTTTCGTTCAGTATAAGATAACTAATAAGTACTAAGCACAATCTGATCATACGAACTTTTTAAAAAGACATTTTATACCTGTTTTACAAGCACTCTGGAGTGAAAAAAGAAACGCGTAATATGACAAAAAGTCCCTTGCTTCGTACTTTAAGCTCACTCACCTCCCCTCTCCATTCCTTGAAGTCAAAGAACTAACAAATAAAGTGGATGAAATGAAACTTATTCAGTGTATGCGTCCATCAGTTACTTTTTCTACCTCCTAATCCACCACTTGGTGAAACAGTTTATTTTTTCAGAAAACTTGCGAGAAAGCTGGTTTAATGAAAAGGGAACTAAAATTTCGGTGCGATGATTTATGTAACCAGCAAATCAATCAAAGGCACTACGTGCTGTGAATCAATTGCACTACGTAAACATCTGCATTAGTTAGCACTGTAAATCAGTCAACATAATGGGTCTTTTGGTATATAATTTACATAGTAATTCCAAGCATTGTTTACTAAAGCTATAAGCGGAATACACTATTAGCAGCTACAGCTTACAAGAAGTGGTGCTATTTGTCTAGATGAAAAGTTCCTTTATTGCAAGCATATCAAATCTTATACATTTTCAGCTGGTTATGATTTCAGTTGCATCTTAGTAAAATGCAAAAATTTTTTACTATTTTAATTAGTTTCTCAAAAACAATGATTTGCTAAGCTCCCAAACATTTCTTCTTTCTTTCAGGTTTGTGCTAAGAATCCAGCCTTCAAAAAGAGCCATGAGGCGTAATCTACTAAATTGCAGAAACACCAATCAAACGAAAGAGTCTGAAACCAGAGGAGGTCAAAAAAATGATGGTAAACGTATTGATGAAAAGCAAGAGGATATAAATTTGGAAAAGCTGAGCAAGTCGGAAAATTACCAAAATCAAACTCTTCTAGAGACAGATGAAAAATATCTAGAGACAATCTTTCTGTGAAAGCGGCATTGATGTATAACATAAAATGTAGTTCCCTTTGCAGGTAAGCAGCAGAGACTAGAAGATTTACTAGTTACGCAGTATGATTCCTACTTAATAGAGGAGACATTGCAGAGATTGAAAATATATTCATTTTCTTACGATTTGATGAATGATTGTTATCAAACAATGTATCAATATGCTGAAGAGCAGCCAATGTCACACAAATAGGACATGCTTCTAAGGATCGGAAAAAGTTACCAAACTTGACTTTATAAGCTGTCTTCCAATGAAATGGTAATTGATATATTTTGCACCATTGTTCTGCTGTTTAAGTCTAATTTAAACTGTCAGGTCCAAAACTTCAAGCATTAAAATGTAAAAACCTTTTATGGGAGATTTTTAACGCACTTACGTGCCTATGTTACTTTAATTAGACATATAAAATAAATTTATATTGCTATATATACAATGAACAGATCGAGTCAGTTCTTGCAAAGCAGTTATTAGCCTCTACTTGGGAATACAGTCGATTCAAAGTTGACATCTGGCCCGTAGACACGTAACATTTGCAAAAAGCGAATTTCAAATTCATACCTTCTCATATATTTCGTGGTCCCTTGAACAGCCAAAAATTCGGGGTGTTCCATTTCGTATCTTCATAATGAATATATCGAAATGCTTCATTTTTATCTAAATCTAAAGACTGCCATCAAGGTACATGGTAGGATCTTAGAGAGAGCTATCAGATTGTATATGAATAACTTTAACTCTCACATCTGAGATTGAGTTTACTGGTCATCAATGAACCCCCAAGAGACTGGTGCTCGAAATATATATGAATATACCTTCAGCGTGATTAAACTCAACTTAATAATTTACAGTTTATCATTATAGTCGCCCACAATAGCCGGAACCAATAGTCCTAATTCACTGTTTTTGGGAAGAGAATGTTTTGGAACAATGCATCTTCCTGGTGACAGAAAAATGAATAATTAGTTTAATGACTGAATAGAATGCACGTGCAGACATTGTGAATCAAAGCTGTGGTATATTGAGCATTCCTTTTTTATCCAATTGAGCAAGCATTTGCTGTGTTTTGTAAATTATTTTAAATTCACTTTAATAGAATTGTGATATGAAGCTTTTGCTGAAATCTTACTACTTCTTATAACGTACCACTTTAAAGCGCTGTGTAGTTTATGAATTTTGTGTCGATGTGAAGCTCGGTAAGTAAGATGCACTAAGTAGAGACTAGCAGACAGAATAAAAAAGCATGCTCCCATGAGCATCTGGAGGAAAAGCAATACAGTAAGAGAACAGCTACCTTGTATGTACAAAAGCAATAATCCTTAAATGAATTGTGATTCGACCATAGCACAAAATCTAATTACAAATCCAGAATGCGCCAAAACATATTCAGACGATAATTTTCGGATCACTGGGCAAGCAAGATCGTCCTTTCATTAAGGTGTTTTGGAATCAGTTTACATTAAGACTCAAAAACCAGTCTTGTATAAACAAAAAGAGCTCATTTTCTCACTTGAAACCTTCGAGTAAACAATGGTGAATGGGTGCTAATTGGCCAATCATAGGGCCAAATAGACACATTATTCATATTACCACGTGTACCCACATCTGGCTATGTATTTCGGTTCACCTTTCAGTCGTTGTCCGTCATGTCGGACGAGAAGGTCTTTCAGTATGCTTAAGGGGTGTTCCCACGTTTTTGAGTAGTAACGTACTTCAACAATGTAATTACCCTTAATGAACCTATACTTAAAACAAAATATCGAAAGGAAACAATCAGGATTTCTAGCTACCAAGAAGAGCATGGTGAAATGATTTGAAGGAGCTGTACAGTTTCTATTTTACAGGTGCCATCAAGTATACATGACACTACAGCATCCAAAAAAACCATCTCCAGCTGATTTGCATAGATTATTGAACCATCAAAGTGAAAATCCGTCATCTTTTGTATTAGAGATTCCACCAAGAATACATGACACTTCGACATCCAAGAAAACCATCTTACCTTAATTTGCATCGAAATTGAACCGCCGAAGTGCAGACCCTTCATCCTTCTTGCCTGATCTAAGTTTCCTACTGAGACTGTCATTTATATTGACAAACCGCGACAAATACTTATTTTACTAAAAGATAAACTTAACTTTGTATTGTTATTTATTTATTTATGTCATTAATTCTTTTCACCGTTAGTTTTTTATAATAGATTGAATTGCCTACACCATTGCAGTTTACAAAAGACCTATTTGTCTTGTAATAACAGAGTACCTACGTTTCTCCCATCGTTGGAGTCAGAGTCTATCAAATTCAGTTAGCAATGACCCCTAGATAATATAGATAAATTTTGACATGGTTACTAGGAATAAAAGCTCGAATTGATCTTTAGTTCTAACCAGTTATACTTCATGTACAATCACTAAAATAATTTATACTGATGATGGACTTTCGCTGGGCCCCAAACGTCTCTTAATTCAATTCATTGCAATAACTAAGTTGCTTCCTTCTTGTGCTCTTTCTCGCCTTGTGGTGTATTAAATTGCTAAAATAAAATGAAGGTTAAAATCTTCCCAATCCCGGACCACGTTGAGGATTTGAAGTTGAGTAGATTTGGGCGGATCTTTGCTGTGAAACAAGCTGGGCGAGATATAATAGATAAGGCAGAGATTAAAATTGAGTCAAGGCTAAAAGAGACTTTAGACTGAGATATCTTAGAAGAAAACTGTTTGATTTGAAAGCTCTAGCGTCCTAAATAATGTAAGAATGTGAATAAAATATACCCAAGAATTCGAGGATACTGTATGAGTCAAATATAGACAAATGGGCACATTCCGGGATAGTATTTAAGTGAAAGCATTATCATCATTTAAAATAAAGAACTGTTAATTTCATCAATTTGGTTTGAGCTCATCAATGAACTAAGCGAGGCGTGATGAGCAGTTTTGGTAGAAAGCATGATAAGTTTTCAAAATCCTGATAAAATCATAAACGCACTATCAGGGCAAAACAAAATTACGTCTTTCTTGTTCTCTTCATTAACTAACTTTCCTAATAAACTTTCGGTATCTAGGTGAAGATTTTAGATTATAGTGTCTCCGCTACATTAGTTATCAACCATGCATGACAAAAACCTCAGAAAAATCTTTAAAAACATTTACATCTTCAGCAATTTCATGATAATATCATTGATTTCTCAAGAATCTATACATTTCTACCTGATTTGAGCTCACGCCCAAGCATAGCCGGCATGTTCCTTCTCCAAAAACGGATCTTTTGCTAACTCTTTCAAAAAGTAGATTTTTCCGAAAATTACGTTTCCTGTCTTAATGTGGAGAGGTAGGCTAATACGTTTATTAATGAAAACGCCTAAGTTATAACCTCGTATTTTTACGATATCAAAGCGTTTTCGTGTGGAAGTATGTCTTTTTTTGAAAATCTCTTTGTAAGAATGTGCATGTCTTGCAGTCTTGCGAATCTTTGCCAAAATTTCTGCATGCTTGCGGGCGTAACCTCAGATGTGTGCTCAACGCCTAAAGACCACGATTGATTGAATGGGTGAAAAGCGTATAGAGATATGAGATTTATGCAGGAACAGAATTATATTGGACAATTATAAATATTCCTGTGCAGCGCAGGGTAGAACATTGGATTCTGAGGAAAGAAGCATGCAGCAGAGCTTGTTGCTGTTAAAGAGGAGAACAAGGAAATGTTGCAAAGACAGAAAAGTTTAGATAAAGTCGTGTCTTCACAATCGTGGCAAATTCTCCATAGGCAGTTGCTTTCTTATTTCAGTTGGAGTATTCTGAACTTGCTACAACGAACAACATAGCCCTCTTGCTATAAATCGACCATAAAGCCGCCCTTCTCCTAAAGTCATACAATATCTCCTCTCATCATTTTCATCGTTCATCACAAAGTTCTTAGTTACCCTTGCATTATATTTTCCAACCAGCCAATGATACCGTGCTGTGCTATGCTACAGATAAAGGGCGTATCGTGATTGGTTAACACGGTATATCTCAAGGATTTTTGTTCTTCATCTCCGCACACATTCCGATTTTTGTCAATGATTGTCAACGACGAAAAAATATTAAAAGTGTTAAGTTTGAAAAACTATCTTTGAAGACAAAAGTTTTTGGTCCTTTTTGACCGGACACAGCTCGATCTTTTGCTCATAAACAAAACTCATATGTATCGCCGATAAATATCTGCAGTGTACGCTATGCCAAAGAGTGCTGTGCAGTATTGGATGTTAAAGAAACGGGGCGCTCTTAGCTAAGGCCCGATATAGAAGATACAGGGGATGTCAGTATGCCATTCACAATAATCCAATGGTACATCAGTATTTCTTGAACCAAAGAGTCAGCTTGTTGGATTAGTAATAGGCTATTATTTGGTTGGAAAATTTACCTTTTAGAAAGTTATTTCTTGAAACTGTTGTAATTGACTGTCCCTTGATAGAAGCATATAGTATCATCGAAAAATGATGGAACCGAATGTAAAAAGAGAACATGACAGCCAGTTAATTTCATGGTTGCCCTAAGATTAATGCCGCATTTGCAACAGAAAACTTTAAAAGTTCAAATGGCTGGTCCTGACTATCTGTGGTAAAACAACACCTCAGGGTATTGGGAAAAAGCAAATAGCGATTTAGAATGAGATGGGGGAAATACAAATATACTTCATGAGGATTAGACAAAAGAGCAAAATGAGGGAAGTCAAATCCATGAAAGTAGACTCGCGATTAAAGGTTCCGTTTGGAAAGATGTTCCTACTTGCTTAGTAACCTGAATACATGTCGTCAGCATATCTTCCTAGAATTTTCGATCTTTTATATGATACTTATTGTAAATTCACACAGTATTACAGCCAGCAAGAACTTTGATGGCTAGCCCGCCCAAAAGTATGAAACACTAATCTTAAATTGCGAAAGAATGGAAGTGAAATTGTGACAATCGCAATTGCAATTAAGCGATGCAGCAGAGCAAAACGTCTGCAAAAATTTACTTGGAACACCCAAGAATTTTGTAAGGTAATCAAACCGTTTTCATGATTCTGTGATAGTATTTACAATATGCAACCCTTCCCTCTTCAAACTATGTTGAGTTGATAACCGAAACACATAGCATTATACACAGACATCACATATACCTGCAAGTAGTGGCGGACATTGTAAATCCAGAAGGAAGAGAAAGGGACGAAACTTTGTTGTTTTGATTTGGGGTTTATGACAAACAAATGCCGTGGGAAAATACGTGGCTTGCTTAATGGAAGAACACATCGTGTTTGGCAAAACAAAACTAGGCATAAAGGGATGGGAGCAAACACTGTGAAACAATTAGCTCTGTTTAATTCCTAAAAATTTAATTGTATTTTGGTGCAAAAAGTAGCAATGAAAGAGCGGGTAAAATGAAATTCTCCTGAATTTCTTGACTAATGTTCAAGCAGCCAAAACAACTGACATTAGAGATCGACTAAATTGATCATTAGGTTGTTGCTGCATGTCACACCTCCTTACTAGCTTCGCCCCCGGGAAAGGAAAAGTGGTAAATTTGCCAGCTTTTGTAAAACAGATTTGCTGACTATCTACGTTAGAATCGTGTCCAACTATATGCGAAACTGTATGCTAATTAAATTCGGAGAGTCATCTGTCACCTGCCCTCCTAAAATCCGCTACAACCCTTAGAGTTACTAGCGCTTCGAATAATATATTTTAAAAGGAGTGGGTTGGCATAGTTTAGCATAGCGCAAGCCATAGCCAATTTTCTAAGATTTTTACCATATACTGTAGATTTTTCCTGGCGATGTTTCTTATATTGGAGAAATATTCTCATTCAAAGCTTTATCATATAGTAAAGTTATTGTTTTCATCATGACGCACACCCAATTATTTGAGTTTCATTATGGAGTCAGAAGCTATATTCAGTTATTTGGTTCTTTGTAATAAATAGCTTTGGACACAATACATAGACTAGGTTTCTTGGAATATTCCAAATTGGCCTCCATACATAGCCATTTGTACGGTTCATTGAGGTTCATTTCAAGATGGGAAATCTGCCACAAACTTCTATTGTGAGCCTAGGGGAAGATTCTCTTGAGACCTTGGGCGATCATGCAGGTCAAAGGTCATCGATCAATTCATGGATTCAAAAGAACATTGATACTGTCTGCTGTGTGATACATTTGTAGCGTTCCATTTAGACATTATATAGAGGTATCCAGATTGGGCTAACGGGGCGTTGTTTTCCACTTTATAAGTATTGGAGCACACTAAAAAGCTGAGATTGTGATTGGACCTTGCAGAAGTTGGAAGTAGGCTCAGATGCTTAACAAATAGGGGGTTTTGGGTGTGAAACCCCAGTATCCCCAGTCAAGAAACAAATCGATAAGATACTCGAGGATAAAGTATATTTATGTTAACTTTTTTACATTCGAATAGCTTTATTTAATGCTACGTATGCCGTTAATCTTTTGAGATGATCAACCCATAAACCCAGACAACCTAAATGCGCGGTGTCATTGGCAATGGGAACTCCGGGGGGAGGCAGGAACAGCAGCAATTATTGCTGTTGTTGGTTGCTCTCTCAGCCGGGGTTTCTATTGTTCAGCATCAGGAGCCTCCGTCGCTGGTCTGGTGTCCGGTGTGAAACAGACTCCAGGATCTGTCAGTATCGTATAGTGTGTGTATCGTTCTGTGGGTGTTTATTTAGTTGAATTGTATGTCTTAATGTGTTGCCATGGGGTAGACATTGTCGTTTGCTCCTCATGGTATAGTTCCTTGTAGTATTGTACAGTAATTAGAGTATAGTAGAATGTAGCATTATATTGTAACTTTTTATACTGATATATATAAAAAAAATCTTTTGAGAAGTTAGCTTCATATGGTCTGGTATTGACTTTCAATGACAGTTGAAATTGTCTATCAAAGTCAATACAAGGCAATAACAGGCTAGCTTCTCAACATAGTAACTCTGAGATCTTACGCAGCGCTTCATTTGGTTGATATGCATGGAGGAGTAGTAGCTGAGAACTAAAAGCATAGTTCATGGCTCAAAGCCAAGAGTAAAAGCTTCTTAATTTTTGGCCACATTTTAGTTCTAAAAGTTTCTTAAATCAACTAGCAAAAGGCAGTGACAACGAAAGCAAATCGTAACTTGTTGTCTTTTGTAGTGTCCATAAGGCTTAACACATAAAATATATTGTGATGGAAACTTGTTACATCGGCGGAGGGGTTTTCCGATTCTGTGAAAGATGGCACAGAACGCTCTAGAATTTCTTAGCCCTTTCCTTGTACTTCTAATAGTTTCTTAAATTTAAGGTGTCTAGTATTAGGTTTCTTAAACTCCTATTTCATAAATAGAAGTAAGAATGTGAGTACCTTGTAAGAACACTGATGCTTGAATTGCCAATAAAAGAGGACTGTAAAAAACATGCTCAGATTATTATTATTATTATTATTGATTGCAGAAAGAGACAACTATTATAGTTTGCGGAATATAAATCATTTGCAACTGCCGAAAGTAAGGACGACAATATATGGTACTGAGAATATTCAATACAGAGGCTGCTTTTTATGGTCCTCACTTCCAAGTTGTTTGAGAGACTGTAGCACAATTCAAGAATTCAAAAGAAAAATAAAACAGTGGAATGGCGATTCATGCACCTGCAGATGCGGATTGTCAAAAGCAATCATCTCGATTGGACAAATACGTTGTGGTAAGGTTGTACATTAACATTATCATTCTTTGGTTTATTTTCAAACGTACCAAGATAGTCTATAAGCGGAATACTGCATGAGGTTTCTCAAATATTAGCAAGAATATCACTTGTGAGGTAAAAACAGTTAAAAGGAGCAGTGAATCCAAAATTATAAAAGCATTAGGTGGAGACAGGGCAACAATTATCTGGTTCATATAAAAAAGTGTATTTTTGTTTACATTTATATAAACATACAGGATAAATAAGATCATTGCATGTCCAAACACACCTAATAAGTAATCCTATATTGACTCTTTTCACACGTATTAGTCCCCGCTTATATTGTCGTACTCCTTCATGCCTTCTACACGCAACACGCGATCACAAAGACACGACCCATGTATTTGCTAAGCCATGATTACAAGATAATGACTAAAAACTTGTCAAAGATGCGATAAACTAACCAACATTAGCACAGTTTGTTTTGTTAAATCCTAAAATATCAAAGTCTTTCTCAGCTAATCCTTCATGAGAGTTCTAATAAAGCCGTTAAAGTCACCGTACCTCTTTCATCTTCCCTGTGACATTTCGTCTCGTTTGCCTGAGTCCTAACAAGCACATCCTAACACCATAAGAAAATCCCAGATCAAAACCCCATGAAACATCAACCATATTTGACATTCATTATTATAGTAATGGGGATTTCAGCTTTATAGGCTCCCTGTGCATTTGCTGTTAAAGAAACAGGTATCCAGCTACTTTTTGAAGCCAGTACTACAACAATACAAATGGAGGAAGTTCTGTTTCAAAGTAAAATTGTCTAAACGGGAAGAGGCACAAGTTTACCAGTCGTGACGATATGGTGGGGATGGTCGGACATGCCCCTCCTAACTTTCTAGATTATCGATTTTGTAATTCCTCCAACTTTGAGAAGACAAATTCAAGGAGGTGGAAGACTTCAAGCTAGTTATAATTCTTTCTTATGTCATCATTGCTGTCTGTAAACCTTTAGTTATATCTTTTATCGTACGCTGTACTAAATAAAGGGCGTTGTATGTTAAGCCCCTCTCCCCAGTCTGTGGTGGTTAGTAACGCCTCTGGATTTTACTGCTCTCATATGTTTTCACAGAAAACGTCTAATAGAGCAAATGGCGGTAACACTTATCATACATTACAAGCTTGATTTTATTCAATCGATGATGAACTTATCTGCAGCACTACTTCGACATGAGCTTTACTGCAACATACATTGTATATCTTCAGCATACGTTACAAACATACACACTTTTTTATAAGGAAGGACTATAGGCCTAGTTCTAAAAGTTCCTTATTTTCGGACCTCTTTTTATCAAATTCTAGTACTAAAAATTCCTTAATTGTTCCTTAATTTTCACTGCACATAGAGTGCCACGAAATGGCACAGACACTAGAAAAGCATTGAAATTCTGAATTTTACCTTTAATTATGGCTAGAACTCAACTTCAAAAGCACAAATGCGACAGGAAATAAGTTCTATATATGCAAAAGCATAATTTCAATCAAGAAGTATCATGTCTATTCCATTCATATCATCCAATGTAATGCAATCTTCACTTGCATCCGAGTAGAGCACTCGGAATTTGAAAATGAAAAGTTTCGTAGGGATATTTCCTTTATTAGTATAAGTTCTTTAAATATTTCGGCCTTCTACATGTAGGTTCCTTATAAAGTGGTTCCTTATAAAAAAAGCGTGTATTGTATAACTTCCATATATATAGTACAAACATTTAGTAGAGATAACATCACATTTAGACCTTTATTCTGATTATCAGTCTTCGATATTTTAGATTAATACTCATTTTTATCGATGATTTTAGTTTTTTGTGAGGGATCAATAGCATGAAGGTTAAACTTTGGCCTACTAAGCAGCGAAAGTTACCCGCATTTAGAATCGTAGCTGTTGGGGGAAATCATGGGTGTCATTACATATTACATGTCTAACATGTCCAAACAAATTACATGCATCGATATTATACAACAAATGCACCAACCAAGCAGAAGCTATAGAGCAAATCTTTAACAATTGAGATACATTGAGTTAAACTGAAATTTTACTTAAAATATTTTAGAAGGATTCGGGACAAAGAGTTTCAGCACCTCTCCCCTTAGTTCTTGAAGTACCAATATGCTACCATTTTGTCATTTGCTACCTACATGTAAAATGACGTGTCTTATAGCTTACATAAGATGATTAGTGTCTTTTTTAGAGCCCCATTGCAGTTGGCTATTCGTTCTTTAAGACACTTTCTAGTTTGCGTCTATACAGTATTACTGAACACTAGCAGACGGTACACTCCCGTGTGCTTTGCTTCTCCAGCACATGCGTCCCTTATTTTGCTATTTTGTGCTCTTTGTGTGCAATTTCCCTGCACGCAAAACTGTTAATCCCAAGTGTATTTGATTGTTTCCATTTTGTCCATCGATGCATACCACACAAGTTGTTAGCCTTAAGTTCATCCAAATTTGCCATTATATTATTTACACAATGCAGTGGTCTTCTTCAGAAGTATTGAGTTATCCGGTTTCTTGCTTTAACAAAGCCGCACAAAATGTCGTTTGCTGGCCTCATGAACTATCCTTGCATTTCTGAACATTTGTCAGTATAATTCTAATAGTCATAGTTAGTATTATTCTGATTGAGTTTTTCTTCTGTTTCCTCTCATTTCTTTTGCTTTACTGGTAGAGAAATGGCAACTGTTTTTGCAAATAAGTTATTATTTAGGTTCCTTAGCTAATAATGGTAGAAGTAATAAATGGACTATAAAATCAGTAATGAAGAAAAAAGCATAATGGAATAGCGGCAGCGACGGTATGGCCGAGCTTGGAAGAGGGAAAAAGGATATGAGGGGCAGAAAACTATTGGCTACCCTCGTGGTTTCAGGGCAAGGGAGACGAAGGCCAAACAAAGAAACAATAGAATATAATAAGGTTGACAAGTGCAGAGTTTTGAAGACAGTAGGGCTTGGAGAAGATTCACCAAGGCATCGAACCCATAGGAGAATGGAAATAGGTAATAATGGGAATGAAAAATGAAGCATTAAGTGGTGCTTTGAACATGATAGCCACACAATAGGTATGATATGGTTTCTATGCTTATAGCAGAACGTTTTTCAATGTTTTCAAGTTTTTCGTAGTTCATGACCTTCCTGTCTTCAGATCGTTACACGGTTGATTTCTATCAACTTGGCCTTTTTTAAGACACTTATTGCACGGGAATAGATCCATGTACTTCCATCACAAAATGTTACGATAGATTTCGTGGTAACTGCCTTATAAGTTGATAGTGATTCTGGATCTATCTATCACCCTGTCTATCGTGCTTACTACCAATCCATAATCAAATAATATTATCTTTCTTGTATAAACAAAAATAGTTCATCTTCTCACTTGGACTCTTCAAGTAAATAATAGTGAATAGGTGCCAAGTGGCCAATCATACAACTAACTGGACATATTATTCATCATATCACGTGTATCTGCATCTGACTATATATTTCGGTTCACCTTTCGGTCGCTATCCGACGTTTCATACTCTGACTAGTTTCGGACGAAAAAAGCTTTTCAGTATGCCTAAAACATGGTTCCGCTTATTCGTGCTGTAGTGAAATACACTGATTCTTGCATTTTAAGAAGGTACTCCATGAAGCCTTTTTGAAGTGTAATAGCAAGTTACAAGTTTTGGTGCGGAAACAATGTCTGGAGTAATACCAAATTATCAGACTTACATTCGTATAGCTGTATCTTCCTTTTGCTGTTGCTGTTTGACATTGTCTACCAGTCGTCGAATCAAATATAAGTTGTGTAATTTAATATGGTGCATAAACGTAATAGGGTGAATTTTATTACTGTCATCTTCACTATAAGTTCCAATGCTTGGGTCATCGCGTGACTGTTTGATATTGACGAAATAGCTAATGGAATGATATAATTGTCCATATCACAGTATTAGCATTATTGCTATCGATACAAGAAGTATTAAATTTGCTAGAAGACTACTTAACGATTGAAGTAGTTTGAATGTTAAGCATTTTCATTATATGGATAGTCAATCAGACCGAGTCGAATGCCTTAGGGCAAGTTTGCTATAAGATTACGCCTATACCATAATCGCCAAAGAGGCTGTAGTACGATCGCCTTAACGTTTTCACCTAGCTGAATATTTAGTATTATCATTTTCAATTCATTTCATAAATGTTTATACACGACAACCCTTCAGCATAACAATTAAAAAATAACACATTATCTAATATATCTAAAACTGAACATGAAGATAAAAAGAGATAAATTTAGTTCGTGTTTGACCTATTTAACTTAGAGATGCTCTTCCAGGGTGTCGTTTAGGTGTCGTCTTACTCTTCAGATACGATTTCAACTGCCTTATAAAGGTGTTTAGTGTTGCCAACTTACGTATACTGATAGGTGAATTATTCCAGTCCTTATTAAGAGTTGAGTAATTGAGTACTGTGAGTTCCCGAGTTTAGGGGCGCTGAAGGGCAGCCAGTTATGTTTTCGATAAACTACCCCAGACAACACCACCATAAACCAACTAATTCTCTACCGATGCGTAATAGACCATGCGCAACTGTGAATGTGGTATTATATTTTTAGTTTAGATCCTGGGGGTGCATCATTCTCTTTAGATGCAATTTTCACTCTTGTATCATCAACATAAATACCAGCTCTTGAACATTGGAGGCTATTTTCAAAGTTAATATGAATAGTAGGGGGCCTATGAGAGAGCCCTGAGGTATACCGCATGTGACTTTTCTGGGCCTGGGTTTGTTCCTACTCAAAGTGCAATATTGTGTTCTATTTGTCAGATAAAATTAAACCATCCTTCATTTCTGTCTGTGATCCCGAAATACCTCAAATTCTTTATGAGTATACCATGATCCACAGTATCAAAGCTTTTCTTAAATCTAGGAATATGGTGGGGTTCAGTTTGTTGTTAACCATATTCTCATGTCAGTGACAAGTCCTGCTAATAGAGATGTTTTCATGGAGTATAGTTTACGAAAAGTAGCTTGACTGCTTGTTAGAATGTTATTTTACTCTGTTCTAACACCCTTAAAAGTACTGAAATAACTGAAAATGGGCCTATCGTTATCAAAGTACTAATGAAAGTCTTTGGTGACCAGTACATGGTACCCTAGAAGATATGACAGCAGTGTGCTTTCACCCTGACTGCCTAGCACAACTTTGTAGGTATGCACTTCTTTTTACAAGAAAATGGTTTATAAAAGTGATTGACTACTCAAAAAGGTAAGGAAGGTCAGTAATAGAATGGTGAGCCTAAGAAATCTGATAAGTCGTATACCTTTAATATTCCAATACAGAATTACACAGAGAGACAGGTACTGCACTAACACAACACACTAATACATATGCTACCACAAGAAATCCATGCAAACTAAGTAAAAGCGATTGTCTTGTGTGGATATATCGTTACACAAACTCTACTATCCTTACTGAGAAAGTCTCAAAAGAGTTTCAGTACTGAAATCTCACTACTGGACGAGAAAACTTTCGTAAAAAAACGTATACTGCAGAGATGTCACAATGTTTTTAATGAGAGCTAAACTGAGACAAATGAAGAATAGGCCAGGCTGTGCACTACATATACAATGCATATTACTAAATCAAAAGTGAACTGAACTTAAAGTTTGAAATAAATAATAAAGCCTTGCTGCGGGCCTCTAAAGCTTAGTCTGCGGGCTTCAGAAGACCCTCTGGCAGTAGTTTGGACTGCCACGGTATAATGAATGCTTCACTATAGGCTTAAACTGATCAGATTCTACTTATGAGGTTTAGTCTGAGATAAATGATCTAATGACCTAGATTAACCATGGGCTACTTAGGGGTATTGGGGGTACGGCAAATTTCGCATAATTCGGATAACATGGGGCTGACATATTCTGTCCTGATTACAGGAAATCCGGATTTTGCTAAAAGACTTTTCAATTATACCACCCATTTGCAAATAACTACGCTAAGTGTCTGTTGTAGTTGTTAGGAGGTCACTCTCAAGTTGTTGGGAGTACACAGTGTTCTCTGTGCCTGCAGAAGGAAGTCAGGTCAGTAACTGACTATAACAAAGGCTGTAAGGATAGAGTAACACAGTGAAGAACTCAAATATGTTTATTGACATAGTTGTAAAACAGCTGATCCGGATTACGGTCAATAAATAGCTTGCACTTGTACAATCGAACAATATAGTCCGGTTTATGCATTTATCCGGATTAGGAGATCAGGATAATGAGAATTGCTTTAGTACGCTTAAAGCCTGGTTCTCATATGTCCCAAGAATCGTAAAGATCGAGGATTTTTCCGATTCCAGACTTTTATGACAATTATGATCCTTGCGATAGCCCTGTTCACATATGTCGTAAGAATCCCAGTCGATCGGAGATTGTCGGGGACGCATCATAAAAAATAGAAACGCTTCCTATTCTTACGATTCTTATGATTCTTATGACATGGAACTGGGATCGTCGGGGACAGACTGGGATGCTTCATTTTGCTCGTTCTCATATATCATAAGAATCGGGGATCGGAAAAATCCCCGATATTTACGACCTTTATGACATATGAGAACCAGGCTTAAAGCACAGACTAGAAGAAATTGAACCTAATAATTCTGTCCGGAATACATTAAAATCAGGATGAATCCGATCTGAATTATGCGAGCTTGATTGTATTTCTATATGTCTATTAAGAAAACAATCGTATAAAATAACTAAAAATATTCAGTCATCATGTGAATTGAAATTAGCAGAAAGAAACAGATCTTAAAAGCCGGAAATGGTAAATGGATGCAAGAAAGACAATTTGGGAACTAAGGGCCTGTTTATATGGAGAAAATAGTCCCGGCTACCCGAGACTATTTTACTTGCCGGGATCCCAGCAGCCTATTGAAATCACTGTATTTTTTGCCGTGCGTTTATATGAGAATTTATATAATCCCGGCTAGGTGAGACTATTTTCAGTTGCCGGGATCTCGGCTGAGAGAGCTGGGATCCCGGCATTCCGAGACTATTTTTCCTCATATAAACGCAAGCTGAAAATAGTCCCGGCTTGCCGGAACTAAATTACCAGCACTGCGCATGCGGCAAATCTGTTCACATTCACATGCGTATTCAACAAAACGAGGAAGCATGTCGGCAAGCCAAAAACGAGGAGCATTGCAGGAGTAGCATAAGTACATATTTCTTCGAAAAAACACTGCTTGCCGCCATTTCAATTTTTGCCGCCAAGATAAGCTTCGAGCCTCGCGGTGGCGGATGAAGATAGTCCTGGGTAGCCGGGATTATTTCTTCATATAAACGAAAATGAAAATTAGTCCCGGGGTGAAAATAGTCTCGGCTAGCCGGGATTATTTCTTCATATAAACGAAAATGAAAAACAGTCCCGGGGTGAAAATAGTCTCGGGTAGCCGGGGCTATTTTCTCCATATAAACAGGCCCTAACAGCACCTGTAAATAACGAGAGTCTGAAAACCACTGTGGAAATGCACGATTAAGATTGAAAATTTTCTGCATGTTTGACATAGCTTCTTTTATAGGTTATTATCCAAATACAGGACAAATGAAAATTTTAGGATCAGCAAAAAATGTTTTTATTACCATTATTGTCAGAACTGACGACTTTGACAAATAATTTTTAATGATGTTTGTCTGAAAGCTTATAAACAGTTGGATGAACAAGCGGTGATAAATAAGTCTTGCTTTACTAGACAATGCGCTACTAAGAATCGTCAGTTGTGTAGAATCGAATATTTTCAAGTAAAGACTGAAACTTTAAAAAGAGAAGAAGCAAACAATTTGATGAGCAGAGGGGTTCAATTTGAAGAATGGACTGAAGCACATTGAAGCACAGAAGACCATGTTGTTATCTGCGAGTAGTTGATCATACTCTGTTCTGTCATATTTGGCTACCCACTAAAACTTTATATCGAATACTCAAGATTCGAACTCAGAGGCGACCCCCAGGACAGCGCCCAGGACAGCGCCCAGGACAGCGCCCAGGACAGCGCCCAGGACAGTGCCCAGATTTGTGAGTTGGGGGATATGCACTCCTGCTTTCCCAATGATAAGTTTTCAATTCACCCACATTTGTGTAGAAAAGGTTAGGAGGTAGGAGGTTACTAGCAAAGGTATGTTTCAATGTAATGTCATATCATTGTTTTTTGTATAGTGGTTGGTCACCCCTTAAATTTAGTTGCATATTTTATTGTACTTTCTACTGACGTGCGTGGCCCAAAAGTGTTTGGTCCTGCAAATTCTCCCAGTCTTTGATGGGTGGTGCCGCCCCTGTTCACAGGGAAGCCTGCCCGCACTGAGGACAGGGAGGCAAGGTTCCTATTGAGGGCACATCATAAACATTTTTGCTCTAAAATAATTAAGCCTTTGGAATAGCGCAGGAGGGACAGCTACCCCCTGCTCCCTGTCCCCGAGCGTAGGCGTCCTTGCCTGTTTATACTGCCTTGAAACCTGCTCTAAACTTGCAAATAATATCCTACAAAAGGTAATATGAAAAGTGAAAGTGTGAGAAAATAACCGACCCGAGCGGGATTCAAACTCGCGACCACTGACATTGTACATCAAGTGCTCTACCAACTGAGCTATCGAGACACGGTTCCAAATGGTTGCTCAAGGGTAGATCATTTGGTCGTACCGCCCCTCTCTTAACCAATTTGCACAGGCGAGCCATCGCAGCTCCATCGCAATGTGCATTGGACCTGTTGTTGAGAGAGCACTGCTAACACCAAGGGGTCCATCGCAGTCCCATCGACTGGAAAGAGTTAAGGAAAATTTGATTTGAAAAAGCAATGTCTTTAATTGGTTATTGACAGGGGTTTCTACAAACAATTGCAGATCCGTTTAACTTCAAGCCAGTTGGTATAATATTATCATCAATGGTCATGTCAATTTTTCATTCAGTAATTCAATATACCCGTATTTCTTTTTACTCTAGAATGCACATAGAACGCTTCAAAACGCGAATCGAATATCGGATATGAGCAAGTTTAGCTTGGCAAACGGTACGGTAAATATTGCATTTAAGTATCTTAGTAATATCCTGAGTATTTAGGCTTGAATATGTTTTTTGTTAGCATACCACATTCTCTCTTCTATTCAAGAGTTCTAGTAGAAAGCTGAATGCTTAAAATAGAGCCACATAATATGAAGATACAGAATACATAAGGAATGCTAAAATTCACTTTATATGTTGTTTCGTTCTAATATATATATATATATATATATATATATATATATATATATATATATATATATATATATATATATATATATATATATATATATATATATATATATATATATATATATATAATGAAATTAGAATAAGGCGAGAGAGACTTGATGATTGTCTATCATGAAACTTAGAGTCACATAAATTAGTATCCTTCGTCTTATTCTAATTTCATGGCGAGAATCTCCTTATGTTGAGCACTGTATATATATATTTATTTATATATACAGATACATATATACACTCCTCTACCAAAAGTCTGGAAACGAGTCAACACTAGGCCTAAGTGGGGGAATTATGTTGGCGCGATGTACAAAACTAAGTTATGTTTGTGCGCGTCATATCTTTCCGACGTAAATTCAACTATGTACGTTTATGCTACTTAATTTATCTGAAAAACTGTTGTAGAATTTCTTATGGAAATGGTAAGCCGAAAAGGATTCAATTTGCAAACGCTTGAAAATGGTAGGAAGCATGGGATTTCCCTATTATGCCCTGAAGTGCCTGTTACGTTTTTATAATTTACCCACAAACTTTTACAACAGAAGTTCGCAAGAGAGCAGGACGGGCAACAATGTTCTCTAAAAAGTTATGTTTTCCAAACAATTCAGCTCGATAGTATAAATATGGCATTCCCATCTTCGCTCAATTTATGGGTCATTTGATGAGTTTTCAAAGAAGATAGCCTTCATGCCAACAGTAAAGCAAATTCTTCATAACTATGGGGCAAAAACCAACTCCGGATACAAAAAATTATTTGGCTTCGTAATCAACAGAAATTATAGATATTAATAGACCAAAGTATTGAGAGGATGGCCACTTCAAGAGTGGAAAGACGTAGGTTTCAACAATGGGCTCAAACTTACTTAAAATAACGTTTCAGGAACGATGAGAATGTGCAGAAAACAAATGAAGCCAATAATTCTCAATATGTTCAGTCAATTGTACCAATTCTGCTTCAGCAATATTCTAGGGGTGCATTGGCAGTTTTTGATAGGTGGTCAGAAAGGAAGTCGTTGACGTTTCGCTAACAGCTTCACCATATTCTGCTTAAAAATGTATTGGTGAAAAAGCTAGTGATATGATATATATATATATATATATATATATATATATATATATATATATATATATATATATATATATATATATATATATATATATATATATATATATATATATATATATATATATATATATATATATATATATATATATATATATATACAAACTAAACCTAAGCCGCATCCACAACGTATATAAATTACATAAATAGAATAAACCACAAATATACTATCCTTTAAGTAAACGTTTCGATCAGAATCTTCATCAGTACTAAACTTACAATGACATTGGGCCTGCTTAAATTACCTACATAACAATAGGGTCACAATTGATATTACCTAAGGGGGACCTACCTATTAACACCTCATGATAAATTAAGAATACATTATATGGGGAGGGCCGAAGCTGTGAAGTAAGAAACAAAGGAGGATAATATAGAGCATATAAGGTGATGCAAAGAGTGCGAGAAGTGTGAAGAAAAGACGAATAGATGCTGGATAGACGCAAAATGGACAAAAGAAGCAATTAACGCTAGGAAAGTGCATAGGGGATTGCTAATGATCTGCATATCTGACGTTAAGTCCCTCAGGTATAAAGCTCTGTAGTCTAAACTGCCAGAATCCCTCCTTATGTCTAGAAACTCCAAATACCCTATCTATAATTTGAAAACTAACATCCTCTAAAAATCCATGATGGTTGGCTTCTGTAAAATGTCTAAACAACTCTGCCTGCGTCACTGCTACTCCACTAGAAAACTTCCTACTAGATGACTTATAATTGTTAAACCTGGCTCTAAATGATGTAAAGGTGCTACCTACATACTGCTTGCCACATACTTTACAGCCTAATAAATACACTACCCCTGAAGAATCGCAATTAAAATCACTATTTATATCATACTCCCTACCTGAAACATTACATCTAAACCC
Source organism: Mastigias papua (assembly GCA_964019165.1). Taxonomy (NCBI): domain Eukaryota; kingdom Metazoa; phylum Cnidaria; class Scyphozoa; order Rhizostomeae; family Mastigiidae; genus Mastigias; species Mastigias papua. Next base: position 3,344,938 of record OZ025272.1, read on the forward strand.
ACTACCCTCTGACATATAACTGCAAACTTGACATCGCGCTTTACCACACCTAAAACAACCCCTAACTCCTTCTGTCCGAATCTTAGGAAGCTTAGCTCTAACTAGATTATCCTTCAAATTTGATGCCCGTCTGAAGACCACAAGAGGCTGCTCTTTAAAGGCCATCCTGTGTTCTTCAGACGCTTCTAACATGGTATGGAGTTTCCTAATTATGCCCCTAAGCTCATTAAGTGCTGGATGGAATGTGACTACTAATGGAACCTGATCCTTTCTCTTGTCATTACATCTACCTTCCTGGTTAAAAAGTCTTTCTCTGTCTAAACTACTAGCACGAACTATCTGCTCCCTAACGAAATCCTCCTTATAACCCCTATCTACTAACCAACTCACTAACTCCTCCGACCTCTTTCTGAACTTCTTCTCATCTGAACAAATTCTTCTAATTCTAAGAGCCTGTCCATATGGGATTGCTTTTTTGACGTGCCATGGGTGACAAGAGCTCCTCTGCAAATACTGGTGTGTATCAGTAGATTTGCAGTAGAGATCTGTCTCCAAGGCCCGTCCCTTTCTACTTACTAAAACATCCAAATAACTGACACTATCCCTTGATGTCTCTGTTGTAAACTTTATTGTTTGATGATAACTATTAATATACTCTACAAAACTACATAACTTTTCCTCGCCATGTGTCCAAATAAACAACAGAGACATCAAGGGATAGTGTCAGTTATTTGGATGTTTTAGTAAGTAGAAAGGGACGGGCCTTGGAGACAGATCTCTACTGCAAATCTACTGATACACACCAGTATTTGCAGAGGAGCTCTTGTCACCCATGGCACGTCAAAAAAGCAATCCCATATGGACAGGCTCTTAGAATTAGAAGAATTTGTTCAGATGAGAAGAAGTTCAGAAAGAGGTCGGAGGAGTTAGTGAGTTGGTTAGTAGATAGGGGTTATAAGGAGGATTTCGTTAGGGAGCAGATAGTTCGTGCTAGTAGTTTAGACAGAGAAAGACTTTTTAACCAGGAAGGTAGATGTAATGACAAGAGAAAGGATCAGGTTCCATTAGTAGTTACATTCCATCCAGCACTTAATGAGCTTAGGGGCATAATTAGGAAACTCCATACCATGTTAGAAGCGTCTGAAGAACACAGGATGGCCTTTAAAGAGCAGCCTCTTGTGGTCTTCAGACGGGCACCAAATTTGAAGGATAATCTAGTTAGAGCTAAGCTTCCTAAGATTCGGACAGAAGGAGTTAGGGGTTGTTTTAGGTGTGGTAAAGCGCGATGTCAAGTTTGCAGTTATATGTCAGAGGGTAGTGGGTTTAGATGTAATGTTTCAGGTAGGGAGTATGATATAAATAGTGATTTTAATTGCGATTCTTCAGGGGTAGTGTATTTATTAGGCTGTAAAGTATGTGGCAAGCAGTATGTAGGTAGCACCTTTACATCATTTAGAGCCAGGTTTAACAATTATAAGTCATCTAGTAGGAAGTTTTCTAGTGGAGTAGCAGTGACGCAGGCAGAGTTGTTTAGACATTTTACAGAAGCCAACCATCATGGATTTTTAGAGGATGTTAGTTTTCAAATTATAGATAGGGTATTTGGAGTTTCTAGACATAAGGAGGGATTCTGGCAGTTTAGACTACAGAGCTTTATACCTGAGGGACTTAACGTCAGATATGCAGATCATTAGCAATCCCCTATGCACTTTCCTAGCGTTAATTGCTTCTTTTGTCCATTTTGCGTCTATCCAGCATCTATTCGTCTTTTCTTCACACTTCTCGCACTCTTTGCATCACCTTATATGCTCTATATTATCCTCCTTTGTTTCTTACTTCACAGCTTCGGCCCTCCCCATATAATGTATTCTTAATTTATCATGAGGTGTTAATAGGTAGGTCCCCCTTAGGTAATATCAATTGTGACCCTATTGTTATGTAGGTAATTTAAGCAGGCCCAATGTCATTGTAAGTTTAGTACTGATGAAGATTCTGATCGAAACGTTTACTTAAAGGATAGTATATTTGTGGTTTATTCTATATATATATATATATATATATATATATATATATATATATATATATATATATATATATATATATATATATATATATATATATATATATATATATATATATATATATTATATATATATATATATATATATAATAATGCTAGCTACTGATTGTATGTATTAGAGCTGCTTGATAAAGGCGAAAGCCGAAAGTGACCATAAGGTGCTAAAAACCAGGGGAGTTAAAACAAGCCACTGTGGTCTAGTGGTTACGACGCTTGCCCGGAATGCGAGAGACCCTGGTTCGATCCCAGGTGGTGGCAAATTTTAATTTTCTCCTGGTTTTTCTGAGCATTATATCAACTTTTCCGTGTGCACCGAAAAAAGAGAAATCCTGGTTACTCGCTAGCTACTGATTGTATATATGTATATATATATATATATATATATATATATATATATATATATATATATATATATATATATATATATATATATATATATATATATATATATATATATATATATATATATATATATATATATATATATATATATATAAATATAATATAAATCACTTTATATCTGTACCGGTTTCATCCGTTTGATACAAAATCTTGATTCCTTATCAAACGGATAAAATAGGTACAGAAATAAAGTGGTTTATATTTTCTTGGTATTCTTTTCTGCTGTTGGATTAAGTAACAGATAGATTGTAGATTGCTGATATAAATATATATATATATATATATATATATATATATATATATATACTGATTCTAAGCCGCATCCACTAAGTATATAAAATACATAAAAAAAAATAAACCAAAACATACACTTGTCTGCATGTATACGTTTCGATTAAAATCTTCATCAGTATATTCGTCAACTGTACTGATGAAGATTTTAATCCAAACGTTTACATATAGACAAGTGTATTTTTTAGTTTATTCATAAATATGTATATATTTACAATGTGCACTTTGTTTACAATTTTATTGTCCTCACGTTGTTTCAGTTCGTAGTTTGTGGTGTGTTGCCTATCAGCTGTATAGTGATTCTCCCTATCTGCATTATTTCATACAATACAAGCAGGCAGATTGAGTAAAGATTACAAATGCGTTTTTTCAAGTTTTTCATAAGGAGTCTGGTATAGGACCTAGATGTCAATATTTCTTATGTTTTGAACCTCTTCTAACCACACTTTATACTAAAAAGTCTTTGATAGTTCTTTAATTTTATCTTAGAGACCATCCAGAAAGGACGTCTGCACCTTATGATGGAGGTGGTTAGCAAAAATGCAGACAAAGCAGACAGGGGGACGGGGATTTTAACAATAATTCGCTATCCCTTGCTTCTGACGAAAAGATTACAAGTTGTATTCACAAGGACAGGGGATGAAGTTTTTAAACCAAATTAAGGCATGCATAGATAATGGGGAGCAAGTGAAAAATGGTAAAACTGTATTGACATCTTTTATGAATGACCCTTACTATGAAACCAGTCGTCTAGAACAATAAAGACATTTGAAAGGTCTTTTTGTCTCTAAAGTGGTAAACGACTATTAAGTGTCCTCTGATGAGAAACCTCCTTGCTTTACGAAACAGGCATGTGAGGACATCATGTAGTCATGGTTTTCCATATATATATATATATATATATATATATATAATGGAAAACCATGACTCCATGATGTCCTCACCAGCCTGTTTCGTGAAGCAAGGGGGTTACTCATCAGGGGACAAGACAAGATGGACCGGAAGTAATCTACCGTAGCACACTTAATAGCGAAACCGGTCAGTACAAGCTTCTTTCAGGCTCAATGGCGCTCGATTATTATTTGAATGTAATGAAAATGGGCATCAGGAACCAAGAATCTAAGGAACTTTATGGTACAGCGCATTTAATATTAGCAAAATTTTCATACCTCATCTTCATCTGCAAAAACTCTTAAGATGTTTTGCTTCAATGCCCAGTTTCACAAGCTAAAGGTGTAAAAGAGAATTACAATGCAAGATAAAAATTGTAATAAAGTAGTATCAGATATGGATGTGGTTTTCCTTAAGCAGATTTATTAAATACACCTAATATATATTAGTACTTTATCCTTAAATAAAGAATGCAACTGCATAAAGGTGACTAGCATACTAAAAGAGGCAAAAATAAGAAGCATTTCAATTACAGGTGTTTTTATAAGGTAACTACATTGGAAGCAATGTACAGTAGTCGCCAAATATCCTGGGCACTTTGCACTTTTTAGGTTCTGCAGTGAACTTTCATCCCCTTCTTCTCCCTGAAGTAATTTTGGCTTTTTGGAGAAGTACATGCAAAAATGGGAAAATTTCTCGTGCACGCCAACTTCAAATGCCCCACAAACGAACCAATATTGTTCTATTGGGAAGGGGGGTGCGTGTATGTAGCAATTATGACAATATGTAGAGTAGAATGGCTTTTTTTATCATTGTTTATAAATGTCCCTAGGACTTTTTGATAGTATAGTACATGCACAAGGCCAAAACTTTAATGTTTTTCCTACTTCAGCCTGCATGCCAGTCAACTCCTTTCATGGAATTCTAAAACTACAATTTACCATGCTGAATTTATACAAATGTGACGGGGAGGGCCGGAAAAGATAATATTGCTTTTGAGAACCTGTACCATGATTGGTGGGACTATAATTCTCTCCAATGTACTGAGACAATGCAATGTTTATTCTGCAGTAAAATTGCACCCACTTTTTCCTCAAAAAATGTTGGTTTTGGAGCATAGCCTTTTTAACATACATTTACTGGGGGGGCAAACTCTCAAAAAGGGATTTTTAGTGGGGGGCAAACTCTCAAAAAGGGGTGTGATACTAGGACAAAAAGCCTAATTTGAAATAAGGTTGACACATGTGATATATTGAAACAATGTTCATACATGTTAAGTTTTGATGTAAAAAAAGTTTGGAGATGAAATCTCTAGTTTTGTAATTGCTACAATAACGTACTGTTCGCGTATTATACAGTTTCCTAATGTTGTGCAAAAATCTTATTGTGGTTCATTCTTTAGTCGATGAAACTCGAAGGGCCCCATTCATTGCAACATGATGACAGCAGTAGTTGCTTGACAACATAGCTGAGAACCTATGCAAAAAGGGATATTTTTCTGGGGTCAAAAACCTCTTCACTCGGGGGGCAAAGTTGAGAACTGAGGGGCATTTGCCCCCCAGTTTGTATGTTAAAAAAGTCCCTGTTTTGAAAGGAAATACATGCGATAATGGAAAAAATTCCCGTGAGCGCCCCAAGGCCCCCGTAGGCAAACCAAAATTTTTTTTGAGAGAAGGAAGGTGCGTGGAAACTACAACAATGAGGAAGGGTAGAGGAGTGAGAACAATGAGTGCCCCAAGGGATTTTGACGAGCATTGCACCCCACCTTAAAAGAACTTGAACAGGCCCATTCAAAGTTGCCTCTTATTTATTGTTTCTTCTTTTATCAGTATTTGATTCGTAGAGAGTGACGCCAGTTTTGAAATAATTTCACGCGGTAGATTTGAATATCATTAACAACGAGTGAAATGATCACGTGAAAGGTTAGAAGTTCAGCTCGAGTCCAATTACAAATGGCTTGGAATCTCTCAAATGATTTAAGCAAATTGATAGAAATATGATTACATAGAAGTTAGTAGTCATAGCAACACTATACCGCATAGTAATGAGTTGTTGCTGAATCTCTATCTCTTATCAAGAGAGTGTCCCCTTCAATCAGGCAAGCACAATAGCATTCTAAACGGGATCTAGCCTCATTGCAGTTAAACCAAGTATTTGCTGTGCAGTGTTGTTCTATGTAATGCAACACAGGTACTTTTTTATGGAGATAGACATTTTTTGAATGGAATGCAATATTATCTTGATATGTAGTGCGACTGTGAACATAGAAGTCCCAACCTAACACATTGAAATGCCAACTGTGAATATTGTAGTCTCAATTATGATTATAGCAATCTCAGCTATGAAAACAGAAGTCTCATTTGTATACTAAAAAGTCTCAATTTTGGACATATAACTCCAAGATTTCAATTATGAACACAAGAGTCTCAGTTGTGAACATAAAAGTGCCAAATTTGACAACAAAATTCTCAGTTATAAGCATACAAGTCTCATCTGTAAACGTAGAAGTCTCAATTGGGAATTTAAGTTTCAAGTGTAAACACGAAGGTTTCAACTGTGAACATAGAGTTCTCAACATTATTTAGTATTTATCCCATGCCTATAAAATATTTCGCTACAATTAGAGTCATCGCATTTTTATAGTTAGTCAGGGTCACAAATCAATACCCAAAAACATGCATTACATTGAAAGGATTATGGAATTTAACCGAGAAGTACATGGCAGCTCGTTCTGGCATAAGGGCTACGTTGTACTGTATCAGAGCTTTTTTAAGGTTCCTAAAGCCCAATAGCAAGAAAGTAAAGTCTTTCAAGCTAAGAAAGAGTTCGATGCCGGCACTTTATTGTTGCTTTTATTTAAGTTGATTAAACAAAAGATGCAGAAATGAAGTTATTACAAGGATCTTCAAAATGTAATAGTATCTTCTATCACACACACACACCCATCCATGAATGATATTTCCTTAATAATGTGATAGACTTCGAACATTCTCAAAAGCGACAAGAATCGTCTGCTACTTGTCGTTTCAAGGCATGCCTGGTATAGTCTGAGGATTGTTAATCACCTTCTTGGTTGTTTGTAATGTTTACAGAAATTGTTCAATATCTAGAATGAAACAGTGCTGCATATTTTTTAAGATGATACTAGCCCAAAGCCCAGTTCATAAGGATCCCTATTTTGAGGACCTCTTTTGACCACATTGTAGTACCTACTTACATTCACCTGCGCAGTTAGTACCATATAGACATTAGAAGTGCTAAGTGTTAAGGATTATAATACAGACAATGCACGTTTAACGCAAGACTCTCTATGAAATACTGCTACGTGGATTTAGCATAATTCAAGCTGCTGTATGTGCAATGAATGGACCCAGTTGGCTAAGTTTCCATTGCTTGTACTGATAAAAATGTTCGAAATTGAAAAGTTCTTTGAAATTCTTGTGCGTAATATTAGTGGTTGAATTAAATTTTGGCACTCCACATGTAATTTACGTATAAAAAGCTTTCCCTTATAACAAAAACCTGAAGTGGCAAAACTGGAACTCTCTTTAACTTTGATTATTGAGTGTCATGATCATAGAAATAGGAGGATATTTCTTTTCCTTTCTTTAGGAAACTTTTCAGTACAAAGACCGCATTCACAAAGTATAAGTTTAAAAGGGCAGCAAAGTATGTTTCTAACAATTTTCAAAAATAAAAAGTACTATAGCATACATGCGACTAACTTTTATCAACGTAGTATTTAAAAGTAGAAACCTCAACTGATATATATGAATATGAAAAATAAAGCCACTCAGTAACAAAAGTTGCTAAAAGAGAAATGTCAATTGGAATGATGCATCTAATGAAAAACATTCAACAAATTATTAATATCAGGTGTAAACTCGCTTGTGCTAATCCTCAGAATTGATTACAAATTTGAGTTTGTTTGTAGTGACATAAGCAACTACACACCTTTTTATATGATTATATAATTTTTGCCGAGCCTCATTACTCTTAACATTTTTTGTTTAGAGCCTAGTAATATTCCTAAAATTATTCTCAAATTTAGCGATTTTGAGCAATAATTCTCGTAAAAACTATGTGCCTATAATACAAAGGGTATAACTGACACTATCTGAAGAGTTGCTGAGTTGTGTCATAGTTTGTGTAGTGTCTGCCTGTCTGTTTGTCTATGTAACACTGTGATGTTATACAAACATGAATATTCTGGGTAAGAAATTGATAAGAAGGTCTAGTTCTGAAATTATGAAAAAGCCAAGAAGGTTGGAACAAGCTTTCTAATAAAAAATACTTGCTATTGCTTGCTACAAGGAAGTTCTGCAGTTACCTTTTTATGTAGAGCATTTGTTCTTAGTGCAGTTAAGCCTTTAATAAAATTTCTTCTCTGACGGTCTTCTTTGCATTACGATCTAATGAGGATGTAAATTCTCATGGATGTATGGATTATTAAACCTTTCAAGGTCATGCAAACTCTAATAGAACTTTGTTTCAATTGCCACATAGCAGCGAAAGGTCTCTGAAAGGAGCAAGTATATGTACTTTACCATATACTTTACTGTATACCAAAATGCTCGCATCCTTGAGGGTACTGCTACATTATCTGCTGCATATAACTTTCCCATGTTTAGTATTTCGAATTGCAGGTTCCACCATGACACGTTCTAAAGGGAATTATCCATTAAAGAGTTGTGTAAGCAGCTAAATGTTTTCCACCTGGGCGGACACTTCTTATCATCCCAAGTGAACAAAGCGCAGGTCTTATTGAAAATACCGTTACTCGAATTCTTTCAAACGGACAATCCGAAATAGCATCTATTTGGAATACTATATACAATAGTCCTTCAGATCAGTAAAGGAATAAAGATCTTTAGCTTAAACTCAAACCTAGGGTTCCTAATTAAAAGAAACAGGTATCGCATGCAAAGGAAGTTAATCAACATAACTATGGAATCCATTCACGCAATGATATCCAGATGATTTGTTTATATCATACAGAAAGTAGAAGACTTTTTCTTAAAGTTCAAATTTCTGACCTCTTTTATCTACATTTTAGCATTAAGATTTCCTTAGTACTTCCCTAATTTTAGCTGCATATTTTGTTCAATAGAAGGTGTGAGCCTTCAAATGTTAAAACAAGGCACTTCGGACAATGCAGGTTTGAACAGAAACCCACCTATGAACTACTCGTTACAATAATAACACAAAGTCCATTTCAATTTAGCTTTGTTGTTCTCGATTGTTTACAATGATAAAAGTATTGAAAACTGACTAGCTTCTAAAAGACCATATCATTATTTATACAAGTTTCTTAGATTTTTGGAAACTTCTTAAGATAAGAAACGTCTTTTCCTGGTTTGGCAGAGTGACACAGAAGAGACGAGCTGTATATTGATAATGAAGACTCCAAGGGAGACAATTTAAAGATCTGGAAGGTGTGGGGGTCTCAGCCACCAATAATTTCAGCACGTCGTCCCAATCGCTCTTTGGTAAACATAACTCCGGCCCTGAATTTGACATTTTCCTGAATTCGAATGATCCTATAACAGGTGGTATTTAGCATCGTCCAACAATATCATAAGAAATTTAATTTCATATGCTTTTTCTCTAAAGAATGGACAAGCCTGTTCATTACTCTCGCGCTTGAGATAGCACTCGTTCACATCGTCAGGCGCCCTCTCCCTAATAAACACTTACATTTTAGGCTTAGATGATGAGAAAAATATATATGTAATGAGGATTAGAGTGGTATGCAGAGAAGTAAGTTACACCTGGAGAGCTGAGGGGCACAAGGGTTGAAAGACACTTCAGCCATACCCTATTCCGTAAGAGACACGCCTATGCATATATAAATCCTATTACCTTAAACAGAGAAGGATAGGGAGCGCCTGGGTAGAGTAATACGGAGTGCAAGAATAGATAATATGTTCTAAAACAGTGATAAGTAAGTAGCATTCTCTGATTTGCTAGTGCTTCACTTATAGCATTGTCATCAAGCAAACGGCATACCATCAGTTTTCAGGGGACCTATTTCAGTATTTGCAAACAGTAGATAGGGCCCGTGCTCCAAAGTCACCCTGGTTTCTACGCTTCTCTCGATCAGCCAATTGAAGATCCCAGTATTGCATTTCGTCTTGGGAAAATTTTTGAGAGCAAAACATAAGACTTATAACCTACGGTGATCACAATGGTGCTTCTGGGGTGAACTAAAGGTCGTTCTGTGCAAGAGAACTTCCATTGTGTCTTGCAATTGCCCATTTACTAATAAAATCCTAAGAAGACCTGATATCTTCAAACTGATGTCATCCTGATAATAGTCCCGGATCAATTTTCCAAAATTCCTCTCTCGCTCTACTTAATTCTTTAAATGAAACCTAATTCTCTTTTCATACCCTATTAGATAGGTTTTAAAAGTGATGATAAACAAGTTGCAGCTCATTACAACCAGTACACCCGATATTTGCAATAAACCATCTGTAAGCGTTTCAAATTCATATTTTTGTCCGAGTCTAAAAAGTAAGATACTAAGGATTTTCTGCTGCTAACCTTCTCTCTTCAAACTTGCTACTTTCAAGATGTTCAAATTTTCCATTGCATTTCCTGCAAAAAAAATAACAACAGCCTCTAGTCAAGTTTGAAATTGCAAGACCTATTGATCGTCTTGTACGAAAAGACAGTGGATTATAGAATACCCGAGATTTTCAACGTCATAAGAGTAACGATATTTATATTGTAAATATTACTTCATCTATTCTTTGAGAGCTTTTTCACTTATGTATGAAATATATTGCAAGTTCTTTTGGCATATCATCTGGCCATCTCTACCTCTTCTTTCAGGGGACGCTAATTTAAGCCCCATGCAACGACTTGGGGCGATACATTAGGTAGAATTAAATTTTGGTGTTAAGAAACCCTCCAGGGACCTCTTTTATCAAAAATCAGCAAAAGTTAAGGCTCTCATGTAGAAAGATTTTTTGAAAGCTTCCTATTAGACTTGGACATAACTCTTTTGGAGTAAAATATTTTAATATTCACAGGCTCAAAATAATCATTCCATACCTATTGCTTGCACCTACGTTTCAGTAGAATTTAGAAAATTGCATGTTCCTTTGAAACACATAGTGTCTATAGCATCTTGTCTTAACACTAAACGCATGCGGGTTTATTACAAGAGAGGAATTGCCTCTTCCTTCTAGGATTTCCATTGCTTGATATGGGCCTGTATTCAGTATGATAATTTACTTTCCGTATCTATCAACAATAAGGGGTCTGCAGAGAAGACAGGTAGAGTAGGTCAGGGGTGCTATCGCAACCTGGCAGCCCTTGGCCATCTCCACTGAGTACATAGTAAGGAACGAGAGGTCATAACTATGGAACTATCGAGGAACTTCTAATGCTACTATGTGTGCAAAGGGGGTCCAGATATAAAGAACTTTGAGAACTCAACCACACGATCTTCAATTAGGTTTCTGATAAAACAAACAACGTGTAGTTAATATTAGCCTATTTATCATGCTTGAAGTGTGTCCGTAGGAGATACAAATGTGTTGTAGCTGTTGGTAACTGTTGTTAACTGTTGTTAACTGTTGGTAACTGTTGGTAACATAAACAGTGTCTTCTCTCAGTTATTCATCTCATTTATTGGCTCAACTAACAGAGCTTTCGCTTACAAACTCATAAGTTATGTACCTAATGAGATCAAAAAGTTGTTACTACTTATCTTGTTATATTATGCTGAAATCTATACCTTTGAGTGATCTACTCTTAAACGAAAATAGGAAGTACATTCACCTCTACACAGGATTCAAATGCTATGATGATCAGAAATGTGCTTGGATGATTCAATGAGAGACGACGACAGACATGCTCAGGCAGGAATCGTCTATAAGCAAGATCCAAAAGTTTACATACCTGGTGATTGTGCAGTTATAATCTCGATTTGAGGATTAACCTAATTTGGATGAGGATCTAAGCTGAACGGTACTAAAATAGCAACTTGCAAACAGAAAGTTAAGTCTCTTCAATATGCAATACAATCCGAGTTAAAGGATTCTATCTCAAGGATTCATTTTAGAGAACGTTCAATACTTCAACAAAGAAAGACTTCAAGAAGCTTCTGCCGCTAAAGAGAAACTCTCTCTCAGAGGCGCTTTTGTTTAACTTTTTTTACTTAAATCTTTTACTGACGTGGAAGTTATTTTTATTTTATAGTGACTCCAAAAATATATCGGATCACAGGTTTTCTTTCTTGACGATGGTATTGGTTGATTTCTATCTTACTAGTCATGTTTCTGCCGTATTTAAAGATTGGTTAAGTGTTATCGTCCTATGTGCACTTAGCTTTTATTACTTTAGCCAAGGTCGGTAGAAGTCCTAGTCAAATGGGGTAGCTCTTCAGTGTAAGAGAGAACCGTATGAGCGGGCCATCAAATGGAGCATGTAGCATTCGGACCTGAAATTTATCGCTGTTTATACAATGCCCTACCATCTGACATCGGACATGTTGGAAAACTGTCATTCTTTTGCCAGAGTTTCAGTTGGAGGAAATGCAACATTGAGAGACGCACGTAGCAAATGGACTTGTAAATGGGCACTCGAAGATGCAAAGAAAGTTATATGTGCTTTTGTTAATTGATATTTTCTATATTTGCATTTGTTCCTCAATTTGCTCTTGTCTCTGGCTCCTTGCATTCTTCGTTCCGCCATTCCATAGACTAACTGTCTGGTAAGTTTTTTTTCAATTTTCAATTTTTAAATTCTTTAATCACGGTGGCCCCATCAACCAAGATTGGCTGCTTTTCAGGGGGCCGTGGAAAAAAACCTAATTACAATGATACTAAAACAAAAAGAGAAAATTTACAATGTTAACTTAATATAAACGAAAAATTAAAAGCTATTTGCATTTCAATCTACATTTAAAAGTAGACAGAGAGGGGGCTAGCTTGACCTCATGTTCTATGCAGTGCATGTTCTACTCATGCAGACAGAAACACTGATGGAAACAAGTAACAACAGGTTAGGTGCGACAAGGGAGGAGTCAACCATGCAAATGACCAACTACTTATCAAAGCAACACTGCAAATGGGTGCAAATTTTCCAACCAGGACACTTGGCTTCCTATCAACTTTATCCCGTCACACCCAGCGTACTAAAGGCCTTTCGCTATCAACCGATTTTGAACAAAGAATCGCGACCAGGTAGTGGGTAGAACAGCAAGGGCACTGTAAAGTCAAAAAGAGGCGCAGTGGTGTGAGTTACTGCTGCTGGCCACGCCCAACGACCACACCTTTTGATTCATTCAAAATTGCTGGAATTTAAATACATGTGAAGTTATACATAAGTTACACTCAACTGATGGAAATTGCAAATAAAACCTTATAACAAAGGGTAAGCTCATGCTACCTAGTTAGGAACTGACCAGACTAGCATAATTGTTCAGGAAAGAGAGTGAGCCCACAAAAACTCTCTCTTCATTTTAACAAAGGGGCTGAGCCCCCCAAGCCCACTTTCCATAGCACCCCTGAGGAAATGTCTATTATTTAATTTAATGCATTTCACCATCTTTTCAGTCTTTATGATTGCAATTTACTGCTAACTTGATCTGATTAATAGGAATTATCATTAAGCACTTTGAAACAAGCACTCCAAGTTGTAATTTCCATGCGAGGTGGCCCATGTTTGATCTTTCAGGCAAGAAGGGCTTGAAAAGCTATTTCATCAATTGCATAGTCACATGTGTTGACAAAGTAATGAATGGTATCGGAATTCATGGTCTTAATCGATGGTTTGCTCAGAATGGCTTGGAATCATTACCGGAAATGACTTCACTTTCATGTTGGTACATAACGTTAAGTTATAATTGTGCGTGTCACACGCAGGTATATGGAGCCTTCTAATTGACATATAAAGCTTTCCAATGTTAAAAGTAACAGGGGTAGATTGATAAAGGCAGAACGAAGACTCAATTTTCCAACAGAGAAGAAGGTGTGATACATCTGAAATGGTTCGATTACAATTCCATTCCTTGGTGTTTCACATGACAATTTTTATTGTGGTGAGTTATATTTTCTTAAGTAAAGATATGGAATAGCATATCTCATTTCATTGTAATAATGCATGAAATTCGTACATTGTGTTCGCGGTGTTCGAGAAACAGTCATTTCTCTTTTCTTAATGACAGTGACTGCTTGGGTTGCTTTTAATAGGCATTTTGAGTCAAACTGTATTACTTTTATTGCCTATAAGAGTAAGTTCATATCTAGTTTTGGCCCAGATTCATTTCTCTGAGTTCGTGATTTCCAGGTTTTTTTGCAATGTGAGTCGTGCATCATCACTTCGGTTCAATATTTATCTTGGACTGTCTTTACCACCTGATTTCATGCATAGTTATTGCATCTCAATAGAATTAGCAGAGGGAAGTCACGAATAAACTCTAAAAGAGCAAACAGCCATTTTTAAACAAAATTACCAAGTGCTTTTTTCTAAACAATGCCCAGAATTCTATGACGCCATTCTAATCCTGGCACTAAAACAGTGCACTGCCCCTTTCGGTCATTATGAGATATTTTCTGCAGGCATTTTTCCATGAAGTCCAGTAAGCATTTCTTGGTTTTTGATACTATCGGAAACATGGCCGCAAACAATTTGAGCCCCTCTTACACCTACGGCTACACCTACAAGCGGAAGTCTCCAGACAAGCACGAGGTAGATTCCTTGCAAAGATAGTATATCAGAAACCTACAATACACTCAGTGTAGTTTAGTCTCAACTCACAATAGTTAATCAATTTTGAAAGGATTTTTACAATGCAGTATTTTAGGGTATACTTAGAATACGACAAGAAGCCTCAGTCGTTTATGTTTCAACTTGCGGTGCTGTGTAGTTTCAATTGATATGTTAGTCTACGTGAGGAAATATCAATGCTGTCTCATCTATAGCAATCTAGGAGCAATCTGCAGGGTGCATTTTATGGAAATTATGCATAACTACCATCATTACAGAATTTGCCACCTAAGGATCGCTTTCTAGGCACTTAATAACTTTTGAAATACTATTACAGGATTTAGTAACAATTACGGTGTCCATTTTCAAATTGGTTTATAAAACCATTTGACTTTCACACGACGTTTTGCACAGCGTTATGTTTCCAGGGTCTGTCAGTTGATTCCGGTGTTTTTAAAATCTTTCTTCGTCTTCTCAAAAATTATGAGATTGAGAAATAACGTCTGTATCTATTTGGCTTCGATTTTATATATGTAAATCACCGTGCTTCTTCAACATACGAGTGCAGAGTTATCTTTCTTCCCATTACATAACGTTAATCGATTGCCCAAGATTTTGTAATGATACTAAAGGTCTTTTTGAGAAACCTAGCTCAAGGTCTAGCTCTTAAATTTCATTGATTTGGACCTCTTCTAACTACAATACTCGCCAAAAGTCCTTGGGACACTTACAAAACACTGATGAAAAACCACTATCCACTTCGCATTATCATCCTTGATATATACACGTACCCCCTCCCCCCTATAACAATTTTGGCTCGTCTGTTGAACACTTGGAAGTTGCAAGCACGTAATATTTTCTCATTCTGCATGTACATCTCCAAAAAACCAACATTGTTTCAGGAGGAGAGGGGGATAAAAGCTCATTGCAGAATATAAAAAGTGTCCCAGGACTTTTGGCGACTATTGTACATTGCTGCACGAAAAGTTTCCTTACGTTTAACTGCACATTATGTACTGTATTGACATTACAAGTGTTAGGTTTAAAGACAGGATACCATAGGCAATGATAGCTTTAGCGCAAACCATTTTATGAAATATTTTTAAATTATTATTCATTATACATTACAACATTTTTACAGTAGGATTAAGCACAATTCATGCTAACTTGACTGCAGAGGATGGAGCTAGTTTCCTAATTATATATTGCTCGTAGTAATAAAACTGCTGAAAATTGAAAATAGTCCTAAATATACCTCACCTCTGAAAAATTAAGAAAACATACTATGTTGGAAAAGAGCAGGCTACAAGAATGGAGTTGTTGTTCATTTCTAAGATAAATAGGAGAAATCTCTTGGCTTTTCAGTTTAATCAGGTTTTTTGTGAAGTCAAATTTAAGTCTATGACTTTCCAGGTCTTACGAGTTTTCCAGATTTTCCAGGTTTTTCAAACTCTTCAGGTTTTCCATTTTCCTGAGAACCCTGGTGTTTCTGGTTATTGACTTTAAACATTCTGGAATTCTTCACATATATGCTCAAATTGAAAAATGTCAATTCGTCCAAATTGATTAACGTTAAATAGAATAACTAGAAGCTTAGCTATGATAGATAGGAAATGAAGAACACCATAACATCCTTAAAAACTACACTTTCATCACAAAATTGTTCAGAATTTCGCTTGTAAAATGTTAGAACAGCATTGCCGTAAAAATGCGACGGTAAGGAAGTAAATATATTAAACTGTGAAAACAGCTTTTGATATCTGCGAAGGGAATTCCAAACCAAAGTATGTCAACATTATTATAGTCAGCGAACATAACAGACATTGAAACAAGTAATGTAAAGGAGCAACAACGAAAAGTTTGAAGTTAAGCAGAAAGAATGACCCACTGAAATATCTGTATGAAAAGCAGGATATTCTTACTCGGAGATTGCAAAAGAAGCTTGCTATTCACACTGTACGATGTTCGTAGAGCGTTTGAATTATCGCAAATCAGCTGCCCTGTCCAGAAATGCAACTGAAGTGGGCATTCAAAATCATTTTGAAAAAGATAAGAAAAATGAGGCAAACTTGATGGTGAGGGATTAAGTAATGTATAATAACTTATTACTATACTCTTCAGTGCCGAATAAACAGCAGAGGTTTATTATTCCTCTAAGAATTATCCCAACTCAAAGCGTATGAAAACCCTCTCCGCGCATTAAATTTCATATTTTACAATCCGAGTAAGATGTTTCTGGCAAAGAAGATATTGTCCATTGCTCTAACGCTCCTATCTACAAAATACCATTATATTATTATTTGTCTATAAAACAGTAAATCGACAATTTTGAAAGAAATCAGAAAGAAGCACCTAATTTGTGAATAGGCCAAACTTTCTGAAACTATGTTGCCGTAGCAACTTTGAGTATTTGCCCCCTATTCAGATTTACACCCTTTTGCCTTAAAGGACCTGATTTATTCGGAACCCCTGCACATGTAGAATCCCAAAGCCTCTAAGGAACTTTTGCTACTAACGACAAACTCCCCAAGGAACTTTTCAATTCCGAACACCTTTAGAACTGCTAACAGGCAAGAAATGGCAAGAAAAATTTGCGCAAATTATGTGTAATTTTTGAAACTTGCGATATCCACATGGACGGTGGAGCTGGAGGTGATGATGGGGAGAGGGGGCTATAGCCCCTTCTTTTTATATAGCAGCTGTACTTTAGTGCGCGTTTTAGCACCGTCTATATCCCTACAATTTTAATCTGCCAACTCGAGTCCCCACCAAAAACGCTGTTCCGCCGCCCCATATTCACATTGTCCTCCCTTATTATTGACCATTTACAATTTCTGTAGCACTGAATGAGCAGTTATAATTACGAAACTAATAACGAACTTTCATTACTAGAACATGATCAAAAGCAAAATAAATTACTGTTAGAAATACGCTTTGTAACAGATCCCTTCTGCAAAAGCATATTATCATCTCACATTTTGATCTTGAAAAGTTCATTCTCCCCATTATTGAGATCCCCAGTTAATTCGATTTAAGAAATCTTCATATCGAATATCCTCCTTAAAGTACTTTGAAAAATTGTGAACATGAAAACCATGGCGACATGTTTCTGAAGGGCAATACTTTTTCAGAGGTGGGCCGAAGGACTTCTGAATGGGTGGGCATAGCAAATAACATTTACCGTCAGGTTTGAACATAGCACTGTACTTACTGGGAACTGGGAACCCATGATCAATATGTTAATATTTTCCGATAAGCGAAATGATAACCGAAGGCTTCTACTAAAAGTGGAGGTCAGTCCTCACTATCCCCTTCTTTAGCACACCGCTATTCTCCAGGATAAATGTATAATGCTAATGGACGAATTTCATAAATTTTGAGTTCTCACATTTTTCATTATGTTTCACGGCTAAGCAAAATTTGTAGATTAATGGATGGTTTGCTCATAATCAGTATCCGCTCAAATTATCTTTCTATTAATTAGAGTCTGCTTTTCGTACACTGGTAAGATGATTACTTGTTCGTACAGTCGAATATCTTGTTTTTTAGAGACCTGTGACATTTTCCCTCCTATCTTTAATAATGAAGCTTTATGGTATATTTATAAATATATTCAATTCACTAGCCAAACCAAAATATCCCATGGGCCTAAGTTCAAAGATTTCTAGACAGGAAATCGATACTTTTTAAACTAAAAAATTAATTCTTAAATGTTTGAAGGACTGAACAATGACAATATCAGTACTGCTCATAATATACACTGACGTAACCTTTCCCCTTAAGAAAGCATACTAAGAAGAACCGTAGGCCGATGGTTACTACACGCAAGAATCAAACGAAGATTGCTCAATATCTGAGTTATGAGATAAATTTTGCTACATAGTATAAAGTAGATACATACCTTAATTGTATCCAATTGTATAGCAGCCTGAATAGCAACCTGAATAGCAACCTGAATAGCAACCTGAATACCAACAGAACTTAGTCTTTTTCTTGGATGCGAAATGTCTGTCACGCTGTCACATCATACATGGTTTTCAAAGAAATGGCGGTAAAGTAGCCCCGCAGAGGCCAAACATGCAGAAAGGTGTGGTATATGGAGGAGACTGGGAGAAAGTCAAGTTGCCTTGTCTTCGTTCCTAGCTTGACCCAAGATGAGGTATATGGCGCGCCAAAAGGGAACAAAATACGTATCTATTATTTACAATACGAACATAAATTTTGTAATACATAACCTAATTTCATAATACGAAAATCAGATTTTATAATACGAAATGGATTATATAATACGAAGAGTGTCGAATATATAATACGAAAAAGTCGCAAAAATATAATATGAAAAGTTGCAAATATATAATACGAAAAGTTGCAAATATATAATACGAAAAGTGTCGAAAATATAATACGAAACGCAGCATGACTCGGAGCAAGCAAAGCAGTATGACGCGACGCGAAGGCTGGATGATATTAGTGCTCTACTCTCGCTTCAAGCTGGCATTCTGATGCGAAATAGTTCGATAAACCTCTGCTGAAAATGGGATCTGGGGTTTCCACCTCACCGATAAACGTCCTTGAACGAATGAAAGACCTGCTCTCTGTCCTTCCTGGACTTATCGAAGAATTTGATCGAAAGAGGGTTGTCCTGAACCTAAGTTAGGGTAGGCCTACAATACCTGAAGCGCATCTTCGGTTGTAGGTGTTTCCCGAGGACGCCTACTTTGACAGTGGTGAGTGAGTGAGAGATACCTCCAGACTGTTGTCGAATAGCCGTAGATGCTACCTCCACCAGCTCGTTAAGCCTTGCAAACAATACCATCGCATACTCTGGCTCGCCATTATCCTCTGCTTTGGAGTCATGCTGCGTTTCGTATTATATATTTGCAACTTTTCATATTATATTTTCGACACTTCTCGTATTATATATTTGCAACTTTTCGTATTATATATTTGCAACTTTTCATATTATATTTTTGCAACTTTTCGTATTATATATTCGACACTCTTCTTATTATATAGTTCACTTCGTATTATAAAATCTGATTTTCGTATTACAAAATTAGGTTATGTATTAAAAAATTTATGTTCGTATTGTAAATAATAGATTCGTATTTTTTCCCTTTTGGCGCGCCATAGCGAAGTCTGAGTTATACAAAGCAAGTACAATCCCACCGAGAGTCTGCATAAGACACAGGGTAAATGGAAAAAACACAGCCCCTAATTATGTACTTTCAAAATTTATCATTTGGCTGGTGAACGCTTGTCCCATCACGGGAGGAAGGTAGAAAAACTATACTAATGTGCACTTTCTCACAGCTTGGAAGGCTGTTAGTCGCCATTTATGACATTTTTGCAAGATGCAAATGCCTTCTACGAGCTCCACACCTACACCTACTTGGCTACTAAACCATTTGAGAGCAAGAGGTTCATCGGATGCAACATTTTTCAACTTTGCTATTAAAATCAAGATCAAACTCCGATTAATATCGAGCTATTTGAAAACCAAACTTCAGAATGACTCCGACTTATGCGAGAATCCGACTTATAAAATCTGACATAGGCATAGAAAAAGTATAGTATTTATGACTGGCGGACCAGGACCACGCATTTTTGTCCGACTTGTGAAATATCCGACTTAGGTGAGTCCGACTTAGGCGAGTTTGGCTGAAGTTCTAAAAGTTTCTTAAATTTTAGCGAGTCTAGTACTAGGTTTATCATAAACCTGTTTCTTATAGAAATTGTGTATATCCAGAAAAACAATATTTTAGAATGTTTCTTCAGTATTACATAACATGCTCTAGTGCTTATGACATTCTGCCATTGCTGAAAGCTACATAGCTAATATAGTAATCAAAATAATAATCGATTAACTGACTACAAAAATAAAACATCAATGAAATGCTGGAGTCTCCAGTGGAATGAGGGAAACTTGGCAGTTATGAGAATATCAAATACTGAACTTGAAACTTACAATAGAGGACAGATGTCTTTTTCTAGAGGAGCATTGCTCAAAGTCAAGTTCTGCAAGTTCCTTATGCTAGGGCCGGTACGACCACATTATAGGATCAAAAGCTTCAAAGTAGTTCCTTAAATTATAGCTGCTCATTTAACGCTTGGTATTCAGAATTTTTGGTATCGATTGTAACTAAAAAACAGTTGTTGCAGGGACTACATGGTTTTTTTATATAAGAAACCTAGCTCAAGGCCAATTTCTGGCCACACTTAAGTTCTAAAAGGTTCTTAATTTACTGAAAAATTGTAGTGAAAACGAAAAAAACGTAAAAAGCATTGTCTTTTGTAGCTTCCATGGGGCCTATTGGCTTCCAAGCACATACAACATACTGTAGTGAACAATTCTAAATGCGTGAAGGAACAAATGTTTCTGAAACTGTGAAAGATAGCACATAAATTTCTAAAGTTTCTTAACTTTTTCTTTGTAGTTTGAAAAGTTTCTTAAATTTCAGGCTGTGCTAGTATTATGTTTCTCATGAGCCAGTCTCTTAAACAAAAACTTGTGCACACAATTTATGGGACTTTGACAGGGACATAGGAACCGGGAGACCAGAGGGGCCAGAGAGGCTACGGCCCCCCACTCTTTAGCAGACTATGCAAAGTCCCCCTTTCAAGCCCAAAATGGGCGTGGTAATGTGCCCCTTTTAGGACTTGGCCCCCACTTTTTAGATGCTTCCTACGTCCCTGGACTTTGATTGTAGTGAATGAAGCTGGCCTCCTAATTCAGAATTGTTTGTAGCGATAACAAATTTGGAATTGAGAAGTCTTTTAGGAAATTGGCTTTTATTCGTACAAGTGGCCACTTGTAAAAGAAGAAATAGTACCATTGCTAGGTTAATGTCAAATTAACTTGATATTTTTCAAATATTATCCCATTCAACTAATGTGTGAAGACAAATGGTCGATATGCAGAGAGATTATGGCCTTCAAATGTTAATCAAACTAGCTATAGCAATCTCAAATACTATAATCCATCGCCAATAGCAACAAGAATAGCAAAGTTATACTGTCTTCTCAGTACGTAACACAGGTTAGGACAAATGGCTCCATTTAAGCTTGTTTTTGAGCGAAGGCCAGGAAGTCAAATTAAATCGCCATTTAATAAAATTATCCTTATTGACCGTCTGCAACTGTTTCGAGAGTCACATTTCAGTTAAGATATGTTAAGTCTGAAAGTCTCAAAGAAGGAATAGGAGGCTTTAGATTGATAAACAGTGCGCAGTTTTGCGCCAGCAGATTTCTGATATACTTCGATACAGTATGTCCAAAGCTATCACACGAAATCATGTGTTACAAGTGCGAAGTGGAGACCATCATTCCTTCATAATACAGTTGCCAGCAGCCCGGAAAATGCCTATTTTCGAGCAAGGAATTAAAGTTAATGGAAACAGGACTTGGAAGTCTTTAATCAATGCAGAAAATCTATCATCTGCCGAATGAGATCATTCGTCCATCTCCCTTTTAAGGAAAAGAAAATCAATTAATTCGAGAGTTTTGACTGGATTAAAAATTCATTTATTTCACATATACATTTGGCAGGGAACATACATTCGCTAACCATTGAGCAGTAATGGTTGGCTAAATCTGTCAACATAAAATTAAATGGAGTCATCGAATAATGGAAAGTATTCCTGAATAGCGATTCATGTTTCTCCTGATGTCCATACATCGCTGCTCTTTTGATGTTTGGGGGGGAAAAATAATGGTAAATGGGTTGGCCTTAAAGAAAGCCTGTGGTCTAATGCTTACGTAAATCTGGCAAGACCAATTAGTAATTTCACTGCATTCTAAATAGATGGATTTCCTTTAACTCAGAAGATCTATATGATTTCTTTTTTGCAAAATGCCACAATATCTTTTAGTGAAACTAGAAGCAAGTATTCGGCAATTTTATGAACTCTCTGACGTCTATAACAAATGTGGTGCCAAACCTTGTCCAAACAACTCCATAGTCTCATTTATTGCTAGTAACTCTGGGAATATCTCATGTGGACAGTACTGTACAATCCCATGGCCCCGTCCTGTGACATCAGGTACTTGGAACTTCAGGTTCAAGTATCCATGCAGCCTTCGACTGTCTCAATTTACCGTAAACTGGATACAGGAATGGAAATAACGAAGAATATGACAATGTTGTAGTGCAGCTCTTGGCAACATGAAAACAATTTACATAAATAGCATTGGAAGGTGAGCTAGGAGTTGCTGAAAACACTCGTATTGTTGCAAAAATTGACAACTGTGAATCAGGTCGTCAGAGAAGGTGAAAAGTACTGAGACACCAACTGCGAATCAGTGATATTGTTGTTGATATGATAGCAATTAATTGAAAACTTCTGTGAAGAAAAGAAGGGAAAATATTCAGCTGCACTACTCACTTCAAAGCTTCAATAACCTAAAAGGCTTGGGCCTGATTCGTCAATCCGACTTTACTTAAGATTATATTCCCATACATTTCTCTTTCTATAACAAAGTGGGTTACAAGAACGTTGATAGCTGCTCAAAAAAGTTAAGAACATTCAGTCCTGGATTTCTAAGACCTAAGACAGTTGACAGGTCATACATTTACAATTCCAATACTGATGCAAGGCAGTTATCACTTATAGCTACTGAATTTGTGTAAATTTCGTGTTGTTAGTTATGTGTTAGAGTGCCATGTTTGTGTAGTGCTTGTCTGTCTGAGTAACACTCTAGTGTTTTGTAAACCCGGGGATTCTTACTAAAAAAAGCCTTAAACGGAAGGTGTCTGTACCGAAATCATGGAAAAGCTAAGAAGGTTTCAATACTGGACGAAGAAACTTTCTTGTAAAAAACATTTAATCGTTAGAATCGCTTGGATTGCAGTGAAAGATGTCAGCGATCCCATCGACCATTTATAAACAAACACATATGATCCTAGCAATCGCAAAAATCAGTATCGCTGGATATGGTCTAGTTCTGATCGTTGCAATCCCCAGGATCATTCACAGCGGTCTAGAAGTTTGTATGGAAACCAGGCGTTAAGAGAATTATACTTTAGTTCTATTGGGACTCAGATTGTGCCTTCTGTTAGAACCACAAACTACCATGATAAAGAAAGAGCAACACAGATATGATTTCATGTTTTAGCAAAAGCATTCCCATGCCTTGAGTTGACGGAAGAATCTTCAATATCTCCATATAATTGGTTTCTATTAAGACAAGATCATTCATTCTATTCTACTGTGGGAAGTGCTTGCATGTATCTATGAGTGAATGGGTCGCGAGAATTATTAAACCTCTTCAGTGATCCCCAGTCGAAGCCAAACCAATCTTGTGAATACATCCGTTATGTAGGAAAACATTATATCTTGATGGCAATAGATCGGGCAAAGAATGCGTGTCTGGAAATTGTTTGAAGGTCATAGAGAAGTCATCAATTGAATGCATTGCTGGATTGAAAATAATCCATACTAATGGGATTTTTGAAAGTTCTCTTTGTAGATGTTCAGATAGTAATGATGTATTTCCTTGATACTACATACACTCGTCTATATCTATATCCAGGCGAAGTATTCCGGGGGCCCTTAAAAGCCCAGACTCTTGCACCTGTTTCCAAACCTGAAGAAAAGAAACTTTCCAATATTGACTGCTCTACAAAACTTTTAGAGGACCTTTTTGTAGATCAGATCTTTGAACTCTAAAGTTTCTAGTCGTGCCCATCCATCTTTTATCTTCCCCTGTAAAACATATTAAAGAATCTGTCATTAATCAGGTAAGGCAAATCGAAGTTTAATACATTACAAATAGTAATGGAGTATCAAGGGTTTGGGTACCGATCTGTCCTATTATTCTTTGGCTTAATTGCACTCTCCTGGGGTTTCTCTATCACCCTTGCTTCATATATAGTTAGTGGTGCATTCTCCAAACGGATGTAATCCGAGGAAGACTCACAACTCGTGACCCTCGAGTTTGTATGTCGAGTGCCCTGCCGGTCAGCTTAATCGGTAAAGCACACGACGTACAATGTCTTTCGATCTTCCCCAAACGACATGCAAAGCTCTACAATATTGCAAGATGGGAATATGCTATGGGAATATTGTGGATTCAGTAAATCCTATGGTAACATTGGAATTATCCTTCATGAGTGGAATTTAAGCATCACAGTTTTAACGAACGGTGTTTCTAATCTCTAGATGGCAGGCAGGATAAAAAGAGACCTCCCATATTAACCCACTTCACTTGTCTCAGGGTTTTGAGTCAGCTGATCCAAGTAAAGCGATTTAAGTGGTTATTTTAGAAGGTAGCTTGGGAATCAGGTCACGGAAAGACTCATGGTCATGGAGAGGTTCCACCCTTTTTATGTGTCTTTGCTTACTCACTCAATCTAATTTTCCCTAAAAATGGCATCATCTGGCTGATAATTTT
Organism: Mastigias papua; assembly: GCA_964019165.1. Taxonomy (NCBI): domain Eukaryota; kingdom Metazoa; phylum Cnidaria; class Scyphozoa; order Rhizostomeae; family Mastigiidae; genus Mastigias; species Mastigias papua. The sequence goes on from OZ025272.1 coordinate 3,369,716, forward strand.
AATGCATGACCTCTGCATGTCTGCCTTTTTAACACCATGGTAGTACAAAACCTCAAACATTCTTTAGTAAGAAAGCCTGTAGTATTGGAGTAATAAAAAAGCAAACAATGTTTCAGTGCCGGGCCAAAACAACTTTCTATTATAATTAGTTCAGCTAGTCTAAATTAGTTTATCTTTGATCACGAAGTGCAAGATACTGTTTTAAAAAGGGACAAACATGAAGACCAAAAATCGAAGGAACTTATAATACCAAAGATACGAAAGACAAAGTCCCTTGGAAAATTCTAATGTTGAATATTTTTATCATTCCAAACAATGGAGAATTAAAAGCCAAATTCGTATACATTGTGACTGATCACCATAGCGAGTGATGGCCTATGCGGAGCCCAATATCTATGTAGAATTATATTGTTCCTGTTATGATATATAAATAGCGGTCTCTCACTGAGGCTGCGTTTCCACTAACCCGGGTAAAAACAAAAACGGGTTAAAAGTTATCCGTTTATGTGTTGCGTTCCCACCAACCCACTTGAAAAACGGATAAGTTTGAAAACGGGTCTCAGAGTGGATACTTTTCAACCCGGGTATCTTTTAATCCACCTACGAGTTGGTGGGAACGCGATACCCGGGTAACTTTTTATCCACTTGCAACAACAACAACATTTAAAATAATTAGATGGCGCCAAAAATAAAAAAAATTAAATTCTCGAAGTCTATGACTCTAAAACTTTGTCATAACCTTTTCTTATGTTATTTCTGCAGGTGCATGGGGATAATCTATTTCTAATTCTCCGGTTTCCCTTGACTTATGTATCATCAACCGAAGCTTGTGCGCGATATCACCGTACTTTGTCTGCACACTTTCCCAGTCGACTCCTTTGGCAGTCTGTCTTACACAATATTCAAGAGTGACATCCAGGAGCAGTTCCGCTTCATCATCAGACCAGATAAAAGCTCCTTCTCTCGTTGCAGGTTTTCTCGTAGACAGTGGCGTAGCGTCAGGGTATTCAAGGTATTCAGTGAATACCCTACAATTTCCAGAAAAAATAATCATCTGCATTATGTTGCGAAAACAGTACTATTTCTCAAATGCTCATTCAAATGGCAAATTTAACTCCTTTTAACGAGTCTACCTGCCTTAATATTCAAGCTGTGTAAGTGTGCAGACGTGAATCGTTTGGAAGCAAGCAGATTTGTGAAGATAATGCAGAAGACCGAACAGGAACTTCATGTTAAACAGAAGTTCGTCACGAATACGCAGTGAATCCCGGTAGAGTGTTTCCACCAATCAAAATGCTCTATTTCATGAATAAATTTTTCCTTAATGAGCGAAAACAATCTCAAAATACGCTGAGAAATGGCCAGCGCCCAGCCTCATACTTCAAAAACCTCACATAGAGGCTAATAAACATTGAGCTTGAGTACTTGGAATGGCTGAGTTGTTACCGAATACGAAGTAAATACGACACGTGAAATTTTTAATAGGAGAGTTGAAAGGCTGACTTTTTAGCAAGAAAGTTCTGGTCAGATGTAAATTATGTTATGTTGCAGCAGCAGCAAGAAAGACAAGTGAAAGGTAGGTAGCTCGTAGAGGTTCAGTCGCACGTAGGCCAAGTTGTTCCTCAATGTCTCATTTTGTGGTGCTAGGAGGAGCCTATAGCTGTTTTAATTTCGTGAATACTATATTTCAAATATATGTAAGTTCCCTAGCTTAGTTTCTTTCTGTTTACATAATGCGTGCTGCTAGATTTGCACAATCCAAAGGTATGCAGACTCATGTGATGTTGTCCCTATCAACATTCTGACTTATTAGTCATTCTCTGCTATTGTCCAGTTGCTATTGTTCTTTTGTTAAGGCTTCGAGAACCTTCTAGGCATTGTTGTTATAGGCCCTGTTCATGGGCCTATAACAACAATGATTTGCTAGATGGATTTAACTTGACTATGGGGGAATAAGCGGTGGGTGATATCGTGACATCGCTGATTCAAAACTCATTTTCAAAATTATCACTCACGGAAAAAAGAGGATTATTGATAAGGGGAGGCCGAAGCCTTGCAATAACATCATACAGTCTAGATACAATGTCAAAAATTAATTTTCGGTTCCTTTCTGTTATGTGACCACGACCGACTGATGAATACAGGGTAGGAGATTGAGTTTTTTACCAGGTATTTATGTTCGGGGTGATAAATGCCACGGGACGTTAATTAGCCACACCCAGCCACACCCTATGATAGAATACCCCGTCGAAAAAGTCGCGCTACGCCACTGCTCGTAGACATACTCGCAGGATTCAGTCAGGCTCAAAAACTCAGGCCACATGGAGTAATTTGGCGGCAAAGCTCCAGTCTCATTCCAGTGAGGATGTCGTTTTCGAATATTCTACGCTGGATAAATCCTGGATACATTTTAGCCCGGGTTAGTGGGAACGCTCAAAAGAGGATTAAAATAGTGCTGGAAAAAAGCCGTATCCATTGACTCACTTTAAAAACGGATAACTTTTAATCCGTTTTTGTTTTTACCCGGGTCAGTGGAAAGGCTGCCTGAGCAACCCTATTTCACCGTCGCAACTATCTCATTCAACGGATTTTTTGATACAAAAGTTCACGGGACTACTTTTGGGGAGACACAGAATGCAAACGCAATTCCATCTTCAGCGAAGTTGTAAAAGTATAAGAATGGTTGAAAAATAAAAACTTTGTTGTTTGTACTTCTCATGGCCAAGAGTTCATCTTCTCAATAAGTAATTTTGAAAAGGAATACCAGATTACTGTACGAAACAGACAGGGCAGCAAAAATTCTTGAAAGAATCACATTTTAATAACTGGGTACTTTTATTGTTTATCATTCCACACTAAAATTAGGCATGACATAGGCTCCTATATTACATTGCATGCTAAACACAATCTGATCATGTAACACAATGTTGCGTAGTTTAGGTTAATTTGCGGAGAATTCCGTTTAGCTAAGGATCCTATTTTGGCTTCGGTTCAGGTATCAGAGATCGTATGTCTGCGAATAGTTCATGCGATTTTGATTTGGGTGTGACAATTTACTAATTTAAACCCTTAAGGTTAAATTTCCTGAGACAAAGGTTGTTTTTATGGCTTTGGTTGCAGGTCCAAAGCAAGTTCCAGCACAACTGCTGTCGATGGAATAAACACCATAAAACTACGCAAATTTTGTAGATTTTAAGGATTTTAGCAAATATACATATCACTGCAAGGATCTTTAATTGAACAAGTGCGATACGGCTGTGGCTTAATCTAATCCACCTTTCTTAACAAAAGATTACATTTCTGGATTTCTTAAACCAACACTGGAATATAAAAGATATCCCCAAACTACACTACGAAGGATCACTTAATGAAGATTGGTAATAAGATACACCAAGGATTACTCATATGTTTCCTAGCTCTATGAAAACAGATACTTTAACAAGCACGCAGTAAACAAAACTACGAAGAACAATTTCATGGGTCAAAAAGGCGTTAATTTTAATGACGCGTTTCGTAGCGTTCACGACCTAGTTAATGACTGCAGTTCAAGTTCAATACTTCACTTGTTGTGAACTTGAGTCATTTGGGATATTAAAAGTTATGTAATGTAGACTCTACAGATAGAGAACTTGCTGAGTGGAAAAAATACTAAAATCAGTCTTCCTGGCGCAAACTAGGCCACTCAGGTGTTGGGCCATCTTATATGTTCAGTAAAAACAAAAGATTTTAGACTTTTGGTCAACGCCCTGTGTTGGAAAATTTCATTATTTTCTCTTAAAATGTATATGTTCGCAAGTCATTCTGTCGGTGAACTGGGCACGACAGGAAGGGCTTATTGGATAGCCTCTCTTTGGGAGTAAAGAATGAGCTTGACAGCAGATGGAAATAGGAGATCATATAGGTTTGGTCTACTGGCTAAGTTTCCATACAAATTGCCATGGCTTGGCTGGCAGTCTGCGAGAGCAGAATAGCCAACCGTCGGTATGGACAGCAAACTAAGTAGCTCAAACAACTTCTCTATTCACCTATATGTGTTTACGAAGATGTCAGCTCAAAGCCTAGTTCTTAAAGTTCCTTTTTTGAACTTCTTGTAACCACATTCTAGAGCTGGAATCCCCTTAATAGTTCTTCAACTGGACATTTAGAGCACTCAAAATAACACTCACATACACAAGAAAACGTTGTAAGTACCGAGTGTTTTAAGGCAGGATGCTAAGGTTTTAACGGAGACTCTTATCTGAATCACTATCTACATGTATTGCATATATTTCATATGAATATGTTAAGTGTTGTTCAGCGTTGTTGAGTAGGGGTTGTCTAACCGACTAAACTTTGAACCAACATTTTGGCATTGAGTTTAGGGAATCTGAAACTTATTAAACAAATCAAATTACATCGATCGTTGAGAGGTAGACTCTTGCAAACATTATCTTTACAGATCAGATCTCTCTCATTGGGCACACCTCTTTTTATTTTTTCAGCAGTACCCATTCTTTTGATATTCTTTCGCTTCAAAGTAGCGTTCACTACGTCGAGGAGGTCTGTGTCCATGCGCATGTGCGCACTAAACTTTGTTCAGCGGATGGCCAAACGACTCAACATCGCTCAACAACAACTCAGAACAACAGAATTTTAATCCTGCTCACTCAACATTTTTGATCAAGGCGAAATTTCACTATACAACGCTCAACATCACTAAAAGCGCTGTTCACTGAACATTTCACTAAACTTTGTTCACTGAACTTTGTTGAGTCGTTTGACTAGCGCTTTAAACTGGTTGGTTATTTGAGTTTTGCTTAGAAATCAAATCAAGTGCGAGCTTCACTTATCGAGTCTGGGAGTCACAATGCTATGATACGACTCAACAGCTCTTTGGAGAGTGTGTGTTACACACTTTTTATCGTAAGAATTTAGTCCATAGAGCATTGATGCTGAAAATCACCGAAAAGTAAGAATAATTTAGGAATACTGTTAGGCTCAGAAAAAATAGCAAAATTTTAAGAAAAGCAAGTCTCAGCAAAAAAGCGAAAAATAGGCATTCATATGAAAGAAGCGTGTATAAAACACGTATTTCCACTACGTAGCTAGGGTGCACGTAGCCTGTGTAGACATCCATGATAAACCACTGGGTTAATATGGAAACATCTTGATTATCAACAACAAAGACAGAGCATACTTGGCTCAATTAAATGTTCCTTTGGTTTTGCTACACTTCAAAGGTCAAATCGATTCATGGAACAAATGTAACTGAGAGAAAATGCGGTTAACACCTAATTCTAGAATCCCTGGTGCTTATTCATAATATAAAGATTATCATGAAGTGCTGAAGGAAATTCTGTTATGATAGAAGTCCAATCAATGGAATAAATTCTGTGTATAATACACCTATTAGCATTTTCTTTCTGCTTAGCACTATAGATTCTCTGATATTTCTCTCAAAATTATGTCTAGAAACTTGCGCCATTTTACATTGTAACTTTTAGGTCACTTCTCGCTGCCAACGTTTTCGAAGCAAAGCTATTCACTTCTAGTTCAGGGCATTGCATATGATGAAAAGTTATCTATAAAACTGGTAAATTTGTGAGAATCATAATTGGCTAAGTACAGCGACTATAAACTCTATATATATTACAAATTTCTTCCTGTTAAGCACGGTGCATTCTCTAGTTTTCTCAACATACTACACATTATTATAAAGGATGGCTTTACAAACAACCTAGAAGTAGAAGACCAAAAAATCAAGCAGCCTGTACTACTAATGACAAAATCACCAAGGAACATTTCAATTTCGAATATTGTTATCACCACAGACAATCAAGAATTAGTAGCCACTTACACTCATTGCAATCAAATTTGCATGAATTGTGAACAATCCATAGAGTAGCTATTGACAATGGGGGTTTGCATTCAAAATTACAAAGCCTGTAGCATTCCCCCCTTAACATCGAGAATTTTATGCTGTTCATATAAGTAATACAGTACATCCTCGATTATCCGAACAGCTCAGAGTGAAATTCCGGAACAGCTGTTTGGATAAGGTGAATTTTTCGGATATTCGAGGATACCAATGTTCCTAGAAAAATCAAAACCAAGGGTGTAACAAACCTGTTCTATAGTGTCATAAGTATCGATAACAAATTCATACTGAAAAATTTCCTAAAAATGGTTTGCCGTATTTCTTGAATAGAAGCCGCGGCTTGTTTTTTCGAAGAAAAAAAATCGCGGCTTCTATTCAAGGGCGGCTTCTATTCAAGGGCGGCTTCTATTAAATTCGAGTGACAGAATTTTCACTAATTTGTTTTCATATGAAGTAACTGCAATGCAAGGACACATATTCGAAAAAGAGATTTCAGAGCATAAGGCAAACATCTGTATGAGTTGTGATTTCAGTTGTGAATACGGAATGGAATGGACTTCAGTTGGAATGGAAATAGCGTTATGTGTGTTGCAATAGATCCCCGCGGTCGCACACCACAGTTTCATGTAGACAAATGCCAGCTTCTTTTCAAGGGCGGCTTCTATTCACGGGCGGCTTCTATTTATTTTCCAAAGAGAATTTTTGCGGCTTCTATTCGAGGGTGGCTTCTATTCAAGTCGATAGTTTTTCCATGTAGCTGTGTCCGAGGTAATCGATTCCTCTAGAAATCTAAGCCATATCTAGCACGTATCAAACACTTCAATGGCATTTTTATGGCTGATAGGGCATAAATAAATAAAAATAAATAATTGAAACTAATTCTATATTTCGGAGCAGTTACCCAATTACTGGGAATCACAAGCTGTTGCTATTATTTTAACCAGTCTTTTTGTATCTATTTTCAGGCAACTTTTTATATCTTTTCATCCCTGGTTAAGAAATTTTTGAAGGGTGTTGTAGATATTTTTTAGACTTTTTGAATTATTTGTAATTAAACAGGTCATTTCCTTCAATGGTTTTTGATAAAAACTTGGGCAATCCCACAAGTGTTCAATATATTCCTCATGGGACCCACATCTTCTGCAAAGAGAATCAGTGTACTTTCCTTTGTAGTTTGCTCTTAAGTCAACCATGTTTAGTTTTAGTTTCAGCAGGGATGAAGCTTCTTCACACTCCAGATATTCTTTCATTTCAAACTTATTACCATTGATAAATCTAAGTTTAGTCTTTTTATTATTTCTAATATTATTCTCTATAAATATGATCACTTTTTCTCTAACAATTTTTTTCCATTGTTCTTTTGTTAAGTTTTTGATCTGATACTCTTTGAGTTAACATCAATCATTTTTATGTTACTAATTACTTCTTTATACCAACAGTTTGGGAAATTTAAACTTTTTTGTTCTTCATAAACTATTTTGGTCAATCTACTTTCTTTCATCTTTAGTACCTTATGGAAATACATTAACATATTCTCTTTTATTCTAAATTCCATTGGCATCAGGCCACATTCAAGCACTATTCCATCATATGGTGTTGATTGGGGTAGAGAGTTAATTATTGTTACTGCATCTTTTTGTAATTTTTCTAAGCTTTTAATTTGTTTATTAGTTACATTAGTCCATGTTTCACATGCATAAAGAACTTTTGGTATCAAAATTGCTTCAATCAGCTTTATACTGATTACAAAACTTTGTTTTTTGAGTGCATCTTGTTTAATAAGGATTTTTATTTCATTAATAACCCCCATAGTAGAGTTTATTCGCTTACTGAGGCACAAATCTAAGGTTCCTTTGTTATTTTTTAAGTCCCCTAGATATTTATATGATTCTACTTCTTTAATAACTTTGTCATTTAAAATTAACGGGTCATTTTGGACTTTTTTACTTTTACTATTGTGCATGACCATTTTTTCACCTTTATCCAAGTTAAAATTCAGGAGGTTTTTCAGGAGACATACCGGAACATATCGTTCACTATTTACTTACTGTACCTTGATTCACAGCACATGTGTGGAATATCGATCAACTGTTCGAGTAATCAAGGCTCGGATAATCGAGGCTAGGATAACCGAGGCTCGGATAATCGAGGATATACTGTACTAAATATGCAGTTAAAATTAATGAGCTGCTATGACGCTTTTAGCATTCAAATGTGATCAAAAGGGAACCAATAATAGAAAACGGTTAAGAACAAGGCTTTGAGCTACGTCCCTGTAAAAAACCGCAGATGAAAATGGGCGTCTCTGTTGTAATAGAACATGTAAGCAACTTTTCGATGTTGGTACTTCAAAATAATGTTGTGTGGTTCTCTTTCAGGGCATAGCATCTGATGGAAAACTATCTATAAAACTGGTACACTTTGAGAATCGCAAATCGATGCTAAATGATGGGACGTGTTGCGATGGATTCGAGAGTCCTAGAGTGTGCAATTTGTGCGAAAATGAATTTGCAATATGCGTATCAGATGTCAACATGAAACCATGTTCTATCTTTAATTATAGAACATATTCCTACCTTGCCTCAGAATACATCTTATTCGAGAGCAACTTTGAATTAAGGCCATATGGTGAAGTGATCAGCAATCCAATGGAGTTCACTTTTAGCAGATGGAATGTAAGTAATACATTTAATGATAATTAAAATCTCTACCTTAGATTGAAATGAGGCGCTTACTGTGTAAAAGTCAAAGACATTAATCCAGGCTTCATCGAAGCAACATTTTAGGACTGTCAAACAGTCCACATGTATAAACTCAGAAATTTTTTGCACAGATATCAAACCAGAATCATGATCAGAGCCTAAAATAAGTAGCTACTAAATATCTACATTTTATAAAAAATAGGGATCAAGAACTATCTAGTTCAAATACTGGTATACCATAACTATAGATAATACTATGTGTTAGTTTGCTGACCTACTGTTTTGATAAATAGGTATGCCACATTTACTATTCCACATTTCCCACATGCAGATAAACAATTTGAATTAGCAATTCCATGACGTGAGTCAGGTCCACATTTACCTGACGCCCTGACAATGATTAACAATTTACAGGCTTCTTTCGCTGGAGCAGTCAAAGCAAATCAATGAAGGGGGGGGGGGAGAGCTCGACATCCAGCGCACACTAACGATGCTAGTCGCGAGCAGCAAGGAAGCATCAAGTATGCCAGATGGTTTGTTTTGTTGCCAGCGACGAACATCTCTCCAACTGACAATATGAATAGTGAGTGTGCGCTTGGTTTTATGGAGGCGGAGGTATTTTGCAATAGGTCTACACTCAATATTCATAAGAAATATAGTTGGAAAGGTTTTGAAAATTCTATGTATGAAAGTGCATTATCATTTGCACAATGTAGAATTCAAGACTAAACCTTCTTAGTACAACAATGGGACTCTACGTACATATCTATTTCTTATGAGCACTGGTAATGAACGGACCCTGCTATGATCGTTGCATCCACAGGCCTGGATATGACAAGTCAAAGCGACAAAGGAGGACAAAGAATACACAAGTTAATAAGGAAAGGACTATGTGGACGTAAATACAGAACTAGGTAAATAGAACGGGTGATGAAAATAATATAACAGATAGGGGCATAGTATAACTATGGTATTAGTAGCAAAATGCAAGAAAGAAGTGTCCTAGAGTGGGGGCCAAAGTACCATTGCAGTGTCTTAATTTGTTGGTACCCAAGGATCATAGAAGAATTCCATGGATGCTCGCCCACTGTCCACCCAGGAGCAAATGGGTGCCTGGTGGCGACACTGGGAGATAAAGGTAGTCACGAGGACAGGAACTGGCCACCCAAACTCACTATGCCTACGTCCCAGGATAAATGGTTTCTCTAGCAGGAAATTCAGATATACGGAATCCTATATGGAATTAAGCTTTTCTTTTACGAGGGATGGAGGAAATGATATAATGGACTGTACTTCCTTAACATCATTTGATGAAATCTTCGAAAATTAATCAGTACATGAACTCGAAAAGTAATCCATAATATCTATTGAGTTATTGAACAGCTAATATCTTTCGAGCAACATATCAGGGGGCGTGATTGATATTTCAGGGCACGATCTTCTTCAGTATAACAGTCTATGATGAGGATGGCAAGAAGTTTGATCATATCGCCACAATGACACAAAACATCACAATAAATGCTACCCAGTTTGGCACTACGGTGAAGACAGGAGTTGCGATGGAAGGAAAGAGAAGAAGCGATGTTACCCCAAAACTTACTGCAGAAATCAGGTACATTATACAAAAATCGTTTGGAATTCTAGCTACATATGATTTATATCAAGCAAAAGTTTTAAATATGTTATTCGTGGATGTTAGTGATCACAACCATAATCAAGAGGGTAATGCCACTTAAACACTAGGATATGTATGATAAATATTAAGAAATATATCTTAACGTTAGGATCTGTATAAGATATGAGAGAATCGCCAGTATTCTCTAAGAGAGGGTATGTTATTAGTCGTGCAAAAACAGAAAAGCAGCTCTCGAGTGCTATTTCACACACTACAAAATTTATGCATCAAATATGGAATTTAGCCTTAAAATTGCTCACCGAAACACAATATCTTGGTGTTGCGGGTCACGATCCACACACTTCGCCGATTCACTACAGAATGTTAGGTATTGATATTGTAATTTATGGCTTAAAATAGAGAGGAACGACTGGAGAAGGGTCTTTCAAGTGGGATGAATCAAATGAGGATATTTTTCCAAGTATACATAAAATGGAAATGTTTTCCTATTGAGAGGGACCTTTGAGGTTATTGCAATGTTGTTTTAAATTCATTCTAAAGAAATGAATGCAATAAGTATTATAGCTCACGAAGATCTTTAGGCAGAGAAATTAATTTTGATTTTCTGCATTTGATATGACAACATTGGTGGTATACTGCTTAGAATGGGAAGGAGCTCAAATCATATCCTTTAATAAGCTTGGTGAGAAAAGTAGAAAAGATTGAAAGGTATTCAATGAGACTGTGCTAAACATCCATAAATTTGATGAAGCCAGGAAACAAACATTGATGGCGAACAATCAGATGGGCAGGGAATCATAACAAAATGCAGTGAAACTCCAGACATAAGAGCCTTCACGTACTAACAGTCAACCAACTGAAATCTCACAATTTGATGTCAATTGCTTAGTTAGTATAAATTTATGGATGGGGTGCATAACATTGAATAGTAAATATCATAGATATAGAGATGGAATGAATGAGTGAAAGTCCTTATCATGTTTGAATTCATTAGAAGCTTGAGCTCAAAATATTGTGCGAAAGTTGACAACAAAAGAGAGTGGCTTAATTTGGTAGAAATTCGTAGGGAACAGGTCAGAGGTTCTCCATTACATGTAGCCTAGTGTGACTCAAAAGACTAGTTATAGGGAAGGCATCAAACTGCAGGAATGGTAGCTAGAATCTCATGCAGATCTCGCTGTCAAGTTCTCTCAGGGTGGCGCTGGAAGCCTCTGCTTGGCTGCTTGGAAATCCGGTCAACCACTGAAAGAAATCTTGAAATGGGAGGAGTGCAAAATATTGTATAGCATTCGATATTTGATATCCAACTTGTCTAAAAATAAAAGCTACAGTAGAGGGAGCAGTGTGAGTAAGGTATGACAGAATTGTGTGGAAAAAGAAAACATGTTATACGCAGGTACCAGAGCTACAGAGTGTCTTCGAGCACAAAGAGTACAAATGAAGGCAAAGCAAACAAAATAGCAAAAAATATATTATAATGATATCAAGTGTGGATCACCTGTAAGAAAACGAGCAAATACAGGTAAAGATTAATTTTCATGGGTTTTAAATCAACACAGAAAATACAAAAGATAACATCAGACATACCTTATCAACTGGAGTCAAAACCAAAGTTCAAATTCTGCCCTGCGTGGGCAGACCACTACTTATTTCAATCACACAAACTTTATACTATTTACCTAAAAATCAGCTGTGAAATGCATAGCCGCCAAACGTTTGAGAACGTAGCCAGGTCTATTTTCTCCTAACATGAGTAACCAATTATCATGCAGAATTCTGAACATACATGCTAAGAATAGGTCCATTTTGCATGCTGATTGGTCAAATAGGTTGGGAGAAAATAGGCCAGACAGGTCTCTCAAACATTCGGCGGATATGCTGCTGTGAATGTCATAGATAATTGTACATTTGCTATTTACTACTGTCTAGTGTACATTGCATGGAAAACTACCTGATACCGTCTTGTGAAGAGTACTGTGTGGATACAGATGATGTTACAGGTCATTATAAATGCAACTACACCAGTGGTTCGCGCGAGTGTCTGCCTGGGTGGTTTGGAGATAAATGCAATAACAAAATCATTCACTGCACTCCAAGAAATGACACTCAAGGACATTATTTGTGTGACAAAGTAACTGGGGAAAAAATTTGCCTGCCAGGGTGGAAAAACGTTACAAGAAATTGCACAGAAGGTGAGAGACTTATTGACTGAAGTTCTTTCGTCAGAACGAAGATAAAGGGCTAGTCTATAGATATCAAACAAAAAAAACATGAACAGAGAACGCTAATAAATTATAAACCAGAAATAGCTTCCTTCAGACTACAGTTTTATATAAAAAAACAAAGAATACCGAAGTTCTTCCATACAATGTCCCTCTTCCACTCTTAACTTGCAATCCATAAAAGGTATTTGTTGGCAATCTTTAGCTATGCAATATTTTACTTAAAATTTACAGAGTTTCAACTCTATCTTATATTTTAGCAATCATCATGCAGCCTACAGATTCCATACAATCCACAACAGTTCAACAGAAGTATTTATCATCAAGCTATTCGACGACAAATCAGGCTACTTCTACTTCGGAGCCATCAACCAATAAAATCACGAGTAGAGGTGCAAAGGAATTGATCAGCTCTACATTGCAACTCACTCCCGTTATCAAGACATCTTACATGGTAACAACAGCAAACCTTCAGGCATCTGCAGAAAGTCCATATCTGGACACTGTTTTCATTTCAACGGCCCAACACATAGCCATTACCACTCCAACACCAACTACAATGTTACGTGTTAGCTCTACAAATCTCCACCAGCCTAGCTTACTATCTGGGTGGAATGCACCACCTTCATCTGTCGAGGCTACTTCTACTTACGTGGCTACAGCAATAACAACATCGAAAGTTAATACAGCATCAGTTGCAGAGGAATTCTTGAAGAGCAGCTCTAGCCAATCACATATAACAGAAAAGGCGACTATGTCTAGAAAACTTAGTGCTTCCACAACATCCAGGCCAGTTCTAACATCACTAAGCTCATCTCGAAGGGCAGAAAACGTACCACCACTGTTTACTTCCTTAGCAACAAAAGAGGTGAAGAGGACATCAAGCCAGCCAACAATAAAAACAACCCAGCCGAAAGGGAATAACAAAAAGTTTGATTTTTCAAAGCTAATGGCCATTGGATTGTCAACACTTGTTATAGTTGCACTGCTGCTAACTGTAATTGCTGCATCTATACGAAAAAATAGGTTTGTGTATTCTGATTTTCATCACCTTTTGATTCCTTCAATTGTAGCTAAGTACGTTAAAACTTAATCTAACTTGGCAGGATTTAGGATTTGGCCAGATCAAGCTGCATGAATATGCATCGTTACTGCCAGATTACTTAAGATGGCGGAAAGTCGAAACTTGTGAGAACTTAAATTTTCCACAATTCTGTAAACTGTTTTAACATTTCTCGGTGTCAATAGCTTGCTGAGTATATATAAATATAAATATATGTTCTAATCTTAATAATATAAAAAGAATCTCACTATAGCACGAAAAAGTGGGAGCATTCTTTAAGCATAAGTATGCTTAAAGAATGTTCCCGCTTTTTCGTGCTATAGTGAAGTTCTGTCGTACCAACAGACTTTTCACATAAAAAGAATCCTTTCTCAAATTTCCCGATAATAGGAAGCTATTAAAATGAAGCAAATTAATCTGTTTCTAGGATACACCGTGTTCGACCAATCAGTCTTTCTGAAAGATATAAACAAAACTCTGCGCGCTTCACTGAATCAAGAAAGTCATCATTTGTTTCTCAGTCAAACACATCGGCTCCTTCAATTCGATTTTTTGACGAAAGGAAGGCCGGATATGGTCCATACATGATGCACGAATATCCATCCTCATCAGATCGAGGCTTTCATGAAGCGAGGGTCAATTCAAAAGTGTATGTGACGAAAATTGAAGCCGATAACAAAAGCATAAATTCAGAGAACAGATTCCACAGTCTACGTACAAGAGAAAGCAGTGGAAAAAACACGCAAGATGGGCAAGAAACGCCAAAGAAATATGACCAAGCTGAAAGCCTTCATACTAAAAATGAGTTATGCCATAGTACAGTTGCAAGTCATCCCTTTCTGGTCCTTCCACTCCCAAGAAGCAAAATCCAGTCACTGTAGCTGGATTGGTGTTATGAATAACTGTATAGCTTTAACATATTTATAGACTGTACAAATACCTTGTAGATAATACCTCCACTTATAATTTATGTAGTTGTAAAAGTACTCCAATGAGAAAACTCTGTTTCTTCCCGACTAGGAAACCGCATTATTACAAGAAAAACTACGTTATCAGTTGTAGTAAAAATAACTAGGAAAGGAGAACGTATATCGTCAAAAGGATTTAACCACAAGAGAGTAATGGGAGAACACCTATGCTCCTTCCATAAGAGATTATGCACACAGTCAAGAAACCAGATTGTGGCTGTGAGCAAAGCTATGCGGATTGACCAAAAAAACGTAGAGGAACCACAAAGGACAGTAGGTTCCAACATTCAGGCAACTACAGAATCTCAAATAGCACCAGTATCAAAATTAAATGAGTTGCAAGGCACAGCCTGGGAATAAGGCTAAAGTTAGAGGTAGGGAGAAAAATGTGTCAAAATATATAATTTGTCCAGCCCATAAACCCCCAAAAACTAATTAAATAAATAGACGATATTGCTGAACCTCCTGAAAATATTTGGTATTTGGAAGGAGCAGTCCGCTTACAAAGATAAGCCAAATGTCTTTTAGACAAAAACGTCTTCATATTGTTTGATGAATGTAGATGACTTGATAGGTGCGTAGGTTCTACTAAATACGGTAAAATCAGCTAAAATGATGTTTGGGCTAGAACAGAATTCTATTTTCGTAGGCATTAAATAAACTAGAAAGTTTACAGTAGACATGTACACATTTCGTAAGAAAGTGGTTTATAAGGAAGTATTGCTTCAATATTAAACTGTTGAGGTGCAACAAAGCCGATATGTTAATATTCATTAAAAACTCCAATTTCCATGCAAACCTATC
Source organism: Mastigias papua (assembly GCA_964019165.1). Lineage (NCBI taxonomy): Eukaryota > Metazoa > Cnidaria > Scyphozoa > Rhizostomeae > Mastigiidae > Mastigias > Mastigias papua. The sequence goes on from OZ025272.1 coordinate 3,384,968, forward strand.
ATCTCTTTAATTTAACCTGTACATATTTCCTGTTTTAATAATAAATGTATTGCAGTGATATTTTTCATCAGCGCTAGTCTATCTGCGAACATTATAGTGCAACACAAAGCCAATCATTCTTGCTACGGAAGTCTGAAGACAGTTTTGGTACTGAAATCATAAAAATGACAAGAACCTTTCAATAAAAGACCAAAACATATTCTTATGAAAACAAGTGTATTACAAAAAGGCCATATCCAATAACTCTATGGATGTACACGCACGGGTGGCATCGAACTACATTGAATTTATCAAACTCCCATCATAACGTTGGATAGCTTTTTGAGGATATAATTCTATACTGTCCATTAAATGGGAAGAGGCTAAAGGGCTTACCTGGATTTACCTGCATTAAGAAATTTCCATGTCTCGAAAAATTTATTATACACTATTGGGTACACAATAACAGTTCATCAAAAATCAATAGATACTTGATGATAGCACATAGAGAATAACAGTGGCAAAGAAAGGAACCGATCACATTATCCAAGAAGTCAATGGCCTATGATAAGATTCGTCCCCCATGGGAGGCAATCACCCCAGAGAATAATCATTACTTCTAGTACTAGGTACCCCAAAAATTATCCTTCCAAAAGCTCTAAAGAAAATCAGTTGCACGTGTTATAGGGTCGTCATAAGAAAAATTTCTGATTCACTTATCAATATCAGATGTGCAATTCCAACGAAAACCTTGACATAAGCAAAAGTTTAAGTAGGTTTTTACTGTGATGTACGTGCTTTTAAATTATTACAAAAGCAGCTTGTCCGTATATTAAGCCACACACATGTCAAAAAATGAGGCAAAAACACTTATCACTTTGAGACAAACTCACTAAAGTCTTAAGCGTTGACAAAATGAAGCTGCATTCTGGTGTTGGTCTTACAAGTGCCCTGCATAGCATTTAATTTGCTGGGCATTCTTATATATCATCTTCAGCTGTTTTTCTCTCTCATTTGAGCATCCTACAATAGTTGGATAAAAACTGAAAGAGCTTTAGAAATAAAATCATCTACACCTATCTGTTCAGAATTCCAACAATGTATCAAAATCGAAAGCAGGTAACCATTGCAAATAAGCCAAATGACTCAAAGTCTCTTCTTCAACTAAGACGATAGCTAATTTTCCAAACAAAACACGAATTACCAAAAGTCAAAAGAGTTTGATTCTCAGGGATCGCCAGAACGAAACAATATAAGGAGAGCCAAAATGAACGAGATTGATAGAGTAAAAGAGAGGAGAGAACATAAGAGACAGCGAGACGTGAATAAACATAGGGACAAAGACGAAGAAAGAATCAGGAAGAAGTACAGGATGAGAGGGAGAAAGAGGAGAACATTGTTTTTTGTAAGGACACTATTTCACAATGACAAGACAACAAATGTACAAACAGAAGCAATACTACCGAGTGGACGCAGTAACGACAATTAACTTTTCCCCATTCGGCCCAAACTATGACAGTCATGAACGATTTAAAAGTTAAAGACACTATATTGACTACATCTCTCAACATTCTGACTACATCCCTCAATATTACCACATGTCGTAGAGCAAAACATGATTATGGTTCTGACCTAGAAATGAATTAGAAACTTGCGAGGTTATTGACAAAAACTCTCCAGCTCCGATTTCATCGATTGTCACCGGACCATCATTCCAAATAAGATCGAAACCTCCAATACGTTTCTCCTTTCCTGTAAGTCTACAAACAAATCATGCAATTAAGGCTCATGTTTAAAACAGGCCTAAAAGAGTTTGCTTTACTATTTCGATTTAAAATATGCTGAGTATTATTGTCAAAAACTAAACTTGAAGTACTCAACAAAAAGTACCGCGAAGTGAATAAGGTTAAAACCCATGTGAGTGGTGGTAAGACTCCTATAAGTAGGCGGTAAGAGTACATCTTGTTTATCCAACGACCAATTGGGAATGAACATGAAAGAAGCGAACAATGATGCAAAACAGAAGACTATATAGTACTCTATATGTGTGAGTGTGTGAGTGTGTGAGTGTGTGAGTGTGTGAGTGTGTGAGTGTGTGAGTGTGTGAGTGTATGAGTGTGAGTGTGAGTGTGAGTGTGTGTGTGTGTGTGTGTGTGTGTGTGTGTGTGTGTGTGTGTGTGTGTGTGTGTGTGTGTGTGTGTGTGTGTGTGTGTGTGTGTGTGTGTGTGTGTGTGTGTGTGCGTGCGTGCGTGCGTGTGTGCACGTGTGTATGCAGAAAGATACTAGTTCTAAGCCGCATCCATGAAGTAAATAAATTGCGTAGAACGAACAAACCAAAAATACTTTTGTCTTTCGAGTATACGTTTCGATTAAAATCTTAATCAATACTCATCGAGAAGACAGAGAAGAGATGATGCAATTAAAGCTAGGGGAAGGAGAAAAGGACAATGTGAAGAAATATTTGGAAAGCAAAAAGGAAGTTAAAGCAACTCATTAACTCACCTTCCTTCCATATCAAGGACATTTAAGACGTCGGTCAAAAGAGCAAATTTTAAATCATAATCTGCAGGATTGCTTGCGGTTAATGATGGAGAGGCATTGATCTCAACTAACCATCTGCAAGAATATAAAACCAGGTCAAGATGAAGAATTAGAACTATAGATCATTAGTTTGTGCTTCCGGCAATAAAACTGCAAATAACCACATTAGCTTTCTATTTTATCAAAAAAATTCGATTCGACTTGAATAACATCAAAATACTCTTAGGTCCCGAGCAAATAATCCTCGTCCATTATTTAGGCCAGTATACGACATTCATATAGCGTGAACATTGCTTACATATTCCGATTAAGAAAATTGAACTTCAGTGACTTAGCCTTTTTGTGGGTTTTTCTAAGAAATTTTGAGAATTGAATAAGCAGTGGGAGACGCCTATTGGCAGCCAATCAAGAGGAGACGTCATCACCATATTTATCAACCAATGGAAATGAACTATACAATGAAAACAACTTAACGATTATACATATACACTGAATACAAATATATGCATAAAACCATAGACATAATCTTAAAGTGCATACATACAAATACTTAAATACATACACATCTATTTACATGCATGTATGTATGTATATACACAAATACATGCAAATAGATCCAGACAACTACACCTATACAAATACAAACCGTCGAATCAATTTATTAATCAATCAACTAGTGATCACATTCGTTTATAATTTGGCAAACCAAATGACAATCAGACAATCAATTGCATGAAATCAAAAGATCAATCCGTTATTAAATCAATGAGCGCAGTGAGTGATTTTCAATCAATCACCCCGATACGGTTGAATGATTAACTACTGAAACAATAAGATGGATAATAATGCCAGTCACCTATACAATCAGAGAATACACCACTTCGGCTAACCGCGCATTGGGAGACTGGGCCTAGATTTGGGGTGTAAAAGTAACATTTTCTTGGTAGTCGCAACAAGGAATCGTACGAAAGTTGTTCACGTACTGCTAAAACTACGTATTAAAATCACTGATTGTTGCATTTTCTCTCGAATTCATTCATCCTATTGTTGTGTGTGAGCTTCGGAACAGCTTTTCTCAAAGTTTTTGTGAGTACCTAGCTTGCAAGCCACAATCTATCGGCCTTAGCTGTGTCGCACTTAGGCCCATTTGAATCCTGTGAATTTTCAATCATGCTTAATGGTAATTGCGCTGTTGTTGGTTGTGGAAGCAGTCAATACAGGCTGAATAAATGGCAGAAAGTTCTATTTGCAGAGCATCTAGGAATTTTACATGAAGAATGCCTTTGCCCATAGTCGTACACATTGCATCGTTTCCCAAGCAAACTTCTAAGCGCTGCATCAAGAAATGAGTAGATTTGACTTATGAATAGAACCACTAAGAAGAATACCAAATGGATACCAGGTTGTATTGGTTTAGTTTGTTCTCTGCATTTTGTTGATGGAAAGCCCAGCTTACAGAATCCTAATCCTACCCTAAACTTAGGATATCAGAAGGCTGCCAAGAAACCAAATAGAGCTGTGCTATAAAGGGTGACTGAATGAGGTAACAGTCGAATGGATTCGAGTTCTTGTTTACTTCAGGGTTGTGCAACTTTTTTCCGAGGAGGGCCACTTTCAGACTTAGCTCACAGGTGGAGGGTCATTTTTCCGTACTATAATAAATCAACACAGTTCTTGATATGCTTCCTATCAATGTGCTTCCAATTGCTGACAACATAGAAAGAACTTGTGCCTCACTCTGCAATCTTCAGCTACCACTGATCAAACAGAAGAAGTTATGAAGAGAACAATACTAAAGTAGTGATTTTTGTTCTTCCAATTTATTTATAAATAAATTTACATCTATAGATGTATACATATTTGTACTGTACTATACAATACTGTACTATGCTATACTGTACTATACTATACTATGTTATACTGTACAATACTATACTGTACTGTACTATCATATACTGTACTGTACTATGCTATACTATACTGTACTATACTATGCTGTACTGTGCTATACTGTACTGTACACTACTATGCTATACTATGCTATACTGTATTATGCTAAGCAATGCAATGCTATACTGTACTATATTGTACTATGCTATGATATATGCTATGCTAACCACTGTTGGTTGTCTGTCTGTCCTCTTGTCAACAACTCAAAGTTACATATGTCCTCCTTAGTTATCATCCTTATATGATTCAGGAAATCAAGTCTATTGGCAGATAATAAAAAATGTTCCTCCATTGGAATACCCTTGGCATTTTACATTTCTGTAGATGGCAATTCTGTTTCTGGGAGTGCTATAAACAAAATACATTCAGACCTTCCACAGCTTTTTCAATGGATTTTGCCATGTCTTGTAGGTTAAGCCCATAGTGAACATGCTTCAGAGGGTCAAAATCTTAATTAGGGGAGCAATTCAATTCTCCTTTCTAACTGTGCCACCTAAAGTGACCTCTTCAGCTTTAAGTCCTTTATCTTTATTGGGTTCACTGCCTTGTTATTGGGCAGCCATTGGTATGCCTTTGAAGTGCACAAATGGTTATTAAGGTCCATCCTGGTTACAGCCTCAATCCTACAAAGAGCTGCTATGACATGGTTGCATGTTTGAGCCAGCCCAGCCATGGATGAGCAGTATATTGAGACACTATTACCATTACATTTTGCCAAACAGATCCATAGTTTGTGTGGGGCATTATTGATTTGCTCAGATGGTATGCAAGTATCCTTTAGAAAAAATACTCACTATCATCAGCAATAGGATGAAAATGTAATGGTGACAGCCAACACTGAGAGTGGTAGCTGTAGCCTTTTGACGGCTCATAATCAGAGAGATCATCACTTGAGAGTTCATTAGGATGAAATGCTACAAAGTTACACATATCTGGATAGAGAGTAACAGGCCAAAATACAGTTCCATACTCTTCATTCAGACAGCCATTTGCAATTCCGAAAGGGTCTGGCAATGTCTTTCGTCAGACGTCAGACTTCGAGCTTGGCTTGTAGTCTGATACAATCTCACGCCCAACCACTTTAGCTGTCTCTGTTAAAGGAACATCGTTTTCAATAGCAACAAACACTCTAGCAACTAGCTCCTCCTTTTCACCAGTTGTCTTTAATCCACGAAGACGTAAGAAACTCTTCAACTAATCAACTTTCATTCTAGACAACTTCGATAAGTCGGCATCCATCATTTGGCCTAGGCCCAAACAGTGTAACTTAGTTTACATTGAATATTGTGGCTTGCAAGCTAAGTACTTATAAAAGCTTCGAAAAAAGCTGTTCCGAAGTGTACAAACAACGATAGGATGAATAAATTCGAGAGAAAAGACAATAATCAATAACTTCACTACGCAGTATTGGCAGTACGTGAACAGCTTTCGTACGATTCCTTGTTGCGACTACCAAGGAAATGTTACTTTTACACCCCAAATCTAGGCCCAGTCTCCCAATGCGCGGTTAGCCGAAGTGGTGTATTAACCAATCAACCAATCAAGCAACCAATCATTCAGTCAATCATTCAATCAATGTAGTATATCTGATCAAATCATTAATGATAAGTATACTATGTAATCCAAAATCAAAATTTCACTTACGGCTTAAGATCTGAATCTAATAGTATATCAAAACCATACCTAAATATGTGAGTTAAGGAGAAGAAAACTTCAGGTAAATTCTCTAATATTAAATCAAGCCTCCTTGGATCAAGTCGTATACGTGACCCAGCGCTTGTCCTGCATCGTGTGCATTGACTACTAAATGAATAATTGGAAAGGATGATCAAATATAACAGAATGGGTTACTCTCTGCCAAGTCTTCGGGTGTCATCTGTATAAATATTGAACACATATATATAAATATATATATATATATATATATATATATATATATATATATATATATATATATATATATATATATATATATATATATATATATATATATATATATATATATATATATATATATATATATATATATATATATATATATATATATATATATATATATATATATATATATATATTATAGCACGAAAAAGCGGGAACATTGCTTTAGCATACTGAAAGCTTTTTTCGTCCGACACTCGTCAGAGTATGAAACGTCGGATAGCGACCGAAAGGTGAAACGAAATATATAGCCAGATGCGGGTACACGTGATATGATGAATAATGCGTCTATTTGGCTCTATGATTGGCCAATTAGCACCTATTCACCATTGTTTACTTGAAGAGTCCAAGTGAAAAAACGAACTCATATACAGACGATAATTTTCGGATCATTGGGCAAGCAAGATCGTCCTTTCATTTAGGTGTTTTGGAATCGGTTTACATCAAGACTCAAAACCCAGTCTTGTGTAAACAAAAAGAGTTCGTTTTTTCACTTGGACTCTTCAAGTAAACAATGGTGAATAGGTGCTAATTGGCCAATCATAGAGCCAAATAGACGCATTATTCATCATATCACGTGTACCCGCACCTGGCAATATATTTCGTTTCACCTTTCGGTCGCTATCCGACGTTTCATAGTCTGACGAGTGTCGGACGAAAAAAGCTTTCAGTATGCTAAAGCAATGTTCCCGCTTTTTCGTGCTATAGTGAAGTTCTGTAGTACCAACAGACTTTTCATATATCTATATGTGTGTATGTATGTATGTGTGTGTATGTGTGTGTATGTGTGTGTATGTGTGTGTGTGTGTGTGTGTGTGTGTGTGTGTGTGTGTGTGTGTGTGTGTGTGTGTGTGTGTGTGTGTGTGTGTGTGTGTGTGCGTGTGCCGCATATGGGCATTTAATTGCAACATAAAATGTTAACGACATAGATGACTTTGTTTCAAGGAAAGATACATTTCAAAGCAATGCTTATCATTGATCATAACTCTTTGAACGCTCTGAAGACTTTTTATGAAAATCTCATCCATTAATCGATAAAGATTTGCAACCTGTGGAAACAAAGATCATAATCTTTATTATTGGTTGAATGATTGAATAGCAATGAACAGTGAATACAGCGCTAAAAGCCACCCAAAGCTATTGAGAAAACAATTTGTTGTCAATGGATTAAGTAAACACTTGCCAGCATATAGTTTCTCTATTTACTGAAAGCAAACAAGTTGCTTTCTTCATAGCTTTGGGAGTTGAAGGCAAAGTCAAATCTGGTGTAGGTAAGTTGCAGCAATGCCTAATGCAACTCTAGCAGTAGATTAATTTCAATTGACGGTCAATTGGGCATGGATAGCTGATCAAGTACTTGGAAGATCCAAGGACAATCAAATGTCATTACTGCTGTGTCCAGTGGAATTTGGAAAAAGTTCAATCTACATCCAATAAAGAAAAGGGCACCACACACAATGCACAAAAGGGAAAAGTACCAAAGAGGGAATGGTGACAAGTGGGCGGCGAAAGCATAGATAGAGGATGAAACGGCTTTCTATGATATTTTAAAACAAAAGCTCCTGTTGCCATGAAATTTCAATACAGATCGAATAAAAACATTAATATGTATAGTTAAAAGTTAGTCCCATCTACGATTCTGAGAAAGGACACTTATCCTGAGCCATCGGAATAGTGAGAATGGGTGGCCAGGTCCTTTCCTCTCAGGGAGCAGCCCAACTATTACCCGAGGGTTCGCTTTGAAGCATCAATTTTCCACATGGCAGCCAAGTGCTCTAACCACCCAGCCATTCGCTAAAGGGGTCTTTTACAGGGGATAACGTAATCATATTACTTCAGCATATAATAATTTTAAAACACTAACAAACAATTGAAAAACGCAGAGGGAAAAGCAAATATAGAGTGGAACTAAAAGGGCAATCATTAACATCAGCTGAATAAGTGAAGATAATCATTCTAACTTACAGTCTCACTCCCATGTTTTGCAGTCAAATACATTCTTAGCTGACGTAGAGACCATTTTGAGCCCTACACAAAAAAGTTTGGTAATGACAACACTACAGATAAAGATTCTACAAGGAAAATCTTCCGGAGGTGTGAGTTATTGTAAGTTACTTTGGAGAAGGCCAAATAAAACTTCACACTATACCTGAATAATTCACTATCAAAGAGAAATCATAATATACGAAGTGCAGACTTTCTGCGAGTAACTTAATTGAAATAGTAGGCTAATCTAACAGAGATCATTAGCAATATATACTGAAATTCCGAAATAATATAAAAGGAAAACTAAAAGCACGAAGAGAGTATGCTGGAAGGCTACTAGACATGTTAACACAAGCTAGGACATGAATTCAAATATTCTTAAGTATGAAAATAACTAATATGATATTTGAGCAAGGAAGTAAACAGTATATAGACGTACAAGAATATGTCTATTCCCGTTTAAGAAAAAGATAATTAAAATATTCAAAAGCAAAAGAGAAACAGGAGAAAATAAACAACCAATTAATGATAGACTCTATTTTCATTACAAGAACCAGATCATTTTTTGTCGAGGATTTATGTTCTTCATTATCTTTAAATTTTAGATTCAATTATTCTTTAATAAAAAATCTTCTTAGTCTAAGAGTGAGTTTTGCAAATATTTGAAAACTAGTAGTTTATAGTTTTCAAGACACTCCACCGAGTCATTTATGAAATAAAATGACGAGTCCTGATCATCTAATGGTGACCGTGTTCTAGCAGTGTTATAATTGTTGGCACATCGAGAGTTCTTGTACAGAGTGTTCTTACAAGATAAGTGTGATTTCTTTGCTTTAAATTGTTCCAACAGCTTTAACAAATGTAAATAAATCCGGGTGGTTAAGGGTTATACAGATGATTGCATCATCTTCATAGTCAATATACAACAGGCGATAGAAGGAAATGAGATATTGAAATACTTTCAGTAAGTATACATTATTGAAAAGTGAAGATGTAAACTTTGTTTTTGTAATATTCCAAATAGAGAAGGATCACAAAAGAGTTCGTATCTGTCCTTTAAAGTGCATTACAAACCAACTGATAACCTATTTGATGTTGTTGGATTTAAATACCTACCTATATGATGAGAGCATACACAAGTTTCATGCTCATTCGTGAACATTTACTAAAAGCAGCATCTTCAAGAATAACCTATGCTGCATATGAGTACGCTGACATCACCACAAACCCATTAACATTTTCAATTTCCGCTGTAAGCTCAGCAGAATGGCAAATGGTCTGTTGGTATTAAATGGCATGGGATTAAACCCACAATCTTCGCGCTGGTCTGCCTATTAATATGACATACACATGTTACATCTATCTATACGAAGAACTTCCCATTAACAAAGTAATATATCTATGATACTAAGGAAATATTCAACTACCTCTGGATCATAATCTGGAGCAGTTTTTTGTATTGCAACATTTGTGAGGTGGATATCTAGACATTGGCTAAGGTTTCATCAAGATACATATTCAATAGATGAATGGGTTATTACCCTAAAATACTCTTTTTGTCAATTTTCTGGCCTTCAGTATATTTGACAATAGAATACAGAAAGCAGATATAATGAAACACAATAAAATTCAGGAATCAGCCGATTGTAGCAAACAATCAAAAGAAAAAATACATGAAAAAAATTAAATGTTTTGATGAAAATCCTAACAGTTTCAACACTCATTGAGCGAGTTATAGCTACTTCCACAGACCAGGGAAATATCTGCAATCAAATCACTAGAGCCTCCTTAATAATTGGATGAACTGTCGCTCAGAAACTATTCAATTCTGCCAGTGCCGTTTTGTTGATTCTACAATATCGCTCTGAAGAGGATACAAATGTCATCTATAGAATCCAATGAATACCGATAATTTGTAAACCTTGCAAATCCTTCCCGGTATAGCCATGCTCGAAGGGGTATGTACTATAAGAAAATAAATCATAAATAGTACTATAATGATTTCAATGAATGTTAGATGAATGTGCTCATTAACTCAGTACATATGTTGAAATACCGGTATACCCTGGCAGCAATAAATTTCAAAATTTTTCTTGTCGCAAACAGCATGATGTATAATTCAATACGTTTGCCATTATAAAACAACAAAGTATAAACTTATTACTATATAAGAAGAATAATTTTCGGATGAATTTTAAGTAAAACATAGCAGAGAAGAACATTCTACAGATATTTTTGGGCTCTGACCTAACATGAGTACTGCATGGAATCCAATCTGACGCAATGCATAGAACTGACCGAGAATATATATATATATATATATATATATATATATATATATATATATATATATATATATATATATATATATATATATATATATATATATATATATATATATATATATATATATATATTTATTGCCACTAAAAATGCCATGGAGAAACTGACGAGCCATTTGATGAAAAAGAGAGGGTAGGACAACAAAATGGTACATGGAGAAATGGAGAATCAAGAGACTTGTACAGAAGTAACTATAAAAGTACACACGGGAAAGTTGGTATACGATGCGCTCATAAAGGGTGATGATGTTATATCGTCGTTGATCATCGCCAAGCAAAAGGCAATCAATAGCCGTCCACAGAACTTGTTAAAAGGAAGCACTTAGGTAATATGTCATCAGAACTATTCATTTCAGGCCAAGAAATCCACAAATCAAACTAAAACCTGCAATCAGCAACTAAACCTTTTGCAAGCAAAATTATTCCTTTAATAACTTCTCCATTCAGATACAAAATTATGCTGAAATCTTTATGGTGAAATTGGATATGATGGTGACGTTTCTTAAGGTTGCAGATTTGCAGATACTTACTGATGTAACTAAGATGTAGACTCGAAGATCAAATTTCTTTCCTGAAATTGCAACATAATGGTCCGTCACTGCAAGACTCCAAAATCAAGACGATAATGATACAGCCATGCACAGAACACTGAACACAATTCAAAATTCGGCCAAGCATGCAAATCAAAGTACAGAGGTACCGTCACTGAATCACGAGATAAGATCCCTGTCTAAGGTCATAGTTCATAAGGAAACTACTGGTATCGAAATGGCCTGCATATTGTCAAACAAATATCATCATGCGACTGTAAAACGTCTGAATTAAATTAAAAGATTCATTTATGTAATTAAACGAACATTATATCCCTAATAGTTGATACAAACGAAAACGAGGCATGGAGAAAAAAGTACTTGTCTCAATAGGTTCAAGAAAAGGGTGTTACTGTCCATATTGATATGGACCACTGGAACTCGCTCTCAAGTATCAATTTTCATGGCACTGATGATTCATGTCTGAAGCTTGAAGCTTATCCATCGATACTTGGCAATATTTATAGAAGATTTATGGGAAAAAGCAAAAATATATCAGTCGCTTTGCAAGGTCATCAAAGAAGGTCGAATGGTCACAAGATCAACAAACCTCCAATAAGATAAGGATTTTCAATGTATCTTTGCACAATGTAAGCCTCTGGTGTCTCCTTGTCTTCCTTCTAAAAAGGCAAACATCATTTTTCCGAGAAATCAAACTAACCTCAACATCATGAATCAGTCCGTTTAGCAGATGTTCACTACAGCAAATGTCAAAGTGGGACTTTACCATCAAAGGTGAACCACCCACTTAGCAATGAAATTCTACGACCCAACTTAATAAGCACAAATTGATAAAATTTCAGACCACAAACAAAGGATCTCGTATCAAACATGGACATGGGAAGGAACCAATTAAATCTTCATATCAGCTATAGATAGTAGTTTCTTCAAACCAGTTATTAAAGATACAAAAGTGGCCTAAATCAACAGAGGCACCATAATAAAAAGGAAAGTCGATAGAACCAAAGCTAATCCAAGCTGGCTATCAAGGACGTAGGTCACACCTCTCAGATACTTAGCTACAAAAAGAAAAGAGCTCTCATAGGTAATATAAAATAAATCCAACGATTAAATGACGAACAGTCTATTAAATCTGCATGATCCAAACCGGAAATTTCTATTGCGAATACATAACTTCGTATTACAAGTTTGCATACTACATCTGTTTTCGACTCTCAAGTTTTTTCTCGAAATCCTCTATGTCAATTTCATTTAGCAAATTTAAAAAAAGATGTCTATTGACGGTCTTAAAGAATAAATAATAAGCAGAGCGGTATTCTAGTTATAAGACCAAGCTGGATGGTTTGGGGCTTGCAATAATACTCTGATGCAACAATCTGAACAATAAAGTGTTAAAGGCTATCTGTTGTTACATGAAGAATATTTCATTTATTTTACTTTTCACGAGCCTAAGCTGATTTACAACATGTATTCAACAATAGTGCTGTAAAGTGTTTATTAACATGAATTGCTTCAGACAAGGGTGGACTTATTCATATACTTCCATCAAGTCTTAACAACTATCTTCCAGTCAATCGCAAGCACATACGAAATTCAATAGATTTTTCCCCATTAATCGTTGGATTTATTTCATATTTCTTGTTAGTGCTCTTTTCTTTTGTAGCTAATTATCTGAGAGATGCGACCTTCGTCCTTGAAAACCAACTTGGATTAGCTTTGGTTTTATCGACTGTCTTTTGTATTTAGGGTGCCTCTGTTGATTTAGGCCACTTTGTGTCTGCTTGCGTTTGACGGGAAGACTTTTAGTGATATGTAATGCTGCAGTGGTAACCGGCTTTTCTCTTTGTTGGTTGAAGTTGATGGTTGTTCTAATTTAACGTGCAGAGAACACGGAGCCAGAGATAGACGATGTTGAGTTAACGAACTGATCTACTGACTAACTATACAACATAAATTACATTCTTATATACATAAATATTGCTAACGAAACATTACACATGAATTACCAAATGGATATAAAAAGAAGGTATAGGGCGAGCAGGTGGAATGGACATGTGAGATAAACAAAAGCAAAGGAATGACCTGTAAGATGTGATGACAGGGATGACGTAAGGTGATGTCCAGATGTGGGATGACTTGGCAAAAATGGAAAAGGCCGGTTGAGAATGAATGATGAAATGAGGCCTGAGTTGAAGGTTTGGTTCCCGGTGTTTAGGGTCACTACAGACTCATCAAAGAGGCTCTTTCCATCATCTGAACAAAAAGTGGGTCAAAAGTTTATCAATCCAGATATGACAAATTACAGCTGAGTATACAAATATGCTCAATACCAAATCAGAAATCCAGAGATATTTTGCCGCCACGAGTTAACCAATAAACAACAATAAATTTAGGCCTACCTTCTCATCAATAGTCCTGTAGTAATCTTCCTATAGCAAAAAAATAAATCCATCAATAGAATACATCAAAGAAAAAAGTTCAAAAGCACTGCGCTAGGTTATGACAGGTTGTCGAGATGAAAAGGCTAAGGCTAGAAAAGCTGCTTCATGAAAGATATCAGAAAACGTAGAAAACAGCAAGATACTATAATCCACTTAAAAGGTTGGTCATCTGAATTAAATACAGATAAAAACAGAAATCCGCGATTTGATACAAACATAAACTAGGGATATAAAATGACGTAAAAATAATTCTAATAATCTAGCAATGAAAATTTTTCCACAAAATATCCCGTATATTTTTGTTCTATATCAAATGAAAGCTATATTGTTATACTTGTGAGCTAGCATTCTCGCTAGAATGATCCTACGGTTACCAAAGCAAATAAACAAAACAGTGCATGGACTATTTCTATAATAGCCTAAAATTCAAACAAAGATAATCAAAAACCATTTGGTAATCATTCTACTCCTGCAGCTCATACTGTCAATGTAGATACTTCCGACCAAACTTTGATATTTAGCTTTTTGTACAAGGCAAAATTTACCTTTCTCCAGTCCATTATATCCTTAAGCTTTCTGAAAATGAATATCCCCTTCCCTTGAGATTTTGCAATCTGCAACAAATACAAGATCTATCAGCATTCATTTGCAATGGGTCAAAAGCACAACTACCTTGGGAAATATGATACAATTTCAAATTAACAAGTAACAAATATAAGAAGTCAAATAGTTCCCTCAAGAGAAAACAATATGCTTTTGCACTGAATATAACAACTGAAAGTACACAAACATTATGAAAATGAAATTTACAACAGTTTACTGACGATCTGCGACGTCTAGTACTCTATTTAATGTCTTATTCTTTTATGAATATTTAGAAAGTATGTACATATCAGTTTAAACGAAAACTGCTATCAATACGTGTCCTCTAAACAAACACAAAAAAGTAATTCAGTAAAAACAGATATGTTCTTAAAGTTTATGAGAGGCTATAATGTCTATAACAAATGTAATGAAAAAAAGTTAAGTTTGTTCTTAAAAACATAATTACATATCGCTTAATAGTTTGTCATTTCTATTTGATTCTTTTCATGCTTAGTTAGTGTTATTAATAAACAAATAGATGAATAGTTATCTGAATATTGAGGATGAATTTTATTTAGTTCACATGATTTTGGTTTCAATATAGAGGAGGCATGTGCCTCAAGTGACTCCAGTTTCTTGAGCTGGGTTCTTGGGAGCTTCAGTTGTACGATGCAGTTTTAAATTAGGGCAGGGATGATGGTGCACTTGCTAACAGCTATTAATCAATAAGGCTGCAAGAGCTGTGAACAAGTACACCATCATTCCTGCCCTAATTTACAACTGCATCGTACAACTGAAGCTCCCAAGAACCCAGCTCAAGAAACTGGAGTCACTTGAGACACATGCCTCCTCTATATTGAAACAAAAATCATGTGAACTAAATAAAATTCATCCTAAATATTCAGATAACTATTCATCTATTTGTTTATTAATAACACTAACTAAGCATGAAAAGAATCAAATGGAAATGACAAACTATTAAGCGATACAATGTGAACTAACAGGTTTCATGATCCATAATTTTCCTGGATTTTTCTTGAATTCTTCAACAAACATATGATATTCACTCTGCAATAAAAATTTGTACAAAAATCAATTCTAATAATCCGCCCATTAAGCAACTAAAAAAATCAATTAATAATTCAATTCACAAAACAGAAACTCGACTAAGTAAAAAGTCAACCATTTAACTCTCTCGTTGATAAAGCAATGCGATAACCAAACTTTTGTCTTAGGATAAATGCAACAACAGCACAGAGCAAGAACGTGCACGACTTCTTACATCAACATCCAATAAATATAAGATTTTGAGGGAAACTGATAAATCTGTGCGACCGCATTCAAATTAAAACAGCACATTAACTTTCCTGCTCTGCAGGCACTCCTGATTTCAATACGGCAACTTTTCGCATTGGATACTGTGCAAAGTTGTGAGAGTAGTACATTTTCTATTTGCATAATTGCAAAATGTCAACGGTATCTTGAGATGTACAGGCTGGTTCACAGACAATTTAGAGGTGCACTAAACTCTTGTGGGTACTGTTGATCTCAATCATTAATCACTCATTCAACATATCGCACAGATAGGCGTTGAAATTAAGCATATTTTGTAACAATGCTTATGCGAAGCAAAACGTATATGTACAGCATTTCATTTTAAAGAGAAGCTTTTCCAGTAGACTCAAAAGGTGATATGAAAATCTTTAGAACTGCACAAAAAGTTGCTAGAACTGCAGGTTGTCTGTCAGTCATATACTGTGCTCATAATTCTGAAACATCATTGACATCTTGATACCACAAGGAATCGTGTCATATCCCTCGAGTAGTTCAACAGTCACTATTTTCTCATT
This sequence comes from Mastigias papua, assembly GCA_964019165.1. Lineage (NCBI taxonomy): Eukaryota > Metazoa > Cnidaria > Scyphozoa > Rhizostomeae > Mastigiidae > Mastigias > Mastigias papua. The sequence continues at coordinate 3,401,131 of OZ025272.1, forward strand.
TAAGTTTTCTTCCCGCGGCTCGTATTTTCCTAACTGTAGTTAACTTTGCTAGCGGTGGTTCAATGACTTCTTCAATTCGCAGCATCGAATCCCTAATTCATATCTGTATTTTATGCTCAGCCCATTTCATTTCAATGTTGTTCATGACCCAAGGACTATCAGATTTGCATTTCTTTTCCACTTCATCTAAATCAATGCAAACACTATCTACAGGCTTTTTACAACGTTAATAAAACTCCTCCTTCTTACCAAATCCATAACATTGTAAACCTGTCAAGCAATATATCTTGAACATATGATAATGCTGCTGAAACATCTTCCCATCGATGGGCTTTGAAAAGTATCATTAAAGCTACTCACTAATAATATTTGTAAACGCCCTAATAGCTTGACCATTTCTCTCACGTTCTGCATTGCAATACTCCCAGAACAGTGCCATGTCGTCCTGGTTCTCTAGTACAAGTAAAAAGGCCCCTAGAAGGCATCTCTCTGAGTCATCCATGACTTCGTGACTTCGTACAAAAAAAATATTATCTCAAACTTTGCAAATCTGTAAGAGCTTTTCATCTTCCCAAATTGACAACATCTGTCGTATCATTTGAGACATATATCAATGGCTCTGCATATGATTTTCCAGCAGATTTAGGAAACAAATAAAGGGCACTACCATAAGCGTCGGTTGTACATTTTATGTCTGGAAATAATGCACTAGATTCTTATGGAATACCAAACAGAACTTTATGCCCTCTCAGGAAATTCATTGGACTACTTCACACAAATTACACGGCTTTAGTCTTTGTAACACTGCTACTTTAATAAATTAACTCTCGCATAACTTTTTCAAGCGCAATTATTGGCCTACACTAAGTAATACAAACTACAGTAATCTTCCTATTTTTCTTTAAAATTCCATTTTAATGAGCCTTCTACTGCGAAAGAAAATTTACTAGAATATAATATTCTTGATTTTCCCATATTTAAAGATAAAGGTTTTCTACTGAGGTTGAGGCTAGTTCCTAATTCACGACTAGGATGTAAATTGTTAGTTGCTTTACGAGGTTTTCCACAAATTTTAACTCACGTAAAGATTGGGTTATCAAAACCCTACTATATTTTTTATTCATTTTCACATCAACAATAATAATATCAAGCACCAGCCAATGGTCAACAAAATGTTAGGCTCCTATTCAATCTCTGACATCAAAGCTTTAGGAATCCGAAAACAAAAATATTTTCTTTGAATATTACCACAAAATGAAGACTGGCTGACAACATGTGAATATTGGAAGTGGGAGATAAAAATGAACTACACATACTGCCATGCTACGAAAAATAGCATAGGACCAGGCCCACATCTCAGAGGGAGATATGACGCTGGCATAGGAGTCTTGATCTTAAAGCCAATGAAATGATATATTATTAACTAACTCAGGGAACATGTATACTTACAGGAAGTTCAAGAGTAGCTGGGAAGAAATCACATCTGATTATGTGTTAAGGAGAAGCTGTTATGAAACGTTATATACATACCATAACTTGTTCCCATTGCAATGGTTTTGAAAGATATATATTTCAGGCACAAATTAAGATGGGAATATCTCGTTATACAACTTTCCTTTCTCATCACTTAGTAACCAGCATGCAGCTAGCCTGGCCAAAAAGATATTTTCCTCCTCTACTTGTCCAACAAATTAAGATAATAACATGCTTTTCTGCATAAAACTTTGAATGATAGAAAATTAGAGAGAACCAGAAGAAATAGGTGTATTTTAAGCTATTTTTATGCTATGATTGTACAATTAAGCAGTTAGGGGATGTTCAGCACTTCTGGGATTTGAACTGTTGCTTGGTATATGAATTTTCATAGCACAGCAATTTTGTTGGCTAACTCATGGTTCTACCAATTGGTATACAATTTAAATGTATAAATATGTATACATCTGTATGCATGCATAAGTATATATGTAAGAAAAAATAAATATTTATATTATATCAAATAAATACACATTATTTAACCAGAGATGCTTGGGTCATGTTCAGAGAAAGGATGCAGATGAGTGTGAAAAAGGCATGGAATTTTTGGGTAGAAGACAATGAAGAAAAAGGAAGACCAATGTTGAGTTTAAAAGAGGCGACAGAGGAGTGTTGCAAAGGTGGTGTGAACTTTGAGGAAACCAATGACAGAGGTAAATGATGAAGTTGTGCAAAGTCAGAGAAGGAAAGTCAGTAAGTATTTGAAAAACAGAGGGATTCTGAATCAACTACAATGATGAAGATAATATGAACATGAAGATGGTCAAAGAAGATTTCAGAAAATGCACTAAAGGATACTTTGCTGCTTCATGTTTGCCCTGTTCTCTTTCTAATGATCTTTTCAATCTCTTCAGATTCTTAGCCATAAGATTCTTCCTTGTCAACTGTAGAATACAATTAAATAATAGCCAGCTCAAGCAAGACCATGGAAGTTATGAATAGCTCATGACACATGGCTCTATCTAGTGTAGACCTGTTTTGTTATCATCTTCTCAGATAATGTGATTTATCTTTAAGTAGATTGTTCCATGGTGGACCATAACCACTGGTTTCATTGCAACTTTCATTAGAACAGGTGTATTTTATAGAAAAATGGCAAAAACCAACTTTGCATTTCCATATCCAATTTTAGATGAAAAAAATTTCTCAGAATGAAAACTTTACTTAAATATTAAAGATCTAGTTCAACAGCTAGCTTATGCTAAAAAGGCTATGCAGCAATTAGATTCTCTGGTTTTATGTTAGTACTACTGGGTGTGAATGCTACTACAAGTGAAAAGTTATTAAACACACTGTTGGAGTATTCAGTTTCATACTCCAATTATGCTCATCAGTACTAATAAAGATTCATTTTTCTAATAATTTTCACAATAGGGAATAACTACAAATGATCTAGCTGTGATTTATAAAAGCCTAAAGATGCAAACATTTATACAGTATTGGTTCAAAAGCAATAAGTCAACAGTGCTCAATATTCTAAATATCAAACCTCATAATGGTTTCTAAAATGATTGATTTTTACATGTTCTTCAAGATATGTATTATCAAATATATCTTGAATACCACATTTGTCACTCCAGATAAAATCCCACTCTGTTTCACTATAAAAAAAAACATACATTCTTTACCACTATGCTCAATCAACTGGCAAATTTCAGAGCTAGTATTTACATACTCACGTAGTGGGTTTAAAGAACAGATGTGGAATATCTCACATCACTTCTCAAATGACATGCATATTTTAGGAAGTGCTATTAAAAGGTATGATGGTACAGTGTTCATATCTAACCATGAATAGTTTGCCAATTTAGAAAAATATAATTTCTATGAGCAATATTCCCAGGAAATTGAATGGAAAACTAGGTCCCTAATTTAATCATTGATTTTCTCATATATTAATACAATTGCTTTCTTGGTAACATAAGTTTTACATAAGTGAAGTGAAGCATTTTCTACTGATACTGTAAATCCCCAAATTAGCCCCCCCTTGCATAAACCCCCCCTCAAATAAGCCCCCATGCTAGAACTTCAAAGTGTTAATGAGCCCCCTTGAATAAACCCCATGCTAGAACTTCAAATTGTTAATAAGGCCCCCTCGAATAAGCCCCCACCCCAGATAATGATGAAGACTTTGATAAAGAATAATGCTTAAATTTAAACCGTTCTTGTAATAGTATGGAGAAAAGGAGCTTTGACTATGAGCTTTTTATATGACATTTGTCAAATAATTTTATAAGCCCCCCCCTCAAATATGCCCCCTTCAAATAAGCCCCCACCCAAAAAGCATCAAAAATAAATAAGCCCTCAGGGGGCTAATTTGAATATTTATGGTATAATCAGTAATGTTCCTATGATGTATGTACTAGTGCATTGTAACACACCTTGGTGATTCAACCCATCCATTTCTTGACTTCAAAACATCATAAATTGTATTTTGAAATCCACAACGAAATCTGATTGCTCTTCCATCAGCTCTGTTATGAATAAATTTCAAGAAAAATTCTTTATGAAGTATCATAACTTGGAACCCTCTAAATATCAGATTCTTCAAACCATTTGCATACTAATAAAGCAATTTTTCCAAAACAGCTTAGGGTTTATGATAATTATGCATTATATGTAGATGAAGGTTGCTTACATTTTACTCCCTCTCTGGCTAAGCTTAAATGGAATTGCCTGAAAAAGAGATAATAAAGGTAAAGAAATACTACCAAAAGCATCAAAAGAATGTCATCACAAATCAAATCCAAAATGACGAAGTTGACAATGCATCCTCAAATCTATATAGTTAAGGTTGGCGAAATGCAGGCAACATGATCCAACAGTTTATTCCCATTACTAAATTAATTCTCTACATGACATCATGCTTTTACTACTTTCTCCATTTTTCCACAAATGCTTACTGAAGAAGAATTAAGCATAGTTCACTACAAGCAGGCCATTTGACCTTCTCTGAAAAACTAGAAGTATCCAACGAATATTTGCCACCATGGTAAACTAGCTTTCTAAGAAAAACTCAAGAATAAAATATTCTCTACAATGCACCCAGTTTAGGGGTACTATTTCACTTTAGTGTCTCTCTAAGAAATAGCAAGCCCACTCTACTAGATTATACACTATCATTATAAATTATACAGCTCTTGATGAACATGTTCAGAGAATAGCCTCATTTACCCTATAGCATAAAAATTCAATGGGTTAGCTCAAAAGCAACCTATCACAAATGAACATGGATATAGCTTTTTATTGCTGAGTGGCATACAGGAGAGGATAATCACATTGAAAATCTTAGACTGTTACAGGCTTCCCCTAAGCAATCAAAGGGTGTTCTAAACATAAAGTCCTTGGACAACTCAGGGGTTGTTCCACGCCCCTTTCAAGAATGCAACTAAAATACACAGAAAAGACTTGTAAAAGGCAAATGACACAAGGACTCCAATCTATCAATATTTGGTATCATAAAAGTACTAAAAAGGTTGTGATATTAAAAGGTGTGATTACTTGTAGGGCATGTCTATACACAAACTATGTGAAATTACACTTTCTGTTACCCAAGCATAGACATATTACTATAGGACTAGCTTAATGATGATTTGAACTGTGGCTTTATTAGTCTCTTGTGATGATTTGAAAAGATTTTCTTTAAGATACAGCTTCAGGAAATCCAAACGTTCATAAATCGCACTCCATGAATACTTATAGGTGTGTTTTGGGGACTTGGACTCAATTGAGGTCCTTTTAGGTAAAGGCTGCTGTTAAGGATTCATCTGTTTCATTAATATCAAGTTGATTTCTGAAGAATTGGATGATACTCTCATAGTCCTAGATAACTATAGTGCTAATCCTAACTCCGAAACATAACCCTTCCTAACTATTGAAAAATTTGAGCTAATGATGGTATCATCTTATTTTCTCATCCCACACTGCAGAATTTGGCAACTACACACTTGAGGTTTCTTGTCTCAAATGGTAATGCACACCCAGAAATGGGATTGGTAGGGAGTTGAAAGGTGAAAGGGTATGGTCTGTCTGGTTAATCTGAATATTTTCCAACTACCATAACGATAATAATGAAGTAAAATTGCTCCACTGATGGGCATGCTGTTTGGTACAGAACCTTTCAAGGTGAGAAACAACAGATTTCAAATAAATAAACTCATTATAGTTTTAAGCCAAAAATCAAGCAGGCACTGCACTGCAAGTATACACTTGAGAACAAATGTGCACTTGCACACCTGACCTTTTACGTATGGCGCACTCGAGATCTCATCAAAAAAGGCCATATTCTGCAATTGGGCTCTCATCTGGAGCTATCAAACGGTATATAATGTATGTGGGAATGTCCTCTGTTTCAAGGAGAGGTATATATACGAAACAGTACCCACTTTGGTGACTGAAAGATATTACAGTAAACAACTTTGCAAAATAATCGATGTTTCAAAGTTTGCAGAACTCCCTTGTGTCCTGTATGCACTCTGAGGAAAGTTGTGCATCTTACTGTCCCTCAACCCTGGATACATAGTTAAACTTCTGACAAAAATCGAGCGCTTTCAATTTGCTGAAAGCTGTTTGAGTATCGACAGCTTCAGATCATACTTTTTAGTAATACAATAATGTATTCTATAATATCAATTGGAAGAAAGCAGGTAATTCATTATATCTACAAAGCAAAACAAACGCTACCTTGGTGTTACTTTTGGACATACTTGTCTTCAGCCTGTTTCTTAGTCTAAACTTGATCTATATACAACATAAACAAGTTATTACTATCGTTTGGAGTATATATGAGGTATATTTTGTAGTACAGGTGTATGTACGATGTCTTCCATTTTGTTGCCAAGCTGCTCAAGCCAAGCAAGCAACCTTTTCTAATGTCGTTGTTGTTGCATGCAGTTAAGACCATTGATCAGTGGAAGACCCCATTGATGACTTTGCATACCAGAGCCCAGTGTTTTGATTGTAAATGCAGTACAATACTTCCTTGTTTCATTTGTCGTTCTGTGCTTGAAATAAAAATTGACTTGTTTCAGAAGGATATTAATCCGTCAAAAATATAATTTAGTAACTATTGAAAAGGGTCATATCAGGAGTGGATCAAGCAAGGCTCGAAGTGCAATGAGGCAAGCAGACATCAATCTCATTGGGGTTGGTATCATAGCAGCATCGCTTTCGATTTTCTCCTTTTGACTCTTTAACTTTGTCTTTCTATACCACAGAGTTGCTACCAGGCCTGGTTGTTATTTGTGTTTCTGAAATCGAATGCTTCTCCCTTTTCATTGATATAAGTTCAATTTGTATAATATTTTTACCTGCCGGGGTTTGCATGTTTATGTGGCCGAAATAAAGAAATTGCCTTGATAATACAAAACCATTGTTTTTCAAAGTCTGTGTATTTAAAGGATACTTCAGGTATATCAATGTCAACGTGCAAAGGCGCCTGTGCAGGAAAAAGGCAAAGAGAAAAAAGTGGGGCAAACTTAGTATACAGAGCGTCAAGAATCTTTCAATGTTATTTCATTTACGACCTGATTTTGTTGGCCAAACTTTATATAAGACTTATGGAAAAACTACAGCCCATATGATTGTTTACTGAATTATACGTCCTTAACAGTACGTGGAAGCTGTTTGGTTATTTGCGATCATTTTTTCCTCCAAATAGGGACGACCTGGCCCATGTGGCAAAGTGGCGATCGCCCCCCGGTCTTTGTTATGTGGCATCATTATAGGCCTCCTTTCACTGGGTGTTGCCAGCACTTTCACACTGCACTTGCAACAGCAGATCGTACCTGTCCCAGCATTGGACTTTTAATGTGTATCATTGAGAAAGAAGTAAAAGTAAAAATATGATAAATTTCCTTTTCCTTAACGCCCCTTAAAGAAAGATAATGATGAGGTTAGCAACCTAACACCTGAGTATAGAAGGCAACCTATTCCACCTCTTCCACAATCGACATTTTGCCCTCGTAGACAACTATAATTAGGCAAATACGTGCAAGAACTACGAGTTTTAGTGCAAGCTTTTATCCAAACTGTCTTTCTGAATGGAATAAACTTCGGAATTAAGGCAATCCCAAACTCTAGGCTGCTTCAAAAAGAAAATTCGCTCACTCAGTCGCCCCTCACTCCACCCAGTTTACAGCGTTCACGACCCAAAGGCTTAGCAATTCTGACACAACTTCTTGTAGGTTCAAGTAAACTAAATCTACACAAATTTAAACACAATTTTAACGACACAGTAAATCCAATATGTCCTATCAACCAAGGACTTGAGTATACGGGACACTTTTTGTTGCTCTGCTGTAGGTACGAAGAACAAAGAAGCGTATAAATAAAATGATCTCTCCGCAGACTGAATCCTTTTCAGGCCTATAGGCCCATACCTCTCTGTCCTATAGGCACGTCGAAATTCTCAGTGTAAACTTATTTCCTAGTATAAACAAAATCCATCGTTTTTGACAATTGTTGACACAACACAGTACATCTCGGGTTCGCTCTGTGGAGTGGTCACTCTGACGACTCTTCGTCCTTGTAGTCATTTTCTGTTTTTCTTTTAGTTTTTGATTCACATATGTCAGTATCTTTTAATATGTAATAGGTGCAGGGTTGCAATGCAATTCCATGCTCCCTGCACTATTGTCTTATAAGGTTTATTACCTGCAGTGTATTGTAAATTTTTAACTGAATTTGTATAAAAAAGTTGAAAATGAACTTATAATTGACACTCTGTGAGAGCACAACACGTCACATCTACTATAATAATACTTGGGAAGGATATTACAGATCATTTTATATGCCTTACTACTCATAGCTTATCCTGAGCATATTTAATCTCTCAGACGAAGAAAAAATGCCAAATGGCGTTTTGACCACCGGGGTAGATATGGATTGGGGTACGTCAGCCCCCTCATCTCCTCAGCATCAGGACTTGTAGGCAACTTTTCAAATTTCAGTATTATCAGCAAATTTGGCAATGTTAGCTTTTCACGTTTAAAGTAATGATACTTAGTTTGGTACACTGAATGTACAAGTTACAAGAGCCTTACCGATAATCATAGCTACATGATGCAAGTAGGCCCAAAGAATGTCATTTCCTCTCTATTTTGACTTACATTGTAGATTTTCCCTAGAACTAGGCTTGAGTACTATATCTTGCCTTCAGCTTTTACTCTAGCAGATGCATTATTAGCTATTTCAGAAGGCAACATTAAAAAAAGCTATCTACCGTGTCGGAACCAACTATGGTAGGTCTTTCTACGTCACTAAACTCAGTTACCAAAGTAAAGAATCTTAGCTGCGTGCATGACTTACTTTAGAACAACCATGCATCTTTTGCTGTTCTCTTGTGAGAAGGACTTGACACTCATACATATCTACTGTTGCAAAACTTAGACAACTTAATCCCAGACCTATCATATTTTGCTTTAATAAGTTGAATCATTTAGCATGACAGAGCATTGATGATCTTTTCATCTTATTTAAATGAATGCCTGTTCTCTTTCCCTTCTTTAAATTGCAATTACAAGCCAGAGGACGCAAAAGAAGCCAGATAAAATTCATTAGACCACTCAATGGAGTTTTACCTCAAGATGTAAATAGTCTCTTAATAGCAAACTTTGCAAATCGCCATTTGCAAATCGCCATTTGTGTCACTGTCGGTGACAATTTGTCGGCAAACTTTAGCCTCGCATCCCCCCCCCCCTTTACTGGAATTCTCTAGCGACGCTTTTCTATTCATATATTTCAAAACAGCCTCAGTTATATAGTTGCCAGACATTTTGCAATTGTTTTGAGTATCATGTTCCGGCGCACTTACCATCCGGGTATTCTTTTGCCAGAATCGAAGCTTTCTCAGTTTCCACTAGCTTGTTTTTCATGCAAACATACAAATCAATTCACTGATTATCACACATAATGAGTAACACATGTGATGATTTAATTCTCACAGGATTATGAAGTTGGGAAAGCAACTTTTGCCAAGACGTTTGCATCGGGCAGATTTGATCAGAGGATTTTGGCAACTGTGGGGTAATACCTTTAATTTTTATATGCAATCCAAACATTTAAAATTTACAACCCCATTATAATATTATAGTCATGGCTACTATGAAGGATATTTTAACACATAACAATACAGATGCTAACGGCTACGCCAAAGTTCAGATGGTCACTCCTTATGGAGAATCAGCTTGTGTCACAAAGTGGTAAACAGTACTGCTGTTGAATAGAACATTGAATGTTGCCAGATTCAGGTACAGCTGTTAGTACCATAGATATATTTGCAACCAGATTGTCTTATCTATATTCATATTACGCTAATGTTACAAGAGACGCTCAGTTGTGTGAACGAACTTTAGGGTTAATTCCAAAATTTTCCTATTTTGCTTTTGAACAAATGCTTTAATACCATAAACTATTATTTACACAAGGGTTTGATTCGGTAGGTTTGAGATATTATGTAATTGGACTATTTCGTCAATCGCGCCAAGACGGTAATGCCTTTGATCATCATACCTGATATGCAACAAGAAGTGCTCAGTGACCTCAGCTCCACCACAGTGGACCAACTGTATCTTGAAAGTTATGATTGAATTTGTTTTGAGTTTGAATTGAGTTTAGCTTGTAAAGACCTTCACGTAGATGGGTAAAGGCGGCAACACCTTTGGGATCATGAATTCAATAATTAGGGTTCTTGGATAGCCAGATGAGAGAGGACAGTCTGCTTTTGAATGAGCTTAATGTATGTCATTCTCTGATCTCAGAAGCAAGGCTGTTCCATTACTTTAAAAAATTTGGATATAAACGCCCCCTAAAGTGCTCTGTTCTTGCACTTATTCGTCCAGTGGCAGTCCTGCTTCTAAGAGCATAATTAAGCCGACCGATTGGAGGAAAAGGACGTCTTGTATATTTAGGTGCAAGTTTATTGATGAACTTACAGAAAAGAGCGAGAGCTCTGCACCACCTTCTGTTCTTCAAAGATTCCCAGCCTAGTTCCTCTTATATTTAGTCTATTGAAGCACCTTCCAATCGCCAGTATGGCTAAGCTAGCAGAATACTGGACAGATTCAAGCCGTTCCATCTGGCAGTGTAGAGTGATTTTGTGCTTGAATTCGCACACTTTCTGTGGGATATGATAAATAACATCAACATAATTGAGATGAGGATGAAGACAGAGATTGTTAACTTGTTTAGGCAAATATTTGAATAGAACCCGAATAATACTAACGATCTGCTAAGAAACTACGAATCAATGTGACAAACTACCCAGATAGACCATTTCACCGCAGTTTGTAGATTAGGCCATCATGCCACATTCTATCAAAAGCTTTTGAAATATCTAGATCAACTGAACATACATCTAAAGGAGGGTTGCAGTCAAATGCGAAAGAGGCAGGGTGAACTATTGAGATCAACTGATTGTTGGTAGAATAACTAGGGCGAAAAGCAGATTGATTAGGATCTAGCAGTCCATGAAGAGAAGCTATTTAGTAAAACTAGTTGTTCCGTAAAAGGTAATAACTATTCAGCTAAAAGCTGTTCATTTTATTTTAGTTATTTCTCTCTCTAGACCATAGTCTGATTAGACCGCAGCAGCACTGCTCAATTCGCAACTCTCCGTTTGCCATCCCTTCTGCCATGAGCTAATCTAACTGCCTCTACTTTGGATACTCAATATGCAACCGCGACATTCTGAGTCTACTCCTCCCTCTCATTCCTGGTGGCCTACTTTGTATGACCTCGTTCTACAAGGGAAATTTATCACTGTGCCACGTTTCATATCCAAACCATTTAATAATGTGATAAACTAATTCAAATGTAGCTATTTTGACTCTTCAGTAATTGTTGTTTCACATTTGAACTATTGTTGCTTTCTATTTTTCACATATTCAATTACGTATACTCTTCACTCATTGTACATTTATTCGGGATATATATTCACATTTCGTCTAGCCACTGCGAAGTCAGACAGGCAATGCAAATAGACAGTGAGCAAATTCAATTTTGTATCAAGCTTTTGGCAGGAATGGAAAGGGTAATGTAATATCTCTTACTTACATTCATCTGATTCCTCCCAACGAATGAGTTTCCTTACTGAATATCGATTTATTTTTGCTTAGCTGTAAACATGCACCTGCGTGAGTTGCAGTTTAGCTTGGAATACACTTCCAAACAATCATGATTGCAAATTTGAGGACTTGTTGATGAAGTTCTTTAGTGTGTAACTCTTCTGTCATAGAAAAACTATCAGTGATAACAAGTGCTCGTATATGATATACCTTTTCAAACTTCATACATGACATTCAGTGTTGAATGCCAAATGGCAACCTTTGTAATGAAAAGTTCTTTACTCCTAGCTTGATCTTCCAGATCAAAGAATTAGAGTTCCTCAAAAGTGAGGGATTTCCTTGAGAATTTTCCTAATGCTTTTTAGGTACAGTTTCTGGCATGAAACTCTTACATTGTCATTCCAAGAATTAATGGTTGTCTTTGTTTGAAGTTCAGTAGCTCCAAAAGTTATCACAAAATAGCAAGATACCCTATTAGCATGTATGGGACATGTTGCCTGCAATACTCGCCAAATGTCATTAGGACTTGTAAAAGCTATAGCAGTCCTCAAAACTTATTCATCGTTGCGCCATGCTCCCCTTCCTCCCTGTATCAGTGTTATTAGCTAATATGTGAAAAGCTTTGAGTTGTTGTGGATATAAAAACTTTCCATTTACGCGAGCACTTTTCTCAGAATCAACCAGGTATAACTAAAAATTTCTTGAAAGCTTAATTGTGAATCTAATTGCACCAATCCTGAAATGTATACATTCATGGCATTCTCTTTGATTAACCAATCAATACCACGAAAAAGCTAACCAGTTAGACTAGTTGGTTTGTAAAAATGAGTTCTTTCTGTATGCATAACCGTGGGCTTCAAGTTTTAGCAAATTTTATATTAAAGGTTTATACTTGGAAGGTCTTAAGTCGGGAAAACTTTCTGGAAACTCTCGGGTTTGCACGCTCTTGTCAAAACAATGTTTACTATGAAGACATAGTTAATAAATGACTTAATCCTATTATAACATTGACTTCATATCACTGCAATGATTTAATTTTCAATTCCAATCTACCTTGCAGCTTGAAACAATTCCTACGATATTATATAGACATGCAATAGCGGAAATTATGCTCTATGACGTCACAAATAGAAGCACTTTCCTCAAGATTAAAGAATGGATCTCAAACCGAACACAGTGTGATCAAAAGAAGTGTATAATTGCTATAGTGGGAAATAAAATCGATTTAGAAGAGAGAAGAGAGGTAGGTACAAGCTATGGGAGTGATGGGGTGAATGGGAAAAGATAGTGGGTCTTTGCTACAAAGATTATTGAAGAAATTTCCATCAAACAGGTCTTTCTGTTTGGGTATGAGAGTATTAAAGGATATTGCTAACGGCAAGTACTTATTCCCTGCATTATATTCCTTGGTTGTTTAAAAGTAAAAATGAATCATAGGCAGGTTGATGCTTATGTCACTGTGTTTTTAGTCTCATAAAAATCAGTCGACAGCACGTTGATAGCATGTCATTTTGACTTGCTGCAAGAAAATAGTGCTCAACTGCTCATTAAGCTGTTATGAAGGGTTCAATACTGCAGTTTTGAAACTCGAGAAATACGAACAGTCCGTTGAAAATTCACAATTTGTCCGAAATTCACACAAGCCCACTATCTCTTGTATTTAATTTGCATGGGTTGTTGTCACAATTTATGTCTTCGAGTGAGATGTTTGTTAGGAGGCATCGTGGACCTCCAGACATATCCTTTCGACTCATATTTTAGTATATAGCTAGTATGTTGGAAATGTTTTGACAAATTCTACAACTCGACAAATCCGAACAATATATCATCAGGGGGCACTAGCCCTCTGATCCCCCGGCAGCAACCCCTGTGCATTTATTTAAAACCTACCTGTCTGTAACACAGTGGGGTAAGAGAAACTCACTCACTCTTGCTAAGAAAGTCCTAAGAAGCTTTCAGGAATGGAGTGATGGAAAAGCCATGAAAGTTTCAATACCGGTACCAAAAATCCTTCATGTAAAAAGTACGCGTATTCTTTCATATATAGAATTCGATATGAATAACATAGGATTCATGTAAGGCTATTTTCTAAATACAATAATTTCGCAGGCAATGTATCACTGATTTTTTTAAGGTATTCAGCTTTGATAGGAAGATAGAAATAATTCAAGGAAAACATACTGTAGTTTAAACGATCAAATTGGTTAAAGTGATTGCATGATAGCCCGGCCCGTCCCAGCGGGGGTGTGAGGGGCGATAAACCCAATAATCCCCTGGAAAAGAATAGCTAGAGTACATTAGTGATTTCTACCACCAGTGACAGAGATTTTTGTCCCTGCTCATTGATTTGTTTTGCCCGCACACTTGCGACTTTGTTTCAACTATTCTGTGACGATGCCCTCAATTGGATATTCTCTAGTGAATAGTCGTGCTATCACATGCCACGAAAGCAGTCACTGATTGGTCAATTTCCATGTCACATTGTTTTTATACCACGCATACTTGCAATGTTCTGCTTTTAGTCGTTGGAGACAAAATCATGAGATCTTCCTCTCCGAAAACCAGCGATTTTTGTCACAACATCATTTGTGCGCTAGGCATAAAACATTTCGGTAATTGGCAAATCCTATGATTTTACGCTACATAATGAAGCTCCTCGGCAAATATTGCAACGTTTTCACACATATCCCAAATAGATATCTAGCACATTGTCTGCAATACTGGAATGTATTGAAGAATGCCAGCTGTGCTATCAGAAGCCACACCCAGTCATTGGGTGCCATACCCGTGTCGCTGGTAAATTCGTACTCCACACCCCTCTCCTGGAAGAATCATCTTCTCGACGGCCTTGGATGTTAATTTTGATCAGTGGAATCCAGGTGTCTGATAGCTTCTCTTCCTCCACTCTGTAAATCTCTATTCCAAATCAAGAATAGAGTTGCATCAATTTACCAAAATCGTATTGTATCAATTTACCAAATCAAGCTAGTGTACGAACTATGTTGTATGGTGATGAGAGATTTACTTAAAACTAGAATCGATAAATCTTAGAAGAAACAGTTCGGTTCATTCGCATATCAGAACATTTCTCATAGAACAACTAATATAAAATTACCTATCTTATCCCCCACTCTATCACTTTATCAATATTAGTTAAACGTGTTATTTTTCCAATATGTATTGTTCATGTATCTTTTTTGCCAAGGAATATACCAAAATTTACTATATTCCTTTGGATTCATTCAAGATTTTCCATCTTCTAAATTTCTCTGAACATTAAACCTAAGCTACTCCTCTCTAATGAGAGGTAATTAGGATTTTTGTATAGTCCTTGGCATCTGTACTGTCTGTATTGTCTGTTCTGTTTGTTGTTAAATGACCATTTGGGTAGTTATGCCTATCATACTCCCAATGGTATAATTTATAGTAAAAGTTTGATATTGTATTGCATAAAGGTGTAAAAAACATCTATTCCATTCGGGAAAGGGGTATATTGGTTTCAATAATACAGCTTCAAAAAGGAAAGCAAGACTGAAAGTTCGCAAGATTTAATTATCCAGTGCTGCCAAGATGCATTTACATAAGAAATGCATAGAATAGAGGAGAGGAGTGGGGGTGCCATGGGAACATATGAGAGAGGTAGATTCAAATTTAGTCAGTGGCTCTAAACCACTGTGATTGATGACTTTTGCTTTTAGGTGTCAACAACTACAGGAGAAGAGTATGCAAAAAATGTTGGCGCATTATTTTTTGAAATATCTGCAACGAAAGCTCAAGACATCGAAGAGGTAATGTTTGGAATCGGTAAGTGTTTCTTATTTCATTGAAAAAGGATAATGCTTTATAAAGTTTCTGATCTAAGTGTTCTAGTCGTACCTAATTATAAGGAATTAATCGCTGTATATTATGCTGAAAACAGTGGATCTTGGGTGGACCCCTTTTCCAACAGCTCCCTTTGTGTTCACATTTAATATGAGTGACTTCAATTTTCTAGAAAGTCAATTGAATGAAAGTTGGTCAATGGTTGTAATTGATTAGAAATTGATTATGGATTGTACTTTCTTAATCAAGCAGCTTCAATACGAAGTTCATGTGAACACACTTTTGAGGAATTAGGATGGTAAGAAAATTGAAGTTCAGACCAAAAGGTGGTTTTCTTATAAAAAACATGTTATTTCATAATCTTTTCAGATCAAAATGCTGCCCGTTGGATCAACTTTCAAAAATAGTACTAGCTGGTAGCTTGGTTGAGAATTTGTTTGTTGCACATAGTCATTGACGCTGTAGCTTGGGAGGCAAGGAACTACAGCTTCCAACTAAAAATCTGTCTGACCTTTGCTCTTTGACGGATATTGTGGTGTCTTATTGAGTTTCTTTTGCTGTTTTGAATATTCCCATCAAAGTGAAGTGACAGCACTTGTTCAAATTGTAGTATGGAAGATGGCTATTTAGCCATTCTGGAGGGCAATAATCAAAGAGGTTTCTGTCGTTTTGACCCAGCCATGATAAGGTCTCCCAGGTTACTAAGCAAATTCATCAACCCCCTGGTATCAATTTGTGAGTACGTTCTTGATTCCAGGGTGTTCAGAATAGACTTTTGACTAAGCCATGTCCTATTAGTGTAATGAAATGGTTCTCTGTAGACAAACCTGTGGCTATGTGACGTCAATAGGCAGAGTGAGTCGAACAAGTATGCATTATAGATCCGAAAGTTCTTCTGATCAAGCATAGTGTCAGAGTAACTCATAGCTGCACATGTAGAGGCTATATTACCTAGACATCTAGGGTGGATTACAATTGATGACATGTTGCAGCTAGAGATATTATCGATAGAATAGTGTCTTTATCTCAGTAGAAATCATGATTTGACATCCATTTTGTAATATGATTAATTATAGACATTGGTTTTAAGAGGATAAGAGGCTGTCTTTTTCGCGGAGAACTAGAAGTGTCTTTTAGAAGACTTACCGCTAACAAACCACTACCTCTGGCCACAAATACCATTTTTGAAAGGCATATACTTCTTTTAAAGGCACATTACAATTTGTAGGAAAGATTTTACTTCCCATTGCGCAACCCGACAGTGTCATTGCCACAATGCAGTACTGGAGATTAGTGCAATGCATATGCTAATTGATCATCACCATTTTCATTATCATCGTCATCATTATCATCATCATCAACATCATCATCATCATCATCATCATCATCATCATCATCATCATCATCATCATCATCATCATCATCATCAACATCATCATCAACATCTTATTCTTCTTCTGCTTTTATGTTGCACTGTATTCGTTCTACCGTAGGTAAAGCGTTGCCACCAGAAGTTGTGCAGCAGCAAGAAGAGATTCTGGAAGTGGAGGGTTTGAGTAAAACTCGTAGATCTGGAGTGTTGGAATCATGCTGCATTACATAGCTGTACCAGCAACTGTACATATAAAGTATTGAGATAGAACCCGTTAGGGACCATTCATATATTATGTCATCATTTTTGACCATATTATATACTCCCTTCCCCCATGTAATCAACCGTAATCATTGCTTTAACCCTCCTTGTATTATGTCATCATTTGCTTCACCACCCCCCCCCCCCCATCTTGAGCAGAAGTCATTATGGCGTATAGTGGTGATATTCAAAGTACGCCAAAAAGTCATCCTTATGCTATACTCAATATTGCCCGACTGCCTGTGCAAATTATCTAACAACTAATCTAACATTTCATCTGACATTTGGTTTCAACAATTAGTTTATTTCTGCCAAGTGTGGGAACAAATCTGACTTTTCACCCAACATTTAGCCTATCATTTGTGCTTTTACAGAGATAGCACCAGTTTTGATTTAAAATCAAACAACATACATAAAGAACTTGGCGGGAATAAAGAAATCTGTAAGCATGAGTGCATCTAGCAATGTTATGCATGTGTGCAAACTATCTAACTTGCAAACAAGTAACTGGGGAATACTGAAATCACGGACTAATTTCTTTATCTTAATGAAATATTCTCAACCTTGCAAAACACAAAGCACAATAATACTTTTCATAGCATGATGGTAGATGGAATGTTAGACCGTAAATCATTTGAATATGAATATGCCGTAATATATATGCTGGAAATTTGGAGCAAAAAAGCACGTGCTAAGCTATTCTGCTAACAAGTTCACACTAAACAGCTTGAATTAACAAAGATCATGCATGATGTACAGTAATTGCAACTGCACACATAGCGAGAAATGTATGCTGTTTAGAAGTGTGAAGAGATGAATATATAAAAAATCATTTGCTTATATCACCAAACCAATTCCCCTCCTCCCTTCCCTATAATAAGAAATAAGCCTTTCTGTGAACCACCCCTTCCAGCTCTCTGAAGACATAATATGCAAACTTTCCCGTGTTGAAGAGATGGAGAAGTAACTACGGGAGCTCTTTGGATGATATGGAGAGCCATTCATCGAAAAATCATAAATTACCAAAGAGTACAAAAATGATCTCAGATTGGGAGAGGTTGCAAGCTAAAACGGTAATTGATGATAATTTATTCCAATTCATAGCAGTTTTTAAGGGTTTCAACTTGTGGGAATGGGCAAGTTGCCAAATGGTTAGAGCGCTTGACTAGTGAGAGAGACATCGATGGCTCAAACCGAACACTCAGATCATAGCTTGGATGATCGTTCACGATCCACCCACCAGCAAATGGGTACATGGTGGTAACATTCGAGAAGTTACATGCGGGCGTTGAAAGGGCCTTGCTAGCCTACCTCACTATGCAAACGGTTCAGGACAAAGTGTACTCTCTAACAGACACTTCCTAACGTACAGAATAACCATTACTTTATTTGGACAAAATTCACAAAAGGGTCGCCAAGATGGGAAAATTTTGCTATCACACCCTGTAGACACATTGGTAAAAAGTAGGCAACACTCACTCCACTTTCAAAACGATAAAATCACACCTTCTTTTACATGATGCTAGAACAATCCAAAGAGTACTACTCTCTCTTTGAAGAGGCTTGTTAGTGGGCGTAAGCAACTAGGGAAATCCTTTTATTTTCTTATCACTATTAAAGAATGCATTGAACCTACTAGTTTTAAAAATGCCCCTTAACAGCTATCTCACATATAAGGATACATATGTACCTGGTTAGTCATCATCACTTAAATACCATCACTTAAAGAAGCGTAATTTTTGAGTATGAAAGTTCAATCATCTGCAGTTGCACGTTATCTTTATTTGTTTTTCCTGGCTTAAAATTCATCTCTACATTTGTCAATGATTATGAGAATTTTGTCGTGAAAATGCTCTTACAATCAAGCTGGAACGTGAAGAGAAATGTCCAGTAAGTTTTAATTTCATTTAGTTACTCATTAAATACCTCAGGAACCTGAATATTCTTAACAACTAGTCATGTTGACTTGATATAAGTCATAAAAGTGCCTCTATTTTTTCATGAAATACAGTCTTCACTGTTTTCTCTGAAACTTTTTGTTGACTCCTCTGTCTCATTTTTCATTTTTCTTTTTTGTTGATAAGAACTCGAATTCCATGATGAACGCCCATCCCTTGTTTTATCGACAAGATCATTTGATTCATCCAAGGTTGTCCTCAGGGTTCGCTTTGTGGAGTGATACTGTGATGGCTTATTTTCTTCTTTTGTGTAGTTGCAGAGTTTTCGTGTACTTTCATGCTCCTTGCACTATAACCTCATTGTTTCGGAATATCCGTAAACTCGTCCAGCATCATTGAGTATAAGTTACCCCCAACCAGGCCTGCCTCCAACTGCTCCTAGCTGTTTGCAAATAAATTGATTTGACATTTATTTCAAAATTTCATTTTGCATTTCATGCATCATAAACTTTTCCGCTTTCTTAAATACCAGTACTTGTGTGTGTATAACTATTTTAATTCGATTAAACAATGCTAGCTAACAAAATATATACATAATTACCTACATATACACATCGTTAACTAATCCAAATCGAATACCATTAAAATAAATAAAAAAGTTAACATCTTCTACGCATACCGAAAGTAAAACAGAAACAAAAAATCAACAGGTGCTATGGTCTATTTGCGGTTTTATATTTTACAGGCAGGCACCGATAATCACTGCATCTACAACGTGGTCCATCCCAGTTTTTTATTAGTTTCTTAAAATTCATCAACTTTTCAGCTGATTTCATCTCGTTTGGTAGGTTGGTCCAAAGCTGTTGCCCAACAGATTTCAGACTATTGGGCCCAAAAGTTGTTTAATAAGGCCTTACATGGGCTAGATAAATTGGATTTCGTAAAGAATAACATGATGTCGGTAATTTAAAAATGTTCTGCATAAATGCAGGGTTTAATTTTTGGACTGTTTTGAATATTTCAATGCAAAGGAGTCTTTGGCGAGAGATGACTATTGTCAGGTCTGACTATTGTACATATTTCTGACATGGAAAGCAGTTTGTTATATGAACTTGTATGATCATTATAAAGAAATCTCAAAGCACGTTCTTGTAACTTTTCAATTTTCTGAAGAGATTTAGATGAAGAAAAATACCAAACCAGAGGACAGCACTCGAAATTCGAATTGATAAAGCTCTGAATAAGAATACCTGTGCTCTGAAAGAGACTTGATTTCGACATGAGTAACTGATCCACGTTAGGTTCTTCGTCATCATCTCCGCATATGGTCAATCTTTGCTTTGCTAAATAGTTTTATGATTCAAGAATGGTCATAAAGCAATGCTGATTAATATCTGCTCCTCATTTCATTGCATCTATCGTTTCAATGGCACCACCATATTGTGGAAGGAGAATTTCAAATGCCATAGCAGAGTCTTATGGAATTTTGATTACTGGCATTTTTCTTTGCATCGTTCTGGAAACAAATTTGACCTCACGTTTTGCATGTTTCATACTGGAAACGTCACTGAGTCACTTTAAATATCGTAACCTAACCATGGATATTTCTCAAACCGCCAAATATTTGAGAGTTCTAATCAAGTCTATTTTCTCCCAACCTAACTGACTAATCATCGTGTAAAGAGGGCCTAAGTGTTGCTCTGGAATGCATGTAGAGTCAGAATCCTGCATGATAATTGCACCTGTGTTTTACAAGGTCTATAGAAAATGAAACAGATTTACATGTTTTATGGTTTTCATCTATTTTCCAATTAGCTTGCATTTTCAGGCATGATACACCCTTTCATTTGACACCTATGCTTCACATCCCCCCAAAAAAACAAGTTTCCTCTGGGAATGTAAATTGTAAAGATTAAATTTATTGACAGATTACAGAAGAAACATTGCGAGCAGCAAGCAGTCAACAATTGCGAAACCCGAATTTTTCCAATAGTAATACAAAGGTCTCATACATGATCACATATTCTTGTAGCTAGCAGACACAACCGCAAGTTAAGCTTAGTATCCATATGCTCGTTGAAAATCGTTGAGGATCGCCAAGGATCGCTAAGGATAGATGAGGATCGCAGACGATCGCTGAGGATCGTTGAAGATCGCAAGGGCTCAGTACCTCTGAGGGCCTTTGCAATAGCTGAGGGGCGTTGAGGATCGTCGAGGACTGTAAAGGATCGCTGAGGATTGCTAAATTCTCTGGCTACTTTTGGCGCGCATTTGCATGAACCTTTAGTTGCTGTACATAAGCCAATAAATGAGGAACAATTTTTACAGGAAGCAACTTTCTTCGGGCTACTTTCTTCAAAGAGAGAAAAAGATCCATGCAAACGCTGCCCTAACATTCATCTTTTTGTATTTGTCTTTAAAATCTCGACTAACTTTATTATACGGGCAATCTTACAACCGCAAATCGTCCATAAATCTCACTTTGTCGAGCTTTTTTATCTCCAGCCAGTTGTTACAATTGCTGATAATTGTGTTTCTGTTGTCATCTCAACTGTATCATGGGGCGTTTGGATCTCTATGGATCGTTCACGATCGCTGGAATAGAACGCACTTTTATTCCACCAATCCTCTTAGCGATCGGATCTCTCACGATCGCTGATGATCGTTTGATATTTTAAGTGGCGATCCATAGCGATCCCCAGTGATCCTCAGCCACCATATAGAGACCAGGCTTTAGAGGGAGCGAACAAAGTAGGGGGAGCTATACAAGACCTAGATATGTTTGTTTGTATACTTTCCTGCCTTTCTTCTTAATAGATAGACTTCTTGTTAGTTAGATCTGTGAACATAGCTCACAAAGATATAGGCTAAATTGCCAAGGAGGGGCACTCAGCATATAGACATATAGGGGGGGGGGGTTAGTCCAAAAATTTTACTGGCCATTTAAAAATATCAGCTCATTTTTAATAAAATCAAAAAATTAGCTTTACTTATATCTTTTAATATACCATTCATCAGCACAATCTGCAATTGCTAATGGTTTAAATTTTCAAAACAAAAAATAATCTAAACCCAACATTTATGAAAAACATATTTACTGACAAAGAGATGTCCCATGCAGTCTGAGGAACAAAACTCATTTGCAATAGCTGAATGTCAAGACAGAAAAATATGGAACTGAAAATATCCAGTGCATCAGTCACAATTTATGGGTGTCACTACCGAAGGAAATTAAGGACTTTGACACACTAACTAATTTCAAGCATAAAATAAAATCATGAAAAGGAAGTAATTGCATCTGCAGATTGTGCAAAGTTTTTATTACTGGATTAGGGTTTTTATAGTTTTATTCTTTCTCGTAAAGAAAACTGTATAATACTTCTTTTTGTTGTTATACTTTGTTAGCATTAATTAGCTTGTTAGCCACATTTGTATTTGTACGCAAACATTAAAGACATGGTGAGTAAATAAAATTAAATAAATCTTGTACCCAAAGCTATATACCAAAAGAGTATGGTCACATGACTTGAAATAAGTAAAACAAATCTCAGCCGACTAAGTCTTTGAGCAATACATTTGATTCAGATGTGGAAATCTCACGAAAACCCAAAAATGTCAGTGCTTGTAAATTTGATAGCTATAAATATAATAACTGCAATTTTACCCAAATCTATCGGACTGTCGCCCCCGTATGTCAGTATGCCAAGTGCCCCCTCCCCCTGGGCTGAATTGTCTCTAACTTTCGTGGCTATCAAACATTTGTTCAAGCAGGTATCAATTTTTATCACAACCTCTGTCTGACAAATCACCTTCTTGCCAAGAACTGGACAACTATGAATGACTTGCCTTCCACTTCCCTCTATAATGCTACGTTTTGTCTCGTTTCCAAGCTATCAACGGCAAACTTGATTTTATCTATGCAGACGATCCACTTCTTCAAACCAGGAAACAACCTCGCTTTCAGTCAATCCAAGGATTTTCTTCTGTTTTGATGTACCTGATGCCGAGGTTACAGAAACTGTTGTGATACTTCATGGCAGGGCAGTTGTCCGAAGTTGCAGATATACATTGGAAGGGACTGTCTCAGCGAAAATCCATTGTTTGTTTGACCAAAACCAAATGCGGGAAATACTGTTTATACGTAGAGAACAATGAACTACAGCAGCGATGTTGGAAGAACTATGCGGGAAGCGAAAATCTGCCTCCTAGGGGTAAGTTGATATGACGCTACCTATGTGGGCCGACAAGAGTAAATATTTATCTGATTTGCTCTAAGAAATAAATGTAGTAGCTAAATAATGTAGTAGGTAAGTAGTACAGGTGTCAAAGGTGGAAGAATAGAAGTAGATAATATAATAATACATAAATTTTAATTATGACTGTAATGTTACTCAAACCTGACGTAATTTACATTTTTTTATCAGTTAGCGAGCTGTTGCATTAATCATCCGTAGACGCTAATTACAACTTAGTTTCATTTTCTATTACTTAGGATTCTGGGGTCGGAAAGTCAAGTCTTGTGCTGCGATTTGTGTCTGATAGATTTGAGCCCAAGTCTAACGCAACTATTGGGTATGTCAACATTTCTTCAAGATTCTAGTCTCTAAAGAAGACGAATTTCATGCTATTTTGAAGACGCGATATGAGTTCCTATGATTCAGATTTAGAATATGTGAGAATACAAGATTGGCATTTGTTTATTTCAGTTTCATGTTAGAATTGCCATTACAGACAATTATCTCAATTTCAATGACTATGAACAATCATTTACCTTTTTTCTAGTGCCTCATTCATGTCAAAGTCTATTCCTATAGGGAATGAGACAATAAAATTTCAAATCTGGGATACTGCGGGGCAGGAAAGGGTATCACATTTTTGTGTTTTCTCATTGTCTATATAATTGCATATTGTTGGCATTTAGTATTCTTTTTAATTACATATTTCTCATTTATATAATGATGTATATTGTATATATATTTTTATCTTTGATTGATATTGTTTTGTATTTCACACCCTTCTGCCTCTTAGAGTATTTGGTAATAAATAAAGCAATGCAGGATATTTATAATTGTTGTTGTATATGATAAAAATACCAATTTGATCAGGTGATTAAAATCAGTGTAGAATGGATGTTTGATGCTATCTAGAAAATGAAACTGAAGATTTATATTGTTAATTAGCATTTTAAAAGGTCTGCTGCATTTGAATAGATTTGGTCTGCCAAGTTGAATTAGACAAGCTCTATGCACTAAGGTGGAATATGATGAACTAGTACATCATGGCAAAAGAAACTGCCTGCTTACTACTTAAGACTAAAATCTATTCACAAATAATTTTCAAACAAACATATTTGTAACAGAGATGAAGTAGGGAACTTACTAGTATAAATGGGGGAAATTTCATAGCATTTCAGAACTGGATATAGAAAAGAGCCAGAAGTAGTTCTTGTGTGCTAGCATTATTGCTGTCTTTGAAATCTGTTGCCCACTATCTATAAATTCCAAGTTAGATGTTGATATGTGAAATATGAATGGCCCATTTTTATTGCAATGAAGTTATTAATAAATGTTGTGCATTCAAGCACATAGTTATGGTTTTATTAGCTCCAATGTATTAAACAATCTACTTGTGTATTAAGGAGACAGTTCAGCATAATCTACAATACAAGTCATTCCCAGAAAGTATTAAATGATGAGATTACTGCAAGTTTAATTGCTTACAGTATAAAGCATTGGCACCTATGTACTATCGTGGTGCAGCTGCTGCCATTATAGTGTATGACATCACTTCAGAAGCATCGTTCAACTGCATGAGGAGTTGGGTAAAGGAATTACAACAGTTTGGACCAAAAGATATTATAATTGCAATAGCGGGAAACAAATGTGATTTAGAAGAAGGCAGGGAAGTAAGTTTCTAATTTACCTAACCTTTCCTTTTGCTTTACCTAATCCTTTTGCTATACACCATTAATAGCAAATTAATAAGGATGGTAGCCAGGATGTTAGCATAATCTATGGCTATTACAAGGTTGGTTGTATCTTGTAATATTTGGCATTGAACTGTATACAAAATTATTTTCATGGACACTCATTGTTTATCCAAGTGTTTGTTATGTATCGGGAGAATTAATTTATTATCTCTTGGTAAGAACTGTCCTCCCAGTTTCTAAGGGCTAGATGTTTTGCCTACAGAGCAACATTTTGAGGGGTTTCCTCTCATATCCTTTAACCCTATGCCGGACCAGATAGGCAAAGGATAGCAGGATGCAAGTGCATCCCAGGCCCACCTTTCCTATTTTCTTTGTGGGCTCCCTACTATCTTCAGCATCTTGGCTGATCTATGTTAGAACTACTACTTGACAGCTGTGAAAAATACATGATCACACCAAAAATGGGCCTTTTTCATAAAGTAGCATCTCTGGGAAAAATATGCTGAGGCCCATAATAGCTCTTAGTGGCCTAGGTGTTATAGTTATGTTGAGCTTGATCTAAGCCGGGACTTGCCCTAAGCAAACCAAAGATACTCTAAAATGTGAGCTCTTTGAACAATGTTGGAACTCTGTTTCACACCTCTTTCAAGAGTGTATTAAAATACATAGAAAAGACTCTTTAAAAGCAAATTATTCAAGAACTCCAATCTAGGAATATGTGATACTTTAAGACTTTGTAATGTTAAAAGGTGTGATTTGCTTGTTAGGTATCCCTGCCTGCAAAGCTGTATGAGATTTCAAGTTACCCATGCGTAGACAAGTTACCATAGACAAGTTATCACAGTATTTGCTTATTGGTGATTTGAACTGAAGCTTTTTTAGTCATAAAGAAGTTATTTTGGGGAAGTCTCTTGCAATGACATGAAAAGAAAATCATTAAGATCCGACTTCAATAATCTGAGAACTTGATAAATCACATTCCATGCATAATTGTAGGTGCGCTTTAAGTGCTCGTGCAAGTGCCTTTTCTGGCAAGGCCTGATCTTAGTTCTATTACAATACTATTATGGATTGTCTGAAATACTATCATTCCTATACCTGCATACAGGATCTAAGAAGTATTTACCTTTCTATAATTGACAAAAAAAGAGCTATGAAATAGTATGCTTTATGAACACCAATTACAATGGAAAGGGACATAATGTCATTTGGTCTCAGATGAATATGGTGCTTACAATATAACTAATTGATTTACTAAATTTACTCAATTACTCATTGTATTATATGCACCATATAATGTAAAAAATGTAATATAATTTGATACTACATACAGTAATATAATATAATATAATATAATATAATATAATATAATATAATATAATATAATATAATATAATATAATATAATATAATATAATATAATATAATATAATATAATGTAATATGATACAACATAATATAATGTGGATTATTATGATATTATATACAATAATGTAATATATCATCTCTCTATAGAAGCAAATGCTGCTATCTTTCATATAATATAGGTTCATGGATTTATAGGCACAAAGTATGGTTATATAATAACTATTGCATTAGATATCATACTGCCTTCATTTTGTGGCCACTGTAAACACAAGGTTTTTTAAGATCACTGTGTAAATATTTTTGCAAAATTATCAGGTATTTTATGCTGCACTATGAACAAATATGAATCTTTTGGTTGTTTCTGGAACACGGAACTTCAGATGAATCATTTTACACAATTTCAACTTGTGCTGCACTTTCAAGTCAACTTTTTCCCCTACGTTCTGCAGGCATTCTCAAATGTCACACCTCAGATTGAGTGAAAATCTCAGTGACATTTGTGTGAAATTTGAATTGTGCAGGCCTTTATATTACACTGAATTGATTTTCTAAAGTGCTGTCTTTTCCAGTCGCAAATATTCAAGAAGTTGTCGAAGTATATTCATGGTTCTATTTGATATCGGTTTTTTTATAGTGCCAAGTGTATTTCTTTGTATGCAGGTCTCAAAAGAGGCAGGAAAAGATTATTCGGAAACAATTAATGCGCTTTTTATTGAAACTTCTGCACTGACAGCACTAAATGTCGATGAGATGTTTATCAAAATTGGTAAATGTTTTTGCAATCATCCTTTTTTCGTGAATAATTTTTTATCATATTTTGATCATTAGAGTGATTTCTTATCATATGTTGTTGTTTGAATCATTCCTTGTCTTGTATTAATCTCTGGAATTGGTCCTTATAATATCCTAAACATTGCATTGATTTTATATCATATGTTGTCCTTTGAAATCATACCTTGCCTTATTTTAGCCACGGGAATCAGTCCATATCATATCCTAAACTTTGCAGTGATTTTGTATTATGTCACATAACGTTTAATACACATCTGGTCAGTCCTGATCACCTGTTTCTTTCTGGGTTATTCTTTCTTTGGCTATAAAGACTTCTATATACCATCAGTCAGAACTCGCAAGATATCGTATGGAATAAGAAGGCGAGAATGTCGAACTTTTAAAGTGTTTTGCTATCGCCAATAATATCATACCGTCATACGTAAGCACCGCTACTTCACCAACTCTCATGTTGTATCGGAAAAGTTTTCTTGAGTTTGTTTATATCATTCTTTTCTATATTCTCTTTTTTTTCGACTTGTAAGAGTTGTGCTATGTTATCAATTCCTTCTTTCAAGAGCACTATTTTAGTTACTTCTGTTTTGTTTGGTAACCTGCGTAAACAACAATACCGCGTCATTTAACGCCAGTGTTGTCTTAATTTGTCAATTTACTGTCCAATTCCTTCATATGTAAGTTGATTCTCCACAGAGAGAATCATATGAAATTTCCTTTCGGAGCTATTGCCCTGGTTTCATCGCAAACAGATTTCTAAAGCTTCATTTTTTAGGTTCACTTAATTGTAGATTTCTGTTGTAATACATTGTCTGCTTTGTAAACTCATTTTATACATACCTCATGTTTTAGGCACAGCATTGCCATCTGAAACAGCGAAATTCCCAATTCAAACATTGCCAAGAAGAGACTTTTACCAAAATACTGAAAGAAAACGGCAGGGATCGTGTTGTTAGTATCACTGGGGATAGATATTTTGATATCTGAATTTGAAATTTCTAGCTTAAAGTGTTTTTCTACAGTGATTTATTAATTTCTTGATACAACTTTGTATGGATTTTTTTAGGGATTTTACATAACAACATATTTTGCACTGTAAGCATCATTGCATTAGTATTGTCAATTGTCATAGCGACGTCAAATATCCACATAGCGATTATTACACTGTGAGGCTTTGTACGATGTCCCTAGCAGCAAGAGAGTTTTAGTTTTAGCAGACAATCAGCATCGGCCTAAACAGGCAGTCAACGACGAACCCGGAGTATTGGCTGAGTTCTATTGGTGCATTTTTCATTTCCATGACATTTTTTAGGCTGACATTCTATGATCGCACGATATTTACCAGTTTCAACTCTAGCTAGATCTAAACAATGGCAACTGCCTTAGCATGATTACTTTTCGCATGTTGCCTATAGCCAACAAGGTTTTCTCATATGGCCAGTATTCAACAAGGAGCCTTTATGTATATTGTTTCTCAGATTGTGCTTGTAGGAAAGCACAGATAAAATACCGTAAGATCTTTTCTCCAAGATTTGTCGGGGAAAGATTTTTGTGAGCATAAGCATTAGGCCTATGGAAGGGGTATTAAGTTCCAATCGCAAGTGCCGTTCCAAGTTTTTTTGCATCAGCCTTCGTACTTTAGGGATCTTTTTTTATAGTTCACTTTGTACAACTTATTTTGTGTGATTGATGTATAATGTTTTAATTTGTCTAAATCGTCTAATTCTTGTAAAGCTTATTTTGTGTTTTGGATGTGGCTACAATTTACTTAACCTCTAATTTGTCTCAGTCTTTCTTTTCAAGCGCACGTCTTTCTACTCATCATGATGTCTTGAAAGATATTCAGTCATCTCCGAGAGTACATTCTACAAACTTTTAACAAATACACCGTCATTGACAGTGACAAGCAGAGACAACAAAAACCCTAGCCACACAGAATACCTAGCACTACATGCACTCCACCAAAGCAATAAACCAACTCTCCGTACAAACAACAAATTCCTTTTACAGATACTTCCTGCAGCTAGCCAACATAATAGTCTATATTTGAAAATAAGTAAGTTACGTTTACTAAATTGCTTACTTGATGCAGTTTGTATACAGAGTATATAAGCTGCCAAAACAGCTGTTGCTCTTTATAGTGTTTTATATTAGTCCTTGCAGTCCACCGACTCCCTCAAGTTCTCCAATAGTAAAAGGAATTTCATTTCTTGCATTTAGAGACGACTAGTGTAATCTTTTCTGCATGTTCGAAATTAGGGTTTGGATCACATTCACGACTCTGAAGTTCAGTTTTGTTACGTGAATGGTGAATCTTATTATAGTTAATAGCTTTTAGTTTAGTTGCTCTTCCGGCTCATCTTTTCAGTTTTTTGTGAACCGCTTGCACCATACTAGACCCTTGACAGCTTTCCAAAATCTCCTCTGCTTATGTAGGATATCAGCTTGGCCAGATTCTGCATTCTTACCCTCTTAATCTCTTTGCTTATTCTATTTGTCATCTCAGATCGTTTCTTTGTCGTCATAACACCAGTTTTAGACCATTCTTCTTGCGATTTGACCCAAGCTGGCCTCTGTAGCCAATATGAGTCTAGGTATGATGAGAACTATTTTGAAGGCTTAAATTTTGAACTATGTAGGTCTTCGATGACTTGGTTTCCTCACCTACAACAAGATGAGCTGTAGCACAACATTAATGTAAACCCCGTTGAGCAATTGCATTTGTGATAGCTCTGTTGTAGTGTCCCATTGTATAGATCATGGGACCGAATAAATCTTAAGTGACACAGACGCTCTCAGGATCATCTGTAAAACTCTTATGTGCTATCTCCAGTTAGCGAAATTGACTTCAGTCTCAATTTAGTTAGTGTAGTTCTTTTGTGAACTCTTCGATAAAAACAAGAAAAATGCGCCAACTATTTGCTGATCGATCATGTAGACCGGATGATGTAGACTGACTTAAAACTAGTTTTATCACAATATAGTACTCTCTCTCTCTCTAATTCGAATCTGAAAAGGGGAAATCTTTTGTCTGAACTAGAGAGAGATTCAAATTTTAGAAAATCTCTCTAATTCGAATCTCATAACAGTCAGGAAAGAAGGTCGAATTAGCGAGAGACATTTGGATTTAAAAATATGATAACAAAGTTCGTTAAACAATGGAAGAAAGAAGCAATGTGCTCTTTTTGTTGGTATTTCATTCCTTTTTCTTATTCCATGCTCGCTTCTTTTGCAAAATAAATTGCGCTTTCTTTGGTGAGCACACCACAGAGAGGAACATTTCTGATCTTAATATTGTAAACCATATAGAATAGTTTTATTGGCTTGATCAGCACTTCCTCTCTCAAAGATTTCAAAAGCTCTTTATACTTTTCCAACTGGAAGGTGCATTTGCTGGGACAAAAATTAATTTTGGAATCTCTTTACTAGTTTCGCATTTATCTAGCTCCAATATAGCTTATTATTTCATTTCCGAGCTTTGTTTTTTCTGTAGCCTTCTCTTCATCTTTCCACGAAATTTCATCAGGGTTCTGAGAAGATTTTTCTAAACGTTCCTTAACTTTTCCACTTTGTCCACAATAAATTATTAAAAATTCCAAGACTCTTTCTAAACAGTTTTCAACGGACCAAGGAAATAATTTGGTATGTGTACCACAAATGAAGGAGCAAAACCAATGAGAGTCTGACAAAATCTTCTAACTAGACAAAAGCACTGATTTTTCCAGGTTTTCCTTGATCTCAAATTTAGTTATTTTTCCAGGATCTCCAGGTTTTGCAACTCTTCCAGACTCCCGTGAACACTGCTAGATCAATGCACTCGCACAGAAAATCGAAATATCACTGGGGTCATCTATTGTTCCCTGAGTTTTCCTGGATTTCCAGGTTGTGCAACTTTTCCAGATTCCTGTGAACACTGTTAAATCAATGCACTCGCACAGAAAATCGAAATATCATTGGATTGTGATAATGGGCTAGTTTGCACGTCAAAAAATCGAATAATAGAGGGAATCTTGTCTTTGGACTGGAAAATTTGTTCAATTCAGAGAGAGATTCTGCACAAGCACAATTATGCGTGAACCGTCAGAAAGTATATAAATGTCATCATTTTAAATGCTAATTTAAGACACTGATACGGAAATTTTAGACTTAGACTGTTCATAAAGTTGGACCCTTACCTCTACCCTTCCCAATAAGTTTCTTATAAAACATTCAGTGTATGATAAAACACTTGCGCCCCCATCTAGGGTGCCTTTCTTGGTGCATTTGCTATTCCTAAAAACAAATAAAATCGCTTTTAACTGAATTTCTTACTTCCATTGATTGCTTAGTTCAGCAACCGTTCCGGATGTACTGTCCCACTACTCCCAAACTGTTTACGCTTCGTTTCAATTAAACTTTCCCTATTGAATCTGTCGCCATTGTTGAATTACGTACATAAATAGCAATTTGCATCACAAAGAAACTTGTGTATTAAAGAAATACCGAGCATCAGCGGGACCCCCCTCTAGGTTCTAGGAAAGATTCTTCCTTCATGGATCGTAGACAGTTCCTGCTGATTTACGTGCTCTGAATGTAAATAGCATCCTGATATATATTGTTTGCATTAAGGTAGCAGATACCCATTACAATAATATTTTTTGGTCATATTTCCAAATTTTTGATTTTCAAAGAAATATGTTCTAAAATATATGTACTCTATATTTCCATACTTGCTTTCTTAATTGGCCGCCGTGAACGCATTAAATCTGGGGATATTCAAGTTGTACTGTTAAAAATTTTCCTTAGAAACGCCCTTAGCAACAGGTTGGAATATCATTTACCCTTTCTATTTGGTGAGAAGTGTGTATTTTCTAAAGACCAGTTGTACTGTTTGCTTTGAATTGCTCCTTAAAACCATTTTGCGATTGCCTCCTCCTGATTACTGCTGAAAGCGAGACAGAATAGCATAGTTTTTCAATGCCTTCCTACTTATTACTGAGGTTTACGTACATGTCTTCGTAGGGTACTGTGTTTTGTTGCTACAGTTAAAATGGGAAGTAAGAAAAGGTACATAAAATCAAGAGCGAAGAAGAGAAAGTTCCAATCGAATCAATTTTCTGAAGAACCAGAAAAAGAAGTTGTAGGTTCAGTGAGTGAAAGTGAAACCCCGAAATGTAGGCCTAGGCCAATCTTTGATGAGCGACCATGTGCATCTTCGAAAAAAATTCGCTTGGATGAGGGACTGATCGAAGATGTACCTACATCTGATGAATCGTTTATCGTTGTAAACATGACCTTTTTGCAACAGCTTGTATCTCTTTTTGGAGCCTCTCCTAGTTGTACAAAATCTAGTTTGGAAGTGGAAAACCAGTTGGGTTTCAAAATGGGGTTTTGCTACAAAATAAAAATATTTTGCAAATTATGCCATTGGTCCGAAGATCTTCTAACATCAAAAGTGATTGAGCAAGGTACACCTGGTCAGAAACCATATGAAGTCAATTTAAGAATGTTGATTGCATTTAGAGAAATAGGCCAGGGATTAGGGTCTATGCAAACATTTTGTAGGTGCCTAAATATGCCTCCACCAATGTCAAAATCTGCATATAATAAGACAGTGGCAAATCTGTGGGATAGATTCACTGATGCTGCAATAGATAGTTTGAAAACTGCAGCAAATGAGACAAAAGCTCTCTTAGGAAATGGAAGTGAAGAGAACCCACTACATTGCCAAGTTTCCATTGATGGCACATGGCAAAAACGTGGTTACTCTTCACTAAATGGCATTGTGACAACAATTTCAAGAGACTGTGGAAAGTGCATAGACTATCAAGTGGTTACTAAGTCTTGTAAAGCATGTGAAAGGTGGTCCACAATGGAAGGGACTGACCAATATGATATTTGGAAAGCTAGTCATAAATGCCCAATAAACCACTTTGGGTCATCTGGTACAATGGAGTCATATGGGGCAATAGAGATTTACAACAGATCTGTAGATTTTCACAATTTGCGCTACACTGGATACATAGGAGATGGTGATAGTAGCTTTTATGCAAGTGTTGTTAAAGCAGCTCCTTATGGTGATATTGAGATTAAAAAGATGGAGTGTGTTGGCCATATTCAAAAGAGAATGGGCACAAGACTTAGAAACTTGCGGAAAACATTAAAGGGTACAAAATTGTCAGATGGGAAAACAATTTCTGGCCAAGGAAGACTTACAGAAAAGATTATCAACAGAATGCAAAACTATTATGGTCTTGCAATCAGGCAGAACATTGATAACCGTTATGCAATGAAGAAGGCTGTATGGGCAATTTTTTTTCATATGATAGAAAATGATAATGAAGAAGATAGACACAAATGTTGCCCCAGAAGTGAAGACAGCTGGTGCAAGTATCAAGCAGATCAAATTACTGGGAAGAGCACCTATAGAGATAAAACAGATATACCATTGGCTATAAAGGAACATCTCTTTCCAGTATTTAAGGATCTTGCTAGTGATGAGCTACTGAGAAAATGCCTTCATGGCCAGACACAAAATGCTAATGAGGCCCTCAATAAGTTAATATGGAGTAGATGCCCCAAAACAAATTTTGCATCAAGAAGCATTGTTGAGATTGCCACTGCATCTGCAGTTCTATACTTTAATGATGGATCTAGTGGAATTCTGAGAGTTCTGCAAAAGTTAAATATTGATCCTGGGGCATTCACCAAACTGGCTTCATGCAAAGTTGACAAAAGCCGAATAAAGAATATGGAGTATAAATCAAAAAAGGCTTCATAAAAAAGGAGAAAAAAGCTTAAGGCTCTTAGGAAAGGGTTTCATGATTCTCAGAGTGAATGGGAAGGAAAGGCCTATGATCCAGGGGCACATTAAGTCATTTTGTCTGTTAGTGAACATAAATTAGACTTTCATTGCATTTTGCGGAAAATCAATTTTTATGACTATTCTTGATTTTTCAACAAGGATTGCAAAAAATCTGAATAACTTAGAGCTTTGAAATTTGACATGCTAAATAAGGACCTATTGCTAGGTGTGCTGAACCAATAAAATGGGCATCATAAAGAACCTGAAGGGAAAAATATGACTTTGAATGCTAATGACCACACCCAAATTGTTGGTCCTACAAATAGAATTGAATAACTAAAAAATTATTACTAAATTTTGTAAAATTCTTGGTTCAGCACATTAACCACACAGTTATGTCTATTCCTTCCAAATTAGAGCTTGATACCTGATGCATGGACAAAGATATCCTTGTTAGAAATGGCACAGCTCCTCTAACAATTTATGACCAATCATGCGTAACTAATTGGCAAATTTGCAAAATATTCATATTTTCATGCAGCACTTTTGATTACCTTTCAAATTATATATAGGTTGTTATATACATGACTTCATTGTAAAAAAGTTGTCTAATGGGTATCTGCTACCTTAAAGTGACAATTGGTGGCTGAAAAGCTCCTTGTAGGGGCCATTCAAAAAGTATATACTGAATGTGCATGGTCTGAAGGAGGAGGGGATACCCAAACAAGCGTACTGAAACGTACAAGGGGAGTAGGGATCTCTTGGTAAGCTTAAATGTCTCAATCGCTATTTACCTGGAAATCGTCCTAAATATACGCTCTAGCTCAAGGCCTAATTCTAAAAATTCCTTATTTTTGGACCTTCAATGGTCAATTTGTAGCACTAAAAGTTCCTTAGGTTTAGATTTGAGATTTCATAGGATATTCATTAAAATTGGCGAATTTATGAAAATAGTGAGATAAGCTTTAGATTAAAATATTTAGGTGGGGGTGATGATGACTTAAAAGTACGTACGCTGGGAGAAAGGGAACCTCGAAAACGTACAAAAGCGTAAAAGGGGGAAGGAGAGCTCCAAAATTGATAAATAATGAGCATACGCACTTTTGACTGACCATTAGTGCTTAGTTGTGCAAATTCCCATGCTTTTTCACCTTCTCCGAGCAGCTTCCTTAATAAGTAGTTCCTAATAAAGAAATTATTAAAATCAGTCCTTGGAAACAAATGGTAGCTAGTCATTTTCACACTATGGTTGATTTGATAGTTACCTAGTTAGCTAGCTAGTTAGTTAGTTAATTAGTTATCTAGTTAGTAATCTAATTAGTTGGTTAGTAAGCTAGTTAGTTAGATAGTTAGTTAGTTAATTTGTCAGTTAGTTAGCTAGTTAGTTAGTTAGTTAGTTAGTTAGTTAGTTAGTTAGTTTGTTTGTCAGTTAGTTAGCTAGCTAGTTAGTTAGTTAGTTAGTTAGTTAGTTAGTTAGTTAGTTAGTTAGTTAGTTAGTGTGCTAGTTAGTTTTTCACCTATGAGAGGATAAAAACATGATTAGCTCTAAGACGTGCTTACTTTAAATATACTTTTTGACGGTTAATGGTTGCCTGCTACGATTTATTTCTATCTTTCTTGCTACCCGCACGTTTGGTTTGGCGTATAATGCTTCCTTTCACTTTAAGGACCTTCTGAATTTGTTTATCAAATACTGCAAAGAAGCCGTGGGGAAACCCTGGTCGAAAATGAGAAAGCAATTCTGCCTTTCGTATAACGCCACTAGCTCACCAAGGAGTTCTAGCTTCCAAGCGATCCCTTTGTCGAGTGCTTGCGATCGTAAGAAACTTCAGGACTGCATTGACTTTACAGCAAGCCAGTTAAGACAATTGATGTTCTGTCAACTAGCACCCAGTCCTAAAGAAAGGAGTGACAGGCACATACAGTTTTGACTCACGAGTTACTGAGACGATATGGAGAGCGAGATTCGGGAGAAGAAAGTTTGCTTTCTAGGGGTATGTTGTACTTATGATAGTTTGAGAACAAACAAACCAACTGAGAATTGACTCTTGTATCTTTATATAGGTTGTAATTTTCATCAGCTTCAAAATTTTGACATCACTCATCGGTAAGCTTTAGCTACAACTCCTATCATTAACAATCCGTTGCAGTTGAAATACGGCTGTAAAGTGAGATCGAACGTGATTGGTCGAATAGCTCAGTCCTTAGTTACGTGGTAGCAACCCACCTACATTCAAGTGTGATGTGTTGTGTACGTGGATGTTCCGTTTTATGAGTCTATGGAAGATCGCTTTTATCAAGCTATTTTGTGAACTCAGAGCCAACATTTGATTTTATCTGTTTTGATAGTCGTTTTGACGTCACCTTTTGGTATTTAGACTTGTCTTTTCCTTATTTTTAATGCCTACGAACGTTGATTCCACGATTTGTGTAGCGTAGGCCTACGGGATATCATGCCCTTGAATATAGATCATAGCAACTTTAGGAACTTGTTTATTGTCATCGTTACAAACTGCCAAAAATTTGTCCTGTATTTTGATTGCAATTTATCACGTAGCTACATCTACCGAATTATTACCCATCTGAACACCATACGAAGCGGTCGTGGATAGTGAGAGTACGCGGGGAGGGATTCAATGCCACTTCCACATCTTACTTGTGTAGTAGGTATTGCTCGTAGGACCAGTTTTCTGTGGTAAGAGTGATGCCCCTGGAGACATGGAGAGAAAGAGTAAAGAGCGGGTCGATACCTATCCCAAATCGTCGTGGAAGTGTAATAGATGAACGTATACAAAAGAGGATCAACACCGTTTCCAGAGGCCTCTGATCTCTTATGGCTAAACCCCTTTTCCCATATTCCTGGACAGCAATAAAGAATGAACTACCAACATGGAGAGTTTTGACTCTCCAGATAGGGAAGGGGAACATCAAATAACTAAGTTTAAACAGCAATCATTTCAACAAAGTAGCAGTAGAACTTGAACAAGCGTACCTGACAATCAGAACATTTAAGAAAGCTATGTTTTCATTACGAAATTCTACACTACACTGGATTAAGTACCCCTATATTCAATTCACTCGCTCACTTGATAAGTCGTTTTCCTTCTGATCTGGAGCATCTGTTTCATGTGTGGCAAATGAGTACCACATTCGTATTTTGTTTACGAAATTGAGACTAGACTACATGTGCGATCCACACAACTGACTGACTTTTCAGTAGTACGAATGTTTTAAGTCTTGGAGGCGTTTGTAGCTTGTGTTAATGCCTTTCCTCTGTGGGAATTCATACTACCTAACTAGTTTATAACTGTTGGATAAAAATATACTTTTATATCCGGCCTACTTAAAAAGGACGATGTAAACAGTACAGCTATAAAGAGGAAGGACTAGGATATACATGGCAAGGTGTTGATGGTAAGATGGTATGTAAATTGGCCTGAACAAAGGCCAAGATGTGACGGAATGGAAACGTTCGCATAATTCTAGTTTAGTATTATCGTTGGGGGATGATGACAGTAAGTTGCTACTTAAGGGAAAGTAATGAACATGCACTAAATGAATGCCTGAATGAATGTATTAGAAATAAAATAATACTGGAATGGTTACAAAATGATTTGTTTATGGAGATGGCCTAACTCAGTCGAACTTCAAAGCACGAGTCGAAGTTATGCAGAGCAAAAATAAATAATAAATAGAAAAAGCTATTGAAATAAAGAGCTTCCAAGGAGGAATAAATATAATAGCTAAGCAATTTGACGAAATATTAGGGTAGAAACACTCTACCCTAATCTTGTACAGTGCAAGACCATAGTAGTCTTCTCCTGAGAAAGCCGGTTGCTACCACGTAACTAAGGACTAGGAAATCCACCAATCACGTTCGATCTCACTTTACACCCGTATTACGGCTGTAAAGTGAGATCGAACGTGATTGGTCGAACAGCTCAGTCCTTAGTTACGTGGTAGCAACCCACCTACATTCAAGTGTGATGTGTTGTGTACGTGGATGTTCCGTTTTATGAGTCTATGGAAGATCGCTTTTATCAAGCTATTTTGTGAACTCAGAGCCAACATTTGATTTATCTGTTTTGATAGTCGTTTTGACGTTACCTTTTGGTATCTAGACTTGTATTTTCCTTATTTTTAATGCCTACGAACGTTGATTCCACGATTTGTATAGCGTAGGCCTACTGGATATCATGCCTGTGAATATAAATCACAGCAACTTTAGGAACTTGTTTATTGTCGTCGTTACAAAATGCCAAAAACTTGTCCTGTACTTTGGTTACAATTTATCACGTAGCTACATCTACCGAATTATTTTCCAATATCCATATGAACACAGCACACCATACGAAGTGGTCGTGGATAGCGAGAGTACGTGGGGAGTGATTCGATCCAACTTCCACATCTTACGTGTGTAGTAGGTATTGCTCGTAAGACCAGTTTTCTGTGGTAAGAGTGATGTCCCTGGAGACATGGAGAGAAAGAGTAAAGAGCGGGTCGATACCTATCCCAAATCGTCGTGGAAGTGAGACAAATGAACGTATACAGAAGAGGATCAACACCTTTTCCAGAGGCATCTGATGCGCTAAACCCCTTCTCCCATATTCCTGGACAGCAAAAGAGAATGAACCACCAACATGGAAAGTTTTGACTCTCCAGATAGGGAAGGGGAACATCAAATAACTAAGTTTGAACAACAATCATTTCAACAAAGTAGCAGTAGAACTTGAACAAGCGTATCTGACAATCAGAACATTTAAGAAAGCTATGTTTTCATACAAAAACTTGACCGGTTACGAAATTTGACACTACACTGGATTAAGTACTCCTATATTCAATTCACTCGCTCACTTGATTAGTCGTTTTCCTTTATACTTCTGACCTGGAGCATCTGTTTCATGTGTGGAAAATGAGTACCACATTCGTATTTTGTTTACGAAATTGAGACTAGACTACATGTGCGATCCACACAACTGACTGACTTTTCAGTAGTACGACTGTTTTAAGTCTTGGAGGCGTTTGTAGCTTGTGTTAATGCCTTTCCACTGTGGGAATTCATACTACCTAACTAGTTTATAACTGTTGGTTAAAAATATACTTTTATATCCGGCCTGCTTAAAAAGGATGAAGTAAACAATATTGCTCTAAAGAGGAAGGGCTAGGATATACATGGTAAGGTGTTGATGGAAAGATGGTATGTAAATTGGCCTGAACAAAGGGCAAGATGTTGTGCCGGAATGGAAACGTTCGCATAATTCTAGTTTAGCATTATTGTTGGGGAATGATGACAGTAAGTTGCTGCTGAAGGAAAGTAATGAACATGCACTAAATGAATGCCTGAATGAATGTAGTAGAAATAAAATAATACTGGAACGGTTGCAAAATGATTTGTTTATGGAGATGGCCTAACTCAGTCGAACTTCAAAGCACGAGTCGAAGTTATGCAGAGCAAAAAATAAATAATAAATAGAAAAAACTATTGAAATATAGAGCTTCCAAGGAAGGATAAATATAATAGCTAAGCAATTTGATGAAATATTAGGGTAGAAACGATCTACCCTAATCTAGTAAAGTGCAAGACCATAGTAGTCTTCTCCAGAGAAAGCCGGTTGCTACCACGTAACTAAGGACTAGGAAATCCACCAATCACGTTCGATCTCACTTTACACCCATATTGCTACATCCAATTACCTATATAATTCGTTTTTCAACTTCTCAACGCCATTTTTGTGACAGTTATATTTGGTTGTAGTCGTGGAGATGGCGAGGAAAAGTTTCAGCTATCCCTCAAATGGCGAGGAGTTTTGTCTCTCATGGCAGAAATTACTCAGCTTATTAAACACTTTCCTACGAACAACAGATGACTAATTCCTCATCAAACATCATCTACATATGGAGAGAATTTGCTGAGGACAATATTCGAACAAAGGGCTCTTACTGTTTTACTAGAGTTTTATGGTCAAAAACCTGCTTATTAGAAGTTACACTGGGTAAAAATTTGACTTATATGGTTTACAAGTACTGATGAAAGTTTGTGCCGAAGCATGTTTAAAAAAAGAAAATAGCTTTGGTCTTAGCTGTGATTTAAGAGTTTCTTAGAGTTTGCAGCTTAGTGCATATGTTACCATGTCTGATTCTTAACGTCAATATGACTATGAGCAGTCATATATCTTTTTTCCAGTGCCTCATCCTTTTCAAAGTCTATTACTGTCGATAATGAGATAATTAAATTTGACATCTGGGACACTGCAGGACAGGAAAGGGTATTGCAAATCATTACGTATTGATTTATTCTCTATAGATTATTTTGTTCTACAAACTTTTGCCTCTTAAAATTAAAGGGCATACTGGCCCGTTCTAAACCTATGCCACGCCTTCAGGGGAGGGAAAGGTACACAGATTGTAACAGACTGTGACAGATCTTTCCGGTGGATTGGGTTTGTTGAAGTATGGTTAAGTCACGTCATGAAAACTGTAATGGTCTTTATGAGAAATTCTTTCAAAAATGAAACTTTTCTTTTCTTATTTATATGCAAGGCCAAAGTCCCCGGTCTCCTAATCTGATGATTGGGAAGATGATGTAAAAAATGTTATAATGCACCATTTATGCAGGGGCACTGAGTCAAACTTCAAAACACTAGAAGGGTAATCTCCCTGTCCCCCCTTGGCTACAGCTTGACTTAGAAACAGAAGGATTTGGAAAATTTCGCTACTGTCCAGTCTAAGGGTGATAATAATCGGACCTATTCAGCAAGAATACAAATAATATTTCCTAACTATTCCAGAAGAATGGGCAGGAGTACAGGCCCCCAGAACCCTCGTAGTTGCGCACCTGCTATGTCAGTAAAGATTTTGCAATATGTTCATTTAATGTACAAAGCCAGGTAGGATTGTTTCAAATCTGAAACAATGCAACATTTCTAGATTTACCGAAAAACATTGATATTTTGCGAATGTACTGGACCTGTGATGCTAGGCGGGTGCTGCAACTCCTCACTCCGTCCCCATAGCTATGCTACGGGATAGAACTCCCAATCTTTTGCTTTCCTGTCGTTTATGAATTTAAGTATCATAGCTGTCATACCTTTTACGACGTAGGTCAAGCAATTCAAGGTTGTCACTCTTTGCTAGACCAATTGTCTCGCTTTGGCCAGTGGTCATATTGCATCTTTTGAGGATTGCCCTATCCTTGACAGTGCCGTAATAGAACGGCTTAGGGTCCTTAGGAATATTTAGTTTAGGGGCCTTTCCAAGCTTAAAATTTCGTCTCAAATCTAACCATAGTAACGAATAGTGATGTTTATCGATAAGGGAGAATAGAAGTAATAACTATCCTATGAACTGGGGTATATTAGCCTATCACAATACTTTTCACATCAATAAATAGAAAATACTGTCTGTTGAAAATTTCTGAAGGGCCTCTTTTGGACCTCGTAAGCTTGGGGACCCTTGGAGTTGAGCTAGTCCTAGCTTATGTTGGTCACGTCTCTGATCCTTGACAATATCATACAAAAGCCCTTCGAACTTCCGCATTGATAAAGTTCTCTTAAATTTACGTGCTTAACAAGTTTTTAATGTTCAATAATGTTCTGTAACCCTTGAGATTTGCCTATCCTTATTCTAGGCGCACACTGGAGAAATTTACTTAAGAAAAGTGCCATTCGTGCCATATTGCTTAAGCAAAATTCTCCAGTGTGCGGTGGTTAATCCCTAAGCAATATTGCTTTTCTAGCCAAAAGTAAAATATCTATCGTGTTTGATATTTTTTTCCTTTCGTGCCATTTTGCTTACTTACAGTGTGCGGGGGTGAAAGCAATATTGCTTACAACTCTCGTAGTGTAACGCATGCGCTTTCTCCAAATTCTACGGTGGTAAGATTGTGTAATGGCGAAAATCACCAGCGACTTTTAAATGAAGCTATTCCTCACAATAGCTTGATATTGTTATTCCCTTGCCCATGTATGTCAGATCGGCTAAGTTTATGGAAAGATTGAAGGGAGACCAAGCTATACACCAAATTAACGAAAAATCAGAACAAACAGGCATTTCTCAGTGATAATCAACTTCCAAGAATCTATGGGTCCTTCAATATTTAATTTGGCCAATAAATTAAGAAAGCATCCTTGATGGTTTTTCTCAGTCCAGAGTCTTCTGCACGGTCCTTGTTCTTAAATCAAGAGCAAACAATTGCAGCTAACTGTACAAGTCAAGAAATGTCCACAGCTTGATACATGGGGATGTAGCGAATGTTTATTTATCATCGCAGGGCTTGTTTGCCACCATTTGTCGAAGAATGCTGTGATCTCAACTGCAGACAAGCGCATGCGCTGCACTCCAAGAGTTGTAAGCAATATTGCTTTCACCCCCGCACACTGTAGGCAAAATGGCACGAAAGGAAAAAAATATCAAACACGATAGATATTTTACTTTTGGCTAGAAAAGCAATATTGCTTAGGGATTGACCACCGCACACTGGAGAATTTTGCTTAAGCAATATGGCACGAATGGCACTTTTCTTAAGTAAATTTCTCCAGTGTGCACCTAGCATTAGCTGCTATTTTCACTTTCTCCTTGGAGTAGCTTTCTCCTTACATGATTTGTATATTGTTTCATTTCTACAAAAATAGATGGAATATACCCACCTTTTATGCAGATTCTGAATCTCCAACTTGAAACGTATACACTTCATTGGGTTGTCTCTCTTATTGGATGTATCGTTAGACGAATTATATTAGCTAAATTAATACTGTTTGTCGTTGTTTTCCATGCTCTTCAATTCATTGTCAGGCTGTGTCCCCTACCTGATTACAATGTACCAAATTATGAATCTAATGGAAGCTATCTTGTTTTGCAGTACAGAACACTGACACCTATGTACTATCATCGAGCAGCAGCTGCCATTATAGTCTATGACATCACTTCAAGAGATTCATTTAACTATGTGAAGAATTGGGTTAATGAATTAAACCAGTATGAGCCGAATTGTTCTGTAATTGCAATAGTAGGAAACAAATGTGATCTAGAGGAACGAAGAGAAGTAAGTGACCAATTAATGTACCAGTTGCTTTTTGCCACTGATTTCTGCACGAAAAATATTACTTAACCAAAGCTATTGCTCTTATCACAGTTGATCTTGGTTAGTGCTTGTCATGTCTATTTCTCTTTATGCAGGTCCCAACAAATGTAGGAGAGAATTATTCAGAAGGAATTAATGCTCTTTTTATTGAAGCTTCTGCGCTGACTCCACAAAATGTTGACGAAATATTTTTCAAAATAGGTAAGTGCTTTTGCAATCATGCTATGCATGTGAATCATTCCTAATCATATTTAAATCATATGACTGATTCCTTATCATTTGTTATTTATGGACATGAATTTTCATCACATGTTAATCACTGGAATCAGTTCTTATCACATGCTATTCAGAGGAGTCGATCTTTTCTACTTGTGCTACGTCTGTTTTCCATTGTAAGTTTCGAGTAGATGTACAT
This sequence comes from Mastigias papua, assembly GCA_964019165.1. Classification (NCBI taxonomy): domain Eukaryota; kingdom Metazoa; phylum Cnidaria; class Scyphozoa; order Rhizostomeae; family Mastigiidae; genus Mastigias; species Mastigias papua. The sequence goes on from OZ025272.1 coordinate 3,444,441, forward strand.
CGCATTATTCGATTCTAGCTTTATTCGCTAGTGTAATAAGGTTGAGGCAGAACAAAATTCAATAAATAGACCGAATATGTATTGTGCATCATATCGCTCTCATTCAAAACTCTTTGTCTTACAACACTGAGGCTATTATTATAGAATAGAGCCCTAGGGTGAACATCAAGTGTTGACAAATTATAGTTCATCCCCCTTCTTGGCAAATGGTGTTTTAGTCAGTGACTAACAAAATCACCATAGCGCATGGGAGGCCTGATGTTTTGTCGTAATTTGGGTGGACGCGCAAATCTTTGGAGGTTATGAACCTCGTGACTGGTGCAACCAGGAATCTCATCACCCCCAGTGGGCCCATATACGATCTCTACTTCTCCTGCCTTAGGAACAGGACAGGTAGGTCTTGTCCCATCCTGGGGAACAGTGCAGAGTTTTAGCTGGTTGTGGTGAACATTAAGGGTCTTCCCAGATGTTTCCTTCATATGCTTAGACAGCTATATCAATCCACGAGTTCCCTGTCATCCCTATGTTCGGAAACAAAAGAAGAAAGAATATCTTGAAGAGTACGATTTTGGCACTCTACAAGACCATCACCTTGTGGATGGTATGCTGTCGTACGCGATTTGTGAATGCCCATAATATCACAAACTTCATGACTCAGGTTACTCTCAAAGATAGAGCCCTGGTCCGAATGGATGGCAACTGGAGGCCCAAACCTTGAGAAGATCTTAGAAACTAAAATGTTGGCAACAGTTCTCGCTTTCTGATCATGGGTGGGAAAGGCCTCGCACCATTTTGTAAAATGGTCCATGACAAACAGCACTTGCTTGTTTCCTCTGGATGTTTCTGGCAAGGGCCCCATATAATCCATCACCAAAATACAAATTGCTCACTAATATTAATGGGACGCAATGGGGCCTTTGTGGTGTCAGTGGATATTTTAATTTCATCACATACCCGACATGACTGAACAAACGTGCGAATACGCTGTTTCATTTGGGGCCAATAGAATCTACCCTTAGCTCTGGACATTGTTATGCTGATACCGAGGTGCCCTCCAAACGAGCTATTATGAAACCCTAACATAACCTGGTGGACCAGTTTTTCTGGTACTACTACTGCATAATCAGGGAGATTCCTACGATTTGGAGGCAATTTAGCTAAAATGCCGTCAACAATGAAGAGGCTGTCCCAGTAGTTCCAGAAGGCAGAGAGGTGCTTATTTTTAGCCCACAAAACTAAGGAGGCTTCGGGAATCCTAAAGTTTTAAGTTCAATAACTTTTGAAATGCTAGAATCTTTGAGCTGGGCTTGTTGACAGTCTTTTTCAGGTGCTAACATTGTTAAACACGCCAAAACTGCAGGTAGAACTGGACCATGGTTTATTTTATTAGGCAAAATTGTATTTATGGGATTTTCTTGCGGTAGACGGGAGAGGGCATCTGCATTAGAGTTTTGTTTACCTGGCCGATGCTGCACTTCAAATTCATATTCCTGTAAATCCATTATCCATCGGGCCCTTCTCCCTTTGGGTTCTGCAGAATGTAGCCATCTCAGTGCATTGTGGTCCGTATAAAAGAGGAATTTGCGGCCTAAGAGATACACTCTAAAATATTCAACTGCAAAAACAACGACAAGCAACTCCTTCTCAGTGGGGGAATAGTTCTTCTCGCTATCAGAAGGAATTCAGCTAGCGTAGGACACTACCCTTTCATTTCTTTTACCGTCATTCTGCGAAAGGATAGCACCTAGTCCAACATCAGATGCATCTGTTTGTAAAACAAACTGCCGATGAAGAACAGGAAAGGCAAAAACTGGACTAGAACAAAGACTTGCCTTCAATGTGGAAAATGCTATATCATGTACTTCAGTCCAACAGAATGGCCTACCCTTTTGGTTAGTTCAACTAAGGGGTAGGTTAGAGTAGCAAAGTTGTGGAATAACTTACGATAATAACTTACGATAACTTACGATCTGGAGTAACAAAAGCCATTTTTTCCATATTATCAGGGCGCATTCTTATATGCCAATAACCCTGACGGAGGTCAAGAGCGCTGAATATCGTAGAGCTATTCAGAGCTTCCAGTAAATCGTCTACTCTGGGTAAGGGGTGGGGATCTCGGATAGTAACACTGTTTAGCCTATGGTAATCGATACAGAAGCGAAAAGAACCGTCCTTTTTCCGTACAAGTACCATGGGAGATGCCCATGGGCTATGGCTCGGTGTAATGACCCCCTGTTCAAGCATTTCCGTGATTTGTTTTCTTGTTTCTTCTCAATAGGCATAAGGTAAACGCCAGGGGTATTGACGAATAGGCGGAGAAGTACCCGTATTAATCCTGTGCGTCACATCTCTTTCACATAAATCTGGCTGGAAAACATCAGGACTGAACAGGGAAGAATAATTTCAACCCTACTGGGGATAAGAACATTTTCACACAAAGTTACTGGAATGGGCCCTCTTGAAGGAGACTGGGTCAGCATGATAGGGCATGCCCCCCTTTCCACTGCAGGAGAAAGGGAGGTAGGGCATTCCTCTGACAGCGATGTACAAGGAGTAAGTGGTGCGCTACCGTGAGATCCCCGAAGAAAGTAACTACACCCATGGCCTAAGACACTCAGCTGATTTCTTGTTAAAAAGTCCCACCCAAGGATACACTCAAGTGGTGGTAGCAAACTGGAGCAAACTGAAAAGGAGCCTGTATACCTAACCCCTTCACCACAAGATAGCTGTAAACTAGCCTGCACCGCCCCGTTGAATCTTAAAGGCTGTCCCGTTATGGATACAAAACTGTTTCCGTCAAAAACATCAACATGCTGCCTGGGCCTAAGCCCTGCATAAACCCGCGAGCTGATAAACGACTTCACTGATCCCGTTTCAGTTAACGCTCTAACTAGAACACCATTTACTTTACAAAGGACTAAGGCTGATGGGATAAGGAGGAGAGAGGTGCCCTGCATTCATTCACATTCTGAAAAAAATATATATATGGGCATTCGTCGTTGTTAGCATCCACCGGGGCAGCTCTCAAGGGATCGGGGCCCCCATGGAAATTACAAAAAGAATTAGGGTAGATGTCACCTCTATGAAAAAGTATGCGAGGACAGGCATGCTTGAGGTGGTCCCAAGTCAAACAGTTGGAGCACATCGTCAGCCAAGGGCATGAAACGCAGTTATGTGTCCATACATTACAATTGCCACAGCGTCTGTCGAAACTAGGAGGTGATGATAGGGTAGACATGGCGATGATGGAGTCATAAAGCACGTCTTGATCCTCAGAAAGATTTGCTACAGAGATACGCAGATCAGCAACTGTGCGAGACAATGATAGTTCCTTGGAGGGCAAGGACGTTGCCTTGGATACACGTTCAGAGAGTTGTTGTATGGCGCGCCTGTGTAAAATGAAATCGATGAAGCAAATTTCAAATGAGTCGGCAGGCGGCTAAAAAATTGTCTAAGAGCCAGGGTATCTCGAGCAGTATCAAGCTCTGATTCCGCTTTATAAAGCAAATTTTTTAATGCTGATACATAAAATCGGGGATCCTCATTGGGGTAATAGGACCGGGTGTGAAATTGTTTATAGTAGTACTCATAATACTGTTAAACAACAGATGTTTTACACGATACAACAAATAATAGTCAATCAGTAGCTCGAACGATACAACTAACATAAATAACTAAATAAGCAATATACAGCAACAAGATGAAACAAGTCCAACCAAAGTTCAATACGTTTAACAGTTTCAATGTTCGACAGCGACAATTTCCACTATAAGTATTATAGCGACTTCCAATGATTTCAACAATTCGACAACTTGAACACGAACCCACGACGACAGAAACACAACTAAATCTTCACGGCAACTAGAAACTTACACGGCTTTACTTCACGGCTACTGGAACACGACTGATTTACAAACAAGAACAGGTACTGATATCACACTAACAACACGCCGATATTACAATGACACATTACGTACTTGAACAAAAAGATGATGACAGAAACTGTGGCGATGCAACGGCATGAAATGTTGGTGACTACAAACAAAACCGGAATCAACAGAAACTAATGATATCACACAGCATTACGTAATCAAGAAACAAAAGACAGAACTAGTACTCTAACAATACACCGTCGGAATGAGAACTCGGCGAAGACTTGAGAGTAAGGACTCGTAGGTCTCTTTGTCGGGGGCTGAAAGCAAGGTAAGATAGTCCTGTGCAGTACCGGTGAGATAGGCAGGCAACTTGTGCAACTTCTGCGTCTCCCCCCATCCATTGGCCGTAGCGCAACGCTCAAAAGAAGCCAGTCATAAGTCAAAATCGCCAATTGCAAACTCCTCTGGATGGATGACCATGAAAGGAAAATTGCCAGTTTACTTCTGTCAACATTTGTAATAAGTTGGAGACAGAGCAAGATTCAATAAATAACCGAAGATGTATTGTGCATCATATCGCTCTCATCCAAAACTCCTCGACTTAAAGTAGTGTTACACGGGGCAATTTCTTTTGCAGCTTGTCTCGCAACGCCATTGCGACACAAGTTACAAAACGAGTGCGCCATGTAGCATGCACATTCTATCCCATACAACGCAGCAGGTGTTGACATCGCAACCGTTGCCTGAAGTAGAATTCTGTTCTACTTTTCGCAACGATTGCCAGCATTTTGGCAACTTGCAACGCAATCGGACGTCTGGCGCAGGCGCAGTATGGTTATAGTTCTGAAAATAGTAGAAAAGGAATTGACCTCAGGAAGTGATGAAGTGGCAGAAATTTTGACGTCTAGTAAAACAAAAGAATTATTTGGATACCATTGCAAGTTGCAAAGATCGTTGCTGCTTGTAACACCCCTTACGAAAATGAGTTGCGATGGCTCCAATTACCATTGCGACACAAGTTGCAGTGAGAGCTTGCCCCGTGTAACTCTACCTTTACACGCTGAAGCTATTATTATAGAATAGACCCCTAGGGTGAACTTCAAGTGTTGACACATTACAGCTAGCCAGAAGTTTCACTATGCTATTCCCCAACATATATGTGAATACCCCTTTGCAGAAATTTCTGAATTTTCCAGTGTGGTGTATGGATTGCCATCCTGACTCTGTTTATTCTATTCACGTAGTTGCATCAGAAGGGTTAGACAGGGGCGCCGAGAGATGGGGGCAGGTGGGACAACTTGGATCGGACCCCGAAATTTGGACGGACTCTAAAATTTTAGGAAATCATCCTTCAATGCTTGAAATGGCTGTCAAATGTAAAAATTACATCTTAAAGGACCCCGAGTTGTTCACTTTCCCTGTGCCCAACCGTGCGAAGGTCTAGGCTGGGGTAGCCTGCGTGCAGACTCGACAGGTTTTCGCTAAATTGAGTTGAATTAGAATGCGCTTTGTAATGAATTTGAGACGGCACCAGCAATAAGGTTTGGTACCACGAACATTGGAACTGGTTTTGATTAATGAAAAGATTTTCGTTACTGTTGCGCTGCTTCTTGCAGGAAGAAGAGAGACAGGAGAGATGATCCGCATTTCATCTCAACTAATCTTTTTTAATGGTTACCGGGTGACCCTGCATGCTGGCTACTCTTGGTTTAGAGGAGATTGACATCTGTGCAGTTTTATCTCGCCTATATAGAGCAGCTTCTTTACAACTTCCTTTCTTATCAGTGCCTCTTCTGAGGAAGTCTCCGAGACCACACTGCAATATGATAAGTGTGGCCACGTCCTGCATAAATTCGTTGGTGTCCACACCCCGTTGAGCAAAGCAATGTTACATATTATTTCTGGCATACCACGAAGTGTTGCAAAATGGCATCTGAAAGACTGATGGCCAAAATTTCACCGCACTCATTTTCCAAAGGGTACACTGGATAGGCCCTGCTTCCTTAATATAGACTTCATGTTAGTGTTTTGTTGTTATTTGCTTTCGAACTTGCCAATCGAATACAATCCCCCGTATCAGGAGTCGATTGCATTAATACATAATTAATATTTTAGGCAGAGCGTTGGTACCTTCATCTCTGCAACCATCATCAGATGAAACATTAAACGTGACTCTTCAACAATCACCATTTGAAAAAGTGGACCTAAATGAGCCTGCTAAAGGGGAACGCCCAGGACCATGTTGCTAATATCACGTGGGAGAGACTGTTTCACTATAAAGTTTTGAGTTTCTAATTTTCCTAATGTGATTGATCAATAGCTACTTAGTTTGTGATAGTACTTTCTCTCGATTGGTAATAAGCATAATTTATGTAGCAACACCGTTTATTCTTCAAGCATCTTTGCATTAGCATATAGTAACAACTGCCAGTCTGGTCTTAGCAACTAGAGGTCTACAAGGCTAGCCGAATTGAGCCCGAGTGTGAAGCGTAGCCAAGTTACAACTGTATTGCTTTACAGTGCTATTTTGTTTTGTAAATTTCACTCATTTCTTGCCTTATTCATAGGAATGCCTCAAGTATGCCGGTTAGTTTATGGCTTTTCTCTCTTTTTGTCAATTGCAGCTATTGGTAATAGAGTACTTTGGTGGTTTTTTAATCTATCAATAAAGTGCTGCAGGTAGTGAAATCTGAAACAGATCTTTCGGATTATGGATTGCTTATACTTATGCACAGATTTACTACTTTCATTCAAGCATTCGCGCTAGACCCAATAGACATAACCAGGATAGGCCCTAGCAGAATACCAGCGTAGGCCTTACAGCCCCAGAATCCAGGCTGGTTTTAACTTGTGCATTTTGCCATTTGCCTGACCTTTCTGGGTTGACGATCGAGGGGTGGATAAGAGAACAATCCGAATGCAGCTGTTGTTTAGATGATGGCGTTGGCAAACATTAGTTAGGTGCAATCAACTATTTAATGATTCAGTCGTGAAAATAACCTGTGAAGTAAAAAATTTTGCTAGAAAACCATCAAACTATTATGAAACGGAACAAATGCGCTCCCTCTTCATTTAGCAAGATTAATATTTTTTAAAGTAAGGCCCCTAGCTATTGACTGTACTGCTGTTTTTGTTTTGCTGTATAATATTTCTGGCTATTAGATTAGTTTCATGAAATTTGTTCTCGACTTTGCATAAACATTTCAGTACTTAGGTATGCAGGTAAGTCCTCTTCTCCAGACATCGAAAGAAAATAGGCATGCAACCTGTGATTTCTATTGGTATTGACGTCTTAACAACAAGCCCAACAAACAATATTGCTTCTAACAATTCAAAGTACCATATTTACTAGCAGTTAACTGAAGTACATACCTGTCCTGTGAAGAGGAGACATATTCAGGAAAGATTTGTCCTATTAAATACTTGCAAGCATTGGGTGAAAGCCTTGATGCACGGCTTCTTCTAACAATGAGTAGCCTCCCAAGAGGCAAAACTGAGCAAGCCAACCTGCCTAATGAAAAAGTCTTCCGTCAAAAAACTGTAGTATCCCTTAGATGTCCAAATTAAAATGTATCATGTTTTAAGAAAATGAAAAAGTAAATGTGGAAGTAAATTAATTCTCGTCTGAAAGCAAATGGCCATTTTCAGCATTCTCATGAAGTACTAATTCTGGAAAAATGAAAAAGCAATTCCCGCTTAATGTAAATTGACTTTAGTCACAATTTAGTAATTGTAGTGCTTTTGTGGGCTCTTAGATAGATACAAGAGAAATGCCTAACCGTTTACTGATCAATCATGTAGACTAACTAAAAACTAGTTTTATCATTGTATAGTTGACTCTCTCTAATTCGAATCTGAAAGGGGAAATCTTTTGTTCGAAGTAGAGAGAGATTCAAATTATAGAAAATCTCTCTATGTCGAATCTCAAAGCAGGCAAGTAAGGTCAAATTAGTCAGAGAAATTTGAATTTAGAAATGTGATCACAATATTCGTCAAACAATGGAAGGAAGAAATAATGTGCTCTTTATTTGGCATTTCTTTTCTTTTTTATTTTTCCATGCTCATTTCTTTTGCAAATGTAATGCGTTTTCGTTGATCAGTACACCACAGGGAGGTACATTTCTGATCTTAACATTGTAAATCATTTGAGAATAGTTTTATTGATTTGATTAGCACCTCCTCTCTGAAAGATTTCAAAGCTTTATCTTTATTCTTTCCCAACTGGAAGGTGCATTTGATGGGACAAAAAATAATTTTGGAACCTCTTTACTGGATACACTTCTCTAGCTGCAATAAACTTTTATATTTCATTTCCGAGCTTTGTTCTTTTTGTAGTCTTCTCTTCATCTTTCCACGGAATTTCACACCAGGGTTCTGAGAAGATTTTTCTAAAAAATTCCTCAACTTTTCCACTTTGTCCAATCCAAATTATTAAAATACCCTGACTCTTTCCCAACAGTTTTCAATGGACATTGGAAATAATTTGGTATGTGTACCTCAAATGAAGGAACAAAACCAATGAGAGTGTGACAAAATCTTTTGACTAGAAAAAAGCACTGATTTTTCCATGTTTTCCCTGATCTCAAATTTAGTTCCCCGAGTTTTCTAGGGTTTCCAGGTTGTGCAACTCTTCCAGAATCCTGTGAACACTGCTAAATCAAAGCACTCGCACAGAAAATCGAAAGATCACTGGATTGTGATAATGGGCTAGTTTGCACGTCAAGGAATCGAGTAAAAGAGGGAATCTGGTCGTTAGACTGGAAAATTTATTCGAATCAGAGACTTTGAATTTGTTCAAAGTATGAAGATATTGGATTTACAGGGATTTGAATTAAAGACAGCCATCATCCAATGAATACAATAGCTTAGCCTTCAGCAACAGTCATAGTCCTTTCATTTCATTATCATGTGAAATTTTTCCTGCAGAAGAGATGGTCCTGTAATGAACAAGACCTTTAATTTCCATGTGTGCCTACATATTCAATCTTTCCATAAGCTGTTTCCGAATGATCGTACCATAAGCCTTGAGCAACTCTGACTACTTGTCTGACTTTCTTCTCGGAATATTGCATCTGGCTTCTGTAGAAACTCGAATTGATAGTAGTTAGAATAGAGAAATTACCAAATCCAAGCAAAGTAGCAGTTTTGTCCCACAATAGGCATTTTAAATTAGACTTTTTATCAAAGGCTTTTTCAAGGATTTATCCTCCTTACGCAACATTTGCAGTTTGAAATTAGATCTTTAAATGAATTAACTAAGTGCTTTTAGATATATATATATATATATATATATATATATATATCTATATATATATATATATATATATATATATATATATATATATATATATATATATATATATATATATATATATATATATATATAATACTACAATACAGTCGGATCTCCAAAATACCGAATACAGTGCTCAATCCCAGTAGCAGAGCATAAATATTTGCAGAATACTGGTCAGAAAAGACACAGCAGCTTAGTCAGTACTAATAGTTTCATGCCTTACGGCAATCCTCAGCCAACTAAAAACCGTTAAAACGAACATTACATAAAAGGAACATGAAAGTTACGTCAGATTTGACTATCAAGCGAATACTTAGTTCTGTGACGGCACTGAGCCATAACTTCACTCCTCTTATTCAGCAATTTGTCCCGATCTTTGAAGTTTATAATTTCATACTTCTCGGCCAGACACAGAGGGCATCTATTCCACTCTGGTTTAAATGAAGGTGCCCTGTGAACAATCCTCCATGAAATCCGCGGTTCTGCGTCCATACTTTTTAAGCGCCAATATTCGGATGACAGTGAGGTGCTGTTTTTATAATCTTCGTGGTTGAAAGAGCGTTTATGATTTGCATACCGTTTTTTAAAAGTCGTTTCACAAAGACCAATGTACTTCTTATCAGGTAACTGAGCTTTGGTAGCCAGGATGGTTGGCTCATATATGACATTGGACGCCAGGCAGTTCTGATTCATGGGGTAGTTTTGCTCTACCTTACAGTTACATGTCTTTTCGCTGGTATGTAATGTGCTGGAAGTAAGAATGCGTTTGTTGTGGGCCGTAATGATTGATTTAATGTTGGGCAAAGAGCTATAACTAACTTTGATGGTGTTCTTGTTGAAAATTTTATGGTAGTTGTGAGATCTGGGAAAGTGGTACGCAATAAGGTGAAGGAAGTTTTTACCAATATTAGTAGATACTGATTTATCGTATGGAGGGTTAAACCAAATGATGTTGCGTTGTCTGCTCCTCCGTTTATGATATACCTTGTCTGGGCTGTACGTAAATGTGTGTGAGTAGCCAGAACGCGAAAGAGCCTCCTCGTAATATGGAACAGCACATTTAAAAATATCCTCATTAGAAGATAGGTTTGAAAGACGCTTCTCAATGGACAATGGTACTTGCTTGATTATACACGGTGGTAAATTGCCACCGTGTATAATCAAGCAAGTACCATTATATATATAAAAATAATAATAAAAGTTATACCATACTGTCATACGCGACCGTCGTTTTCATGTTTCCAATCTTGAGGCGTGTTATATCTTAGCGCAATGAGCTCGTATCATCTTGCCGGCACAGGCATAAGGCCTTACTACATCACAATCAGCATCTGCATACCCAGACGCCGAACAATCGATAATTCGAAAGATTAGCTTTATTAACAGTTATATGTGTTAGCGGAATATTGCTCGTTTTATTCTCCTGATGAGTGAACAATACCGTTCACGAAACAGGCTTGTCGAGAGCACATAGCAGTTTTAATTTATATATATTCTGCTCTACTTTACGGTATCGAGCACTGTATTGGAAGGACTCATTACTTCTCATTTATATATATATATATATATATATATATATATATATATATATATATATATATATATATATATATATATATATATATATATATATATATACATATATATATATATATACATATATATATATATATATATATATATATATATATATATATATATATATATATATATATATATATACATATATATATATACACATATATATACATATATATATTGTACACAAAATTTCTGTACGACCAGATCTCTAAGGTAATGGCGCTTAATTTCTTCCACTACATCTGCTTTCCTTATTGTTTGTAATATGATCTCTATATTTCTGCTTCTCGTCTTACTTGCTCTTTGATGTGTTTTTGCACAATTGAAGCAAGAATCCTACCAGCTAGGAATTCAATGTCTCTCCTTTGCATTGATAGTCCCAGTCTGTATATCCATCTGCATGCATTTTTCAATTGAAATGTCACTTGCTTCATCCAAGGTTGGATGACTCAGCCAATAAGGCTAGATCTGTTCATTCAGTACATACACGAAAAAAGCACAATTATGCGTGAACCGTCAGCAAGTATATTATTGTTATCATTTTAAATGTTAATTTAAGACACTGGTACGGAACTTTTAGACTTAGACTGTTCATAAAGTTAGATTCTTACCTCTACCCTTCTCTATAAGTTTCTTATGAAACATTCAGTGTATGATAAACAACTTGTATCCCATCTAGGGTGCCCCTTTCTTGGTGCATTTGCTATTCCTAGGAACAAATAAAATCGCTTATAACTGAATTTCTTAGTGCCATTGATTGCCTAGTTCAGCAAACTTTCCAGATTTACTGTCCCACTACTTCCCTACTGTTTACGCTTCGTTGCAACTACTCTTTAAACTGTCCCTATTGAATCCGACCCCTTTGTTGATTTATATAAAACGCAATTTGCGTCACATAGAAACCTGTGCACTAAAGGAATACCAAGCGTCAGCGGAAACCCCCTCTAGGAAAGATTCTTCCTTCATTGATTGACACAGCTCATGCTGATTTAAATGCTATGAATGTAGATCCTAATTATCTATTGTTTGCATGAATAGTGACAATTGGTGGCTGAAAAATTCCTTGTAGATTTAGGGGCCATTCAAAAAGTACGTACGCTCTGAAGGAGGAGGGGGTACTGAAACAAGCGTACAGAAACGTACAAGGGGAGGGGGATCTCTTGGAAAGCGTTCGTATGCCTAAGTAAGTTTCAATTACTACTTACCAGCAAAGCAACCTAAATACACACTCCTTATTTTATAGGGAACCTAGGTCAAGCCCTAGTTCTAAAAGTTCCTTATCTTTGGACCTTCAATGGTCAATTTGTAGCACTAAAAGTTCCTTAATAGTCCGTTAATTTTCACTGCAAATCTAGTGTCATAAATGAGGTACAGATACAAGTACGACATTGAAATTTTGAATTTTGCATATAATTTTAGCCATAACTTTAAGGCCAAACCCGAAAAGAAAGTAGGAAAGAAGTTTATAAATGCTAAAGCATAATCTCAAAATATAAAAGTATAAAGCATACGCAAAGAGACACTTTAACACAAGCATGACAAATAATATATGTGGATTTTGGCTGTAAATAAATGGAACCGGCTGTCTAAATCTTGATTCTTTGCTGTTATAAACATTTTTCAAATTGAAAAGTTTCTTAGGGAATTATCCTTTAGTAGTTTAAGTTCCTTAAATAATTCGACATTCTACATATGGGTTCGGAATAAAGTGGTTCCTTATAAAAAGAGATGTAAGTAATACTATCTTTTACAAATTATAGACGCAAGATCGTTCTGATCTTGGGAAACCTTAAATTTAGATATGAGATTTAATAGGATATACATTAAATTTTCCGAACTTTGAAAATAGCGAGATAAGCTATAGATTCAAATATTTAGGTGGGGTGACGATGACTTAAAATACGCATGCTCGGGGGAGGGGGTACCTCGAAAACGTACAAAAGCGCAAAAGAGTAGCTCCAAAATCGATAAATATTGAGCGTGTATGCTGTTGACTAAACTTTTAGTGGTTATTTGTGCATGTCCCAATGCTTTTTGGTCTTCTCTGTGCAGTTTCCTTAATAAGTAATTCCTAATAAAGAACTAATTAAATTAACCTAGTCATTTTTATACAATGGTTGATTTGACAGTTACCTAGTTAGTTAGTTAGTTAGTTAGTTAGTCAGTTAGTTAGTTAGTTAGTTAGTTAGTTAGTTAGTTAATTAGTTAATTAGTTAGTTAGTTAGTTTGTTAGTTAGTTAGTTAGTTAGTTTTTGACCTATGAGAGGATGATTGATTTGGCTATAAACTTGCGGCAATTAGCTCCAAGATGTGCTTACTTAAAATCTTTGTGGGGGACAGTTAACGGTTGCCTGCTACGTTTTATTGCTATCTTTCTTGCTACCCGCACGTTTGGCTTAGCGCATGACGTTTCCTTTCATTTTAATGGCCTTTTGAATCTTTTATCAAATTTTGCATAGGAGCACTGGGGAAATCCCAGTCTAAATGAGAAAAACAATTCTGCCTTTCGTATAATGCCACTAGCTCACCAAAGAGTTCTAGCTTCCAAGCGATTACTTTGGCAAGTACTTGCAATCTTAAGAAACTTCAGGGCTGAATTGACTTTACAGTAAGCAAGTTAAGACTATTGAAGGAAAGAAAGGAATAGCAAGCACATACAGTTTTGACTCATGACTTACTACGGCGATATGGAGAGCGAGATTCGGGAGAAGAAAGTTTGCTTTCTAGGGGTATGTTGTACTTATGATAGTTTGAGAACAAACAAACCAACTGGGAATTGACTCTTGTGTCTTTATATAGGCTGTAATTTTTATCAGCTTCAAAATTTTGACATTACTCATCGGTAAGCACTACAACTCCTATCACTTTCTATTCCTTAGGATGCTGAAGTTGGCAAGTCAAGTCTTCTGCTTAGATTTGTATCTGGCACATTTAATCCCAATCTGCCCATGACGATTGGGTATGTTAGAATTTCTTTAACCACAATAGTATCTCCAGCAAAAGAAGATTTTTCATGGTATATTCGAGATACGACATAGATTACTATCGAATACGTATTTAGAAGAATCCATGCCTAGAACATGTTGTTCTGCGTTAGGCACGTTTGTCTTTTGCATCGGCACAATCATCTCGAATGAGATTGCAAACAACATGGCTATTGTTACATCCAATTGCCTATATAATTCTTTTTTCAACTTCTCAACGCCATTTTTGTGACAGTTATATTTGGTTGTAGTCTCATACTTCCCTACGAACAACAGATGAATAATTCCTCATCAAACATTATCGACACATGGAGAGAATTTTGCTGAGGACAATATTTGAGCAAAGGGCTCTTGCTGTTTTAGTTGGGCTTTATGGTCAAAAACCTGCTTATTCGAAGTTACACTGGATAAAATTTGAACTATATGGTTTACAAGTACTGACGAAAGCTTGTGCTAAAGCGTTTGTTAAAAGTAGAAAGTACTTTTGGTCTTTGCTGTGATTTAAGAGTTTCTTAGAGTTTGCAGCTTAGTCCATGTGTTAACATGTCTGATTCTTAACGTCAATATGACTATGAGCAATCATGTATCTTTTTTCCAGTGCCTCATCCTTTTCAAAATCTATTACTATCGATAATGAGATAATTAAATTTGACATCTGGGACACTGCAGGACAGGAAAGGGTATTGCAAATCTTTATATGTTGATTTATTCTCTATAGATTGTGTTGTTCTACAAACTTTTGCCTCTCAAAATTAAAAGGCGTACGGGCCCGTTCTTACCCTATGTCAAGCCTTCAGGAGAGGGAAAGGTACACAGATTGTAACAGACTATGACAGACCTTTCCGGTGGATTGGGTTTACTGAAGTATCGTTACGTTACGTTACGTTACGTTACGTTACGTTACGTTACGTTACGTTACGTTACGTTACGTTACGTTACGTTACGTTATGAAAACTGTAATGTTCTTTTTGAGACAGTCTTTCAAAAATTAAACTCTTCTTTTCCTATTTATATGCAAGGTAAAAGTCTCTGGTCTCCTTATCTGATTATTGGGAAGATGATGTAAAATATGCTAGAATGCACTATTTATGCAGGAGCACTGAACCAAACTTCAAAACTTTAGAATGGTCATCTGCCTGGTCCTTCTTGGCTACGGGTTGACTTAGAAACAGAAGAATCTTGAAGATTTCGCTACTTTCAAGTCAAAGGGTGATAATAATCAGACCTATTCAGCAAAAATACAAATAATATTTCCAAACTATTCCATGAACGAAGGCATTGGGTCCGGACCCCCAGGACCCTCCGTAGTTGCACGCCTACTATGTCAGTAAAGATTTTACAATTTGTGCATTTAACGTACCAAACCAGATAGGATTGCTTTAAATCTGAAACAATACTACATTTCTAGATTTACCGAAAAACATTGATATTTTGCGAATGTACAGGGCCTGTGATGCTAGGCGGGTGCTGCAACTCCTCACTCCGTCCCCATAGCTATGCTACGGGATAGAACTCCCACTCTTTTACTTTCCTGTCGTTTACGAATTTAAGTATCATAGCTGTCATACCTTCTACGACGTAGGTCAAGCAATTCAAGGTTGTCACACTTTGCTGGACCAATTGTCTAGCTTTGGCCAGTGGTCATATTGCATCTTTTTGAGGATTTCCCTATCCTTGACAGTGCCGTAATAGAACGGCTTAGGGTCCTTAGGAATATTTAGTTTAGGGGCCTTTCCAAGCTTAAAATTTCTTCTTAAATCTATACATAGTAACGAATAATGATATTTATTGTTAAGAGAGAATAGAAGTAATAACTATCCTGTGAACTGGGGTATATCAACCTATTAAAATACCTTTCACATCAATAAATGCAAAACACTGTCTGTTGAAAATTTCTGAAGGGCCTCTTTGGGACAGCGTAAGCTTGGGGACCCGTTGGAGTTGAGCCAGCCCCAAACTATGTTGGTCACGTCTCTGATCCTTGAAAAAATGACACAAAAGTCCTTCGAATTTGATAAAATTCGCATTCACAAAAATTCTCTTGATTTTACGTGATTATCGCATTTCTAATGTTCAATTATGTTCTGTAGCCCATGAGCTTTTTTATCCTTAGTTGCTATTTTCATTTTTTTCTTGGAATAGTGCTCTTTTTACATGATTGTATATTGTTTCCTACGCCCACCTGATATGCTGATAGTGGATCTCCAACTTGAAACGTATACACATCATTGGTTATCTCTCTTATTGGATGTATCGTTAGGTGAATTATATTGGCTAAATTAATACTGTTTGTCGTTGTCTTCTATACTCTTCAATTCATTATCAGACTGCGTCCCCTACTTCATTACAATATACCAAATAATGAATCTAATGGAAGCTATCTTGTATTGCAGTTCAAAACACTGGCACCTATGTACTATCGTCGAGCAGCAGCTGCCATTATAGTCTATGACATCACTTCAAGAGATTCATTTAACTATGTGAAGAATTGGGTTAATGAAATAAACAAGTATGAGCCGAATTGTTCTGTAATTGCAATAGTAGGAAACAAATGTGATCTAGAGGAACGAAGAGAAGTAAGTGACCAATTAATGTACCAGTTGCTGTTTCCCACTAATAGCAAAATAGATATCTGATTGATAGTAGGCATTCATCTTTGGCAGTTGCATATTAGTTTGTGTCTTGCAATATTTGGCATTGAAATTTTTTGCAAACATCTTTTCATAGGAACTTTTACTATGTTTCCTCAGTATTAACATTAAGCTTAGAACCATTCCTTGGTGAAAAGAATGCACCTCTATATTTCTCCCTTTTGCAATGACAGTTCTTAAATCATTCATGATCTCTTAATAAGGACATTTCCTACAGTTTCTACTTTGTAAGCACGATATATGTGCTGAATTGCTGATGCCAAGCTCAACAATAATCTTGCACCGAGAATGGGAAAAGCTAAGTCCTCATATGATAAGCTGAGGGCCGTTCTAAGATACGTGCAAACTTTACCATCCCTTTGCTCTCTCTTCCCTTTTGTAAGGGGCATAAACATGGACTGTATGCAGAACCCAGATGAAGAAACTACGTGCGTATATGATGAGGCATCTGAGAGATGCAACCAAGAAATCACAGTAGGTCTAAGAGCTTTCTATCCTAACTTATAAAATCTAGGAAAGTGTTTGCATTTCAATGAACAAGAGTCCGGAATGATCTCAATCATGAAGCCAAACAAGTTCGTCCTTTAATGACAAGTATGAAAAGTAAGAATCGTTGAAACCTGTGAATCGGAAAATGGCCTAGATGGAACGGTAGCCACGCCTGCGAACGTGCCAGCAATAAGAACAGCAAAAAAGAACAGCATTCTTTACAAAGTGCCAGTAAATAAGATGATTTCAAGTTGCAAATCAAGCACAAAGAAAAAGGGGTCAACTGAAGACATTACTGACCTCTCAGCAGACCAGAACAGTATCGCAGAGCCAGAGAAATACGTCCATGTTGACGAATACCTTGACTTCAAAAAGCTCATCCACTCCGGAGTGCAGTCAATAAAGGCAGAGATTGAATTTGGCGCAAACGATATAGCAGCTGTGCATCCCTCTGGCAGGGATCCGTTGGTAAGCATGTTATTCCAAAGTCAAAAAGACCGGATTGATTCTCTCGAAAAACAGCTGGATGAGAAACAAAAAATAATGGAAAAACTCATGGATAGGCCTATTTTGAAAATTGCAAAGGACCAAAACAAAGAAGTTGAATTAAATCCACCTTCAAAAACAACAGATCCCCAAGTGACTAGGAAAAAGGTTCAAAACTGCTGCCCCAACAATGAGAACATTGAACAGAAAATTCCCAAGACACAAGGAAAAGAACTGCAACACTCGAAAGAACTAACTCCAAAGGAAGCTTTAAAGGAACAGGATGTCCGAACAAAGGCTGAAAGAAAGCAGAAAGAAAAAAGATAGTCATAATTGGAGACTCGTTGCTGAATGGCCTTGAAGAAAAGAGAATGAAAAGAAACCACGTCATCCAAATAAGACCACACCCTGGAGCATCATCCCTTGATATTTCAGACCATATCAGACCTGTCCTGGGACGAACTCCAGACTGCGTCATTGTGCATTCAGGCACAAATGACATCACGAAACACGAGGATACGATAAAAAATATCAAGGAAATGGTGAATGAAGCGAAGACAATGTCTCCTTCGACAAACATTGTGATATCAGAACTGGTAGTCCGCCATGACAGTCCGCAGAGAAAACAAAAGTCAGAGGAATTAAACAGGAAAATAAAAGACCTAGCAAAGAAGTTGCAAGTACCTGTGATTTGCCATACAAACATTAATAGCCGTTGTTTGTGAAAGGGACAACTACATTTAAACCAAATAGGTAACGGTCTCTTTGCAAGAAACCTATTGGATTTTATTGATAATTTCTTTATTACTGAATCTAGCTGAATAAATAACATTGCCACCCTACAAACTGTTCACCCGGAACACAGGACTTCCACTATACCAATAAAATACAATACTGAGAATATACATGGACTAGACTATATAGAGTCTAGTGCTTCTCAAAGTGTGGGCTATATAGAACCCATACCCCTTAGTGAAAGTTTGTCTGAAACCGAAGCTGACTGGTTCGAAAGGATGAAAAAACTCAGATTAAAATATCCCAGAAGTATAGTTATTGGGTATATCAATATAAATTCGATACGAAACAAATTTGACGGTTTTTCTGAGATTATGAGTAATAAAGTAGACATATTTATAGTTGCAGAGACAAAACTCGACTCGTCATTTCGAAGCGGCCAGTTTACGATAAACGGTTTCGGGAAACCTATCAGATTAGATGTTTCATCAAATAGTGGTGGTTTACTTGTATACATTAGAAACGGGATAATTTCTAAACAATTGAAGGATCTAGGGATACCTAGTGATATCGAAATAGTTCCTATAGAAAGTAATATCCGAAAACAGAATTGGTTGTTGCTGCCCGTATACAGGAATCCTTCACAAAGTAAAACGTACTTTGTTGATAATATTTCAAGAATTACAGATCGATATTCTGCTTTTCGTGAAAATTTGTTGATACTTGGTGATTTTAATATGGAAGTGAACGATAACGCTCTGACCCCACTGGTTGAGGCTCACAAACTTTACAGCCTTGCCAAGGGACCTACATGTTTCAAATCTAAAAGGGGGAGGTGCATTGATCTCATGCTCACCAATAGAGAACATTCTTTCATGGGGAGTCAGTCTTTTGAAACAGGCTTCAGCGATCATCATCATCTGATTTACACAGTATTGAATTCGACATTTGCTAAGTTACCCCCAAAAATAGTGAAATATCGGGAATACAAAACATTTTGCGAAGAAGAATTTCTAAAAGATCTAGAGATGAATTTACGACAAAACTTTCCAATGGAATATTCTGCACTTCAGGCAGTCCTTGCTGGGGCACTTGAAATGCATGCCCCGCTTAAACAAAGGACAATTAGGGGAAACAACAAACAACATTGCAACAAGGATCTGAGGAAAGCAATGATGACGAAATCGAAACTGAAAAAGAAAGCTAACAAATCAGGCAAAACTGAAGATTTTGAGAAATATAAGAAATAGCGAAATCTGGTGGTTAAGATGAACAGGAAAGCAAAATTTGAGTTTTATCGCTCGATTGAACCTAGGTCCATTGATAATTAGAAGAAATTTTGGAAAGTGGTTAAACCCATATTTTCTAACAGTAATCCAATGGGACAAAAAAATTGCTTTGATTGAAGACGAAATGATTATATCAGATGATGCTATGATTGCTGAATGTTTCAGCTCACATTTTGTAAATATTACGGATTCTCTAGGGCTGGACCCTATGTCTAAACAGGTATCTAGCTGTATAGAGTTAGATGAGAAATTAAAAGTTGCCCTAATGACATACAGAAACCATCCAAGTATCATAGCCATCAAACACAAGGTCAGTTACGAGCAGAAATTTCAGTTTTCCCATGTCTACCCTTGGGATGTTATGAAGTTTATCGAGACACTAGATGCTAGCAAATCCACCAGTGGAAATATACCCACTAAATAATCAAGATGGCCAAAGAAATCTTATGCCCATATCTATCTGACTGCATAAATACGGCTGTACAAAATTGCTCATTCCCAGATGAACTAAAGAAAGCTGATGTCTCGTCAATTTTTAAACTGGATGATCCCAGCCGGAAGGGTAACTACAGACCAATTAGTGTTTTGTCAGCCATTTCAAAAGTTTATGAAAGAATTATTGGAGTACAAATGGACAATCATTTTGCTACAATACTATCTCACCTATTGTCCGGCTTTAGGCAAGGATACAGTACTCAACATGCCTTATTTCGTGCTATCGAATCCTGGAAAAGATGTCTTGATTTCAAAGGCATTGTGGGTACTAACCTGATGGATTTATCCAAAGCTTATGATTGTATACCCCATGATCTACTCATAGCGAAGTTAGAGGCTTACGGACTTGACACTTGTGCGCTGAAGTTGGTATACAGTTACCTAATTAATCGAAAACAGAGAGTAAAAGTAGATTCCGCATACAGCAATTTCCAAAGTATTTCTAAAGGCGTTCCACAGGGGTCTGTACTTGGGCCTCTGCTTTTTAATATCTTTATAAACGATCTGTTCTTCACAGATTTGGAGTCTGAGATATGTAACTTTGCTGATGATACAACAATTTACGCATGTGGCACATCTATAGATGCCGTCACAATAAAACTAAAGGACGATTTACAAAAGCTTCTAGATTGGTTTAAAAATAACAGAATGTGTGCCAATCCAGAGAAATTTCAAATGATGGTTTTAGGTCGCAATAATGACAATTCATTCATCCTTGACATTGATGGACAACAAATAAAACAGAGCGAGCAGGTAAAGCTCCTCGGTGTACAAATAGATAACTGTCTAACATTTGACGCACACGTCAAGGAACTATGTCAAAAAATAAACCAAAAATTGTGTGCATTTTCAAGAATAAGACTATTCCTCAATCAAGAGAAAGCTAAAATGCTACTAACATCTGTTGTTTTGTCAAATTTTTCATACTACCCCTTGATATGGCTGTTCTGTACCAAAACTGCTAACAAGGATATAAATAGGACAAATAAACTTGCCCTGAGGGTTTTGTACGGAGATTATGACTCATCATTTGATCAACTTTTAGCCAGGGCTGAAGCATTACAGTCCATCAAAAGAACCTACAAAGTCTTATGATTGAAATGTATAAGACCATGAACCATCTAAATCTCTCATATATTTGGGAGTTCTTTGTTAAAAAGAATATACCTTACAATCTCCGCACCAAAGAACTATGTAGGCTTCCATCAGGACAGTCACATCGATATGGACTAAATTCTCCCTCGTTTAGGGGCAGTCTCCTGTGGAACGCTCTAGATGATGAATTAAAGAGGGCTGAAATATTGAGAAGTTTTAAAAGGGGGATCAAAGAATGGGATGGCAATGCCTGTAAATGTTTAATTTGTAAATAATTTTCTGTTTATTGTTTTGAATAGTTGGTTTAAATTAGTTTTTAGTAACTATGCAGCTTTACCAACTGTAAATAACGATATATGATATGATATGACAAGAGATGGCTTGTATATAACTGCTTGTAATTGTATATAGTTGCACAATATATGCTAAAAATAATTTAATTTGTTTCCAATTCTTGTTTGGTTTCCATTTACTTCCCACAACTTTCCAAGCCTTGGGACGGTAGAATCATTCAGGTCGATCAGGAGTCAAAGAATTACACTTATGATTCTTTGAATTTTCTAACTATACCCGTTTCTGCTACGACCTAAATTATTTCTAGCTTTTTCTGGAACTAATTTCTAATTGTAGTTGATCAGTGAAGAGTACTCATGCTAAGGTATTTCAAAGATAGCCCAAAATCTAACTCTAGAAAGATTCAAGCAAGACGACCGAAATCATTTCATAAGTGCTGTTACCTGTCAACGCATGAGATAGGTGATTTTATTTATAAGAGAAAGTTAGGGCTCTAGACTCCCAAGGCCTACCGCTGTAGTCGCACACATGTCATGTAGTCAATGTCCGAAAATGGATCTAGTTTGCTTTTAAGCACACACCTTACTTTTTGTTAGGAAGTCCAGTACACGCATCCTTTGCAAGAAAATGGCTTACTAGAAACCATACTAGTCTGGTCAAAAAGTTAAAATCGTTCAGTACTGGATTTCTGAGGCCTAGGAAAACTTACAAGTTGATGCACACTTGAAATTAATGTGTTTTAGTGCTATGATAGTGTAGTGCCTATCTATCTGCGTATATAAACTTGAGCATTCTGAATAGGACTGTTTTAAAAAGTTTCAGTAATGAAAGCATGAGAAGTTAAGAAAGTTCCAGTACTGAGCAAAACATAAACAGCATTGCACAAAGAAATATCCCTTAAATTGAATGTCCATATCTGACCAAACATGCCGCTCTTTTGTCCAAAGAGGATACGTTTTATTCTCAAATTACAAGAAAATGGACTGCGATGATTCCTTTACATAACTGACTGTATGAAGTATCTACCCACGAAAGCTCCCACGAAATGCATTATGTGGAAGAGAATGATCAGCAGTCCGTTTTCACAAGCAGTTCACTTGCTAAGAATAGTTCACCCCAGCAGCGCCAAAATATCTGCGGGGATAGTGTCCCATCTCATAAAAAGTAAGGGAGGTGATTAGACATATCAGCTAATTTCAATTCAATAACAGTAGGACATTAGGGTATGGGTAGATCATCAAGTAGGGTTTGTCTTAGATTGTAGCTTGGAAGTTTGGTGGTAACAATAGTAGCAAAAGTAAATTTTGTATATAATTGTTATGTCCTATGATCTGATGTTAACAGTTCTGTAACCTTAAAAATCTGATTTTCGACCGTCACAACAGTTAATGGATGCATCCTTACTATCAATATTTCTGCATTGGTTTGGTAGTTAATTGTAGGGTGCGGAAAGTATTGTTTGCGTATTTGTTCATTTGAGATAGATTTCTGCACAAAAAAGATCATGTAACCAACGCTATAGCTCTTAGCGGTCCTGCATTGTAGAGTTAATGGATACTTCTGATGAGCACAAAATGTGGTTGCAAAATAGTCATTGAATTTGATAATAAAAACCAAATACCTATATCAAGTAAATATGAGCAAGAAGACGAAATGTCCAAATTAATTTGATTTGTGAATTGTTTGTCATTTCGAGTAGCAAATATCTCAGGAACTAATTACAGTTGATCTTGGCAATTGTTTGTCATGTCTATTTCTCTTTATGCAGGTCCCAACAAATGTAGGAGAGAATTATTCAGAAGGAATTAATGCTCTTTTTATTGAAGCTTCTGCGCTGACTCCACAAAATGTTGATGAAATATTTTTCAAAATAGGTAATTGCTTTTGCAATCATGTTATGCATTTCAATCATTCCTAATCATATTTGAATAATATGGCTGATTCCTTATCATATGTTATTTATTGATATGAATTTTTATCACATGTTAATCACTGGAATCATTCCTTATCACATGCTATTCACTTGAGTCGATCTTTTCTACTTGTGCTGCGTTTGTTTCCCATTCTAAGTTTCCGGTAGATGTACATCGTATTTAATTCCAGCTTTAATCGCTAATGAGAGCTTTCACTATGCTATTCCCTAAATTGTAAGTGAATTCCCCTTTGCAGAAATTTCTGAATTTTCCAGAGTGGTGTAAGGAAGGTCTTGTTGGGATCTATGTGCGGCTTTCTATTGCCATCCTGACTCTGTTTATTCTATTCATGTAGTTGCATCAGAAGGGTTAGGCAGGGGCGCCGAGAGATGGGGACAAGTGGGACAAATTGGGTCGGACCCCGAAACTTGGAAGGACCCTAAAATTTTAGGCAGTGATACTTGAATGATTGAAATGGCTGTCAAATTTAAAAATTACATCTTAAGGGACCCTCGTGCTGTTCACTTTCCATGTGCCCAACAGAAGTTCTAGACTGGGGTAACCTGCGTGCAGATTCGACAGATTTTTATTCAGATAAGCTAGTTGAGTTGGATTATAAAGCGTTTTGCTATAAAATTGAGACGTTACCACAAATAGTATTTGGTCCTTGGTTCCACGAACACTGGAACTGCTCGTGAACAAGGACAAGCTTTTTGCTACTGTTACGAAGCTTCTTACATGAAGAGGAGAGACGACCTGCATTTCATCTCAACTAATCTGTTTTAATGGAGACCGGGTGATTCTGCATGCAGGTTACTTTGGGTTTAGAGATGATTGAAAATTGTGCAGTTTCATATCGCATATAAAGGGAAATTTCTTTACAACTTCCTTTCCTATAAGTACCTCTTTTGAGGAAGTCTCCGAGACCACACTGCGATATGATAAATGTTGGCCACGTCCTGCCCAAATTCCTTTGTGTCTACACCCCGTTGCGCTAAATAATGTTAAATATTCTTTATGGCATATCACGAAGTGTTGCAAAAAAGGTATCTTAAAGACTGATGGCCAAACTTTGACTGCACTCATTTTCAAAAGAGTACACTGGAGAGGCACTGCTTCCTTAATATAGACGTCATGTTAGTGTTTTGTTGTTATTTGCTTTCGAACTTGCCAATCGAATACAATCCCACGTATCAGGAGTCGATTGCATTAATACATAATTAATATTTTAGGCAGAGCGTTGGTACCTTCATCTCTGCAACCATCATCAGATGAAACATTAAACGTGACTCTTCAACAATCACCATTTGAAAAAGTGGACCTGAATGAGACTGCTAAACGAAAACGTCAAGGATCATGTTGCTAGTATCACTGGGGAGAGACAGTTTCACTATAACGTTTTGAGTTTCTAATTTTTCCTAATGTGATTGATCAATAGCTACTTAGTTCGTGATAGTATTTTCTCTCGATTGGTAATTAGCATAATTTATGTAGCAACACCGTTTATTCTTCAAGCACTTTGCATTAGCATATAGTAACAACTGCCAGTCTGGTCTTATCAACTAGAGGTCTACAAGGCTAGCCAAACTGAACCCGAGTGTGAAGCGTAGCCAAATTACAACTGTATTGTTTCATGGTGCTATTTTATTGTATAAATGTCACTCATTTCTTTCCTTATGCATAGGACTACCCCAAGTATGCCGGTTAGTTTATAGCTTTTCTCTCTTTTTGTGAATTGCAGCTATTGGTAATACAGTACTTTGGTGATTTTTATATCTATCTATAGTGCTGGATGTGTTGACATCTCAAACAGATCTCACGGATTACGGATTGCTTATACGTATGCACAGATTTACAACTTTCAATCAAGCATTCGCGTTAGACCCAATAGAAATAGCCAGGATAGGCCCTAGCAGAATACCAGCGTAGACCTCACAGCCCCAGAATCCAGGCTGGTTTTAACTTGTTCATTTTGCCATTTGCCTGACTTTTCTGGGTTGATGATTGAGGAGCAGATAAGAGAACAATGCGAATGTAGCTGTTGTTTAGGTGAGGGTGTTGGCAAACATTAGTTAGGCGCAATCAACTATTTAATGATTCAATCCTGACAATAACCTGGGAATTAAAGAATTTTGCTAGAAAACCATCAAACTATTATGAAACGGAACAAATGCGCTCCCTCTTTATTTAGCAAGATTAATATTTTTTACAGTAGGGACCCTTGCTATTGACTATACTGCTGCTTTTATTTGCTATATAATATTTCTGGCTATTAGATTAGTTTCATGAAATTTGTTCTCGACTTTGCATAAACGTTTCAGTACTTAGGTATGCAGGTAAGTCCTCTTCTCCAGACATCGAAAGAAAATAGGCATGCAAACTGTGATTTCTATTGGTATTGACGTCTTAACAACAAGCCCAACAAACAATATTGCTTCTAACAATTCAAAGTACCATATTTACTAGCAGTTAACTGAAGTACATACCTGTCCTGTGAAGAGGAGACATATTCAGGAAAGATTTGTCCTATTAAATACTTGCAAGCATTGGGTGAAAGCCTTGATGCACGGCTCCTTCTAACAACGAGTTGCTTCCCAAGAGGTAAAACTGAGCAAACCAAGCTGCCTATTGAAAATATCTTCCTTCAAAAAAACTGTAGTATCCCTTAGATGTCCAAATTAAAATGTATCATGTTTTAAGAAAATGAAAAAGTAAATGTGTAAGTAAATTAATTCTCGTCTGAAAGCAAATGGCCATTTTCAGCATTCTCATGAAGTACTAATTCTGGAAAAATGAAAAAGCAAATTCGTCTTAAAGGAAAAACTTCTCAAAGGATCATTCAGAAGTACCTAGTAGAAAAAATATCTTTGTGGCCATTACCCTTTCATGTAGCACACTCGGGTTGATGACTTTTTTGCTTGATAGCAGTCTCGCACGAGATCTACCCTAGATAAGACATATCCATCTCTGCATATTGTCTGTATAGAGAATCTGAGGTGAACTGCCATCGAAAGAAGCTTACTTCCTTGACATGTAATAAAAGCTCGCACATAAGAATCTGAGGTTTCGAGGTGAGCTTGTTCATGTTACAGCAACCAAGGTGCCGGTTCTTGACACTTATCGTATCCCTGCAGACTTTACCCATTACAGTTATGTATGTACTGCAGTGTTTTTGGAGCTTGCATGGAAATGTAGACTAGCAAACAGACTAAATTCAATTCTCAGAGGATAAAGAAAGACATTATGTAAAAAAGCCAACAAAATCCACTAAAGTCAAAAACTATAATTTCAGCTAGTAGGTTCTTAACCAAATGAAAATTTATGTGCCGAGTTTTGCTGTGTTAGGACGCATTGAGCTAGATAAACCAACCTGACTATTGTCAAAGGACACAGCAGAAGTGATAAAGTACAAAGGATGTAAGGGAGAGAACAGTGTAAATATGGGAGCGAAACTAACGGGGATAAAAAAGAAACCTAGGAGAAATGAGCAAGTAAAAAGGACGAAGGTAGAGCAGGACTGCTGGGAACTATATGGATAAGGAAACTTTCGTATACAATGAAGTCAAAAGAGTTATTATTCCTTATATTGATCTAAAAGTCATGCAACGAGCCAATATTGCCAGTAGTATCGATATTTTCCCAAACGCATGAACTACTTTGCATCTTAATGTTAAGTTCAATTGTACTAATACACAAGGGCTCCATAAAATGAATCTTAAGGTTCTTCAATACTTTAACGGTAATAAGTAGAATAAATGCGGTATCCCACTAGTGTCACAAAAACAGCATTTCCTTCTTACGGCAAAAGGAAAAAGCTTATTTCTCATATGGCAGACATTTATGTCTCTCTGCAGAATTTTATTCCTAGCGACAAAACTGTCCTTTTCACAGCACTTTTCTTCAGAAATCAAAGGGAACGGGCTATACATGTGGCTGATGAAAAAGATAAAATGGACTTTTCCAGTGATTTATTTCAAGTTCATTTGTACTAATAAGGGAAGAGTTGCTGTCGTACTGATCATGGTCAGAAAAATATACTCGAACAAATAGCGTGCTAAAACATTTGTAAGCGATACAGTGTACCTAACGAAATCTCTATCTTATATTACTGATACGATTGAGGAGATAAGAAAGCGTAAAAAGTGACCAACGAAGGATTCGTTAATATCTGCTGTCACGTCCAAGCATGGCCTAAATCAATGACGCCGCAAAGGAGCTACTAAATCGGCTATTAAATTATAAAGTTGTTTATGAAAAGAAAGATGGCAAGGGTAAAGAGTCTCTGTTTGTTCACAAGGAGCTAAGATCTACATTGTTTAATGAGATTAATGAGATTCGGATGTCAGAAACTTTGCTCGTGGGCATATTGAACGCTATTCTAGGCCTAAAGAAGAGACTTGAAGAACTAGTTCCAGAATGTGAGGTCATAGTTTCCACACCGGTACGTCGATTTGATAACAAAGCTACTAGCAATATCATTGACTTAGTTAACAAGAAGATACCCGGCATTGGTCCTAACATCATTACAAACAGTAATATTGGTAGTAGCGACATTGGGAGACGGGGACTTCATCTCAACGATAGAGGTAACAAAAAATTAGCAAACAACATCAGTAGGAAATTGCGTAGTATTCGATGAAACACCTTTTAGCAGAGTTGATATCACAACTAAAACTAATAGAGACTATTATTGTCAGCTTCAAAGCCTTAAAAAGTGTCTCAAAATTGCTTCACTTAATGTTAATGGTATCAGGGGACATTTTCATGAGCTCAAATCATTACTTATGAGAACCAATAGTCATATTCTCGCATTATACGAAACTAAAATTGGCCCCACTGTACCTGATACTGACGGATACAAACTCATAAGGAAGGAAAGATCACCAAGAGGAGGTGGCATTGCCTGTTATGTACGAGACAGTTTAAATTATATCCTTAGTCAGGACCTTCCTACTCATAGTTCAGAACTTGCTTGCATTGAAATTCGACCACAAAGAACTAGGCCATTGATTATTATGTCTTGGTATAGACCCCCAAATAGTCATGTTAGCTGTTTTGAAATGATTGAAAATGTCATATCGTTCCTTGATAAAGAGGGCAAAGAAATCATTCTTTTGGGAGACACGAATTGTAATTTATCTCCAGAAACCTCTGAAAAAGACAGCAATGCTAAGAATCTGAATAGCATTTACAACCTTCTCAATTTCAAACAAATTATCAAGGAACCAACACGGGAATGCCTGTTGAGCAGAACTGTGATTGACCACATAGCAACAAATCTCCAGAGGAATATTCTGCAGTCAAGGGTCATAGAGGTATCTATGAGTGACCACTGCATGGTATACTCTGTTAGGAAATTTAATGGCTCTCTTACTCGTGACCATAAAAGCAAAACAACGAGGAATATGACAAATTTTTCTAAATCTGACTTCCTTGCAGATTTTTAACAGATTTTTTTTGGGAAGAGATAATAATGCCTTGTCATGGTGTTGATCAACTTGTTCGCAAGCCAGTGAATTACCTGACAAATCAAATCCTTTACTAAACGGGGATCATTCAGTAAATATGAATGGTGCAACATTTCTCTTTAAAGAAATCAACCCGCAAGATGTTAGTAAGGCCATTGGCAAATTTAAGCCTTCAAAGAGGTTTGCAGTTGATATGGTTTCCATATGTTTTCTCAAAATCGCTCTTCCTTACATTTCTCTCCCCCTTGCTTTTATTTCCAATGCATCTCTAAGAGCCTGCAAGTTTCCAGGTGCCTGGAAAATTGCTAGAGTTACTCCCATCCATAAGGAAGGTAAAAAAATCTAAGATCAAATTATCGACCTATATCAGTTCTACCAGTTGTCTCCAGGCTATTTGAGAAACTCGTCTTTCAACAGCTTTACGACCATCTTAATAACAACAAGATTCTGTCTAGTGAACAATCAGGTTTCAGAGCGCTCCATTCAACAGTGTCTTGTCGTCTTAAAACTACTGACGATTGGTATTCTGCGTTAGATAATAATGAACTTGTTGGCGTAGTGTTTATGGACCTCAAAAAAGCCTTTGACACTGTCGACCATTCCATCTTATGTAAAAAACTGCGACACTATGGAGTCTTGGGGAATGAGCTTCTTTGCTTCAAATCTTACATTTCCAACAGGAAGCAGTTTTGTAGAATAAATGGTGTAGATTCAAAACTGAGACCAATAAATATAAGAGTGCCACAAGGCTCTTGTCTAGGCCCTCTTCTATTTCTTGATTACGTAAATGATCTTTCACTAGTTGTAAACCAAAGCTCGGTTACCATGTTTGCTGATGCTGCTAGTCTCTCTTTTCGAGCTAGAAACGTGCATCAGTTGAATGATGTTCTGAATTTAAGATCTAGCTTCTCTCGACGATTGGCTGATGGGAAATAAACTGTCACTTAATATTAGGAAAACTACGGCCATGATAATAGCTTCCCATAGGAAAAATTGCCATAATGTCGAGGGCGACCTAGACCTAAAAATAAGAGATATGAGCCTCCAGACCACTCAAGATAATAAGTACCTTGGTGTTCAAATAGATGAACATCTTACTTGGAAAAAACATATTGACTTCAATTTCGAAGAAGGTATCGCTCGCGTGCTACTGCAATGCTTCAACATGTAAGTAACATCTTACCACAGCCCATTTTGAACAATTTATACACCAGCATTGTTGAACCCCATTTTCATTGCTGCTCCTCGGTATGGGGGTGCTGTGGTAAGACTGAAATTAGTAGGCTTCAAAAATTGCAGAACAGAGCGGTTCAGATAATAACCCTTAGCAAGTTTGATACTCCATGTGAGCCCCTTCCTCTTAGTCTTGGACTTAAATCCGTCCAAGAGATCATCGATTTCAATACAAACTCTATGATATCTAAGTTGATTAATGGTCTCACTCCAGGTTACCTCTCTGACCTCTTTGTTAAAAGTTCCCATAGCACCTCTCGAATTCTTAGAGATACACCTACAAATCTTAGAATTCCTATGAAAAATACACGAAATGGGCAAAAAGGGTTTTCATACAGGGGTATAAAAGCTTGGAATAATCTGCCAACTAAGGCCAAGCAGACATCGTCTCTGATGCAATTTAAAAAACTCTGCACTTAATGTAGAAATCTTGCTAAGTGCTTACTTTTTCATGCTTTGATATCCCTTGCTATTTATTACTATCATTTTGACGATTGTATATACATAATGATAAATTGTAGCTTTTTAGTTCACTCTAGACTTTTACTGATTTTGTATATTTATATTCACTATGTAAATGGATGGCCCCTTGAGAATCAGTTGCTGAATGGGCTACCGTTCTTAAACAACTGAAATTATTATTATTTACGTGCAAAGAAATGTTTGCAGTCACATTCAAATGGAAGATAGATGGGTTTACTTTAATAAAACACTTGACATGAATAAAACTGTTCGACAACTTTCAGTCTGTTTTCCTTGTCTCTTTTTTGAAGGAGACGTTTGAAAAAAAAATGGTATTAATATTAAATATCATTAATCGAATCACATGCAATAATACTCTTTGATGATCATCGGGGTGGACTCAGAAGAGAATTAACGAGGGGGGAGTGGTTGAAATTTTCTGAAAAATGCAATTAGCGAAGAATTAGAATTAGCAGGAGGGGGGATCGGATTTATTTAATCGCGTTAATGCATAACTTTAACAAATTATCCTAAGTTGGTTCGTCTTCTCAGCAAATTTCCGTAACAATTATTCAGGGGCGGATCCAGACCACCGACATACTGGTTACTTATAATGCTATATCTATTTCATGCAGGTAATATTTTTGCGATATTTGTTTACTTCATGGCCGCTATTACTTTTTGCTCTTTTTGATTGGCATGAAGGGGACCGTGGCCTCTCGAACAAATTGACCAATTGTGCGGAGTAGAAAGTTATTGTACTTCAAAACGATTTGATTGGTAAGGCGTTGGAAAACAATCGTAAGGCGCTCAGAAACAATCGTAAGGTGTTCTGATGTCATTGAGCTAATAGCATCAGAGGGCCTAACGATTGTTTCTTAAAGCCCTACAATTGTTTTCCACCGCCTTATCAGTCAAATCGTTTTGAAGCGCAATAACTGGTTTCCAATTGCTGCTTTGAACAATGAGCTTTCCTCATAAAGTAAAATCCAACCTGAGTTGCCTGCAAAATTGCTGCTATTACCTCAAAGACGTGCCTAACCCAATTGAACTTCTGTGCTAGTCAGTCGTTGTTTGTCCTTTCATTATGCTATCTATTTTGTCTCCAAAATTTTTGGCTTGGCATCTGTTGTTTTCTGTCTTATATTGCACCATTCAAAGTTTGAGCAGACACGGAACTAGGAAGTGTTGAGAGCAACGGTCTAAGAAACAAAAATGGGCACATTAAACACCGTCCAAAAGGAATGTACCTTGAAATATCTTTGTCAGATTTAGAGACAATTAAATTCACACTGGAACGTTCAGAATATCATTATTGTCAAGTGTAATATAGATTAAACGCAGGTCAACTTTGCAAAAGTACAATACACAGCACACAATGTCTAAATTCGCAAGTAAAAGGACAGTTTTAACTTGTTTAAGAAATGGGCAGGGGTCTAGACAACCAGGACTCACCATTCAGTTGTGCGCTTGTTGAATCCATCGCTGCAAAATAATCTTGGGAAGCCCTGCCTAAAATTAGGAAAAAAATTCTGCAATTCTAAAAATGCGGAAATAATTGTCGTAGTACTCTGTGCTCATGCGCTGAGTTAACATTAAAGAAATTCTGAGAACTCAGATCTTGTCTGATAGACACTGAAAGTAGATAAATATTCAAACGTTAAGTTTTATCGCTGGTTTCAAGAAGACCAAATGTCGAATCCTATCTTTTAAAAGTAAAGAATCATGCATCAAGGTGAAGATGAGGAGAGGCTAGTGAAAGTTTGTCTTCTTGGGGTATGTTAAGACTACTTGTGAACAGATGAAATCAATATAGATCTGATTCATGTATGGCTGTTTCATTTGCAATATTTATCAGCTTTCAAACTTTCATGTTATTTTACCGTTGAAATTAGATTATACATTTATATGTCAAAACTATATAAGACACTAAAAGTGTTGTAATCTTTAAGCAATCTAAATATACGTATCAAAACTTGTTTCCACCGTTCTGTCTTCGTCAGTTGGTGTCAACTTGAAGTTAGATCAAATCGGCTTTATTCTCTGTTCCTTAGGATTCTGGAGTTGGCAAGTCAAGTATTGCGGAAAGATATGTGCATAACAAATTTCCACGCTACCATGAACCAACTATTGGGTATGTCGGAATATTCTCCATATCGGACATATTTCTACGAAGAGTTATCTTGGCATCTTGCAATTATTATATTACCTAAGTCTTAGAGACATTTTAGTGGCACCCACAGATTGAAAATCATATACAAAACTGTACACCAAATATACAATATTTAGAAGAATCACAATTAAGCAAAAATATTATCTTAGGTCCTGGACAAGTGAATTGAATACTTAACCGAGCATGACAATGGACAACATTCAGAATGTCAAGCGGTAACTGGTAAAATGTAATAATTAAAAACTATTAAGCATTTTTCAAGTTTCTTCATAAGTGATTAACATTCTCGTCTTCGGCATGATGCCTTGGCAAAATTCAAATACCAATGCAAGTCAGAATATGGAGGTATATGCCTTAGTAATGATATTATGTCGGATGTCAGCAATCCGGACAGTTGAAATGGCATATAAACTATATACCGTTTCAAAGTTAGCATTTTGCGTGGGTCAAGATTATGCCATAAAATTTGCGGCACCTGAATATGCGAGAGAAATTATAACGAAAAATACTGAACAGCTTGCGTACTAACCCTGTGAAATTGAACTGAAACTGTCACCATTTGTACAATTGATCAGAAATAAAATAAAATGAAAAGATCTAGTCTATAAAAAAAAAACTGCAATCATGATGATGATGTTGACTTTGCGCTGCGGCCTTTGGCTTTTCATTGTCAGGATGCCTTGTTCACGAGCGGTCTTTCGAGTCGTTGTAGCTAATGTATATCATGATAACTATCAACCTTTATCTACATACAAATACCTATACAAGTGGTTCGGCTAGGAGACTCGCGTCCCTGCCATTGAACCTTCTCCTCTCCTCCTCTATACTCTAAACTCGGTTATATATATCCGAAAGCATGCTTCGATTGCACAAGCATTGCACTTACAACATGCAATCATCACGCGCAATCGTGTTATCGAAATCTAACCATATATAGTGATATTCTAACCTTATCTTATTCTCGAACCATCCTAGCATTCAAGTCTGATGCAAGGCTAGAGTTTACGAAATCTTAAACAAAGGGAAGTCTATAGTTTAATGCGAGGCGATGATATGGGGATTCCATATCATGCTGTCTGGAACTTGCGTCATATGCGAATCTGGTTCCACGTGTAATAGATACAAATGGGTCTACTAGACAACACTAAATATGGCAAAGGTTTGCCTCCTACAGAAGAGATAATTAGTGTATGGCGCAATGCGTACAGTAGATCTTGTTGCCTATACTAAGTAATATAACAATACCGAATCCAGTCATCTATTGATGCAAGAGTAAATAATCCTAATTCCTAAAACAATAGAATGGCGTGCTACGTAATGCACAGTCACTGCAAAGGGGGTTTCTATCTTATGCCTAAAGTTTAATTCACAAGTGGAATTACTATGCCTAACCTAATGTATTTCCTATTAGCTAATACAAATACTTTTGGACATTATACGAGCGTCTTATAGCGTAAAGAATAGATCTAAATGATATTTACGTATAACTAACATTCATGGAAGCTATAAAGGTTCTGTTGGCTCATTTACATTCGAGCCCCCGACGTATCTCACGAATAACTAATACGAATTGGCACTCCTCAGTCTTTCTCAAGCACTGAGAGTCCAAATATCTAATATCAAAGCAACAAACAACGAGATGGCACTCCTCAGTCTTTCTCAAGCACTGAGAGTCCATAATACTAAATAACAAAATGTGATACGTCCTAATAAAAGATAATAGTACTTCTACAAGCTACTAAATATCTGTCCAAATCTTCCAACTATAGCTCCAATCTATATTAGCAGTATTACAACCCCTTCCAACTCGGCAGGGTGCAATACCGGAAGTTTGATCATGCACGCAGTAGAAATCATTAAAGTGCTTATGAAGCGAAATTTTTTATTTTGGAAATATAAAGGCGCATACTTACTTTGGTAGAAAATCATACATGTAGCTTCTACACGTGAGTAATATTTGAGATAATCAGGGTTTTTCTCGCAGATTTGTAAGCGGAGTTTTCCGACAATTTCAACGCGTCCTGTGTCTTTGTGACGTAATTACCTTGACACATTCACGCGAGGTAGGCATGGCGTCAAAGCAGATTGGCCTTCTCTACCTTTGAGCATAGTTAACTATGCTTTGAGAAAGATATGAAGCGCAGTGACCAGTTGTATATGTTGTTGGAAGCCTAAACTGTACATTATTTACAAAATCAAGGTAACAACGAGGTGCCTATAGATAAATACTTCTCCAATAAACCAAGCCTCTGTGGACCAAGTTCATTCGGAAACACAGGTCAAATTTCTGGCGAAGCAAGCGATCTTTACTTTATGATGGGAACATTTCAACAGCAAGTGTTGTGTTGCAGATTTGGGGATATCAGAAATAATTTCCAACAGGATGCGATCTTTCTCACAGGCGCTATATTTGATATTGTGATAACATCAATTAGCGGGCCTACTTGCTCATACACTTTTTTGTATGATACATACAGGAGTAGTACTTTGACAATTTGATGCCAACTTATACAGTGTTAAACCAAGTAAGATGATTTTATGAGTCGATATTTTGCAGACAGCATAACCCACCTAATGCCAAAGTCAAAAGTCATTTGTTTCAGGGTATTTATTGTGAATTTATACCGAATAAGTAATTATAGCTTCTGTCGCATTTACGTGTTTTTCACAGGAAACCTGGTTCCAGTAGTTGTAAAAGTTTCTTAATTTTGGAGCCACATTTAGGTCTAAAAATTTCTGAAACGTTTCTTTAAACTTTCTTAATTTCGGGGAAACCAAAAACGGTAACTAGCACGAAAACAAAACATAGAAAACATTGTCTTTTATAATGCCCGTAAAAGCTTATTGCCGTCTAAGTTCTTAAAACACACTGTGGTAGACACTAATAAATTAGTGGAGGAAGAATGTGTCCATAACTGTGAAAGATGTCAGAGAAATTTCTAAAGTTTCTTAACTCTTTCCTTGTAGTTCTAAAATTTTCTTAAGTTTAAAGATTGTCTATTAATAGGTTTCTTATAAGCTGGTTTCTTATAAAAAACATGGGGTAAGCTGCAAAAGTTACAGAATGCGATACCTCGTTTGAAAAAGACACTGAGCTAGTCGTAGTGATGACTATCAAAAATGTATTACAGTCCCAACCTATGATGTAAATGATACTAGTTTACTGGTCCATTATACTATTTTGTTTAGCTTGTAATTGTTTGATTACTGCCTCCCTCTCTGTATCCTCCCTTTGATACAGTAGGACTACAACGTTCTGAATACCGAACCTCTCTACTTCATCTCCATCTAAACTGTTCTTTGATACTAGTATTCAGGATTAAAGATCACTAGTTGCCTTTAAACTTCATTATAAGCCTTCATAATTCCATATGGAATGACTGTTCTTGTCTGTGCGTGTCAAGGTATTCACGTCACAACTCTCGTTCCAGGCCACTTCCGTTTTGTCGGAAATTTTTCTGCTCGTGGAGCGTTATAGTTTCGTCTTTTCCAGCTAGTAGAGCCAAAATTCACAAAAAATAATCTCACCATGAAAATAAGTGGATATTTTTACACCAATATAGGCAACAAAAAATTTCGGTTCATAAGCACTTTAAGAAACACAATGTACGACTGACCCTAGTCCTGAGCAACGCGATGCTTTCCCATAAGGAAATACACGGCATAGAGTTGGCTACACATAATTTCAACTGCACATTGGAGGAGTGTCTTCCAGAAAGCCATGATGTCCTTCTTCATAGAGTGTCTGAAAGGGTCCATTTTGGGAACTGAAGGCCCTGACCTAAAGATACGATAACACGCCTTATGATTGCTAAACTTGAGTCTTAAAGGCTTGCCAGTCCTCAGTATATATATATATATATATATATATATATATATATATATATATATATATATATATATATATATATATATATATATATATATATATATATATATATATATATATATATATATATATATATATATATATATATATATATATATATATATATATATATATATATATATATATATATATAAACTAATCCTAAGCCACATCCACAACGTATATAAATTAGATAAAAAGAATAAACCACAAATATAATATCCTTTAAGTATACGTTTCGATTAAAATCTTC
Organism: Mastigias papua; assembly: GCA_964019165.1. Taxonomy (NCBI): domain Eukaryota; kingdom Metazoa; phylum Cnidaria; class Scyphozoa; order Rhizostomeae; family Mastigiidae; genus Mastigias; species Mastigias papua. Next base: position 3,481,081 of record OZ025272.1, read on the forward strand.
ATCAGTACTGATGAAGATTTTAATCTTAACGTTTACTTAAAGGATAGTATATGTGTGGTTTATTCTTTTTTCTTTATATATATATATATATATATAGACAAGAGGCGATAAATTCCAATGTATCTTCTACCATACCAAGTGCTCAACAATATAATGGAGGGATACCATAAGATAAAAGATAAGAAAAATTAGAACATAGTTGTATATGCGATCGTCGGTTTCATGCCAACACAATCATCAGGTGTATGAAGATAACAATTGAACAACGCATAATATACGCACAACGAATAAGTATCAATAAAGTCGTTGTCGCAAAATAGAACGTAGATCGTTAAATGGAGTCACGTCTGCTTCAATGTTCTTAACAGGAGTTTATTCTGATGGCGGCATTTGTTAATTAGTTCTGATCTTTTATTAAGTAGTGATTCATCTTATATTGAGTCAATGATGAAGAGCTTTTCATACAAACATAAGTTACATTTCCAGTTATTTTGTGTTCCACTGGTTCTCTTTAATATCTTCCATTTTAATTCGAAGTGTTTATTACTCTCTTTTAGTTGCCAAACATGTTTTGTCAATTCTGTGTTGTTCCGGTACCTGATATTATTAAAATCTTTGATATGGTTTCCATATCTTTCTTTAAATGTCGTTTCTGATAGTCCAATATATCTTTTCATATTTCCTTCTGATTTCACTGTAGCTTGGTATACGATTCTAGGTGTGAGGCATTTTCCTCTCAGTGGGCAGTTGTTTTTATTTCGGCAATTGCAGAGACGGCTGTCATCCTTTGTTGATTTTAATACTGAATTGTTGTGTCCTGATATTATAGAGTTTAAATTTTTCATACAACTGGAACTGATCTTTATTGTATTTCTGTTAAATATTTTATGTAGTTTGTTGGACTTTGGGAAATGCTTATCTAATAGTTTGAAAAATACTTTTCCAATATTCGTTTGTACATTTTTGGAGTATGGAGGGTTGAACCAGATTATATTCCTTTTTCGTTTCCTTTGTTCCTTTTTCTTTTGGCAATCATCATGTGGTGTATATTCTAAATTGGTTAAATATCCACTTTCGTGTAATGCTTTTTCATAATAGACTTTACTTTTCATAAATATTCTTTTATTTGATTATGTATCCGATAATCGTAGTGCAATAGACTTTGGTATTTGGTTAATAATATTTGGAGGATTATTAGAGTTCTTATGTATATACTTTATTTCATTATTTGGTTTTTTACACGGTTGATATGTTTCTGGAAAACATTTCTTTTCTACGATGGGTCTCCTTGGACAAAGAAGGATGGCAACGAGGATTTCGATATACCAATGGGATGTTTTCATGGAGCAGAGTGCTGTGACTTAGTTGGTGCTATATACACAGGGGGCATCTATTCCACTCTGGCTTAAATGAAGGTGCTCTGTGAACAATCGTCCACGAAATCCGTGGCTCCGCGTCCATACGTTTTAATCGCTAATATTCGGATGAAAGTGAGGTGCTGTTTTTATAATCTTCGTGGTTGAAAGAGCGTTTATGGTTTGCATACCGTTTTTTAAAGGTCGTTTCACATAGACCAATGTACTTCTTATCAGGTAACTGAGCTTTGGTAGCCACGATGGTTGCCTCATATATGACATTGGACGCCAGGCAGTTTCGATTCATGGGGCGGTTTTGCTTTACCATACAGTTACATGTCTTTTTGCTGGTATGTGAGGTGCTGGAAGTAAGAATGCGCTTGTTGTGGAACGTAATGATTGATTTAATGTTGGGAAAACAGCTATAACTAACTTTGATGGTGTTCTTGTAGAAAATATTTAAATATATTTATATAAATATATACAATGAGATCTATACATGATTCTCAGGTTTAATTTTGTTGTTAGCCATATATATGTCTCTGTCATATACCTCTTTTGCAGTTCGTCCTTCATGGCAAAGTCTATTTCTATTGGCAATGATGTCATTAAATTTCGCATCTGGGATACTTCTGGGCAAGAGCTGGTATAGTTTTTTGATTCTAGTCCATTTTTTGATTCTAGTCTTATTGACTGAGGTGGGAGGGAGGGGGGGGTCGTGGCATTGACGGTTTGCGATTTCAGCCGTTTTGGGAACGGTTTTACTGTCCAGGCCTGAAAAAATGGCCTCGCGGTTTAGCCTATTGCTCACAATTTACTGTTTTAGCAGTTTTGGGGGACATTTCATGGCTGTTGGTCCAAAGAGCAACGGTTCCACTGTGTTCGTTCTGTCCTCAGCGATTTTCTGATTTCTCTTCCCTGCACAGACGATTTTTGCTTTGGTCGCTTCTGAAAAGTTATCAATCGAATGAATAGGTAAAATTAATTTACAAGATTGCAAAGAAGTTCCATGTTCTTGCTCTAATGGATACTGTGTTGAAGATGAAGATAATGAGGATGAAGAGTACGATGAAAGGAGTGTCGGTAACAAAGGAGAAGGGGCAGAATAAGCCGAAAGTGAACAGGATCGATAAGCAGAACGTTTACTTGGTCGCATGTCTAGATATGGGAGAATTGTTCGTTTGAATCATCGCTTTTTATGCTAAACTAATTACATATATTTACAGCAGAATTAATTTTTCTAAATTTATTGACTATTGTAAATAATATAATCCCGCTTGTGCATCATCGGACAATAAGGAAGACTGAAGGTACATGTTGATGAACAGGAGAAGCAATAACAGAGTTAGATTCTCGTTTGGTTTCTTTTACTCCAATTCAGAGCATGACTTAACAATAAATTTGAAAATCTCTTGACGAGTTGGCTCATCTTCAGAATCTTCTTTTCATAGTACTACCATATATTTGGCCACATATGGTCACAGCTACTCAGCACCTCCAGCTCAAACCGTAGAAGCACAAGCTCCTTAACGATACTTCCTTCATACAATAAACCCTAAATCCAGTTAAATGTCTTTTGTAAGAAGGTGATACTCCACTGGTTAAAGAGTTAAGACAGTTCTGGGTACTGGGTATTTGAGACCTAAGAAAGTGAATATGTCATATTCCTTTAAACTTCCAATATTCGCACAAGAATATAATCTATTCTATTTTTAATTTGGATAGGGTTCTTGTATGCCCTGTGTATTTGAGGTAGGTACGAAGATAGAGGTGGGCATGGGAGTATTTCCCGCACAGATAGAAGATTTTGCCTCCTTTGCCCCCAAACCGTGTTAAGCCGAAAGTCTGTTTTGCTTAAAAACTTAGAAAATAGACAGTTTTACTCCAAACAACCAGAATATCGACGTTTCTCATACACATACCAGTGACTTCAGCATTATTTTCCTGTCTAGAATTGGTGTATTTTCTGAATCTAGCAAAGGCGTCTTCCTAGAATTCAAAGGATGGACGGTCTGGTGTATTGTAACTGGAGTACTGAGGTCTTTGTTAAGCAGACTTTCTAGGCATAATCTTTTGGATTCTCATAGGTCATAACCGCTCTATCAATTGTGACAAGTTGTGTAACGTGCAGGAAGCTATTTGACCAGTCTTCTTTGATCTTGGATGCATCGATTAAGTATACTTGCAGTCTTAAAGGCGTTGAAGAGATTACGCTTTAAAATCAGAGAGGCTATTATAGGGATCAAATCCCTACAGTAAAGATAAATGTATTCAAAATTTCAAGGAAAAGTCGTTTGTCTGTCTGATGGTCTATGATTGAGGATTAACTGAGGGTATTACACTACCCCCAAATAACATCTACATACCTCATATGACTCTCTGCAAGTGCAAGATATTTATTGCATGAATTAGATAATGGCAGGATGTTTTTCAACTTTTCACAGATGTTGGACCTCCGCAAACGTTCTCTTTCACAGTTTTGAATTGCTCTTCCCAGTGAATTCCTTCGTCCACAATAATTTTTAGACATTTACTTTGTGCCACTTTATGTTTCAGAACCATTTAGCATCAATGTGTTTCATGTATCTCCGCAACGCTAGTTCTCCGAAGGATCGAGAATACATGACAACAGAGGCGCAAATAGAGTGGGTTGGGTGGAAGGAGCAAAGACTCCCTGTAGGGTTAACTGGGTTTTCAGATCCTTGGAAAAACTATAATAACACCTCTTTGACCTTCTCATTCTTTAAATTTACTTGATCGTCATAATGTTGCAATTTATGTCAAAGATTCCCTACCCGAACCCATAATTGAGCTGAAAAGTGACAAGCTAGAACTTCTCTCATTAAGGATTAAGCCAAAAAATGCAAAATCTTTTATTTTCGTCTGCTGGTACCGACCGCCAACGTCTGTGGTGGATGATGCTGCATTCGAAAATCTGAGAGAAATTCTAGGGAAGCTGGATAAGAAAGAAAAGGAAATAATTTTAGTTGGGGATACAAACTGTGATATAATGGATCACAAAAACGCTAACATCAAAAACTTAAGATAGTGTATTCTGAATATCAATTAGAACAGCTAATAAAGAGCTACACAAGAGTTGCCGTAACAACAACTGAGCAGGGCGATAAGAGAATAAGTAAATCACTCATCGACCATTTCTCTCCCTCGAACCCAAAATTCATTCTAAAGGCAGATGTCTTAAAAAAAAGGGATGGTTTACCATTATTTGGTGTATGGAGTTAGAAAGTTAATGCTTGGCGATTAAAAAAAGAACATGCAAAGCCAAAGATAGTTGAATCAAGAAATATGAAACAATATGATAAGGCCCTCTTTCTGCACGACCTACAACAAATAGATTGGAAAACCATCCTGGACCCTCTTTCCAGTGACCCATCTGGTATGGCGAACACATTTCAGGAAATTTTAGAGTCAATCTTTAATATTCACGCTCCAATAAAAAGGAGAAGAATCCGGTCCGAGTTTTCACCCTGGCTTACCCCGAGTATTAGGAAATCGATGGCAACCCGGGATAGGTTGAAGAAAATAGCAACTAGGAATCCTGAAATGTGGTCTCTCTATACCAAACAACATAATAAAGTAACAAAAGAAATTAGAAACTCTATACAGGATCACTATAAAGCTTCAATCAATGAAAGTAATGTGGAACCGAAAAAAATGTGGAAGACAATAAATCGGGTCTTGGAAAAAGATGCACTGTGGTACAATGTTTTAGAAAAGTTTCTTCTACTCGGGTGAACTTAATTCCAATGCCCTCTCGTGTGTATGAATCGAATGATGTTCCAAATTGCAAAGTAGTAAAACAAAGAAACAAGTACTATGTACAAATAAATAACAAAGTTTGAAAGTAAACAACAGAAATCTATGTACAATTCGATGTCTAACTGTTCTTTGTCAAATTATTAAAGTTCCCAAGTTCTTCGGTTTGAACGTTCACTTTAATAACGACCAAACGAACAAATTGTAAGTACTATTCAATGATCGCAATCTGGACAATTCTGATGTGCATCGGCACTAACAATCAAATTAAATCCTTGTGCATCGGCACGATAGCGCTTATGTAAAATCTTCTTGAGCATCGGCCCGATAAGAATATTCTTCTAGAAATGTTCATGGGCTTCGGCCCGATAGAAACATCCTTTTCTGATAGTTTCTGAAACGAAGTGAAGTTTCTTGCAAAACAACTTGCAAAACGAAAAACAAATTAAACAGTTCAGTGATCACAATTAAACATTCTCTTAAGGGAACCATAAAGCCTTTGTCACAACTCAAAAGGTAGATAACAAGTTATGCTTGATATGTCCATGGGGGAATGCTACGTCGCCCTGACCGGGTACGAAATTGAACACTCTATACCAAACGACGTAATAGAGTAACAAAAGAAATTAGAAACTCTATACAGGATCACTATAAAGCTTCAATCAATGAAAGTAATGGGGAACCGAAAAAAATGTGGAAGACAATAAATCTGGTCTTGGAAAAAGATGTTAAATCCACAAACCTATCTGCTATTGAAGGTGAAGGCAAAACTTTGACCAAAGAATATGATATGCTTGAGGCTCTTAACCGTCATTTTGTTTCAGTTGGACCTGATCTTGCAAAACAGATTAGGTCCAACTCTGATGATGGCTGCCTGAAGCATATCATCCCAGAAAACAGAGAAATGCTTTTTCAAACAGTGGATGAGGAATAGGCCTTGAATGCAATAAATCGGCTAGAGAAAGGAAAAGCATCCGGTCCCGATATGGTAACGATAACGTTGGTAGAAGAAGCGGCCATTTCCATCGCTTATCCTCTCATGATGATTTATAATGCATCACTTATGAATGGCATCTCTCCAGATGTTTGGAAACTAGCAAGGGTCACCCCTATTTACAAATCGGGCCCTAAAACTGATACAAACAATTACCGGCCCATATCTGTAATTTCTGTCTTCCTGAGGATGTTAGAGCGGCTTACGCACGACCAGCTGTTTGAATTTCTCAAAACAAACAAACGATTAACGAGAAACCAAGCAGCTTTTCGCAAGCATTACTCCACAATAACCTTGCTGGTGGGCAGCACTGACTATTGGTATGAGAGCATAGATCACAGCAAAGTCAACCTTACTGTATTCCTTGACCTAAAGAAAACTTTCGACAGGGTCGACCACAGCGTACTAATGAAAAAATTGCGCGCTTATGGGGTAAGAGGCAAGCCTGGGGAGTGGATTGAATCCTATCTAGCAAACAGAAAGCAATTTTGCTCTCTAAACGGTTTGCATTCAAAAGCCAGAAAGGTTACCTGTGGCATACCACAAGGGTCATACCTAGGCCCTCTTCTTTTCATCATTTATTTGAATGATCTTGAAGAGTACTTGCAATCCTCGCGAGCTAGCATTTATGCTGATGACACTAGTTTGACAATTGCTTCTAGTGATCCAGTAAAATTGGTCGACGATGCACACCATGAGCTGCTCAATATCTCAGAGTGGATGAGAGTTAATAAACTAAATCCTAATCCCCAAAAAAAACTGAATTCATGGTAATAGGACACCCACTCAAGACTAAGAGTCTCGACCTTCCACAGGCTTTAACGCTGGATGGTTCGGATATAAAAAAGGTACATCAAGTGAAGTCCCTAGGCATCATTATTGACGAAAACCTTACCTGGGATGAGCAATACAAGCGTGTAAAGGGCAAAATGAGTGCTGGTCTTTCAGCTCTAAAACGACTGAAAAATATTTTACCGCAATCTCAGCTTTGCAGTGTGTATTATGCTCTTGTCGAGAGTCATCTGCGTTATGGCGACGTTGTTTGGGGTAGCTTGTGTAAAGCCTGGTATCCATATAGTCGTTGAGGGTCGTTGACGGTCTTTCCTAAAGCGTAAAGACTGTCAGCGACCCACAACGACTATATGGAAACAACCCAATAGTATTTTTAATCACATTAACGACTGAGTCGTTGAGGGTCGCTGAGATAGAAGTTAGTTCTATCTCAGTGACCCGCAACGACTGACAAAACCTGTCATCGACCCAAAAAAGCTCAATATCACCTGTGATGGCGGACAAGCAACATCATACCAAGTTAGGAAACTTTAACATGTGTGATTTTATGCCCGAGATTCACGTATTATTACCTATATAGTGAATTAAGCAAACATTTTTTCAATCCTGCAGACGTAGCAAAGAATTTTTCAGTCTTTGTGTTCTTATCTTTCTCGTCTGAATGAATTTAATGTCACAAATGAATAGACCAGCAACAAAAAGTCCTTGCCTGTTTCTGTCATGCTTGACAATTTTCTTTGTGGTGCCAGTTGCTTGAAAGGCCTAGAGCGCGCTGCAACTCTGACATACTTTGAACGACCCACAACGATCCTCGATGACCCTCAACGACCCTCAAAGACTATATGGAAATGCACCTATGTCAGCGACCCACAATGACTGAAAAAGACTGTCAACGACCCTCAACGACTATATGGATACCAGGCTTAAAACAAAATTAGCTGCTCTCCAACGTCTTCAATCCCGAGCATGGTTAATAATAGAGAATGCAAAGATAAAAGATCTTTGGTCTAGTTCCTGGCTAAATGTAGAAAATATTATCCGTTATGATAGGAACGTGATGACCTACAAGGTCGTAAACAGATTATGTCCTGAAAACCTTTTTGATAAATACTTGCCCAGATCATATTTTTCCTCGTATTATAAGAGAAATTCTCAGGATCTTCAAATCCCTAGATACAGGACAGAGTTTTTCAAAAAGAGTTTTCATTATGCATCTCTGAAAGTCTGAAATGAAACACCTTCCACAATTCGTGAGCAACCGACTTTAAAGTGTTTTAAACAACGACTAAAAACGCATTTGAAGGGCTAGACTCATTTTAAAACACGACTCCCTGGAACAACAGTAGATAAGGAATTTAGGATTTTAGGCTTTTTAGGAATTTAATTTTTTAGATTTAAGATTGTAAGTTTTGTAAATTAATTGCTGAAGGGTTATGCTTCGTGTGTAAATAATGTTAAATAAAAAATAAATAAAGTTCAAGTTTAATTATCTGCTGTGACCCTAATGAAATGACTGTACTTAGCAGTATTGCTCAGATTCATTAACATAATTGAGAGAAAATTTGGCCTAATGTGAGCTATTCTCAGAGAGTGCCAAATGATGAAATTATTACAAGCATCATTGCTTTGCAGTACAGATCATTGGCACCTATACACTACCGCGGAGCTGCAGCGGCCATTATTGTTTATGACATCACTTCAAGAAAGTCCTTCCATTGCCTGAAGGGTTGGGTTAATGACTTAAGACAGCATGGGGCAGATAATGTTATAATTACAATAGTCGGAAACAAATGTGATTTAGAGGAAGAAAGAAAAGTAAGTGGCAAATTTACATCGCTAATAGGGTGATAGATAGATAATTGTTGGCATTCAACTTTGGCTGTAGCAAAGTAGTTTTTTTATTGCAACACTTGATATTGAATTGTATGCAAACATCTTTCATGAGCACTTTTTGCTTACTCATGTGCTTTTTTACGTCATTCTAAGGATCTACAATAATATCACATAATTACAGGGCAATACCTCAGGGAGAATGAGAATAAATTGCGACCTTGAGGTTTAACAGAAACACTGTACAGAAAGAAACTACAAGATCGAGCATATGTACCCACTATCACTGCCAAAAGTCATGGAACACTTACGTTACATCCATTTATATTACTTTTAGCTCATAGATATACTATGTCAGTATAAGCTGCATTATTTTGTGAGTATTCCAGGGATCTTTGGTAGTGATTGCAGGTTCCTAATAGAAGATACTAATAGAAGATAGTAAAGGTTTGGGTGGAGGAGAGGAAATTTCGCAAGTTACTGTAAGAAATCTCTCTCAAGGTTCAATAAAATCTAATGCTGCTCTGATCATTATCTTATTTGATTCAAAATGCTACCATTCATCACCATAAAAGAGTATTGAAACTACTTCTACAGTAGAAAGGTTTGAAAGACCACACGAAGCTCATGTGTTTCATAAAGCCTGGTTTCTAATGTGCGGTAGCTGCCTGCGATGATCGGCGTTAGAAACTATCAAGCAATTTATGTCAAGAGCTCGTCAGATTTCAAGCTTTCAGCAATCATATCATATCATATATCATATCAAATCATATCATATCACATTATATCATATCAATCATATCATATCATATCATATCATATCATATCATTTGATTTCATATCATATCATATCATATCATATCAATCATATCATATCATATCATATCATATCATATCATATCATATCATATCATATCATATCATATCATATCATATCATATCATAATATATCATATCATATCAATCATATCATATCATATCATATCATATCAAATCATATCATATCATATCATATCAATCATATCATATCAATCATATCATATCATATCATATCATATCATATCATATCATATCATATCATATCATATCATATCAATCATATCATATCATATCATATCATATCATATCATATCAATCATATCATATCATATCATATCATATCATATCAATCATATCATATCATATCATATCATATCATATCATATCATATCATATCATATCATATCATATCATATCATATCATATCATATCATATCATATCATATCATATATCATATATCATATCATAATATATCATATCATATCATATCATATCATATCATATCAATCATATCATATCATATCATATCATATCATATCATATCATATCATATCATATCATATCATATCATATCATATCATATCATATCATATCATATCATATCATATCATATCATATATCATATATCATATCATAATATATCATATCATATCATATCATATCATATCATATCATATCAATCATATCATATCATATCATATCATATCATATCATATCATATCATATCATATCATATCATATCATATCATATCATATCATATCATATCATATCATATCATATATCATATCATATCATATCATATCATATCATATCATATCATATCATCATCATCATCATCATCATCATCATCATCATCATCATCATCATCATCATCATCATCATCATCATCATCATCATCATCATCATCATCATCATCATCATATCATATTTAACCACGAAACCCTACCAGCTACTACTTAATGATAAACAAACGAATTTAATCCGCTTACATCTAATAATACATAAAAAGAGATTAGAAAGAATGGATTTACTGATCTTCCTAGGGATTGTGCTTCGGGAAGGATGCTAATTTTGTAGGAACTCCTTCAGTTTCCTTTTGAACATAGTAATTGTTGAACTTGTTCTAATTTCCAATAGGATGGTATTCCAAGTCTTTACTCCAGAGTAAAAGAAATCATGTTTTTGAGAACTCTAGGTTCAACCTTAAAATATCTAGGTCTAACTGATTTCTTGTGGAGTAGTTCGATAACTGAGCTCTGGGAATGAGTCTTCCTCTTAGGCTGTCCGGGTGGAGACCGTTCACTAACTTGAAGATCATTAGTCCGTTTTCAAACTGCATTATATTTGAAACTAACAATAAGTCAAAGAAACGGAATTCGTGAAAAGAAATTTCTCAGGCGTTGGGAATAGAAGAAAGTGAACTGAAAACAAGATACAGTAGTATCAGAACAAATTTGGCGTTGTCTTATTCTCCGATGCTGATACATTAGTAACACTAGCTGGGCTTGCATCAGCATATCTTTGTTTATTGCCGGAGACATTTTGAAAGTGCGCCAAAAGCCTCCTCCTCACGCAACATTCCCTTCGGCTACACAGCCTACGCAACATTCCTTTCGACATAGTTACAGAAGCATAGCCGCCAAATGTTTGATTGGTTGAGGGCTCTGGCAAATTCTATTTTCTCCCAACCCATTTGACCAATCAGTAAGCAGGATTGTGACTACACGTGAGCTCCACAGCTAAGTTTAGGCCTGTTTTCGGCGTTTTTGCATGTTTTTACCACCCTTCCTACAAAAAACATTGCACGCCCGAGGAGTGCGATTTTATCGCTGATTTTTTGTCCAACTGGTCTTCATACATTGTCATTTAACCTATATTGGCACCGCCATGCGATCTCAAAGGGTATCGTTTGAAAAGACATTTCAATAAACAGTCAGTGCAGACTAGGCCATGTTTGGCTTTATTGTATATGAATGCTTTGGAGAAAACATTTGCAGGTCCAAGTTTATCTTTCAAATTGAGTAAAACTGGAGAAGAACAATTCCATTTGTAATGAAGAATGTTGGAGCATAATTTCTTTTTTCCTCTAGGCATTCCGAATTTGTTTTGAAAAACGTGAACTATTACCTAAATGTTACGAAAACGCCCACTCTTAAAATTTTCCCGCCGTTTTTGAGTGAGTTTTAGTCTCCAGTCCTAGACTGCGTAAGTGTAGTCGTCAGTTTCGTCTTGCCATAAGTTTAAAAGGTGCTGATCGCATCGCAGAATGAAAGTAGGTCTTTGGCAATGACTGCTTAAACGGACTGAGCGATTCATTTTGATACTCTTGAGATAAAGAAGTTGGTATTGAGAACAGCAAAGAACATTGCACATAGAGGAGTAAGAAGTGGCTTTGCCCAAAGAAAGATTGTGACTTGATTTATGAATGAAACTTGTCGTTATCTACATGCACTGTATATCCCAATCCCAGTACAGAATTTGTTTTTGTGACAGTGAATATAGGTAAGTGAACTAAGTTCAATGAAATAACAAGCTTTTCGGTAATGCTTTCAATAATTTACTCATAAATAACACTGCTTTAGAGACATTTAGGTATTGCCATTTTCTCAGGAATTAGCCAATACCTCAGAGTGGATGTGAATCAATAAACTTAGTCTTGACGCTAGCAAATCCGAATTTCTGATCGTGGGTCATAAAGGGCAACTCAATAGTATCCAGCAACCGGTGCATTTAAAGATAGGCGATGTTTCGATAAGGATTCAGAAAGTAGAATATCTTGGGCTAGCGGTTGATGAAAATTTAACTTGCACTGAACAATACAAAGTCTCAAGGACAAAATTAAATGTAGGCTACCCTCAATTCGCAAACTAGCAGATATTTTACCTCAAACCAAGCTAGAGCAGATCTACAGATCCCTCGTTGAATCTAATCTAAGATATGGAAACGAACTATGAGGTAGCCTATTAGGTACAAAACTAGATCAAGATAGAGCTCGTACGCTTATTGACAATGCATATTCAAAGGACGAGAGGGTGTGCAATTGGATATCAGACCTTAACCTTGCTAAATACAATAAGGCCGTAATTACATATAAGATATTGAATAACTTATGTCCTAGCAGTCTTTATGGAAAACTCACCATGAGATCTCAGATATCTGCATATGAGACAAGAAACTGTCATGATATCAACATCCCAAAGCAAAACCTAGAATTTTCCAAAAGAAGTTTTCACTATTCTGTCGCTTAAGTGTGGGATGAGATAGTCACACAATTTCCGCGTTCAAGCGAAAACTAAAAGCGTACTTGCTACACTAGCAACTAGCAACTTCCCAAAAGCACGGTCTCTAGGAAGAGCAGCAGTTATTTACTTTTAAGTCGTATATAGTAGTCTTCATTGTTTAAGCTTTATTTTAATATGCTTATGTATTTTAATTTTATATCACTATGTATTATCGCTGATTTATTGTAGCATGCTTATGTATTATCTACATCAAAATATATTATCGCTGAAAGAGAGCCATTGATAAATATTGAAAAAATGAAATGCAAAAAATTCTCAATATTTGGATGGGTCCTGTTCCCCTTCCCTTTGAGATCGCATGGCGGTGCCAATATAGGTTAAATGACAATGTATGAAGACCAGTTGGACAAAAAATCAGCGATAAAATCGCACTCCTCGGGCGTGCAATGTTTTTTGTAGGAAGGGTGGTAAAAACATGCAAAAACGCCGAAAATAGGCCTAAACTTAGCTGTGGAGCTCACGTGTAGTCACAATCCTGCTCACTGATTGGTCAAATGGGTTGGGAGAAAATAGAATTTGCCAGAGCCCTCAACCAATCAAACATTTGGCGGCTATGCTAGTTACAGATTGCCTGTGGCGGCCTGCGATATGTCGCTGGCAAAACTGCCGGCGATGATCTCAGGCAGTTATAGCACATTGGAAACCAGGCTTAAGTATTAATACTAATCTTTTATGAAAAAAGCGCTCTTCAATGATGGTTTAGGTTCATCGTTTCTAAAATAGCTCATTATCTATTTATAAGGACATGACCTCTAGGTTTTAGAGGATTGAGAAGTTCTTTTGTGGAAAGCTATTTTGGTAAAGCTTTCCTCTTGTACCCAGTAGGACCAATAATATTGTCGAGATCTTTAGATGATGGCGGAAGGTACAAATGTTGTAAAAACTACTAGCAACGAAAGATGAGACTAACACTGATGCTTCAGAGCATTAAACGTCGAAAAAGGATTGAAAGGTGAACAGAAATATATAGTCAGATGCGGATAGGCTCACGTGATATGATGAATACTGCGTCCAGTTGGCCATACGGTTGGTCAATGGACACCTATTTACCACTGTTTACTTGAAAAGTCCAAAGTTAGAAAATGAACTCTTTCTGTGTACAAATGACTGAGTAACCAGAAACCATATCCAATTCTTGGATATCATATCCATGACGACAGTAATTTTCTATATCACACTACCCCCACTATCCCAGAAATATCATCTTCACGACTCTCTGCTGTAGGTGTCGATAGTAACTAGATTTCCTACGCATTGTCAAAAGCCGTGATCATAAACGGCACAAGAATTGTTCACCAAAGCATCAGACAAGTAATTGAGAGCTTCAAACTGAGCAGCAAATTATGGGAGCTGTCATAAAGTATGGAACAGATCGGGGCGGAAGGGATTCAAAAGGGTCACCAAACCTTTTGAAAGGAAAATGTTGGGTCAGCAAAGTATTTCATACTGCAAAGATGGGTCATTAAATCAATATATAGATAGAAGATTTAGAAATGCAGGATAATATCACTTCGTTCACTAGTCACCTGAGTATTATTAGTGCCATGTATCTGCTATATAAACAGTTCTTAATGGTGTAGATAGGGATGCAGATGATTTTCAATCCAGAAAAAAAATTAAAACAGCTTTTACAACGTAAAGGTAAACTGTATTTGAAGGGAATAAGTTGCCAAAAATTTGGTATAAATATATTATTGATATGAGAGTATTGTGAAGAGGTATCTTGATCATCTACAAATTACATAAGTAGAAAATGCCAAAAGAAAAGCAGAGAGAGTGGAAATTAGCTCTGAAGAGGCTTTAAGGAGTTGTGAAGATGTTGAATGATTATTATGAAAATAACAGTTTGACACAACTGATGGTGACAATTCTAGACAAGTACATACAGACGCATGAGATGGCTGCTTTCCTGCCACTACAGAAAAAGAGAAAGTAGTGGTGATACACTAGCACATTACTTTTCAGCAAATGAAAAGACCACTGGTAGTCAATATTAAGAATGCGAGGGTGACACTTGATTGTCAAATTAGGATTGATGATCAAGAAGATGTAACAATCAACATTACTGGAAAGGAGGACAACAGTATCTCCTCTAGTGAAGAAGGTCAAGATGAGACAGCAGAAATTTCTAGTGGTAAGGAGTATGAGGATGGCTAATCATATCTGTTTTGTGTAGTCAGAAGTGGAATATTTACTCAAAGTTGGACTTGCTCTCGACACAGTCAAAAAATGTCATTACCACCACTGCAATGCCATGCATATTAGATTTATTTCAATTTGAAGTTCAATACTAAGGCATTGCAATATATAAATATATATATATATATATATATATATATATATATATATATATATATATATATATATATATATATATATATATATATATATATATATATATATATATATATATATATATATATATATATATATATATATATATATATATATATATATAGGACAGGGGGACTATGTTACAGAAGCTGTCCGACAATTGGATGATAGGCAGGTTTATGAGGAAGTTGAGGTGGACCTCACTGTAGAATTGGGTAAGGCCATACATGATAGGCTAAAAGAATTAAGGGAGGAGGACCCGGGGTTAGAAGAGGTGACTGGTTACTTAGAGGTTAATGATTCTAGATTAAGCAGATTTTATCTTTTACCTAAGATCCACAAGGGTCTTAGTAGCGTTAAGGGGCGTCTAGTCATCTCCAATTGTGGTAGTATAACAGAGCATATATCGGAGTATTTAGATCACCCCCTCAATCCGTTGGTCAGCTTCACTAGGTCTTACGTTAAGGATACTAACCACTTTTTAGCTAAACTAGGTAAGTTAGGTAGCATACCGGGTGCGGCTTTCCTCTGCACTATTGATGTAGTAGGGCTTTATCCCAGTATACCTCATGGGGAGGGTCTTGAGGCCATGAGAGAAGCACTGGGTAGGAGGGTTAATCCAACCGTGGCTACTGACACCCTGGTTGGGTTGGCATCCCTGGTCCTTAAAAATAACTATTTTGAATTTAACGATAAGATATATAGGCAAGAGTTGGGAACGGCGATAGGCACGAAGTTCGCTCCGGCCTATGCTAATCTCTTTATGAGTGGGTTGGAAGAGAGGTTGTTGGAGGCTTCGGCGGACAAACCACTAGACTGAATGAGGTTCATCGATGATGTTTTCTTCATTTGGACACATGGGGAGGAAAAACTGAAGCTTTTCATCAATTTTCTCAATAGTAGCCACGACAATATCAAATTTACAAGCGAGTATTCCCGGGAAACCATAAGTTTTTTTAGATGTCCAGGTCACTATGGGAGAGGGGGGAGTCCTAACGACAGATTTGTTTTGCAAACAAACTGATACTGATCAGTTCTTGCATAAGGAATCGTGTCATCCGTGGCATACTAAGAAGGCGATTCCTTATAGCCAAGCCCTTAGGTATCGTAGGATATGTTCGGAGGATCGCCAATTTAGAGATAGGGTAGGTAGTTAAGCTGGATGGTTAAAGGATAGGAGCTATGAAGAGTCACTAGTTAATGAACAGATAGACAGAGTACGTAGGTTAGATAGGGAGACTCTTCTAGCTGAGACAGACAGAGGACCCAACCCTGGGAGGGGGGGGATAGGATTCCATTAGTCATTACGTACCATCCAGCGTTCAACAGTGTGGGGAAAACAATAAAGAGTCTCCACTCTATGCTTTCAAACTCAGAGGAGCATAGGGAGGTGTTTCCTGAACCTCCGGTCACTGCTTTTAGGAGATGTAAGAACCTTAAGGATCTGTTAGTTAGGGCCAGGCTGGCTACTAACAATAACTGTTATGAAAGGGGTTGCACTCGTTGGGAAAAGTCCAGATGTCAAGTGTGTAAATCTATGTCTGAAAGTGATAGTTTCTATTCCCATGCAACTAGAAAGGAGTATAAGATTAACTTTTCGTTTAACTGTGATTCGTCGGGTGTTGTGTATTTGTTTGACTTTGTTGTGTGTGGTGTTCAGTATGTGGGTAGCACTAACACGCCTTTTAGGCTTAGGTTTAATAATTATAAGGCGTGTTATCGTAAGTTTAGGTCAGGGTCTTCAGTTCCCCAGGTGGACTTTTTCAGACATTTTTCTGAGGAAGGACATCATGGGTTCGTGGAAGACATTCGTGTCACTATAACTGATAGACTTATTGGGAGGGATAGGACACGTGAAAGTTTCTGGCAACATAAGCTGGACACTTTCACACCCCGGGGTCTTAATGCTAAGGAAGTAGACGCATAGGATTATTATTTATTTGAGTTGGCTGGTTTATTCTATATGTATTCACTATTTATCCTCCTTTTTAATTTTATGTTATGGTTTCTACTTTCATTTAGTTATGCTTGTCTATTATATTATTTATGTCGTACCTTTTCTTACGATATCTCTCTCCTCTCAATATCGTCCTTTCTGGGTCATATTGGGTTTTGTAAAACAACAGACGTTTAACAAACAAGAACAAATCAACGATGAATATTAAACACAGCTATGACACACATAAATAACATATAAAGGTGACTATATATATAAATGTTCCAAGTTCCAAAAGTCTATTTAGTGACGAATGGTCGATAGCGACAACGGCAACGGCAACGGCAACGGCAACGGCAACGGCAACGGCAACGGCAACGGCAACGGCAACGGCAACAGCAAATGTAACGGCAACTTTCGGCGACTTCATATAACGACTCAACTAGCGATTCTGCTTTCAAACACACAACGTACCCACATTTATGTCGAAAAAAAATTACACAAAAACAACAGAGTGATGACAACACGCAATAATACAATACACAAAGAATAGACAATACGTAATAACCACTCAAGGGACATGGGACGATGACATGGCATGGTGTAAACACTAAATTGTTAGATGTGACACTCACCTTTATATTTACAATGACTTCGTTACTACCATTATGTTACCTCGTTTTGTTGATAATCTCGTTCAGAGTTATTTTATGTTAGATTGAAGAATACAACATGGCGCTGCGAGCACGCGACCTTTGTTAGCCGAACGTTTTTTGGATTTCACACTCTACGCAAACTACTACTGCATCATGACGGATCCTTTAAAAAGTGGCTTGACTCCTCCCTCTTTGGATCTATCCGTGGATCGCTATGCTGCATGGACTATTTGGAGGAGAAAATGGCTTGATTACTCGTTATTAACGAAGCTATCTGAACAACCCGTGGAATACCAATGTGCATTGCTTCGATATACCTTCACTGATGAGACAAGAAATATATACGAGTCCTTTAATTTAAGCACAGAGGATGCTACAAACCCAAATAGGATTTTAGACGCCCTGGAAACGTTTTCACGGGGTATGGTCAATGAGACACTTGAGAGGCATTTGTTTAATTCAAGGAAGCAGGATGATGGTGAAACATTTGATGACTTCCTCACGGACCTAAAGATTCTCAGTAAGAATTGTAATTTTTGTGCTGATTGCTACCCAGGCTTGCTGAGAGATCGCATTGTAGGTGGCATACAGGATGACAAGATAAGGCAAAAGTTACTGGCTGATAACAAGTTGACTTTCGAACAGGCTGAGCACATTTGCCGGGCAGGAGAAAAAGCTGTGGAGGGTATGTCCACCCTAAAGGGAAGCTACAAAAACAAGGAAGATGAAGTAAGTTTTGTTGATTACGGGGGACACAAGAGACAAGGTAAGAAACAATTTTCTTCATTACCTAGAAATGCTGCTGCATCATTGCACCCACGCCCTACACCAGCCAAGTTATGCAAATTCTGCCTGCGCAAACACCCGTTTGGTCGCACCAGTTGCCCCGCAGTTGGCAAGCGCTGTAACACATGCAAACAACTTGACCATTTTGCTGGCAGTTCTATATGCCCACAACCACCTGTATCAGAAGTAGAAGAAAGTGCCATTGAAGTAGGCCACCTTTTCCTAGGACATGTAAACTTGGGCGGTGTTGGGGAAGTTGCCAGTAGCAGCACAGAGAATGATTGGCAGGTTCAGATGAAAACCACAGGGGGGTCAACCACTGTGCTTTTCAAAGTGGACACAGGGGCAGATGTCGCTGTGATCGGACAACAGCATCTGCCTAAATTTAAGGTATCACAAACAGATATCCGCAAAACACGAAAGTCGCTGAGAGGACCTGCCAACCAACCATTACACTGTCTTGGATATATTAAGACACACCTTTCTTGGGGCACAAAAACCACATCTCAAATTGTTTACGTTTGTAAGAACATGACCACCTGCCTGTTGGGAAAGCCTGCAATTAATGCCCTGGACATTCTGAGACTCAATGCCGAGCCAGAACTCTCTTGCTGCTCACTTAGCTGTCAAGAGGGGCAAGATATCCTAAATGACTTTCCTGAAGTATTTCAAGGGCTAGGAAATATTAAAGGAACCCCCATTCATATTGACATTCAGGAGGGTGCCACACCATACCACTTATCCACACCACGCCATGTTGCCTTACCACTACTGGATCCCCTAAAAAAGGAACTAGCCAGAATGGAAAAGATGGGAGTTATCCGCAAAGTCGAGGAACCCACGGACTGGTGTCACCCCATTGTATTGGTCCAAAAGGAAAATGGTAGCATTCGATTGTGCTTAGACCTGACACGTTTAAATAAAGCTGTCAAACGCGAATTCTATCAGCTGGAAAGCGTTGACGAAACCTTGGCCAAACTTGGTGAATGTAACATTATGACTAAACTTGATGCAAACTCAGGGTACTGGCAGATGCCCCTAGATGCAGAAAGCCAGTTAAAGGCTACATTTATTACCCCGTTTGGTCGTTTTTGCCCAACCCGTGGTCCATTCGGCCTATCATCCATGCAGGAAATCTTCAACAAGCGGTTGGATAAGATAATCAATGGGTTACCTGGTGTAGTTAAAAGCACAGATGATTTTTTAGTCACCGGGAGGGATATGACTGAGCATGATGCACATCTTAGAGGCTTACTTAAGCGCCTCTCAGATCACGGAGTTACCCTCAATCCAGCCAAATGCGAGTTTCGTCAAACTACAATAGATTTTCTGGGGCACAACATATCTCCAGCTGGGATAAAACCACTCAGTACCAAGGTGGATGCTCTACTCCACTTCCGCACTCCAGAAAACATAACCGAGCTGCGAAGATTTTTTGGCATGGCACAACAACTCTCTAAGTTCACACCAGAATTAGCCAGCGCTTCTGAGCCATTACGAGGCCTACTCAGCACTAAAAACTCATGGGTATGGACTGATAACCATGAAGTAGCATTTCAAAAAACCAAAAAAGTTTTGTCTAAGGCCCCAATTTTAGCCCATTATGATGTGAATAAGCCCACTAAATTGCGCACTGATGGCAGTTTATTAAATGGCATTGCAGCTGTTTTGTACCAACAGCATGGAAATCTTTGGAAACTAGTTGAATTTGCCTCACGATATCTCTCCGATGCTGAGAAAAACTATCATAACATTGAAATCGAAATGCTTGCTGTCACGTGGGGTTGTGAAAAGATGTCAAAATATCTCCATGGCCTCCCTCACTTTATCATACAAACAGATCACAAACCCCTGATACTAATCCTCAATTACAAGCCCCTTGCGGAAATGACCCCACGCATACAAAGGATGCGGATGCGCTTACTACAATTTAGTTTTAGTGCTGAATATGTCAAGGGCAAAGAACTTGCAGATGCCGACGCCCTGTCTCGTGCTCCTTGGTCCAAGGCAACCAAGGAGGATGAAATTGTTGAGCAGGAAATAGCCACTCATGTAGAAACAGTTGTTAGCAATATCCCTGCATCAGAACCTCGCATGGTGGAAATACAAAATGAGACAAGCGCTGATACCACCCTACAAGATTTGAGGCACATGATCAATCAAGGTTGGCCTGCCACAATCAGAGAATGCCCTGAGCATATCCGACCATTTTGGCATTGCCAACAGGATCTCGCAGTAGCCAAGGGACTCATCCTGAAAGGAAGTCAAATCGTCATCCCAGCCAGCATGAGGCGAGACATGTTAGATCGTCTCCATGAAGGACACCTTGGCATGGACAAGTGTAAACGAAGAGCCCGCCAATGCATATACTGGCCCAATATGAATAACCAAATTGAGCAAAAGATTAGACAGTGTGGAGAATGCTCAAAGCTTCTACCATCAAAGCCAGCAGAGCCATTACTACCGCATGTATGTCCAGCGAAACCATGGCAGAAGGTTGGATCAGACCTTTTCCACTGGGCTGGGAAAATGTATGTCATAATTGTGGACTATTTTTCCCTCTGGCCTGAAGTCTACCTATTAGGGAAACCAGACTCAACCAATGTAATACATGCCATCAAGGAGGCATTCTCACAACATGGCATTCCTCAGGAGCTGGTATCTGATAATGGACCACAATATACCTCTCGGGAATTCAGATTGTTTAAGTCTCAGTGGCAATTTGTTCACACCACAAGCAGCCCTCACTACCCTCAATCCAATGGGCTTGCGGAGTGCACAGTCAAGGCCGTAAAGCGGCTCATAAAAAAATGTCACCGATCCAATCAAGACATCCTTAAAGGGCTGCTGATCCTTCGCAACACGCCAATCAAATGTGGCCAATCCCCTGCTCAGCTCCTGAAAGGTTACATCCTTAGAGATAATCTCCCTAGGCTCCAAGAAGATAATCCACCGCTGACACGTTCCCCTGCCAGGGAGAGAACCCAAGCAAAGACATATTATGACAAGAAGCATGCCACTACCAGACAGCCTAGAGAGGATTTCCAACCGGGCCAAGCAGTGGCCATACAGCATGAAGCAACAAAAGAATGGTCTCTCTATGGTAAGGTAATACAACAAATTGCACCAAGGTCCTATGAAATCCAGCTACAGTGTGGTAGAAAGATAAGAAGGAATCAACGGTTCATGCGTAAGCGCCACATCAACTTCACAGCAATCAGAAGTAGTTCTCCATGCACAGCAGGACTACCACTAGAGAGATCCACGGAGGAACTTGAAGGAATAGAAGACAGGGACAGCAGTGATGAGGATACAATTGCATATAACCAGTCAGACAGTGACGCAACAGAACATTCTGGAGAAGAAGAAATAGAAGAGGAAGCCGGGACACACTGCAGGACACGATCAGGAAGAATGATAAAAAGAAAAGCACCAGTTGACTATAATGATCTATAAATTCCAGAAGAACTGCTTCCCTAGGGGAAGGGAGATGTTAGATGTGACACTCACCTTTATATTTACAATGACTTCGTTACTACCATTATGTTACCTCGTTTTGGTGATAATCTCGTTCAGAGTTATTTTATGTTAGATTGAAGAATACAACATAAATGTGGAAAACTGAACATTACAAAGCGGAACTACTATGAATACACAAAACGACATTTCAGTCCACATTACTAAACGACAGAACTAGTACTTTAAAAGTTTCCTTTTCATTTTATGTTACTTCACACCCACTTTGTTCTCGCATGGTTTTCTCTCTACCCCGCTGGGAAGGTAGGTATCAGCTTCTCCAACACCCTTTTCTTTTATGCCAAATATAATTTCCCTTCCATTCAATTTCTAGTGCTATCCATTGTAAGTCCTGTTTCATTGTGTAAAGTGCTCTATTGTTGTAAGTTAATTAGATATTGTTCCTTTGTTTTTATCATTATATATGCGCTGTATGTACCAGGAATGTAAGAACTGATGAAGGCTTGTGCCGAAACGTTTTAAAAGTTGAAATTTTTTCTTGAGTGTCTATATATATATATATATATATATATATATATATATATATATATATATATATATATATATATATATATATATATATATATATATATATATATATATATATATATATGATCCTACTCTGAGGTTCTTTTACAAAATAGAGAAACAAAGCAAATACTTGAATGCTTGATATGTAAAAAATTGCAAAGATTTACGTTACACATTTACAATGAAATAATGTGCAACAAAGTAATAGTTTATCGATGCGCAGGAATGAAGATTTCTTTTTCCTCTCTATAACATAATGCTGAATGACCTCCAAAGAGTGAGGTAGATTGTAACTCTGCAATATGTATTTTACTTACTCCTGGCAGCATTTATAATCATTCCTAATCGAAACCTTAGGGGCTATGAGATTCTATTTGAAGATACATACAAGAATTTAAATCCCTTCCGTCCCCTTCTGTTCCATACTTTATGACAGCTCCCTAATGAATTTAACACGGTAGCTGCGGCGGAGAAAGATTGAGCTCCATGCATTTCGAAGACTATTTTAATTGCGTCATCTTCCTTTCAAACGCAGGTAAAATGGCTGGCATTAAAATTGCCAACATAAAAAGGGCCAGACTTTGCAACTTTCGACTAAAAAGCGGCATTATTTTTGTAGCACTTGGTTTTGGAAGTTATGAAAAGTTTTAGAAATCTTTTGGATAGGGATGGATAAGTCGGGCCTACGTTTGCGAATTACTCCAGCAACGAGTTTTAGCGATTGCTAGCGAGTGAGGAGCACGTACAGTAACTGCATCAGTTCAGAAATAAAGAGAGTGCAAATATTGTATTTAGGCAATAAATATCTTTTCTTAGAATGCACCCTAATTGATACAGTTACCGTCGCCTATTTCATACCTTTCGAAAAACAATCACTTTGATAACAGCTATCCAGTCTGTATCAAACACATGCACCAAACAATGTAAGGGTAGAGACTTGAAGGAATGAGATAAACAGAGACAGAGGAGGGAAAAGAAGAAAAATTGAAGTCGCAGTAGAGCTTGGTGACGACAGCGATATCGATCTTAAATGTTATGACAATGCTACTTAAACACTTAGGGCCTGTTTACATGAGGTGGGCTGGCCCACCTAGGTGAGCTGGCTCGCTTCAGTGAGATCTGGGTTTTCTTAATGATCCTATGTGAACCTATCTCTGCCTTTACATGAGCAGCGGGCCAGACCACTTGGCTGAGATCCGTGAGAAATGCCAATGGGATCCGCGTCAAGTGGGATCAAGGTTATCAATGTAAACGCGATCAGCTGGGCTGTCTCACTTAAGTGGACTGGAAATTACCGTTCCAAGCATGTGCAAATAATGTTGGTGCCGACCTAGTTCTTCATCCAAAACTGACATTGGCCAACAGCTTAATCTCAATGCAAAACGGAAGAATTCAGGACATTTTTGCAATCAGCAAGGAAATCAGCAAAGTACTTATGCGACATTTTTATGAAGTCGGATTTGTTCATTACAATTTAATTTTTATCTAGACGAGTTCGCGCCAGAACATTGAAATATCGTGTTTTCAAATCGCAAAGAAGAGGCTGTCCCACCTGAGTGGGATGGAACTCATTTTATGTAAAGACCGGAGGGATCGATCTCGCTGGAGAAGGCCAGCCCACTTAGGTGAGCCAGCTCATGTAAACAGGCCCTTAAATTCGAACAGGTGATGGAGTTCTTGTACTGATTAGACGCTTTGACAAAATAAAAACTGCCACACTTTTTCAGCTCATACGTTTTATCAATAGTATAAAATGCTACCCAATGTCGTGGTAGAGCAAATTTCTTCCCTGGCATTGTAAGGGCTGGCGTAAAATGGGCTGGCGTTAACTTAGGGCTGGCGTAAAAAGGCTTAAATGATGTATTATATATCGTTTTCTTATTGTGCAGTCCTTTTCTTTTATGTAGGTCTCAAAAGAAGAAGGGTTGAACTATGCAGAAGAAATTAATGCCTTTTTTATTGAGACGTCTGCGAAGAAAGCATACAATATAAACGGCATATTTATCAAAATTGGTAAAACGATTTTGAGACAATCTTTTGCATTTAAATTATTCTTTATCATACCTTAATCATTGTAGAAAGCTGGCAGTTGGTAATGGTTTTTCAAGCATGCAACACGTTGGTGTACTTCCATACCATTCGTTATTCATTGAAACAATCCTTGTCTTATGTTTATCTTTCTTTGCAAAATTTTGAAACTTAATCTCAACTTTAAGCTGCAATCTTCTTCAATTTTCCATTCTACATGGAGATAAAAACAGGAATCGCTAGAGGCACAAGCCTCCTAAATTTTGCACTTGTTGAAAAAGTACGCAAAGTATCTGAACATGTACCCTTTATCTGGAGAAAATTCTATGATCTAGGCGCTGGCAAAATCAGAAAGTGCCCGCTCTATCTGCGATTTGATACAAACATAGTTTTCCTGCACTCCATATTTTTCTACCTAAACCCTCACTGTCGATTTCCGTTCGTAGCAAATATGTTATCACACAAATCGTTTTGATATATAACTCATATTTTAGGCGAAGCACTGCCACCTAAACCCGCTTACGTCCCTCCTCAAACATTGCGAAAAGAAGCTCTACGCAAGAATCTACGACCTCGAAGAACACGGAAAGGAAAATGTTGTCATTAGTGCAAGGGAGAGAAAGCTCGATATGGGAGCTTTGAGTTTCTGACTTATACTTTTAGTCTGTGTTCATCAGTAGTTACATAATACTTGATGCTTCTTTGCATCGATTTGCAACAAGCCCAATTGTATTAGCAGTACCATTTTTACTTCAATCATCCTTGCAATAACATACATCATAACAATGACCAGTCTGCTCACATCAACTAATGTTCTGCCTGGCTACCAAACGTGAGCCTTAGGATAAGAAGCTTTGTCAAATAAAAAGATATATTAAATTGTTATTATAATAAATTATTACTATTAAATTGTTTACTGCATCATTCTCCTATTTATATATTACGTTGTAGCTTCGTCATGTTTGGAGAATGTCATAAGTTGAATATTTGATGCATTTTTCACTGTTTCTCGATAACAAAAATTCAGTGATGGCCTGCACGGAGATGGTGGTGCCGTTGCCCCCAGTGGAGAGTTGTGAGGCAGCGCCAGATTAAAGAGAACGAAAATACAAACAGGGAACAGCTGGCGATGCAAACAAGTGGCGTTACAATAACTGAACAGAAGCTGATAGGTTCCTGCATGCGAAGCAGAAAGTCATCAAATGAGAGAAAGAGATGAATAGGGTCTAAGTGCGCAGCTCTGGGAGGACTTTCACTCAAGATACACTCACCCTAGATAGAAAATTGTAGATGAGATCAATGATAGGCGTGTGAGAAACTTCAATATATCTAATTTTTTCTAATATCAAAACAAATGATAAGGATGAAAATGAGTAAGAGAGCCTGTGGAATGCAACAACGGAGCTAAAGAAAAGCTGCAGAAATGAAGAGAGCATAAGAAAATGACAGAGTGATGACATCATAAGTAGCATTACGGAATACAATAAAGCGAGGCTTAAGACTGAACACAGTCCTACCATCTGAATTCCTTCTCATTGTAAGCAATAGTTTCCCAAAATTTCCTCAAAAATTCTTCTCTTCGGTCTCGAGCTCTTCTGGCCAATTTCTTTTTTATCCTGATGGCTGCCAGTAGGGTGTTTGACAGTAGCCTTAGGAGCTCTTCATAGTCGCGAAAGTCTATAGAATTCAATGTCAGAGAGAAGGAAAGAGCGTGGTTAGCCTTCAAAGACCATTGGCCGTTCGGGCAATCAAAATTGCCAAAGAAACCTGTTGCTGATTTACATTGGCAAATATGCTTGTTAATGAAAAAGTTGTCGAATGAAACTGGTTGGCCATCTACACGAGCAAGGAGATTTGTGATAGAAAAGTTCTTGTGGAACTTAGGCCTAATCGGGGTTCTATCCTTGAGGATAGAGAGCAAGTGCAAAGCACACAAAAGATGCTGTAAAGACAGGTAATGGTAGAGTTTGATTAGAGAGTGACCGTCTGCAAGTCTTCGAGGTAAAAGAAGTAAGCCAAAATGGAACGTGAGGAAAAAATTACTCATAGCATAATAGTTGCACTAGGGAAAAATACAAAAAAAGGTGCTGAAGATACAGAATACATATAAACAACGAAAGCCAGAAGAGGTGTGAGTAGAGTAGAATATAGGGCAAGGGAACAATGACCTAGAAGCTCATAAAATTACCCAACTAAACGTCCTATTCCTCAACCTGCCTAATATTTCTCTCCTGGAACGCCAGATTTTCTAACTCATATTGCCAGAAGCTTTCGCATTGCCTACTATTCCCATTAAGTCGATCTTTAATATTAACATTAGCATCCTTGAGTAACCCCTCGTCTGCTCCTCCGGTAAAAGGCCGGAAAAACTCTGTCTGAGGGATCCCCGAAGAATCACCAAAATACTCGCGCCTTATAGTTATTAAACCTGTTCCTAAAAGGCGTGCATGTACTACCCCCAGATTGTACACAACAGACTCTACATTCCATTAAATGAACAAGATCAGACGAATCACAATCAAAAGACAAATGTACTTGATATTTCTTGTTTTTGATATAGGATCTGAAAAGTAGTACTATCACGGATAACAGAACAAACCAGACATCTAGAATTGCCACAGAAGTACACACTTTGTACAAGAAAGAAATACATAAGAAACATGATGCTCAAATCAGTCGAAAATTAAGAAACACAGGCAGGCTGAGTTTCAATAGTAAGCTTGAAAAATCTGTTCTTGTGAGAAAAGTTTTAATTCAACTGGAAACAAAATACATACAACTTCAATTTCTTGTCTCATAGTTACCTTGTTGCTATAGAAAATTTCAAGAATTTTAAGAAACACTTCAAACACATTTAAGGCTGAATTTGACGAAAGAGTAAGAAACATCCAAGCTGACCCCATGGAGAAAGTTTGCTTCTTATAAAAAAAGAACATGTAATCAGTAAATTTAAGAAACACTCCATTCCTGATGTAACTTCTTGGTTGCAAGAAATGCTTACATTAAAGGTGTATAGGGACTTTTCTGCAACTTCACATGGGGGAAGACTAGTAAATGATATTAATGGATTTGTAAAGAGTATTTTTGCAAAAAGTTGATCTAAAGTAAACTCTACATAGCCAACACCGCATAATGTTATGATGCAATGAATAGTGAAAATAATGTGAAAGTTGCTTGATAGGAGAAAGTAGGAGATATTATGAAACCAACATAGTCAACGGTAACTTCTAAACTCAGTTCCTACTGTAAATTTTGATCACACAACTTAAGGGACACGCAATTAGAACTTCAATCCACATTTATAAGTCATTCAGCTTAGTTAAACTTCCTACTCTTTCAATACTTTGTCTGAAAGAACCTCAAAAGATGCAAAAAATTACAAGGAAAATGTCAAAACTAGTTCATACCTCATCATTGTATATGAATTTGCATCTGCATCATCCGAAAAATATGTTATAAGACGTATTTTGCTTTATTCGCCAACTGTAAAAAAGGACAATATCATAGTGGAATTTTCAGTGTGTTACTGCTGTTAGTAAATGGAAAGTGAAGAATTCCTGCTATTTACTTGTCTTGTCTATGCTCTCACCTACACTTTGCCATGTTAGTTGATGTTTTCTTTCCTGTCTACGACTGTTCAAAATTTGAATAACGCTCTGTAAAATAACCCTGGGAAAAACCCTGTCTAATATGAGCAGAATGTTCCTTAATTGTTCTAGTGTGGAGGTGATTTAACATAACAATGGTTACTACATACCCATTGGCTGAATTTATCCTTCCCCAAGCCAAGCCAATTAAGACAATACAAGTTCTGAGAAATAAAACAAATAGGTTCATTGACAGACATGAATAATAAATAACTTTCACAAAGTGAAATTTGGTGTCATTGATTGCACGAAAATGTGGAGTCGTTGCAAGTAATCGTAAAAGAGCATGAATGTATTGAGACGGAAACGGGAGGTGAAAGTTTGCCTTATTGGGGTATGTTGTGCTTGATACTAATTGAAAACAGACATAAGTTAATAAAAATTTGATTCACTTATCGTTGATTCAGTTATAGTTTTCATCAGATTCCACGCTTTGATGTTTCTCATATGTATGTACTCGTTACAAATGGCTTCATGTTCTACTCTGTAGGATATTTCAGTTGGCAAGTCAAGTCTTGTTCTACGGTTAGTCTCTGATAGATTTGATCCCAACCAACAAAGCACTCTTGGGTATGCCAGAATCTCTTTCTAAGTGTTATATCTTAAACATATCTCAGATGCAATAAACGTCGTTCTGAATATCTTTATTTAGCCATGGATATTGTTACATCACCAGTGAAACGATAAAAACCATCTACTTGGCACCAGGCATAAGACAATGCATATAACAAGCACCTAAGTAGTCACAAATGTTTACAAACATATAAATCTATCACCGTTTTTCTAAAGTTCGGATATAACGTATCGAGTGGCCGATCCCCAGCAAAAAACTCATACAAGCCCTTATAATACTACCCCGGTAATAACATTTTCTCATAATATGTACTTTTGATGTTATCGTACTTTCAATTGTAACGTATGTACTTTTGATGTTATCGTACTTTTGATGTTATCGTACTTTCAATTGTAACGTTCCCTCTGGTATAAAGTACTACGCGCGGATTTCTTGTTTTCCTTATATACAGATCCATGATACGAATCACTGAGGGTTTTGGCTGAAATCCATTCACCTGTAATAGCTTTCATAGGTAAACAAAGGGGTTACTAATGACTGTGGGAGTTCGCTCATGTGCATATCAATAATACCGCATATTGTTCTATATAATTATAGCACTGAATAAAGAGCAGGTAGAGGGGGGATCTCGGTACTCCAGAAATGCGGTCTGATTACGCATGTGTTGCATAGGAAATATGAAGGCAGTATTAAGTAATGTTAATTCTTCTATTCATTATTGCTTCAGTAAGTCGACTGTCAGAAGACGGCAAAACTTACGACAGTTTTTCGTCAACCGTATTGTCGAAATAAATAAAAAGTAGAGGAAGGGGCGTAGTTCAACTTTTGTGAATGCAACTTAACAATGAAAATGGAGAAATTTCAGTTTATCAAAATGAATAAGATATTGCAAAATAGGAATGCAACTCATAATGTAAGTTGTTCTAAAATCTTGAAAGCTAGTTGGTCTTTCACACGACATGGCCTACCAGACAGCTGATCGTGGAATTTGACTTTGATGTTAGCAAAAATGGAAAAATCAAGCGAAATTTGACTAAACTATGGTTAGACTTTAAAACGTACTTAGGACGTCATTTAACCATTGCTTTGAGGTATTTTGTAGCATTTTCCCTAAATTTGGTTTTTCTACTACTTGTGTATATAGAAATTGAGGTAAAATCACTGAGGCATTTCGCAAAATTCTTGTAGCTCGAGAGTTAGGCATGACATTTCAATAAAATCTTTCTTAAACCAACAAAGCTGACGTCTACCTAATGAAAAAAATGTCTAGAAAGTAACTCTTCAGCTCCAAATTGCACTGATATCCTTAAGCAGTGTGCTGTATTATAGGGTACCGATCTAATCTAATTAGCGTACCTCGGTCTGGATCCACAACTGTGTAATGAACCAAATCAGAGGATCCTGTCAAGTTTGTTGTAACCATATATATATATATATATATATATATATATATATATATATATATATATATATATATATATATATATATATATATATATATATATATATATATATATATATATATATATATATATATATATATATATATATATATATATATATATATATATATATATATATATATATATATACATATATATATATATATATATATATATATATACATATATATGCACACATATACACATATATATTTATATACACACACACCACACACACACATATATACACTTACATTGCAAAAGTGTGGAAACGATGGCCTTCGCAGCCTGGAATGGCGGCCACGGGCTGTGCATGGGGCACAAAAAGCAGCAGATCATATCTTCGAATGTAACACATTTTGTCTTCATTTTTTAATATTTTGTTGGATAGCCTCGGGACTTTTTTACTGCGAGTAATCTTCTCGGGATGGAGGCGTACAAATTTCTAATGAATTTCTTTGGCACCTTACGCCAGATTTGGAAGATCTTTTCAATTAATTGTTGTTTATTCTTTGGTGGATCATTTTTAACAGCGATTTTCATGTATCGCTAGACGTTTTCAATTATATTTAAGTCCAGACTTTGAGATGGCCATGGAAGTACCAAGATGCCCATTCGCTTTAACTAATTCTTGGTAGCAATGGCAGTGTGGGGCGGAGCATTGTTATGCTGGAAGATGAAAGGATGGTTTTGCACCCCATGGATTATTTCGACGCTGTCTTTGAGATTTTTTGTAAAATATCTTGATAATATTTGGAGTTTACTGAACGTTCGCAAACAGCAAGCTTCCCAACGCTATTAGGCCCAATGCAGCCCCACACCATTACAGAGACTGTGTTGACAAATTTCGGGAGGAAAAATGTGGGATTTTCAGCTTCATCAGCCGATCTCCACACTAGGGACACTCCGGAAACATTTTGCAAGCAAAAGCGGCTTTCATCTGAAAAGATAACATCATTCCAGTGGGTCAACGGCCACTCAAGCATTGTCTTTGCCCATGTCACACGGTACGAACGGTTATGTTTTGAAATAAAAGGTTTTTGCTTTCTCTTGCAACTTTTAAGCTTATTTCCCTTAAAATCCTTCTTACCAAATATTTTGAGGGGTTTTCGTCTGGAAATTGAGCACATGCAACTGATTTCAGTTCCCCTAAAGTTGCAAACCGCAACTTACGAGCAATACGACAAATGGCTCTCTCCCTCTTTCTAGAAATTTTTTTGGACGACCAGTTCTTGGCAGTTTCGCAAAAGACTCACTCTTTTCAATGCTTCTGAAAACCTTGAAAGCTCCTGATCTGCTGCAACCAACTTGTCTTGCAATTTCTACAAATGAATGGCCTGCTCCTCGCAAAACTTTGATGGCTACTCGCTCGTTTTCTGTCAATTCTCGGACTTTTACCATGTTGAAATAAACCCTTACTTCAGTATCTGCTAAAGCATAATAAAGGGGGAATATCCGCTTATTATAAACTAGAAACACAGTTGTTTACATTTGTGAAATTGAAGACGCAATTTAAAGTTTTCCCGCCTAAATAATCTTAAAAAAATTTTTAATAGCCGCTCACAACCACTGTTTGTGAGTCACAATGTAGGCCATCGTTCCTACACTTTTGCAACGTAAGTGTGTATATAAATATATGAATTGAAGACGCAATTTATATATATATATATATATATATATATATATATATATATATATATATATATATATATATATATATATATACATATATATATATATATATATATATATAAAGAAGACGCAATAAATATATATATATATATATATATATATAAACCTATAAACAGAAACATAAACATATAGCATACAGCATCGTTGCTTTTATAGAAAGTTACAGCTTTAGAGCCTTGCTTTGTTTTACCTATCTCAATTTAGTCCTGGGTGAGACATTTTAATGCAATGCTGTTCAATTTCTTTGCGTGTATTTTGTTGTCGTCGCAGTTGATTGCATAAAATGGTATAATTTCGAATAGGTTGAGTTTTCATATAGCACAATGAGATTTGGAATGGCTTGCATATGAGTGACATAGGTGGGATCCAATGTTTGTCGCTTATGGGCCCTAAATCTATGTATTCTTCTATGTCCTATCATCAATGTATTCTTTACCACAGGTTTTACATTATATCATATAAACAATATGACAACAACAGAAGTGAAGCTAGTCAACAGCAAACGCCAGTCACCATGTATAAAAAAATGCAGTCTAGAACGAAGTTTAGCTCTAATACAGCGAATTTGCAAAATTATGGTGATAGAGCTCTTAGAATCACAAAATGAAACAACAAAGAATGTGACACTTGTCCTCTAACCTTTGAATATAATGAGATCAAGTTCAATCACTTAGATAAACAATTCATAATCAAATCCAGAATGGACAGTTACTGATTTCGTTGATATGATAAGATGTACAGCCACGGGCAGTGATAAAGAATACTTTGGTGAAATCTCTAATCTTAGAGCAACAGTTAGGGTCCTTGAAGAAAAGACATTGAACTTGTAACCTTTGGAACACCTTACCTTCCACTTCCTTTCCTGAACCCTACAATTTATCTTCCTTCAAATCTAACATCAACAAACTGGATCTCATCTCCCTATCTAATTAACTTTCCTTTCTCTTTCTTCCTTTGTCAGGGCTTTGTTATAAGCTCTATTGGCCTTTCCCTGACATTACATAATAAACAAAACCCGCACGTCCCTTATATGTGAGTCATCGTGGAGTTCATTGTTCTAAAGCGAATCACAATCTATTCCAAATTACACAATTTTATGCAATCAATAGAGACAACAAACTATTTCTAGAAGAAATTGAACAGCATGTCAATTAAATCGAGATTGGTGAAACATAGCGAGGCTGTAAAGACGTAACTTTCTATAAAAGTAACGCTGTTGTTAATTTATCTAGGCTGAAGATTTCTCATGGAAAGGATAAAACACGTTTTGCACTTACGAAGGTATATTTTGTCTTTCTCTCTTACGATATTATCTGGATATTACTACTGATTTTTGTGATAAACGTTTAAGGCCTACATATATATATATATACAATCAGTAGCTAGCGTGTAACCAGGATTTCTCCTTTTTCGGTGCAAATAGAAAGGTTGATATAATGCTCAGAAAAACCAGGAGAAAATTAATATTTGCCACCACCTGGGATCGAACCAGGGTCTCTCGCATTCCGGGCAAGCGTCGTAACCACTAGACCACAGTGACTTGTTTTAACTCCCCTGGTTTTTAGCACCTTATGGTCACTTTCGGCTTTCGCCTTTATCAAGCAGCTCTAATACATACAATCAGTAGCTAGCGAGTAACCAGGATTTCTCCTTTTTCGGTGCAAATAGAAAGGCTGATATAATGCTCAGAAATATATATATATATATATATATATATATATATATATATATATATATATATATATATATATATATATATATATATATATATATATATATATATATATATATATATATATATATATATATATATATATATATATATATATATATATATATATGTATGTGTATAGATATATATTTATTTATATCTATACAATTTATGCATGCATATATGTAGGCATTTATACTTATATATTTCACTGTTGCTATGAGGGATCAAATATCATTTTCCAGCACCTTGTGCACGTCAAGATCGTTTAATATTGGTAATGAGACAATTAAAGTTAACATTTGGGATACGTCTGGAGAAGAGATGGTATAATATCTTTGTTCATTTTTCAGTTCCTTTAGTGTTACTAAAATAAAGCATAATATTTAATGTCTTTGTCTTTAATATTGATACATGTTGAATATGGTTGTGCACAGCTGACAAGACTTGTTAATTTGACATTGGTTGTTGCTTCAGAGAGTGTTGCCTGTTAAGTCATAGGATAATGAGTGCTTTGCTGAGAAATATTTTGAATTGTTGGTAAATCTGCCAGAAGGACCACTCGGAGACCGGTCTCTAATCTTTAAATGATCTGAGGAGTGTATGATGCAGTCTAATAAAGTAAATTACAGATTTAAGTTTTTAAACTTATATTATGAACAAATACGCTGCATATTTATATACATATACAGATAAATAGCCAGATTCGGATGAATTCACGTGACAAGAGAATGATATGCACGCCATAATGAGAGGCGCTGTGTGTCATAACCAGTTGAATACTTGCCCATTATCCTCAATTTCAAAGACTTTTTGCTGAAAATTTGGTTGTTCTGCACTAAATGTAATTTCATAGACATATCAAATAGATATCTAGCATGCTTTGGCAGTATTAATCGATTATATCGATAGTATCAGCTGTCCTATAAGAAACAACATTTAATGCATTAGTGTCATGCAAAGGTGATCTGTTCAGTTCCATTTAACTCCTCCCAGAGGAATAATTTTTTCAATGGTTCTGATCACTCGCTGCTCATTCACTTGAAGGTAGTAGTACAATGTAGAAGGCTAGCTCGTTCTGTCAGTATAAAACCGCATACAGCCGGTTTTCAGGAATACGTTTAAACATATTTCAAATGCACTTGAATGAAAAGACGAAATTGCTTGCTCAATAATTTGAAAATTAACGTCTTTAAACTCCATGCTCTACGATTCTGCTTGGAATTTCAATTTTTTGTAAACTTCACAATGAAAATAAAACGAGAGCTCTCTGTTTTCGTTAGTTTGATAACTTTTCCATCCGGGACGTTCACGTTCGGGAGTGTGTGGTGATCATTTGAAAATACGCATTGTTTAACTAATGTTTATATTTACAAAAATATCAAGATATTGTGCTCGTACGAAATGAGTCTACTTCATTTCATGCATCAAGGACTACTTCAAAATAACATGCACAATCTCCAGGCCCCCTTCTTCGTACCTCTCGCTACTTCTTAAAAAGAAGAGAGAAGTCGTAATATCCTTATACTAAATGTCTTTTTGCTTTATGACAGTTATTTACCCTTAATATTAACTGTGAACTTTTAAAATGCTGCATTATCATCATTATCTGCATCCATTTTATTTACAAGACTAAATTATAATGCTGCTGGTATGGTAAGTGGTTTAGCTAAAAACGATACGTCATGGTAGAAAAGTAAGGGCACACTGCCCAGACAACTGTGCATGATTAGCCAAATGCCTTCAGTGTGGTCACTGGTAAGCACCCTAGAGTTTATCTCAGGGATAAATGTACTACTACTGATGCAACTGCAGCCAACTGAATTGTATTTGAATTTTCACATGAATATAATCAATTCAAAGCAAGAACTGCTTTTGACATATTAAAGTATCAAGTAAAGGACTCATTTGCTTCTAATAGTGTTAATGTTGAACTTTAAAATGCGGCCATCTATAACTTCTAAGCCAGGGTGTTAATTATGACGCAGCGTGTGAGTGGTCTTTTTTTCTTAGCAACATACGGCTTTTTCTCTAACAAATGTCTCGCCTTAAATAAACGCCACCCTCTAATAAAAGCTGCAGCATACAAAGTGCCAATAGAACTGGGGGAAAATGCAAATTAGTACAACAATGCGTGGTCTATTGTTGAAGCATGGTACTCATTAATATGTCATAACTCTGAAGGCTGAGAGTTCAGATATTTGTTTTTGCCATTAATCATCATTACTGGTTTGCTTCACTCCATATATTGTTCAGTATCATTCACTATGATGAGCAAGAATATTTCAGTATAACTTATAATAGCAGATATTCTCAGAAAGTATTTATCGATTATATTACTGCACACTTTATTTTTGCATAGTATCGGTCAGTGGCTCCTTTGTATTATCGTGAAGCAGCAGCTGCCATTATAGTTT
This sequence comes from Mastigias papua, assembly GCA_964019165.1. Lineage (NCBI taxonomy): Eukaryota > Metazoa > Cnidaria > Scyphozoa > Rhizostomeae > Mastigiidae > Mastigias > Mastigias papua. The sequence goes on from OZ025272.1 coordinate 3,517,222, forward strand.
ATGACATCACTTCACAAGCGTCATTCGATTGCATGAAAAGCTGGGTCAAGGAGTTACGACAGTATGGGCCAGAGAATGTTGTAATTGCAATAGCCGGAAACAAATGTGATTTAGAGGAAGATAGAGAAGTAAGTGGCAAATTTATCGATTGAATATAATTTGCCTCACTAATCGCAAAATGATAAGAATTGTAGATAGACTGTTGCTGGTATTCACCTTGGATTATTACATTGTAGTTTGTGCCTTTTAACAATTGACATTGAATTGAATACAACCAGCTGCTAATGTATCAATGGCTGTAGATGTGTCAATACCTAACCTTTGGGCCACTGTATCCCGGTTTCTAAGGTCTCTTTACAGAAAACCAGTTAAAGAGCATTCCTGTTACACCCAATGTGCCCAATGATATAATAGGGGGTTATCGATAATAGTAAAGGCTAAAGATATACAAATTATATCAGCAATGGCAGGTTACAACGTAGACGCTTTAATAACAACAAGACCCATAGCAGATGATTATGAATCTCAACCTAGCAAACTCGCAAAAATTTGAATGCGGAGAGCGATGGCTTTTGAAATGCCCTAGTGCAGACCAACTAGGGACCAAAAAGTTTTGCACATGATGCTACATGGTTCCTAGCTACCATAGAGACTTCAAGAAAAGAGCATACTTATAGAAAATAGTTCTCTGGAAAAAGATAAAGGGACAAAGATCTGACTCGTGAATACTCATTAAACTGAATCTATCAAGAATGAGACATTTGATAAAGACTTTAAACAAGCTGCTGGGTTTCTAGAAACTCTCAACTGATTTCGCGAGAAGTCAGACAGAAATGATGGTTTTGTCTCATATTTTCTCAAAAACCATCATAATGTTTTACAGCAATGATAAGAAGCCAATTCCTGCGAGTAACATATTGTAATTACGATTATGCACAGTGAATAGAGGTTGTTCCTTCACAATTCAACATGTCTTTGCCCATTCATTGCGTTTTTTGGATGTTTAAAGCAACAGGCTATTTCTTCCATATAGAGAGATACTTCCCCGAAAGCATCATTCACTGTGGCTGTTTCACAACTTAATAGAGGCCCTTCTAGTAGTAGATTTCAGGGTCCAAAAAAGTAGATAAGCATTCATCTAGAAAAATTTCTTTCAAACTGCTCTCGATGTTATGTATTTTAACACACTGCAGTTCGTTAGCTCTAAAGACTGCTGTCAACTGGGGTTTTTGAGTTGTTTTATGAGATTTTAAGTTGATGTCTGTGAATTACTGATAAGCAAAGTCACTTGTGTGATTAGTAACGCCCAAAAGCGTAATACCCTCATATTCTTTTCGTATGAGCTGGCTGTAGACCATACTGCATTGATATGTATCTTTTGACCATTCATAAGAGTATTTTGGCGTGACTTTCCATTTTCCAATAGCTGTTCTCTCCACAACTTTTAATTTCACGATTGGCTAATGCACTGAACTTTTGAGGCCGCCAATTTTGCGACAATGAAGTAAGTTCTGAGTCTGTATAATGATAATGAGAAATCTGGCTACATTGAACTTCAGTCTGGGAAATCCTTTTAACCAAGATTGCAGAAGAGGAAATGGAAAGAAACGCTGGTGCAAGCCTCATTATAACAATTTCTAGCCATAAATACGCTTAGTTCATTATTCTTAGCGTCATGATACATGATTCATTTGTGCAGTATATAGGGATAGTTCCTTTTGAAAGTAATCTGCAAGTTTGAAGTTAGACAGCAAAGCTATCAAATATGATACGAGGTATTAAACTTTTGCCCACGACTGTAGAGTGGTTGCTCGATCAAATTTCGTACCCTGTGGCGGTTTTAGGGGAGTGCCAGGGGGGCATGGCCCCAGGCCCCGCGCTTTTTGTAACCCAAAAGGGGCCCCGCGTCTAAGAAAAATTCGAAAAGAGACTTTCAAACAAGGGCTCCGCAGGTGATTTGGCCCCGGGCCCCGCGATCCCTAAAACCCCCACTGTTCGTACCATAAGTATTTAACCAACAAAATCAAAGCATAGTAAGAACTAATACTGCAGAATTACCTGGGTTTCTATGCTGCAAAGTCATAATTGTGCCTTCATTATCTAACTGTTGTGTTGTAGTGCAATGATAGCCGACAGTGACAACTCGAGAGAAAAACTGGCTGCTATTTACCCAAAACTTCGAATAGTACTTGCGATGCGCAAGGTTGCACTCACAAACACACGTGTAACTAATAAAAAGAGATCACGCATTTATAACAAAGCAAAACAATAGTACATTGTGACAATACAAAGTTTACCAATCTCCCCGGTAAGATATGGGAAGAAAAATTCAAACGATGTTCTCGCCCAAAGGATTCTTTGAATTGGGCAAAAGCTTTGAAATCAACGAAAACGGAAAGGAATGCGATTAATATGTCCTCCAGGTGTAGCTTGAATATTGTCATAGCTTTAAATCTTGGGAAATTTGAATGGCTCAGTTAACTACTGTAAGATTTTTATCCAAGGATGTTTCGTACTGTAAGTTTCCAAAGCGGGCTTTATTGATAGGTAGAAGCTGAAGTGTTGTTCTGACCTGGTGGATAAGATGAGACTGTAGCATCTCTGCTTAAGCGTCATTTAAAATACACCAATTAAGGCGTGTGAGACAACCGTTGTTTCTCTTGGAGAAAGTTAAAGATTGTCACCATGCTTCTGCAAGTTGAAAAAGAAACACTGTATTGCATGATGAAAATTCAATGACCAATTTGCTAAAGACAGACGTCAATGGCTGAGGAGCATTATGAATAATAAAGTGACGAACACAAGGAAATTCATGGAAGTGCTTTGTTCAAAATGCAATGAGAGAGAGCTTCTTTTTAGACTTGAACATACCTCTGTTAAAATTTTGAAGAAATCTGGACGTGTACCATTTCTTGTCATTCTCTGTGAACTATAATCGTATTGAAAATGTGCTCCAAGTCCTTCTGAACAAGCATTGGGTTTCTTTGTCGTTGGCAAGTTTAGATCATAGCCCCTAAGAAAAGGTGAAGAAGTTATCAAACGTTTAAGTTCTATTATAGCATCTAGTTAAGGCTCTTTGTGAAATGAATTCAACATCATTCCTGAATAAGGAAGGAGCTAAGAGGAGCAAACTTTGGTAAGTACTTTATCATACCAAGAGAAAGTTGAAGATCGACTTTAGTTCTAGTGACAGGCATGTCAATGATACCATTGATTATAGTAGAATGAAGACAGATCCATAACTTTCCATTAGGCTTTGAAGTAAAACTAATGCGCTGACCCAGCCAGTAAGCTTTGCACAGACTCAGTTGTATCTTTCTTGACTATATAAATTGCTGCTCTTCTTTGAGTTTTAATTTTAGAGCAGATAGCATTTTCCTTACAGGAAGAATAACTGGCTAGACATCTTGCTAATGTCAACATGATCCGTACGTTTTAATAAAAGATTTATCTTAAATAACGGAATGGTCATAATTAATTTTAAATATATTGGTTCTATTGAACTGAAACTGAGTTGCTGTCATACATTCAAACTAATATCAGGGACTGAGCCAGCGTCAGCAACAATGAACAGGACGTTTACCAGCTGGCTCAAAACTTCGATACATTGACTAGTTACTGGTATCTATATACCGTTATAAGCTGAGAGCTTCATGGTTGCTGGCTGGAGCTTTGGAGAAGGTGAAAGAATGCCGGGAGCATTTTTGGCATCACACTGCATTGAGCTCCTTTGTCAATTTTGAAAGCAGTCTGAGCGCCATAAAAATACAATGAAACAGACAGATCTGATTTAACATTAGGTTAGATATACTTTTAGAACTAGTTGAGTCATTGTTATCAATCGCATCAAAGCAACTCTTCACCAGAACCACTATTTGGAGAGACTTTAATATTGTTTTCACCTGTTTATTGGAACACCAAATTTCAAAATTATAGAGTCATTTACAGGATTGTGCATATTTTTCCATATGCAAGATATTTACTACGATAATGTCCAGAATTGGCAAACTTGAAGTCTAGCCATATTTTCAAATTCTTTGTTGCTCTGTTTGCCACGTGAGCAGGACGGAATCTTCTTCTTATGCTTCTTATTCAAATGTTTCTGTCGATTTTACTTGCATCTGCATTATTTAGAAACAAGGTTATGTCCTTAGCATGACATTTCCTCTGCAGCATGGCCTGAGCAATTCCTTTTTCTAAGGCTAAGTCGGCACCATGTGGCAGTATTTCCCTTAACGAATTAGCGATTACACCAGAAACAATCATATCTTTAATTAGAGAATTATGAAGAGTTCCAAGTTACAATCTTGAAGTTCTTGCCACTTTAAAGTAAAGGACTTTTTGGCTAATAATTTAAGTATTTTTGCAAGGACTGCAATAGGTGGTAAACACGTCAAGAACTACGTCAAGTGGCAATGATCTTCTTCTGTATTAAGTTGAAGCTATTTATATCTCCTTGTTTTTGATGCCAATACAAGACAAAAACATCGAAGTTTTTGACTTAATCAGGCCTTTCACAGGATTCAGTTCCAGTTAGGAAAAGAGGAGGCTCAACATAATCCATAGCTTGACTTTAAACTTTGTCCAATACAAGCAAGCAGCTCATTGAAACTCTGACACCATGTTGCGTTGTAGTGCAATGAGAACTGAGAGAGAGAGAACACGAAAGAAAGAAAACTGCTTGTTTATCAAACGAAACTTCGAAGAGTAATTTTGATACGCAAGATTACACAAACACCTGTAACTTATAGTAAGAGATCATGTAGTTAGAAAAGAACAATAGCACATTACAACATCAACTGTCATCTCTTGTATTGTGGATTACAATGTTTGAAGACATGGCATAGGAAACTGGAGTTTAGCTAGTCTCACGATTGCTGCAGAGATCAGAAAGGTGCTGACGTGCTTCACTGCATCCTATTTACGGCCAAAGTTCAGAAAAAGCGCCTAGAAGTAAAATTAAACGGTGCTCGAATTTGTTCAAAACGGAGTGGGAAAGCTCTTCTCCTATCCTGCTCTTCATATAGTCCCATCGCAAGCATGGCACTATTTCATGTTGTTTCTTCTCATTGTTCAGTATTTTGCTTTTATGCAGGTCTCAAGAGATGCAGGAAGGAGATATGCACACGAGCTTAATGCTCTTTTTATTGAAACATCTGCGAAGACGGCACAAAACGTTGATGAGATGCTAGCAGAAATTGGTAATTATTCAATCATTTAATGCCCTCTACTACGTGTTAATCATTGGGATCATCGTTATTTCAGGTCTTATCTTTTCATATCCTACCAAATCAATAAAGTTGCATGAATTCCTCTCTTGTCATGAAATGGCATAGCGATGATTCTGGGAATTGCCCCCTTCAAACAAGCCACCACTCGAATAAGCCCCCATGCTAGAACTTCCAGTTGTTAATAATTCCTCACCCCCTCGAATATTCCCCCACCACAGGGGACGAGGAAGACCTTGATATAGACTTATGCTTGAATTTTGACTAATCGCTTAGCATCATGGATAAAAGGAGTATTGAAATTGAGTTTTGTATCTGTGTATACCAAATAGTGTGATAAGCTCCCCTCCCAGAATAAGCCCTCTCTTCAACTAGGCCTCTGTGAAAAGCTTAACGAATATAAATAAGCCTTAATGGGGGCACTTCGTGGATTTACTATATGAAAGTAATTATGTCATCTCTGTAGTAAATTTCATGCCCTATACTCAGAAATGTTAGGTCTTTGCAGGGAGAAGGAGGGGAGCATTCCATATATGAAAGTATGACCTTGTATGAAATTGTAGAAAATGCAGCACAGTTGTATATCATCAAGGTAGATTCTCTGTAGACATGAAGGTGGCTGCGGAGAGATGCATGCCTTAAGAAAATCTCCAATAACTCACTATATGAAAGTCTTCACAGGCATAGTTTTAAATACAATCATTGTGTCACTTTAAATGTGGATTATTGGCTAAGAACTAAATCTAATGTTAAGGGTCAAGAGTGATAGCTGTCCCATTTGCCTCCCTCTTCACGCATTGCTGCCCCAGAGCTGTTCATTCCTCGCACTGCCGCTTTTCAAAGAACTTATATGTAGACGGCAGGGAAACTATCATAGAGAAGGCTCTACTGTTAGGAGAACAGCTCTCCACAGTTACGTAAGGGATATTTTGGTAGTTGCTGTAGAATATCGCATTACTTGATTCTAATTTTTTCACTAAATAGAAATTTTACTGTGCTGTTGAGAGTCTTTCTAGTTTGGAGTTACGCATAATATTAGATTGTTCTTCAAACACCTTCCATATGAAGTACATAGTTCTATTGCAAGATGTAGAGAAGAAGAAAAGTATGAAGCTCTGCCTACCCCTTTTGCTGCAAATTTTTTTAATCAACCATTCTTAAATTATACTCATTTGAGTGTTGGTATTCGTATCAGTTGTCCTATCTTCTTTCAATGACCATTCTATGTATGAAATAAATTGCTTTAATAAATAGCTCGTATTTTAGGCACAGCATTGCCACGTGAATCTGGGCAAGCCCCTCCTCAAACATTGCCAAAAGAAATCTTATGCCAGACTACTCCAAGAATACAGAAAAGAAAATGTTGTTAGTATTACTAGCAAGAGATATTTCAATATGAGAGTTTTAGGTCTCTAACTTACGAGTTTCCATCTGTAATTCATCAGAAGTTGTTTAATACTTGATGTTATTTTATATTGATCTTCGACTAAATATATAGGAACAGCGGCAAGTCTGCTCGCATCAACTAATACATAAGGTTGGCTAGCCAAAACGATCCCCATTATACAACCCATTGCAAAAGTGCTATTAGTTGTTTATTGAGTCAGTTAACTAAGCATATATTACTTTGTACTTTCTTCATACTTTGGGAATGCATCCACACATGCTGGGTTGTTTATATTTTTTCTTATTTTGTCAATTACAGCTTTTGTTTGCTGTTGTTATATCTATCCAACTTCAAGTATTGGTGTATTGATATAAGTGCCTATGTCAAGGAAGGTTTCCAAGATGGTAAAAGGAATGTACTACCTTATCTGAACTTAAGCCACGATCTGCACTTATTTTTGACGGCAGTGCCCCGGGACTCTCGAAAATTGCAGTGGACAGCTTCTAACGTTTGACGCTATGTTTCAAGGTGCTAAACATTCGGTATGGCATTCCATGAAGTGCTGCAAGTACTGATATATGAATAATGGTCTGATAAAATAGAGGACACCCCAGAGCATCAACATTGTCAAAAGCTGAGCATATTTTCAAAAATACCCTAGGCCACATTGGTGGTGGTACACACGGGTGTATGGCCCATAGAGGGCAACATAGACAGTGCCAGCGTACGGCCCAGTAGTATGCCGATGTAGGCACAACTGTAGACACGATGGAGGACCCAAAGGAAAGCCAGCGTTTGCCTAAGAGCTATGGTACATATCGCTTGTGTGTATTTTGTCATTTCCATGACTTCTTTAGACTCTAGCTAGACCTCACAAAAGCTAATGCGTTAATATTATTGGCTCCATTAATTTTCTTCTGGACAGAAAAGTACTTTTAATTGTGGTGTTTCTGAGATTATGTTTCCTGGAAAGTAAACGAATTTTGTTAATTAAGAAATATTCAGCTTTGATAGCAAGAGCTTTTCAGGAGATGTTGCACAACCATTGGTAATTTAGAGATCTTTCTTTATGATTCAATTTGAAAACATTCTTCTGTGATTGATGTATAAGTTTAAAAAATTCTATGTGAATATCATTCTTTTAAGATAAAAGCTTAAGAAGTTGCATTTGATAAGGTACTTTATTTGATACAGTTGAAGTAAAAGTCATGTTAACTGTTTACATACCCGTTGCCTTCCCTGATGTTTTTAATTGCCTTTGTTTCTTCAGATTGCCTGAGACGTGTTTTAATGCTATGTGTGTATTGAGATTTTATATAGTAATAGGAAGTTCATTTCCAGTATTTAGCGAAGGCCATTGAAAGCCTTTTTAGATGATCAAACTTGATATCTTGGATCCTTCGCAGGACTCTGCAATATAATGTTTGGCAACTTAACTATGGGCCATATTCTTACATTAGTTCCAAAGATGCTAGGAAAACACGCTATATGCAAGTTGTAACTGATCCATTAAAATATGTTTCTTTAAACAGTCAACCAGCTCTAAAGCCAACTGTCGTTTGGTGTAGTCTTATGTAAGATGGAACGTTTAACAACTGCGAGTCGAGCGTCGTCAAGCTGTAGCCAACAATATAGAAGCGCCGACGGGGCAAGATAGTCTAACCTAGTGTTGTGAGATGAGGTAGAATCATTCATGTGGAAATTCTAGGGAAAGGGCCATCATGGTAATTAGGTGCAATTCTTAGATTTCCTCTTTTACTTGCTATGTGGACTGAATCTAAATATGACTGGGAAATGCAACATCTGCCTGCTCTTCTAGCGATCATTCCAAACTTAGCAGAGCCGTTTTGGAACATGCCAACGAGTTGTCTTCCTTATAGTAGAGTGGAGTTCTTTACACCCGAAAATTCGAGAAGTAGTAGGACCTAGTGCAGAGTATTTGCGGACATCTGAAGAGATTTTTTAAATGAACACTGCACTTTGTATAAGTTTTCATAAACTCGCACAATTTAATCACGAAATGGTTTAGTGCAGTATAGTTATTATATGTACAGCCCTTGCAATGGTCATAGTTGTTCAGTTACTACGTCATTTGAAGTTAGTTTGAAGTGACTCGAGGTATGCCATTCAATGTAGACTTTGCTTGTATCCAGATATTATAGGTTCAACCAACTGTAGCAAGAACATTAGTGTACAGCTGGGATTCTTGGAGGTACAGCCCTCCTAGTTATTTTTAAGCATTTTTGGGGATCTATAGCTGCCCACCTTGGAGGATTTTTCTTACTTTGCTTAAAATGACAAGGTTATGAACAATTATTCAAAGGAAAGCATCTGAGCTGTTGCATATTCATAATATTGGCTATGATTTCATGCTATTTCAAAATTGCTCCTTTACCATTACTCTAAACCTCTCCCTATTGAATTTGATCGCCCTCTTGACTTTTATTAATGACAATTTGCATCATAAAGAAACATGTACACTTAAGACATACCGTACTTCAGTGAAAGCCACTGAATGAAGCTTCTTTCATTATCAATTGCAGACAATTCATGCGAACTTAACAGCAATGAATGCAGCCATCTTCCTAATTGTCTATTGTTTGAAGCAATAAAATTTACTTCAGATCGACAAGCTCATTAAGGTTTGTTTTTACTTGTGCAAGCTCCTACATTATCTGCTTTCTCCACGTACTTTCCTTACAAAGTGACTTTACGTAAAGAAATTATCATGTACGTATACAGATGGAAATTGTATAAACATAGTGAGGGGCGTTGGTGAAGACTATTTGATGATGCGATCAATAGACTTTAAAATCAGCCATAGTAAAACAAAGCAAAATAAGTCCGTTGGCATGGTAATTGATTCGCTAGTTAAGTAAGTAGATAAACAATTAGTTTATCAGTCAGTTGGTTAGTTAGCTGGTTAGTGAGGTTTTTAGCTAGTTTGTTCGTTAGTTAGTAAATTGGTTGGTTGATACGTTAGTTAGTTAGTTAGTTAGTTAGTTAGTTAGTTAGTTAGTTAGTTAGTTAGTTAGTTAGTTAGTTAGTTAGTTAGTAAGTTAGTTAGTTAGTTAGTTAGTTAGTTAGTTAGTTAGTTAGTTACAATGCAGGCTAAGTATATGACAGTTCCTTCAGCTGAACCTTAGCTGTCGTACTAAGGTATAAAACAAGCTGTCAATTTTTAACATATGAGAAGGTAAAAATCTGAGCTGGTCCTAGACTTAATGCTACTGTATTAGCTTCAAGACATGCTTAATTCACATGGGCTTTTGTGTTAGTCAATCGTTGCTTGCTATTTCTTGTGCTTTCTATTTTTTCACCCGAAATTTTGGCTTGGTATCTGATGCTGACCTTCCCTTTTAAATTTTAAACCAATCACTGTAAAATACTCTAAGCGAATCCGGCATTAACTGAAAATAACAAGTATACATATTCATGGGTTGAATTGACTTCCTCTAGCCCATTAAAATTGTGTGAGTTCTGAGAATTAGTATCTTTCTCTGATAGACACAAGTAATAAATTATTAAAATCAAATGCTGATTTTGCGTAACTGGTTTCACGAAGATCAAATGTGGAGTGGTAGTTTTTTTATTTAAAGGCAATATGCATTACAGTGGCGATGAGGGGACACCGATGCGGGAAGTGAAAGTTTGCCTCCTAGGGGTATGCAATACTTAATACTACTTTGTAACAGATATAAGTCAATAGAGTAATGATTCATGTATTGTTTCCTTTGTAACTTTCACGAGGCTCAAAGTTTTGACATTACTCACACGTAAGCATTAGATGTAATTGGTGTCATTCACTGAACCTTAGGATGTTGGAGTTGGCAAGTCGTGTATTGCACAAAGATTTGCGCATGATAGATTTGATCACAACTATGCAACGACTATTGGGTAAGTTGGAGTTTTCCTTCTCAAATAAATTTCTTAAAAACCCATCGGGGTATCTAGCGACCCCAAACAAAACTTATGATAACAACTCTTCGATGTTATTAAACCTAAGTATACAACTACTATTAGTGATGTCAAGATATTTACCACAACACACAACATACTCAAACAGATAGACAACATTAAATGAGTCCCCATCTACTTTAAATTCCGTCTAGGTAAAATGGGTCGTAAGGATAAAACTTATCAGAATGAACCACAAATCTACATACTTGAAATTGAAGTGTTGTGGGTTCTTCTTATGATGATGAGCCTCAACCATATTTGTACTCTGGCCTTACGCCCAAGGTCCAAGGCCTAGGACTTATGTAGAAATGACAACAAATAAAAGATTCTCGATGTTTTGTGTTTTGATGCAAACTGAAGACTGACTATATCAAATTACCAAGTCAAACATACAATAATCGCACAGAACACTACATATGACAAGACACGCTGACAGGTAGAACACTTTGCTAGGATTGGTGTTTATTGCACATAACAGAACTCTACAGAAGCGCAAGACTGAAGCAAGTAACATGATTGCTAAAGTAACGTGAAATACAACACAGCATAGCTAAAACATCAAACTCTATACGTTGCACCTTCTTCTCTCTTAAAGCTAAAAGGTACTACAACGTTACATCTCTGCGTCCAATTAAGACACCAGAATATTAATTTTCAAAAAGCTAACATGTGCCCGTAGACGTAGACGGCAAGCAAAAGCAGTGTCTGCATCATCGGCTGATGTTTCCTGTCACCCAGCAATGTCTTTGAAAATAAACTAAAAACTTGAAGACTCCTTTGGCATTTCTACTGCAATCTTCCATGGTCAGCACCTTCTAACTCTAATCATGTGTCTTGGTAGATTTCAGAGCTTGAAAAAGGCAGCATTGTAGTCGAACTTAGGAAAGCAGGATACGAACTGGCATCGGAATCGAGTGAATCAGGAATTAGAACATCCATTTACACAACACTTTTCTCATTTTGTGCGAAATGAGACATATAAACAAGTAGGAAAGTAAGCAAAAAGCAACAGCATTTATCCATCTTGAATAATTCTTACTTCAACGAAAACTAACAGTACTTATACATGCGTAATAATCATGCCAACCATTACCCAACACCACCCCACTCCTGTCACCAATCGTAATGTTTTAGGTTCTTCCTATGATAGTGAGCCTCAACCATATTTGTATTCGGACCTCACGCCCAGGCCCAAGGCCTAGGCCTTAAGTAGAAATGACAACAAATAAAAGACTCTCGATGTTTTGTGTTTTGATGCAAACTGTAGACTGACTATATCAAATAACCAACTCAAATATACAATAATTGCACAGTACATGACATATGACAAGACATGCTCACAGGTAGAACACTTTGCCAGGAATAGTGTTTATTGCACACAACAGGACTCTACAGAAGCGCAAGACTGAATCACGTAACATGATTGCTAAAGTAACGTGAAATACAACACAACCTTGCTAGAACTTTAAACTTAATATGTTACAATATTCAGACTTTTCGCATCGAAAAATGCTTAGTCTATTATTTCAATCATTCGTTGTAAGCCTAGCCTAAATGCTTGACGTGCGTGCAGATTCCACTGGTCTCCATTAAGCAGATAAATGGATTTGCAAAAAAAGTTATTTTTGCTCTTCCTGTAATGTTATTCTTGCCGCGTGCAATATTTGCAACAAAAGTTATTCTTGCCGCGTGCAGGCTCTACTGGTCTCCTTTAAACAGATGAATTGAGTTGAAGTAAAAACCCGTTCTTCTTCTGCCACCAGTGTCTGCCTTGCTGCGTGCAGACTCGACGGGGTTCCATTAAAGCAGATCCGTTGAGTTGAATTCACAAAATTGTTCTTCATTTCCAGTAGAGTCTCCCCAACAGCAGCGAAAGCTTGTCTTTGGTAACGTGGGTTCGAAGGTTTGATATACTAGATCATATTGTTGGCACGGTCTCACTTGTATTACAACACAAATTATCACGCACATCCCACGACAAAAAGAAAATTGCTTATACGGCTCAGTGTGGAGAATTCCATAAGTTGCAGTTGAAATTCCGCTTTCTAGGGCTCCCAAGAACCAATTGAACAGATATCAGTACGGTGAGTATAAAGGTGGTTAAGGAATGTGCTACGATGGTCTGTACTTTAAAACCTACAATTAGTCTATTTAGGTGTAATGTTACTTCTGTTTGATTCTGACCTATCAATTGGTATAAATAAACTGTTTTTAGATACTAGGTATTTCTTGTTATAAGTGTTATTGCAAAACTGTTAGTAAACAATAATGATAACATATATATTTGCAGTTGAATGTGACAAAATGGCCTTGCAACAGGTAGATTACCATTTTTAATGGAAGAACTTCCGAAACAAGTATTTTCGCACCAGTGAGTGCAAATCAAGCTGAAATTTTCTTTATATGCCCTACAATGCACCTAACTGTCATGCTTCCTACCCTATTCGTTCTCATTCCATGAATGCATTTACATATACAAACCAAAACAGTGAAGCGAGTGAGAATACAGGTTTAACTATTTTGGAACATCGCTTGACTCTTAATAATACTGTATAGTAGTTGAAAAGTCTGTTGGTACTACAGAACTTCACTATAGCACGAAAAAGCGGAAACATTCTTTTAGCATACTGAAAGCTTTTTTCGTCCGACACTCGTCAGAGTATGAACCGTCGGATAACGACCGAAAGGTGAACCGAAATATATAGCCAGCTGCGGGTGCACGTGATATGATGAATAATGCGTCTATTTGGCCCTATGATTGGCCAGTTAGCATCTATTCACCATTGTTTACTTGAAGAGTCCAAGTGAAAAGACAAACTCTTTTTGTTTACACAAGACTGGGTTTTAAGTCTTAATGTAAACCGATTCCAAACACCTAAATGAAAGGACGATCTTGCTTGCCCAATGATCCGAAAATTATCGTCTGTATATGTTTTGGCGCATTCTGGATTTGTTAGAAGATGTTGTCCTATGGCCGAATCACTTTTCATTTTAGAATTAGAGTTTTTACACATACGAGGTGACTGTTCTCTTGTTGTAGTCACCTCGTACGTGTAAAAACTGTACCTCGTACGCGTACATCTTCTAACAAATCCAGAATGCGCCAAACCATATACAGACGATAATTTTCGGATCATTGGGCAAGCAAGATCGTCCTTTCATTTAGGTGTTTGGAATCGGTTTACATTAAGACTCAAAACCCAGTCTTGTGTAAACAAAAAGAGTTTGTCTTTTCACTTGGACTCTTCAAGTAAACAATGGTGAATAGATGCTAATTGGCCAATCATAGGGCCAAATAGACGCATTATTCATCATATCACGTGCACCCGCAGCTGGCTATATATTTCGGTTCACCTTTCGGTCGTTATCCGACGTTTCATACTCTGACGAGTGTCGGACGAAAAAGCTTTCAGTATGCTAAAAGAATGTTTCCGCTTTGTCGTGCTATAGTGATGTATAGTAGTTGTTTGAAGACAACATTATTCACGTGTAGCTACCAAAAAAACAAAAAATTCTATGAAAAAGACTATTAGCATAGACATTTAGGCCCTTGAAACAATCGATTAGAAAAAACATACCATGAACTTCACAGGAAAAGCGTGATCATCTAAACACCACCAATAAATACAATCATATTTATAGCTTAATCCATATCATCAATTTGATGTTTTATTATTTGCTCTAGTACCGACAAATATTCATTTAACGCTTCAACTTGCAGAAATTCCCATACAGAGCCCTTATACAAACTTCCTTATACCGCCTTCCCGCGCTTCATCATCCCCATTTCCTCAAAATACCAAGTCCTGATGTCAGTAGACAAGCTTTTCGCTGCTGTTTTACAGACTCTACTGGCAGAGGATAAGAGAATTTATAATTCAACCCAGGATATCGACGATCCTGTTGAAATCACAGCTCACACTCAAGCATTAAGGACATAATAGAAAACTTTCATTCTGCTGAAAAATTTGAATTTCGGCCTTGCTCCGCAGAGAAAGTAATGACTCAGATAGAAAGACTGGATCAAACGAAAGCATGTCCAATGGAAAGCATTCCAGCTAAAGTTCTAAAAGAAATTTTTGATTTGCTTTTGTCATACTTGTGTAACACTTACAACTCATGTACAATCGAAAACTATTTTCCCAACGAACTGAAATCAGGGGATATTTCCTCACTCCTTAAAAAAGAAGTTGCTTTCAACAAGAAAAACTACAGGCCCATTAACTTTCCGTCTTCAGTTTCTAAGATTTCGAGCGACTCATGTATGAGCAAATAATGCCTTTTGCTGAGTGCTTCCTGTCTCCCCTACAATGCGGCTTTCGGAAAGGCTACAGCACACAACATGCACTTCTGAAGGTTTTAGAAACTTGTAAGGCAACAATAGATAGAGGAGGCTTTGCAGATGCACTTCTAATGGATCTCTCCAAAGCTTTTGACATGTTAAAGGTCTGGATTGCCAACATGAAACGTGATTACTTTGTTTGGAAGTCGGCATTCAAATGTTTGCTGTCTATGTTTTATATAACAATCGTTTTTCAGATCTCCCAGTATGGTTAAATCTGTTTACACTTTTCGTTCGGAACTAACCAGGCACCTGGCCTAGTTATGAAAAATTACTTATTTTTGGGCCTATCCTGACAATGTTTTAATACTAAAGGTTCCTGTGTTCAATGTACAGATGGAAATATCATCGCTGCAAGTTTCAAGTGAAGTCATTTGACGACGGATTACACAAAGGGTTTTGCGAATTAGATTTCTTAATTTTCGATTGCTTGCAGTAATGAAAAATCATCCAAAGTGAGAAATTCTTTCGGGTTTTGTCCTTAATGGCGAAGCTCCTTAACATCAGTTGAATTTTGGCCTTCCACATTTAGGGTGCCGTATAAATAGATTATTTAAAATAAGTAAAGTGAGATAATGCGCATGCTGTCTCCAGAAAGCCGTAATTTCTTAAAAATTGCCTCCCCTCCTAAGTGCCTATGCTAGAGCTAGAATTTAAGATTTCAAAACGCCCTTCAAAATTAGCCCAGCCATATAGAGGAATGTAGATTGTTATTATGGAGAACAGTTATTTTGACAACGATTATTTTATGCTAGAATGTTAGATAATTTTGTAAGCCCCATCCCCCCCATTGAATAAGCCCTCCCATCGAGTAAACTCCCAGCTAAAAAAGTATATGACATAAATAAGCCCAAAAGGTAGAGCTTTTTGAGGATTTGCAGTATTTGTATATAATAAAGTTCATATGCCTACTTGTGCTAGAAAAGAGAATGCATTGAGAGGAAAGGTCCTCTTGTCATTAAAATGGCTTAATTCATACTATTTTTGAAGGAAATGCTAACATTAACCCATTATATTTACAAAAATTAGCAACATTCTAAGCATACTGAAAAGCTTTTTTCTTTTGTTCTTCATCCATCTGGATCATTAGCAAGTTTCTGATGAATATTGTACAATCACTCGCTTGTACAATTGGAATGCTCTTCCTCTTTGCCATATTCTAAACCGTCCTCAGTCCTTATGCTTTTGAATTTGCTTAACTGTTTTGCAAACGTGGATCAAATTGGCGCGAAACATGTACTAGATATTCTGTACCATTGAATTCCGGGTCGAAATCAGCCTTAAATTGTCTGATCTATTCGATATTTGGTATAAGACAGCCTCAAACCGCTACTTGCGGTAAGGATGGGCAATTCAACTTGTCAAATTCTACCTCACAGTGTCAAGTGACAATAACTCAAATTGCACATACAGCACCCCTTGAAAGAATGCTTTGGTTCTAAACCAGGAAAAATGGAAAAGATGCACTTTAAGGCAGTAGGGACAAGTATTGTGTGAATTACGTGTCACTAATTCTCTATGACTGGGGGTTTTAGAAGAGACAACTCAATGCAATCTTTATATAGCAGGAGACCCTGGTGACATATATTGAAACCTCAGTTGTCGTACTCAGTCCTCTCCAAGAATGATAGCCGAAAGCTGATTTGTTTGAAAAAAATATGTTGCGCAAAAGAAATGGCGAAAAATCCAATAATGCACGTAACCATGATAAATTTTGTAAATCATTGAATCTACCCATGTAGAAAAAACTTCTCAACTTTAATAAAATGGCAAAAAAGTAGGTACAGACTAATGCATAATTTTAGATTATTCTATTAATAGTATCAAGAAAAATAGTTTTGACAATAAGCTTTTTATATGACATTTGTTTATAAGCCCTCCTAAATTAAGCCCTCCCCTTGAATAAGGCCCCAATAAACTGCATTAGAAAACATAAGCTCGAGGGCTAAGTTGAGAATTTATTGCTGTTGAATATATGTGTAAGTATGGATTTTGATATAATTTGTTCGAACGGCGAGACATGTACAACATGTATGGAAATTGTTGTTCGAAATCAACATTGACAATATATAGGCATACATATGCGATTCTCAGGTTCAATATAATTAGTAGCCATATATCTCTATTCCAGTGCCTGCTTCTTGTCAAAGTTCTTTCATCTTGACAATGAGACGATTCGATTCAACATTTGGGACACTGCTGGACAAGAGACGGTATAATATCGTTTTGTATTGTTCCATTTTCTATGGTATAGATGGAATGGAATATAATGCTTGATATATCTTTGTCACTTATAATGAAAATTAAAGTTAATACTCATTTAATAATTTTCCATCCATTTATATACAAAACGTTGATGAATCAGTAAATCAGTAGTTGCACAATCTAAGCAATTGGTTTCCAACCCTCTTTATTCCTGCACCCCTAAAGAGCTTTTGCTCTAACCTCGCAGACCCTAAAACAGGTATAGTGCTTAATACCTGTAGATCAAGCTTCTCAAGATCAAATTCCTGTTATCAGGATGGATGCTTCTCTCACCCCCTTGGAATCATAAATTGCACCCTAAGGAGGTGCAGGTGCCCCATTTTGAGGATCTCTGACCTAAGCAATAAGATCAGAAAAGAAGTCCCACCAATCTTCACTAGAAAGAACAACCCGTTATGTACTAGTACTGTGGGCAAGTCACATCTAATGAGCAAAAACGTTTAGGCAGATAATTTTATAGAAAGAACTAAGGAAACGCTGAACATCAATCTTATTTCCCATCTAACTAAATCGACTATGGACATCTCACATCAAGATGAACAAAAATATGTGTCTGTTTGAAGACGACATCAAACCATAAAAAATCCTTTAAAACAGAAAAGTTCGGTACCTGATGTGTATTTTGCCCGGATTTGGCAGAATTAGCAATACTTAAGTGAAGCAGAATAATCTGATGGAATGTTTTGAAATTTGGGGCTAATTGGGAATTAAGGATTGTACGAGGCTATTATCTAAATATTTTCTCGAAATTATCTATCAGCTCGGTAACATTTAGACATACTGCATATGTGGCATATCATAGTGCCAGTTATAAATACTATAACTTCAGTACTGTCTATTTGTAAAGCGGTCTTTACAACTTCACCATATATTTCCTTAATTCCACTATTGACTTTTGTCTCCCTTTAGCCTGTACCTACTTTAGCGTATGTAGGTACCACTTTGGTACCTGCTGTGGTTCATCTCCTTTGAATGTACCTGATATTATTACACGCGTGATGTTTCTAGTACATACATCGATTCTTTCGTCACCGGTTCCCCTTCATATACTGAAATTTAAACCTTCAAGGTATTCACTGAGCAAATAGGAAATTCCCTGATGCACAAGTAATCTCTATAAAATGATGTTGTTTATAGGATCGGTTAACTGGTAAGGGCAATATAGGTAGAAAGGTTGTGGGCAAAATGCCTTGAAAATTGCAGTATGCATAGCAATCTATGTTCAGCTTTGTCCTCTGGTAATATCCTGTTTTTTTTCTATTGGACAAACCTATTGCTGTTTATGCAGCTACAGCCAACTCACTGGCATTTGAATTTCAGCATTAGCATATGTCAGATGAAGAAGAGATCTTGTTGGTATAAATAGGGGAGAGCAGGTTTCTTTTGGCACATCAAGAAGAGCAAGATATGGAAAGATCAAACTCGATATTGTTTGAATTTTCACATTGCCAAAACCAATGTAGGGCAGAGACTTTACATGTTAAATAGGGAGAGTTTGATTTCATTTGGCCCAATGAAGTAGCAAGAGATCAAAAGATAGTGCTGATGTCCTTCTAATGCTGTTGTCAGTGCAGTCTACTGCATATTATCTATATATTCCATACTTCAAATTTCATGTATGGCATGGCAGTGGCTCGTTTCTATTTCTATTTCAATTCATTTATTTATAAATGTGACATGGGTTTTTGGTTTTTGTTCTTGGAAAGGAGTGATTTCGTTACATGGGACTGCTCCTTGTAACAACATTATTATAAGATCTATTGATTTACAGTACCGAGCATTAGTACCTATGTTCTATCGTGGAGCTGCAGCTGCCATTATAGTTTATGAAATCACTTCAGAAGCATCATTCAACTCTACGAAGAACTGGGTCGAGGAATTAAAACGGAAAGAGCCAAATTGCACTGTAATTGTAATTGCTGGAAACAAATGTGATCTAGAGAAACAACGAGAAGTAAGTGATTAATGTACCAATTGTTCTCACTTTATCCGACTGATTGCAAAGTAATAAGGATGGTAATAGACTCTTGGCATCTATCAACGCCTATTACATAGTTGTTTATGTATCACAATGTTTGGCAGTAAATTGTATGCAAGCATCTTTTCATGGCCTCTCTTTCCTGCCCATACACTTCAATTATTATTGATATTAGCCCTCGCATCTTCCATGATAGAAAGATTGTGCTTAAGTGTATGTTACGTTTGCAATGAGAGTTTAGATTGATTGTTTCTGAAAGCATTCATAATCCCTTAATAACCATTTGCCCTCAGTTTCTAATGGATGGACAGTCTGTGTATGTAAGGCAATTTTTAGATCTTTCCTCTTATACGTAATGCACTCAATGGTATCAATCAGAATGGTATCAATCGGGATTTTTGATGATGAGAGAAGCTGCAGAATTCCCAATTCTACTAGCAATGAAAACTGATAATACAGATGCTGTTATATACGGAAAAACTCAATGTTGTGCTGGCAGTTCAACAGAACCCTGGAAAATTTAAGGTGTTGGGCCAAATTCGTATAACTTGCTGTGTAGAAAAAACTTAGGGAGTATTTTGGATGAAATGGTATGTTGTTTCATTCCAATTTGACAGTGAGTGACTCCCCTTGTTTACGGTTGCCTCGAGTCTGGATTTACATGTAAACAGCATAGGGCCAGGGAGAGGAGGTTGCGTTAGGATCGTACAGCCACAGCTTTGAAAAATATGATGCTCAACGCTGCAATCTTTCAGAGTCGATTTACATCATTAGTTGCAAAGTAAATCTCATATGTTATCCTATATAATTCTTCTTGACGAAATTAAGTACAACGACTTTTCATTTTTGTTTGACCTTTTAGCCCAAAAATTCTAATTTCCTATTATTTCATTCTAGTAAAAATTTCGATCGAATCTCTGACCAATCTCCAGCAAGGAGTAAGAGTTAGATGCAGACGGAATAAAATTTTGACAAGACACTAGCCAAAGAGACAGTAGTAAATGTATCTTAATATCGAATCATATATTAGTTCTAACAGTTTCTTAAACAGTACCTTAATTTAATCAAGATATTGCCCTAAAACATACAAGAAGCGACTAGTTAGATCTACTAGTATTGCAAAAAACAAAACTCGTTGCTGTAACTTTGCTGTCAGAGGGGTTCAGTTCTTGTGAAAGTAACAATCTACCAGTTTGCTTAGGGGCGTGGTGGAGTGGTGGGAGAGCCGGTAGCTCCGTTTAGTGATACTTTAGTGGTACATGAGGACCCACTATGGTTGGGGCTGATGCTATAAAGGGTTTTGTAGATTTTATCTTCTAGATTATCTAAAAAGGTACCGCCCCAAGACTAAAGCGGCACTTTCCTTTCTAACTCCTCCTCAATTTTTCGGATCAATTCTTGAGCACCTCAGTTCTCTAGCTGGGGGGGGGGGGGAGGCAGTCGATTGCCCTGTATGGTAAATTACTCTGTCATATTTATCTCGAATGATAGGTCTGGTGTTTTCATTGATGTCTCCTATATAAGCCCTTGGATGTGATCTAACGTTTACAATACGTTCCCGTTTTAAGAAGCAAGGAGGGAAAAATTTTTTGAGCCAATCAGCTAGTTTGCTTACATCCTCACTTGCCAATCAACAAGCATGAAAGACAATAGAAAATGAAGAGAAAATCATTTTTGATCAGTGTCAAAACAAAGATGGCGTCATAAGCTATTTACTGTATAAAAACACCTCTTAAAGAAAGCTAGTGTTGCACGCTGTATTTCTCTTTTCCGGGCAGATTATATAAGTTTCATGCTGTAGAAGGACTTTTCTAAAAGTTTTACAACTTCCTTTTCGAAATATTACTGCAAATAGCAGAAATAGTTAAAAAAATTTACAGATTATCGTTGGCATAGGCTCTACTTTGAAAGAATTGCTAAATGGGCCTTCCCCACCCACATTTCACGTAAACTGATTTCAATGTTGCTGACATGTTCGAAAAGCATTTCTCTTTTCAAGTTTTATTCTGTCTTAACTTCTATATGTTGCAATATGAGTTACATCCTAGACTGCCAGTTGTACACAGTGTGGCGATACTGGTGGTAAGAGCTAGCAAGGATTGAGGGAGACGAATCAAGAACTACAGAACTTCTTGAGCAGCAACTTTTTATTTACATGAAATTTGATTATTTTGGCCGATTTAGTGCAAATTTGTTCATGACTGCTGGACCTATGTCATTAACTTGAACGGCGAGACATGAAAATCTTCTTCTGTACGTAGATTGATTTTCCCGCCAAAACAAGTTAAAATGACGTATTGTGTGACAGAAGAAAGTTTATGAGAAGAAAAAAACCATGGCAGATTTGATAAATAAAAAGCATTCACTTTCTGCTGTCTTCTATCAGATGATAGATGGTTGACCGTGCTTCACTACACTCTATTTACAGCAGAAATTATCAGAAAATACCTGGAAGTAAAAGTTAACGATCTTCAAATGCATCTGATAAGAAGCGGACATGTTGTCCCAACTTTATTCTTCACATAGCTCCATTATAGTCATGGCACTATTTCATATTGGCGTTTTCAAATCGTTCAATCATTCATTTTTATATAGGTCTCAAGAGAAAGAGGACAAGACTATGCAGAAGGAATTCAAGCTCTTTTTGCTGAAACATCTGCGAAAACAGCACAAAACGTTGAAGAGATGTTTGCAGCAATTGGTAATTATTTTTCTTTAGTCATATTGTCTCATTCCACGCTATTAATTAATCGTTAAAAATCAATATTATTGCATGATTTCAATCTTTTCATGATATGGTATGTTCTATCAAATGTTTTCTGTCCACATACTGAAGTTCCTTTCACTCAGGAATGAGGGACAGGTTGTCGGGTGCATAGGGAAGACTTTCTTCGAAAGGCACTTTGAAGCATAGTACCAAAAATCTTATCTCAGATTATAACTAACGAATAAACCTGCGTTATATATTTCAAAGAAACCTAAATATATGGACAGAAATGACTTTAACGAAAGGATTTTCTCGCTCTGATTATCTATTTTGTTTAAGAATAAGATCAAATGTCAGAATGATTGTACAGAGAACTTATGGAAGTGGTTGGGGTTCAACTTACCCACTTTTACTCAACTTGCAGTATCCGTGCTTCTACTGCTTCTTGCGATATCTTGTATTTATCATATCGTGGCATGATTTGTATGTTGCAACTATCATATCATGTCATAATATTGGTAGCCATATCACTCGAATAGCATATCATAATTTTTATAACGTATTCAATATAACGCATATATATATATATATATACACATAACAGAAAATAAACCACTTCTTCGTTCGTACCGGTTTCATCCGTTATGTGGAATCTTCAGCTAACATATAGTTTGATGTTATACATACATACATATATATATATATATATATATATATATATATATATATATATATATATATATATATATATATATATATATATATATATATATATATATATATATATATACATATATATTAAGTGAACAATAAATCAAACATATTGCACAATGCCTAATGCACATCATTCGTCTATCACGTGTATGTTTCATGATTATTCTCTTTGACTTTAATGAATACATCATTCATATTTTTGGATATGTACTGATGAGTATCGGCCCTGTTTGCGTTTGTGATCAATTGGTAAGCTCCGTCTATTGCCAGCACAAGCCATGTGTTATACTGAAAATCGCTAGCTGTACTAGTATCGTTCGGAAAATTGCCTTCTTTGGGATATATTTCAATGGGAATTAGTTATAGCTTGTTTGCAAGAGCTATCGTAACGTTTCAATATCATTCTCAACAGTTGCGTTGCTATTTTCTTGTATGGTAAATTTAGGGCAGTTGCTCAACGATATTTCATAATTTGATTCTAGTTTTTTCACTACTTAAGAGATTTTGTCACCGTGCTGTTCTCCAATTGTAGATACATACCTCCTTACAGGAATTTACAATGTATCTAGGGTTTTTTGCCTGTCTATTATTATTCCTAATCCTTCTCCTAATCCTCAGACACTTGCATTCAAAGATTTAGAATGACTTAGATTAGATATGAGTGACAACTGTCAAATTTCATTTCATCTATTAGCTGCAATTTGTTACATTTGTTGTCTTAGAGAATCTTCATTTCAACCGACATTGTTAAATAACAATCATTTTAAGTACAGAACTAACGGCTTTAATATATGACTCATATTTTAGGCAATGCATTGCCACCTGAACCTGCCTGCGTCCCTCCAGAAACGTTGCCAAAAGAGGTCTTAAGCAAG
Source organism: Mastigias papua (assembly GCA_964019165.1). NCBI lineage: Eukaryota > Metazoa > Cnidaria > Scyphozoa > Rhizostomeae > Mastigiidae > Mastigias > Mastigias papua. The sequence goes on from OZ025272.1 coordinate 3,540,678, forward strand.
AACACTACAAAGAGACAGCGTGGAAAATGTTGCTAGTCGGACTGGGGACAGATATTATGATTTGAGAGCTGTGGTTTTTAAACTTTTAAACTTAAGACTTTTCATTTGTGATGCATAAGTAGTTACTTGATACTTGATACCACTTTATATCGATGTACAGCAAGTATAATTTATATGTATATGTAATCCTCAAGCATATTTGTACTTACATTTCTTAACAATGACAAATCTGCTCTTATCATCTAATGCTCAGCTAGGCGAGCTGAATTGAACCCCGGGGTATGAAACACTGCCAAGTTATAATTACATTATTCACGAAAATTTTCGGAGAAATAACATTGGAGGGAAAATTGTCGGTCAATTTTGTTTAGATGACGGCCAACTATTGCGTTAAATTTTCTATTCTACAATTCTGGTATCTTTAAATTTTACAAAACAATAGGGGATTGAGAAAACGTGAAATATGAAATAAGTGCCAGGAGAGAAAAAGTAAACAACTGACTTGATCAAAGTCTCACAAAAACTCTCTCTCTTAACGCCTTTGAGATGTCAACATGCTGCAGGAGCACAAGATATTAATTGCAGCGTCTAGTTCTGTAAATCAGTAGTTCTGAACTGTTTAAGAATCAAGTCCAGCAAAAGGATCTTCCGATGGCAGCTCCATCACTAACGCATCTTTCATTCCAGCCATTGCGAATCCTTTCATAATGGTGCTAGAGCTGCTTCTCAAATGATCCTAGTATCCGAACTACCATTCTGCATGCATCGGCTTGATAATGGAGAGTTTCAATGGCACATGCACATCATACACACTGCTTCCACAATCAATCTGATCGGTAACTTGTTTCGCATACCAACATTCGAATTTCTTCAGTAGGAACTTTTTCGCGTGGCCATTTACGTTGAGAGCCAATAGTTAAACTTGATAAGTCATATCATTAAGGACATGTACGATCAAACAATGGTTCGCTACCATAAATTTAGTTCTTTATCGGCAATTTGGCCTTTGAAGATATCAAATATCAGCATCGCCTTTTGATGCTCCGGCAATTTTAATTTCGTCACTGCAAAGCTTCGGTCAAATTTTCCACTCAAAATTTTTCATACCAAAATTTGACATGATTAGTTTATACTGTTTTTTCGGTCCATTTTCTTATCCAAAGGCACCCTTGTTCCTTTCTCGCACATGGGAATGCACTAAATTGTTTTTGTATGGTTTTTCTCACTTTTTGCCAATTACAGCTACTTATGTTATAATTTATGTTATTTCATCCATCCTACTACATGTATTGAAGTATTGGTAGGGAATTGTGAAATAATATCACGGATTGTCATTATAGGTATACATGGGTTTCTTATTTCGAATGACGCATAATAGGTGAACAGTTCTTGAGAGCCACGAGAGGGGGAGGGGGTGAAAACCCATGATTACCTATGTCCTGGAAGACACGGCACAAGAGAAGATACGTTATTAGGTATGATAAGTAGCAAAGGCAGTGTGTTCCAGCCACAAAACGGAACCAATGTACACCCCAACAGAGAGCCAGCTTGGGCCTTAATAGAGGGCCAACATTGGTCCTAACAAAGATCCATTATAAGCTGCAGAGGTTTCACTGATTTCGATATTTAATAAGAATGTTCTTGTCATCTGAGCAATAAAGGGTAGTTAAGGAAGGGCTTTTTGTATAAAAAGTAAACAAATCCTTACCGAAGGGAATTTAGTCCAGTTCATGCGCCATTTTACTATCCTCTTCTTGATTGTTGCTGCATGCTCGACGGATGTGAATCTGAAGCTGAATGTTTGACTGAAAGACTCCTGACTCACTGATGTGATGACACATTGCAAGCAGCCTTCGATCACAAACTATTCCCATATTGCCCCCAGGTCAATAGCTTGAAGTATGCAGGAGCTATGATCCCACCCCTAGAATAAATAAATTGAACATTTAAGAATTTTATTACTTTTTCCGGAATTTTTGCATCACAATGCCATTGTTACCTTGTAGAATCATTGCCGCAATTTTGGCGTTATGACGGAGTTGTCCAAAGCATTTTGGCCTCAGCCCTCCTCCCAAACAGTGCATCCTCGCCTCAAGTTAAAGTCCAAGATGTCAAAAACCCTATAAAATAATAAATTATAAGCTCATGATTATCTTGAATTCTTTCAAATATAATCCCCAGATTGTAACTTTCATATTTTCCCCAGCAGTTTTCGATGGGCCAAGAAGTGATCTGGCATATGTACCGACAATGAAGAGGTAAACGCGATGAGAGTGTGAAAGTCACAGAAAAATTTGTTTAAATTGAAGCAATATAAACAAATCTACGTCGGAAATTTTCCATTTTTGTCAGATAATCAGACATACTCCTTGGTTTTTTCAGGCCTTTCAGACCCCTTAGAAGCAGTTAAGCTGGAACGTTGCTCGATCGAAGTTTGCTGCACCGAATTACTAATTACCAACATTGCTATTTGAATTACTAATTCTTGATGCGGCGTATTTAAGATACCTTCTAAGACAACGCATCAGTATCCAAACTAACAGAAAAGCAACGCAAATCATGGCAAGAAATGATACTGCAGAATTACCTTGCTATTTCTGCTGAAAATTCGGAATTGTGCCCTCCTGTTATGTTGTAATGCAATGACGAGAGAGAGAGCGCGAGAAAAAACAAGCTGCTAGTTTGTCTACCAAAGCTTCGAGGGGAAGTTCTGATGCGCAAGATTGAACACTCGTGCAACTAATATTAATGGATCACACATTTAAAGCAAACTACAACAATAGCACATTATAGCCGAGGTGTGTATCACTCGTAGGCAATTGTACGAGATTTTTGTGATTCTTTGTAGTCTTTTTGCGTCGATGTTTATGCTTTTATGCCATTTATGATGATGTTTGGTGACCTTTAGTGTGGTTTTCGTTTCTCATTTGCAAATTTACTGTAATTTTTAGGGGCTTTTGTTATTGCTTTTTGTGAAATTTTGTGACTTTTATTATTTGTGTGATTTTTTCACAAAGCATAGGAGACTTTTCTGAGTAATGTGCTCATGATTGTAACAAAGCACATTGTAGACAGGTCGGAGGAAAGGGCGTAAGCACCGTGCCTTAAGCCTGGATTCCATATGATCGTTGAGGATCATTGTGGAACACTGAGGATCGTTGCGGATCACTGAGGATCGCTGTGGATAGCTGAGCATGGCTGAGGATCGCTGGGGCTCAGGATCGTTGAGGATCTTTTGCGATCGTTGAGTGTCGTTGAGAATCACTGAGGATCGTTGAGGGTCGCGGAGGATCACGGAGGATAGCAGGGTTCTCTGGCTGCCTGTGGTGGGAATTTGCATGAACCTTTAGTTGTTTCACTTGCGCAGTTGTTGTACTTCGGCCAATAAATGAGAAACAATTTTTACCGAAACGCTGCCCACCAATTCATCTTCTTGTGTTTGCCATTATAAGCTTGACTAATTTTATTCTGCAGACAATCCTACAGCTGTAAATCGTCCATAAATCTCATTTTGTTGAGCTTTTTATCTCCAGCTGGTATTTAAAATTGCTGATAATTATTCTTCTGTTGTAATCTGAGCTCTGTCATAAAGTTTTGGATAGCTGTGGATCGTTCACGATCGCTGATGCGCATCCATTAATTTTTCGGGATCGTTTACGATCTTTATGGATCGTTCACGATCGCTGGAATAGGACTCACTTCTATTCCAACGATCCTCAGCGATCGGATCTTTCACGATCGCAGAAGGGATCGTTGGTATCTTAAGTGCTGTTTCTATATGATCGTTAATGATCGCTTAAAAACTTCAGCAATCCTCAGCGATCCTCAGCGATCCTCAGTGATCGTCAGCGATCCTCAGCGATCATATGGGAACAAGGGTTAATTGATTCAACTGCCAAATTATCCAACATGTTGCGTCTTCCAAAGGCCACAAACCATTAAGCGATTTCTGCCCATCCACCCTCTCACTTCCATAAGACAAACCTCAATATTTGCAATTCCTGATGAAATTTTCTGTTGTCAAGACAAGATGATGAATACAAAAATGATTGTCTACATATTCAATTGCAGAAATTTCAAACTCTTCGAAAACTTCGTCAAGGGTACTTGCATGCATAGTGCAAAGCACAAGACCTGCACATGAGCCTTGAGGCATCACATTTATCAGCCTCATTATATCAGAGAAAGTGTTGCCAATCTTAGCTCTTTGTGATTTAGATTTAAAGCTAGAACAATCCTGAAACACTTGCTATGGTTTAAATTTTAAATGGTGTCGCGGAAAGGCGGCAGGAGTTGCAGTGCATTATAATCCAATTTATTATTTTTGGCCCAGTCAGAGGACAATACCTGATTTGGCTGGTGACGATTACTCCGAGATTCAAATGAGATTTTGTGTCAGTTCGTCCTGCTATGTTAATTTGCATTCGTTGTTGTAGCCCATAGTTTTAGCTGGGTTCCTGATGGTGTTTTTCTGTCTTGAATGTTAAACCAATCACTTTAAAGCTTGGTTTCCATACAAGTCCTAATGATAAGAAAATTGCTTGCAATGCGTTGCCGATGCCTGTCGCAGACACATGTTTCCATTTGTAGACAAATTTGGTAACTAAGTCGGTAACAATGTACTTAAGTCTAGCAGGATAGGTATTTGATTTGGAAACCTGTTGTGTTTTAAACGAAATCAAAGTGACACTTTGAATTTCCGGCACTAACGGCCGTAGAAGTAGAACTCTACCCTTCCGACTTGTCCGATTACGGTTTGCGATGTCCTCGATGTGTCGCAGACATCGCAGGCAAATTCCGACTAGTGTTTCCATTAGGAGTAAGATAGTCTTCGACAGATCTGCGATGCACCGGCTATGCAACGCACGCAACTGTCCAATCGTTAGCGTGATATGGGAACCATGCTTCAGGTGCGGAGTCATGGGGGGTTGAGAAGGATCTTGATTTTCTAAACAAATGGCTACAGGGTAACAAACTGTCACTAAATGTTAGAAAGACACAGGCGATGGCTATAGCATCCAAACCAGACTTGAAAACAGATGCCAATAAGAAAGTAGATACGCCATTCTTTTCTGAGGGAGGTTCTGTTATTGATCTCGTTAAAAGTTTAAAGTACTTTGGAGTTCAACTTGATAGTAGCGTTGATTGGAATCAGTACATAAAAATTTTATGCAGCAAGGTATCTTGAGCTGTTTGCTTTTCAAAATATGCAAAGAAAGTTGTACGGAAAGAAACTCTTACAGAAATGTATAGAGGCATAGTCGAGTCGCATTTTCATCACTGTTGCTCAGTGTGGGAGCTGTGGTGAAACAAGTTTGAAGTCGTTGCAAAGATTGCAAAATCGGACTGCAAGGATAGTCTCCTATTACAGTTATGATACATCTGGAACCCTCTTGATTAAGAACCTTAATTGGCTTACTGTCACCGACATGATTAAAAGTGAAACAGCTACAGTGACGTATAAAACAATAATTGGTCTTACACCTAGCCACCTCTCCAATTTGTTCAAAACAAACACTGACCAAAATATTAATGCTAACTTGCGAAATGCAACAAATGATCTTTGCATCTCAAGAATGACAACTAGCAAAGGATAAAAAGCAATATCTTTCCGTGGCACCATAACTTGGAATGAGCTTCGGTCGGATTATAAAAGAAGCAAATTTCCTTTTTATTATCAGTAATTTATTTAGAATTTTGAGATATCAGCACGTGTAATTAGGTTATTCCTAGTTTTAACTCATATACTTAAATTATTGTAGTAAGGTACTATTAATTTTGTAAGTTTATAACACGGCCCCCTGTAAAGCAGTGTTAGATTGACGGGGTTACCGTGTATAAATAATTAGAAATGGAATGAAATGTTCCTACAATCCACTCCAAAACGGTTAGCTGGATTTTACGCGCTTACTGCTGACTTGAATTACAGTGTTGACGTATCGCTATTTTAGGCAGTTTCCAACGTGACATTGATGTTATCGAAGGAGGGCGTAATGTAGCGTGACCAAACTTTTACATTGTTCACAACCCTCTAGAAATGCGCAAATCGTTAATATCCGCCATCTACGCATACTGAATCCCATATAAATGGGTTATTACCAGCTTTTGTTTTAATGCAACTTCTTTGTCAATAAACAACCGAATATCAGAGCAATTGCTCAATCGAGTGTATCCAGCATTGAGTGGGATGAATTAGTTTTTGATTTCATTGATTCAGTGTTGTTGTGTACTTGTTGTGAATATATATTGCAGCCCAGTCAGGGAAATTGTTGTATCCGTCCCCCTGGGTTTATAATACCCTGGGGAAATCCTAGCTTAGACTGAGAACAACAACTCTGTGTTTGAGAAAAATGCGGAAGTACTTATTATTGGTTACTACCTTGAATTTATTGACTGAATTGCTTTGTCAACAAGCTAATAAAGCAAATGTGAGTTCTTGGAGCTAACATCCTTCTCTGGTAGACGCAAAGAGTAAGTGACTTTTTTGTAACTGATTTCACAAACAACAAATGCGATGTTATAGCTTTTACACGTGAAGGCATCATGAATACATCGACGATGAGTTATTATGCAAACAGTGGAGATGATGTGAGACCGATACGGGATGTCAAAGTTTGCCTACTCGGGGTATGTTGTACCTATTGAAAACAGAGATGAGTCTATACGGATCTGATTCATGTATCGAAATTCAGTTGCAATCATCATTAGATCTCAAGTTGTAACATTGCTGTTCCATTGATATTATGTGCAACTGTTTTGTTTTCTGCATCTTAGGATGTTGAAGTTGGTAAGTCAAGTCTTGCGCAAAGATATGTCAATGATAAATTTGAACTCAACTATAAAATGACCATCGGGTATGTCAGAAATGTTTACTTCTCAGAAAAATTTTTGAATGAAGCTATATGGGAATTTATCACTCCCGAAAATTTTTACGGTAATTCCCAACAAGCAGAACACATCACAACAATACGCAACATCAGACTATTCACAACTAAACAAAACATATTACCTTATACTCCTCCTTGCTTACGTATGAGCGAAAACTATGAATACCAGCCATAGATTCACTTGGCGTGTGGACATTTATCAACTTAAACAACCTTGTACTACATCATTATTAAAATTAGTAAGCCAAGCCACAACTATAAGATATTAGAGATCCTACACTTCATAAACATGCTGACTGATTGTTCCACAAAGACCTTCCAATGCTCCCCTGAGAGTGGAGGCATAGAGTGGAGATCTCTTATTTTATTCCAACACTGTGAAGAGCTGGATGGCATACAGGTATTAATCGATCCATCTTAAACTTCTCGGAGTTGTGTGCCTTATTTGCATATATCTAAATTTCTGAGTATCAGCCAAGGTTGATAAAGTCAGTCATATAGACTATATATGCATCTATCTATTAACCTCCAATAGCAATATGATCAGTACGCACATGTCTATATTCCAGTGCCTCTTTCTTGACAAAGTCTACTCCTATTGGCAACGAGATAGTTAGATTTAACATCTGGGATACCTCTGGGCAAGAGAAGGTATGAAGCATTTTCGTAATGTTCCATTTCCATTGTCAATACTATCTATGGGGTACAGTTAATTTTTTGCATTTCTTCTTCATTTGTAAAAAAATACTCCAACAAGATTTATCCTTCTGTGCAAAGATCAACATACTGCTGTGTCATCAAATTAGCAATTGCTGATCCGAACTATAAAACTAGTGAAGAGATCAAAATGGAGCTCAGTGTCTATTTAATTTCCAAATTAATGTAAACAGAATTAAGATTGACTTGTGTATTCAAAGAAAGGGAATTAGATTTTATTTTACCAGGTGGTGTAGCCGGAAATTAAAAGATGAAGCTGATGTGCTTCTAGCGGTACCATTTTTGCAAATCTAGTGTCCATTATCTATACTATAGTATCTTGAAGTCAATGTATGAAGCAGCTGTAGCTCTTTGCAAACCAAATGCTTTATTTATAATATTTCATTTATTCTTTGGTTCCTTGCTACTGGGAAGAGAGTGATTTCAGGTCATGTGGCTGCTCAATGTTACACCTCCCTACCTAACTGAAGATATGATAAGTATGAGTCGGAGCTTATTAAGGATTAGTCCTAAACGGATATGTTAGCCTGTAACATCCTGTGCTAAAATTTCTGGATATGTAAAAATTTTGAAGAAGCAATGTTTTCTCATTTTATGGTCGTTTCTTAAGATTTCTCACCAAGGTGCATTTTCCATCTCAAAAATCTTTTGCTTTTATCGAAGCTGCATTGTTCACTATTATTTGGCATTAATGTTCATTCTTTATGATATTAAAAAAAGAGAACCAGTATAATTTGTAAAATCATTTTATTTATATTATTGTCCTCAGAGATTATCAAATGAATAAATTACTATAAGTTTTATTATATTACAGTTCCGAGCGCTGGCACCTTTATACTATCGTGGAGCAGCAGCTGCAATTGTAGTTTACGATGTCACTTCAGAAGCATCATTCAACTGCATGAGGAGCTGGGTTAGGGAATTAGGACGGTGTGAGCCAAATTGTGCTGTAATTGCAATAGCAGGAAACAAACGTGATTTAGAGGAAGAAAGAGAAGTAAGTGGTATATGCACCAGTTGCTTTTAACCCACTGATAGCAAATCAAAACAGATAGTAGATATAGCAGTTATTCATTCATTGTTATATTCAAAACATTTAGGCGTTATAACAGAATTTTTCAACACGGAAAGCTGTCTTTAGAGCTTTCCTCTCACACGCAATTTGCCTAGCAATATAATCACGATTTCTCGATGACATCTGAGGATACAGATGTAGTTATTATATTACTAATGAAGTATGACAATAAATTTGCCAATATTTGCAACAAAAACATAGAAGACGATTTAAATCTTCATAAGAACAGCTTTGCGGAGGGCTGATAATTGAAATCGAAGTAAATGAGATTAGACTTCATAACTTCTTCGAAAAGAATTGAAAAGCAATACGGCATAGCCTTGCAAGCCATGTTACAGTACGTCTGGTACATTGATACTCATTAGTAAGATTGAATTTTTCCTCGCTATCCCAAAAGGCTCCAGAACCACAGAGTGCTAATAGAGGATAGAGATACAGTCAATAACAAAAAACTGAATCTATAGAGGAACAAGATGAGGCGACGAAGATCCTAATAGCTCAAATGATAATGGCTCTTTTCAAGTTACCAGATCTTTAGAAACAGTCAACGATCTGGTGAAAAGCTTCAAAAAATCGATGTTATGCTGAACCTGGAGGAGAAGTAAGTCTATGGAGGAAGACGTCAAGTTCCAGATCAGTTACAAAACTCCAAAAAAGTATTTCGAGCTCGTAAACAAGTTTGTCAAACTCTGACGTATGATGATGCTTTCTTCATTAAATCAAAGCAAAGAAAGAGGACATAACACAATAAAACAATACAGTTGTAGATTTTCTCTCTACAGGCCTAGCAAAAGCTTTTATCAGCTGATTTTTGCAAACCTTTTCATCTTAAAGAGAAAGTCGAGACGCTGAAACTCGTCCATTTCATTACGCTAGCACACGTCCATTAATTAGCTGTGGTCTTCCTACTGAACTGAATGTTTCTCATTGAATGTATATAAGTAACGGTCGATGCTATTTATGTTAATTATTTCATCCTCTGTCATAAATCCGTTTACGTGTTTCATTTCATTGGCTGAGAATGAGATATATGTATCTCAAAATATCTTTATAGTTTCTCAGATAAAGCTTGTCTTAAAGGATTGGTCATCTTAGCCACGTGAGTACTGGAATGGTCATCATAATCACTCTAGTCTGTCGTGAAAAATATGAACTGCTGTGTGCATCGAATCTTCCACTTTGATTTGAATATATTTTTGTCATAGTCCTGAGAATCAACTTGCCACTAAATAATTCGAAGAAACCTGTGAGTCCAAAGACAATATAATAGTAAAAACGCTTAAGTCGACTGTACTAACGATGCGCTGTGAACAATACCAATACATTAAGCACAATGTCTTGCTATGCTTCAGCAACTTAGCAAGATGAAGACAAAGGAAAACAAATAGGGCCCACAGTTTAGGAAGAAGGAAAATAACCTAAATAATACATTATGGCCTAATTCATCAGTTCGTAATGAAGGGGAGTATGATGATCCAATTTATATCTGCCGGGTCGTTGGCTGTCATGTATGTAGAATACAGGCCGAGGAAATGCTAAGTAATAGTCAGATGGTTGCTTTGATTGCAAAATCAGGGATGAAAATTGAAGAGACGGCAGGGCATATCCACAGTGAAGTGGACGTGACAATAGTGCATGCGTGCACCAATAGTCTATGAGACTCGACATAACCAAACTTGTAGCGCTGATTGAATGCTCAAAAAGTGAGAAGAGCAAAATACAACATGGGTCATTTGTTATTTCATATTTCATCTCAATTGGACTCATGAGAACTGCTAAGTCTTTTGAGAAAAATACGACAGCAATTCGTACGACCTGGCAATATTCAAATTGACCATGTCTGTAGTACTGTTCTGCTCGTAGTCACGAATTTTTACCAGCACTCGAAAACAATGAAGCACAGTACCAACAACTACATCATCGCTGCAGTTATGCTATGTAAGAAATTTTGATAGGAATGGGAAGCAAATGAAAGGAAAAGACCGTCTGATGGACGATAGGATCAATCAAATATCTTTAGCTGAATGAAATTTTCTTTCCGAGTATCTTGAAACAAAATATTAGATAAGATAAACTCAGCTACTTTTGAACGTTAAACGTATAATAAATTTCCGGCAATTTTTGTCTAGTTCATAGCATGATCCACCTACATCCTTGTTAAGAACATTTTTGCCTCCTGGATTCGCCATCTCTTTCATAAATAGGTATTCTGATCTCTCTAGTGCTGTTGTTGTAGTAAGTACACTCAGGGAAAGGCCAACAGAGCCCATAACAAAGCCCTGACAAAGGAAGAAAGAGAAAGGAAAGTTAATTAGATAGGGAGATGAGATCCAGTTTGTTGATGTTAGATTTGAAGGGAGATAAGTTGTAGGATTCAGGAAAGGAAGTGGAAGGTAAGGTGTTCCAAAGTTGACAGGGTCATCGAATGAAAGAAAGTTTGGGGGAAAGAGTTCGTGGATTAGATAGTATGACTTGGAAAGGGTGTGACTGAGTAGAGCTTCTGGTGGGTCTAACATGCTTCAGGGGATCAGGAATAATATTCTTGATTTCCAGTGAGTAATGTCCATGAAATAATCGATAGACAATGGACAGGTTTGCTACCAGACGACGATGAGCGAGAGGTTGAAGAGATTTGGTGAGACAAGGCTTATTTATGAGACGGATGGCTTTGGACTGGACTTTGTTAAGAAGATTTAGAGAAGATCTGGGAGCACCACCTCAAACATGGGAGCAGTACTTCAGAGAAGGACGAATCTGAGATTTATATATAGTCAGTAGTTGAGAAGGAGAGAAAAAGCCACGAGCTCTAGAAAGGAAGCAAAGTTTTTGAGATGCATGTTTAGCAATGGAGTGGATTTGGATTTTCCAAGTAAGATTAGATGGCACATTAGAAGACCAAGTTGAGTGAAAGAAGATGAAATGTCCATTTCATGGGGGAAGTCTTGGTGACGTTTACGTGAAATAACAACCTGTTTTGTCTTTACTTGATTAAACTTAACACGTTTATCAGTACCCCATATCTTTATGGTTGACAATTCATTTGTGAGAAGTGAAGCTCAGGTGTTACGATAGAATGAAACATTGGAGTAGGAAAGATTTTGTAGATTAGATGAAACGATGAACATAGGTAAGTATCATCGGCAAAAGAGTAAATACTGGAAGATGTAGTGGAAAGTAGGTCATTTATGAAGAGGATGAGTAAAACAAGCGAGATAACAGAGCCCTGAGGTACACCAGAGTTAATAGAATGAGGCTCAGAAAGGAAGCTATCGACCCTAATTGCAACTCATCTGTCAGAAAGAAAGCCAGCAATCCATTTAATGAGGTTGTTGCAGATGGGTTTTGACAGAGAGATTCTGATCAGTGTTTTGTCAAGATACCTTATATTGCAGGAAGCTTTTGTTTACGAAGAACTATTAGTCCAATATTGCCCTCTTAGTGAAGTCCAGGATATCTACAAGCCAACGAAATTTTAAATTCAGGGCGTGTTTTAGATGATGGAATCATGATTTCCTACTTATAGTGAGCTAGTGCGTACGTTTGCTCGATCAAACTTCGCTACGTCGAACTGCTACAAAATACATGCACTGTATGTACAAATGTTGATCATTGTAGTAATAATTGTGAGTTAGTGATTTGAGTACCTTCTCAGACAATATAGAAGTGTGCTAACCAAGTCAAAAGCAAGAGAAAACCTAGCCAGGTAATAATACTACAGAATTACCTTACTGCTTATGTTGCAAATCCGTAATTACACCCTAAATTTCCTGCAACCATTTCATGGATTCTGGATTGCCAGAGAGATTTGAAGAAATGGCGCAAGCACCGTGCTTTGAAGACTGGAATCTAGTATCATGATTGGCGCGAAAATCAGAAAGAGACCATGAACATTCTAAGTGTACAGCCAAAAATAGTATTTGATATGATATAATCCTTATATCTAAGAATCGATTGCATATTCAACGCGTGGGTGCTCATTGTCACAACATCACTACCTTTGCAGTTTCAAGCCTCTGGATTTGAGGGCAATTAAACGGTGGGAATTAAAGCCGGTGTATAGGTAACTTCAGGCCTTGTAGACAATCGAGTGCTCTGGACTGTTACGAAATAGATTCATCAACAGAAAGACTGTCAGCTGGTAAAATTTTGATTGTGCTTCACTGCACACTATATAAGTCAGACATTATCAGAAAATACTTGGAAGTAAAAGGTAATGGGTCATCAACAGTGTCCCATAAGATACAGACAATCTGTTTTCCAATTCTATTCTTCAAACAGCTCCATTGCAATCATGGTATTACTGTCGACATCCGCTATCTCGAATGCTGTTTATCTCGAACTTTTGCCATGTCGAACAAGGTCTCCTGAGCTTTGAGTTAATATTTCTATATAAATATCGTTGGATATCTTTATCTCTTCTATCTCGAACATTTCGCTATCTCGAACAATTCTCTTGGTCCCGTGTGTCATAAATACTGGATATGTCGAACTTTCTGATCAAAATTAAAAAGAGAAACGCAAGAATACTTTTCTTTGACAAGCGGAGACATTCGAACGCTTAAAGACTTAAATATCAAAAATTCCTTAAAAAGTAGACATGGTCATTTGCAGGAAATATTTTCTTAGAAAAAGGTATGCGCTAAATTTCTCTTGCTCTCAATATTGTACTATTTTCAACATCTTTTCAGTTTTGCCCTTTACTTTTCAGATCTATAAGATCTCCCATTACTTAAAACTGCTAGTTATCCATAAAATAAGTTCAACGGTGGTCTAAAGAACTATTTGCTGGAGTTTACGGGGGAAAACGAGCATATACTGGCAAAGAAATAGAAATGCGACTAATTTATGTAATTTCAGAGGTTTTTTAATAATTTGGCTATCTCGAACATTCGCTGTGTGAAACAAGTTATTGGGCCCTGTGAAGATCCAAGATAGCGTATGTCAACTGTTCTTTATATTGGCGTTTTCGAGTCATTTAATCCTTCCTTTCTATTTAGGTCTCAAAAGAAAAAGGAAAGGAATATGCAGAAGAGCTCAATGCCCTGTTCACAGAAACATCTGCAAAAACAGCACATAATGTTGACGAGATGTTTACAGCTATTGGTAATTATTTTTCTGCAGTCATTTCATCTCATTCCATGCAAGGAAATATTCGTTAAAATCATTGCTTAGTTTATTTTTGTCTTTTCACATCATAGTCCATCAATGTTATTCCAATCTTTTCATGTCATGACATATTCTCTCAATTTTTTCCACATGCAGAAGTCCCTTTGCTCAGGCATGCGGGAAGCTTTGTAGGTCGCAGGGAGGGGGGCAGACTACTTCGAGGGATTTTTTGAAGCATTGTAACATAAATCATATGCAGTAAAATTATTGAAGAAGCAAACGCAGCTGTGTTTCATTCAAGTAGAACCACGACTGATATCATATTGCAACAAATAGTAAACTTACGTTAGCAATTCCAGCAAAAGTTGAATATATGAGAGTATGGACAGAAACAAATTTAACGACTGCATCTCCATGCTCTGATTATCTATCATGGCTAAGAACGAGCTAAAATTTCGGAATGATTGCCGACAGGATTTATGGAACTAAATGGGTTGCTTCTTGCCCCCTTTAACCCCATTTCCAGCATTTTTGCATGTACCACTTCATTCCATATACTATATTTATCATATCATCACATTATTTATATCTTACAACTATCCATCATATCATAATAGTGTTTGCCATATCACACTTATACTGTATTCGCTATAACTATATCTTAAATGAAAAATAAGGTAAATTGCACAAATTTAATGCACATCGTTCATGAATCATTTGTACGTTTTTTGAGTATTCGTTTTGAATTTTGATGAACACATCATTCATATCTTTTTGGAATATGTAATGCTGACTATAGCCCTCTATTTGTTAGAAGTTACTTAGTAAATATCGATTAGAAACCTCGCATGCTTTAGCCATTACCAGCACACACCATATGTTATACTGAAAATCGTAACCTTACGAATATCGTTTTGAAAATTAACTTCATTAGTATATTTTAGTGGGAATTTCTAACTTGTTTGGCAGAGCTATTATGAAGTTTGAATCTCCTTCTAGTCAGCTTTACTTGTGTTCCTTCTGTTTTGCATGGTAAATTTTAGGGTAGTTGCTCTGCAATAGTTCATACTTTGATTCTAGCTTTTTGACCACTCAAGAGATTTTATAACCATGCTGCTCTATAACATGTAAATTAATACTCATTTGCAGGAATTTGCAAAGTTTTTGGGATTGTGTGCTTGTAGATTGCTGTTCAAACTCCATGCTTCTTAATCACACAGTTATATTAGAAGTCTTAGAGATAAGTGACAATAATGAACTTAATCTCCTCTTTGAGCTGCAATCCGTTAAATTTGCTCTCCTACATCATCTTTATTTAAATATTTTTAATTTCACTATAGCACGAAAAAGCGGGAACATTGCTTTAACATACTGAAAGCTTTTTTCGTCCGACACTCGTCAGAGTATGAAACGTCGGATAGCGACCGAAAGGTGAAACGAAATATATAGCCAGATGCGGGTACACGTGCTTTCAGTATGCTAAAGCAATGTTCCCGCTTTTTCGTGCTATAGTGAGGTTCTGTAGTACCAACAGACTTTTCACATATTTTTAATTCTCAACCCCGTTATCTACATTGTCAAATTAACAGTAATTTTCCGTATCAGATAATTGGCTTTGATATATGACTCATATTTTAGGCAAAGCATTACCACCTGAACCTGCTTACATCCCTTCAAACACATTGCCAAAAGGGGTCTTAAGCCAAACAACTGCAAGCAAGCGGCATGGATCATGTTGCTAGTCTTACTGGGAGAGATATTACGATTTGAGAGCGTTGAGCTTCTAACTTACGACTTTCAGTTTTGTTTCATCAGTAGCTATTTGATACTTGATACTGCTTTCTATCGTTGTGCAACAGGTATGATTTATGTATATAAGCTTTAAGGCTCTTTGCGTTTACATATCGTAACAATGTCAAGTCTACTCCCATCATATATTGCTCAGCCATGCCAGCTGAACTGGGCACTGGGGCATCAAACGAGGTCAAGCTACCATTAACTTGTTTCTGAATCTATCCTCATATGTAAATTTAGCATTGTATCTTACTCTTACACGGAGAATGCACTAAGTAAGTTGGTTTATTTCTGATTTTTTCTCACATTTTGGCAATTACAACTATTGGCAATAATGTGATATTATCTTACCCATCCCTTTGAATATATTGATGTATTGATAAGGAATTTTGAAATGATATCACGAATTGCTATTTTATGTATACATAGGTTTATTATTTCCAATGACGCATGAGATTTAAGAAGGGCCATGTCCTTTAAACCCAACAGAGAGCCAAGGTCCCAGAGATATGGCTGATTTCGATATTAAATGAATACGCTCTTGTCGTTTGAGCAGTTAATTAAGGTGCTTGAGGAAATCCCTCTTGTTTATAAAGTAGACAACAGGTGCTGCTCCATACGCTGAATATCTTGAATGCCAGCTTGTTCTCAGTTTAGCGCTCTGAGATATTAGTTGAAGATGTACTAGATAAATTAAAAGCACGTCTTGATACATTAACTCAAATATTTTAATGGCCAAAAGCTGCCAGTAGTGACTTCTCTAAAGCAGCTCTGCTTCATAATGGCGTTACAATGAAGTATGTCAAAAATGAAAGCAACTTATTTGTTAACAGTTTGTTGTTAGCAATTACGCTGAATGGTCAAGAGCAAATGTGGTCGTATTTGGGTAATGCATTATGCCAGTTGTACTTGAATGATCCAGTATAATTCATGTGTTATTTAGATCTTGCAGTATGGTATGCATTAATGTTCCCTTTGGTTTTCACTGTACCAATTTACTTGTACTAGATACTTTTCAGACGTCTTTATCGCAAGTGAATCTGGATGAAGTCAAATAGTATTTGCGAGTTATAGTCATCTCATTCTCAAAGCTTGCTCTATGTCTTGCATCTCATCATGGAGTAGAAGTCCGTTTAATTAATCCCTTTTCAAGTAATCCTTTTGCATGTGTACATTAGGAGGCATCGATGGCTCTTTCTAGCTTTTACTTTCAAGTTCATATTTTGCTTTTGTGTACAAATCCATGCAACTTTGACCAAACATTTGAATTTTAACTAAATAGAACTTTTCTTGCTGCTGAAAATGTTTTTAAACGTTTCTTACTTATCATTTCCTAGAGCTTTTCTTCTCTCAATAAATTTGCCTGTAACAAGTAGACTTCCAAGAAGTTTGCAAACTTTCAGCACACTCTGGATTTACTTTAAAATATCTCCTTTTTTCAGTTTGGCTCTGTGGCTACACCTTTCAATGAATACGTCAATCTCCTTAGTAGTTTGTTAGTGCAAAATAGACTAGGTATATATTCCTCCTTCCCCTACTAACTGAGTATGACTCAAGCATGAGTCGAGTTAACCTTCAAATGTTAGTTCATTGTTATAAAAATGATGCGTAACTTCGGGCGAGTAGAAACCTGTGGCCTTTGGCCTTCTGCATTTTTGCTAGAAGTAGTCTGAAAACTCGAAGCATTGATCCTGCATATCCTACTTTTCGAATTAATACTGTGAAGTATAAAGATATACATGGATCAACCAGATTCATAGATATATGAAAGCAAACTCAAATACTACACTTATTTTTCCTTATATACATAGCTATAGTTCAGTCTTACCGTAGATGATGCAAAACGTTTTTCATTTTACCCTGAAATTATGCTTATTCCAATGCATGAATATTTCTATTTAACTTAGGATATAGTATACGCTTTCATATGCTTCTAATCGACAGCTAGCTAAAATTCTATTCCAAGATAAATCTTGTTCAGTTACTGCATAAATTCTTGATTTCTTCATCGCAACAATTGTTTTCTCTTGTAAACTCAACAACTTCAATTTTAGCTATTTTGACAGTTTTCTTTGTATTATACTATAGGATGGCATTATACCTAGATTTAACAATTTTCCCAAATTCTACCATAATTATGCTCATAGCTGCTATGCTTATAGCACATTAGTGTACAAAAAGTGGCATGAAAAGCCGAAGAGATAAGGAAGAACTGTTGGCAAGCAAAAACTGGTGGTCTGTTGCTTCTTGTCGCAATCAAATAGTGCTCCATCACAGGTCCTCCTACATCATATAACTTGAGATTCAAATCATTTGTCTCACTCTAAATATACCCTTTGAACACTTTCCATACTAACTGAGAATGAAACAAGTCTGAGTTGAATGTCCCAATGGTGTTAATTTGTAACAATTGGACTGCAGAATTTCGACTTTAGTTGATTTGTCGCAGCAATATTAAAGAAGCAATGCATTCTCTTTTTGTCGTCGTGCTAGTGCTAAAATTTATTACTAAGCTACCTTGTCTACCTCAAGCATACATTTTGTCAAGAAAGCTGTGAAGAGAACCATTTGTACAACAAAAGGAACATGGGACCCATCAGAAAGAGAAGATAGCAAAGCACTGGGGTAAGTCTACACGTTATTACTTGCAAATGCATCAATACTATCAGTGTCCTCAAATTGCTTCTTGGATTTCAGAGGTTGCCAGTGCATAAACGTAAGTCAAAAAAGCCAAACACTCGCATGAATCTTAGATTAATACCGAAATACGACATTTTAGAAGGGCAGCAAATAGGCCCTAACAATGACTAACTTTTTTCTTTGAGTACATTGTCCTGTAAACTGTTATTAAATCTACATAATATTCCAAATCTGAAGGAGCCTTGCAATGCTCATTCCTATATGCGCTATGAAATCCTAAATTGTAGTGCTAAGATAGAGAAATAGTTGCTTTCTCGTAATTTCTCATGGGTCTTAAAAAGATGTATTAGAGATGTGAATTTTCTATTTTGGTGATTCTCCTTTAGTTATTTTTGGTGAATGCTGAGGCTTGTGAACTTTGCTGGTTAGTCTCCGCAAAATGAGACAGAAATGAAGTCATTTTCTGCAGCAAGAAAGTTATTCCAGCAGGTAACATGGAGCGAATTATTATACTTACTATATAAGTATATACTTATTAGTAGTAGGCTCTTGCATAAAACACCGGCCATTTTGGCCAGAATCGTACAACACCAGTTCATTTTATTCAGTTATTAATTTCTATGTCATAGTACGGACAAGCTCCTACTCTGCAACCAAAAGCTCTGATATAACTCTAAGAGCAGTTTAGTCTCCTGTTTGATGCTAACAGTCGGATCCTAAGCGATTGAAAGTGCACATTGCATCGAATGTAGAGATGTCGCAATTCTTCTAGAGTCAAGCAGAAGCAGTAGCACAAGGTGGGGGTGTAGGGGCTCGGGGTTTCTCTAAGTTTTCTCAACGATAACTTTTGTACTTCGCCTACATTCCAGAAGAAGATAGAGAGGTGGGAGATTTCTAGTAAGGTATAAATTTTGCTTTGCCAAGTTCCTTATAAGACTTTTCATGTTTATTTTAAAAGGTTTCCACTCTCTCTTACATTCCACACCTCAATTCAATATTCCAAGATGTGAAGAGTAACCCCTGACAATGTCATAATTCAGCATAAGTTCATTGTAAGTACATACGCTTAAATGGAAATCATTTGTAGATGCACCACTTGAGGTAGTTAGACGTGATAGAAATGGATGCTGACTTATAAGACCCAATAGTTTTACATGAATGGTACTTTACCACATTGACTATTGAAGGTTCGCTGATTGTATAGATATAAGGCAAAATTTGCAACAACTACTAAGGAAGCGAAGTCAAAACTTATAAGATAACCATTTTCAGGTCTGAATGAGGTTTTCATCAGTCCCCCGTATCCGTCAAACATTGTCTTAACTATTTGAGAGAGGATGATGCTAGGTCCCTAGAAGCAATGAGTGAGCAAGAGAATCTCATTTTAAGTGAACCATTCATGGTTAAGATAGGTCAGTTCAGAAAGCACTGTTGAAGTCAACGAACTGTTAGTAATGAGGTTTGAGAAGATAAAATTTGCTAACAAAGCATTTTTGTGGAGTACGTGGAACACTGTAGCCCTCTACCAGCTTCAGGTAGTTTGAATTTGAGGCTTCCATCTTTGATGCTCCGACAAACGTTGTATATTTAAGCTGAGTTTACACAATCTCCAACAGGCCAAAATCTATCTATGTTAATATACATATTTATCTCATCCATTCTGTCTTTTGTCTATACGGTTGGAATACTGGATGTATGATTATTTCAAGAGTGCCTTAGCACATGCTCATTACTAGTCAATTTTCAAACAAAGGCATTAGTCATTCTGTCCTGTTGCTGTTGTGATACGATCAAAAGTATTATGCAATCGTATAAAGTTCATAACTGGTATCTTGTTGACATCATCATGAGGTACTGCATTGCTATCAGGAGAGCCCTCTTAAGATAAATAAGTGATGCAAAGAAAATTCAACACAGTTTTTAATCCAAGGTAAAATTTGATTCTCGTGGCACTCTAAGTAATTCATTTTGATATAATTTTGTATACAAGGTACTCTCATCAACTGTGATCATATCTCATTTGAATAGATGTCTTATCTAAAACCTGACGATGCGTACA
Source organism: Mastigias papua (assembly GCA_964019165.1). Classification (NCBI taxonomy): domain Eukaryota; kingdom Metazoa; phylum Cnidaria; class Scyphozoa; order Rhizostomeae; family Mastigiidae; genus Mastigias; species Mastigias papua. Next base: position 3,560,956 of record OZ025272.1, read on the forward strand.
TTCAAGAAGTGAGCGCTCTTAAAGTTATCTACTCAAATTAAAACAGAATGCACAGAAATAACACTAGATGGCTCGTAGATTTTGTATTCTAAAAGTTAAAATTATATTCCTTACCAACTAAGACAAATAGCAGTATATGGGTGAGAGATTCTGTGTCCGTATCTTCCCACTATTGTGTCATATTAATATCAAACTTTATTTACTTGTGCATGTGCTTGCGTGAATATTGTTGAAATTGGTTAATTAGTTAGTTAGTTAGTTAGTTATTTTGTTAGCTAGTTAATTAGTTAATTAGCTATTTACCTAATAAGTTTGTAAATTAGCTAGCTAGTTAGTTAGTTAATAAGTTAGTTAGTTAGTTAGTTAGTTAGTCATTTAATTAGTTAGTTAGTTAGTTAGTTAGTTAGTTAGTTAGTTAGTTAGTTAGTTAGTTAGTTAGCCAGTTTAATAGTCAATTAGCTATTTAGGTAGTAAGGTTATAAATTAGCTAGCTAGTTAGTGACCTAGTTAGTTAGTTAGTTAATTAACTAGGTAGCTAGTTAGTTAGCTACTTAGCTAATAAGTTAGCTAGTTAGCTAGACTATTAATTAGTTAGTTGGTTAGTAAGTTAGATATTTTGGTGATATAGTTAGCAAATTACGTTTTAAGATAATAAGTTTGTTAATTATTCAAAGAGTTTTTTAGTACGTTAGTTTGCTGGTTCGCTTGTTTGTTTATTACCACGGTTTGCGACTGGTAATATACAAATGGTCTTCAAGCAAAATTCGCATTGATTGATTTCTATTGCACTCTTCCTCAGTGTGGTCTGAGAGATGCACTTATAGTCATGGTGGGTCCTCCTGCGTCATATCCGAGGCTATAAAGGTATAAGGTCGTGGAGCGTCCATGGATATCACAACAGTCAAAGTCTCTCCAATCAAACAATTTTATAATTTCGGCATGACAACTTCCTAAGACGATTCTTCAAACTAAATATTGGTGTAACATATAAAAGATGATAGCTTAAAATTAAACTGCCTACTGTCTGCAAGTATTGTTATTCTGCCAAAAGTATTGTTTATATATATATATATATATATATATATATATATATATATATATATATATATATATATATATATATATATATATATATATATATATATATATATATATATATATATATATATATATATATATATATATATATATATATACTTGACAGAATACGCATCTCCTCTCTTCAGTCCAACTTAACAAAGTTGTGGCAGGTCCCTTCATTAACTCTGTGTATATGTTTTCTGAACGCTGTTGGTTCTTCCTTTGAATTGGAGTTTCCCTTGAATATAAGTTCGTGTAATTCTCTAATATCTAACTCTTCCTGTAAGGAACTCAAAAGTCAGTAACATTCCATTTCAGGTGACTTTGTTCTTCGTCTCTAACCATATTTAATCGAACTGACAGAGGAATCTTTTCCAAAAATACTGGCACCACTATACTGGCAAAGGTATCTTGATCAATTCCCATAGACTCCACACTTCGGAGATGAGCTTCCACTTTATCATGCAAGCTTTTCACTTTTGCTACGTTTCTCTCGTTAAGTACTCGAGCTGTGTTCAACACCTCATTCACGTAGGCTCTTGTAATCACCGCTGGCCTATCAAAGTGTTGTTTCAGCAAGTCAATGACAGCATGGTAATCTTTTCTGCTATCTTAAATCCAGATACTGCTGACCTTGCAGGTTCCAAAAGAGATTTTCTCAGGAACTGGAGTTTTACGGCATCTGACAAGTCTCCATTGTCTTCCACTGCGCTGCAAAAAATTTTGGGGCTTTCCATTAAACTGTTGTAATTAAGTTTGGGTAGCTTCGCAGAGACTGCCTTTCTACTGGTGCCCAAAAGATTGTCGCTATGCTTTCCACTGAAAGGGCGAGATGTTGAATTCGATTCTATCTTTAGTTAAATTTGACTGATCAGACCAACGATTTCACCCATAACAGATGCTCCTTCCTCTGCTTCCCTCAGAGTTTCCTCTTCCCCCTCGCTCGATACAATCACAATCTCCAGTATTTTCCGGTCTAGCTCTTTTAAAATCGTCGCTTTCTCTTCCAAATTCTTTTCAAATTTAAGAAGGTCCTTCTTTTTGCTAGGTACCAAGCGATCCAATGCTTCTTTAATTCTTAGGATCAATCGTGTCAACAATCTATGAACCGCTCTCGTTCTTTTTAGTCTCGCTACTTCTCCCATATTTTGATTCCTTCCCTATTCGGCTCAGTGGACCAAGTTTTGTGAATGAGTAACATTCGCTAATTCTTAAAGACGGGAAGATAAATGAAACGACTCATGAGCTTAAAAATGTAATGTTATACTCTATATCTGACGTGTACTCCCTAAGACTTCATGGGGTTAGCTTTTCAATTTTTCTACATACTGTGCATCATAGAGCCCAAAACCACAACACTGTTAGTTAGCCTATCGGTTCACTGTGTTAGAGTAGATTCCTAACAAGCACATATTATTCGCACTTGGCTTTGATATTGAATATTATATGACAACATATCCATGCACACACGTTTCGAATCTGTATCCTTTAGGATCAGATCTGTGTTTACACGGGAGCTATATGAACCGGATCCATATGAGAACGTATCCAAACAAATCCGCTCTCATGTGCATAAAATCTATTTTATAATAGAGAGCGTACATAAGCCTTACTTCCAGGCTTCAGTTTTAAACTCCAACGATTTCACTTATTTAATCTTCTTGAATTTCTCCATAATCCTCTGATAGCTCATTGCCATCAACTCCAACTTTTCCGTAATCCATAAGCGTTTTAGCACTTTCTTTAGTGACACGTGGTAGAAGGGCCTGGTTAGCACTTGCCCTCCCTCCCTGCTTTTCTGCATTTAACATACTAAGCAAACCACGAGCAAGAATCAGAACTGTATGGAAGTAATCAGACCTGCTGAGTTATTAACCATTCTTCAAGCATATATGGTGCTATACAGGTAGGTAAATGCGAACAATTCATGAAAACACAGGTAAGAATTTGTACAGGTAGATGTCCTATAACAAAGATTTTGATCGCTTTTATTTTATATTCCTAAACTTGGGGTAGACTACATAGTAACTTCTGTGTTTGCCAAACTCTGCTGCAAAAGCGACTTCATCAAAGCTAGTAAGAGGCTTTTCCACCCTCACGGAAGAACCATTCAAGGCAGTTAAACATTCTGGAAGCAGCAAAGTTACACTGTATGGACGGTAGCCATATTGGCGAAGCAATTTGCCGTTTCGTAAATGCCGTTGCCACCCGTAACTCTCGTTGCTATCTCCGCTTGCAAAGGGATGTGGGTGGAAAGTTACCATAGATCTTTTGCAATGGCGGGAAATGGGCCTTGGTCTAAGAGTAAAATGAACCATTCAGTGAAACCGAGAACTGTATGGAAATTAGTCTATTAAAAATGTTGCGGTAGGTTAATTTTATTGCTTTGCTAGTGTTTTCTTCTAAGATAGGTTGCTTACTACTTAAGAAATTGTGCTGGAGGGTTTGAATTGTATGGCTGCCGCCAAATGTGTTGATTTCTATTCTACAATTTTTGATAAGTGGTTTCCCAAGATGCAACATCCTTTCAGGGAATGGTTATGCTTTTACCACACCCATTTTTCTCAAGAAAATAATTTTGGTGGTTAAGTTTATTTAAACTAAAAAATTCAATCAACACGTTTACAGCTTTAACTGAAACAATTGTAAGTAGCTATACTTTTTAAGGAGCTTTTTGGAGTAGAGATGGTCAATTACAGCTGGTATCAGAAAAGAGGAAATGTCACAAATAATATTCCACAACCTGAGGAGGTCTTAGAAGTAAGAACAATGACAAATGCATAATCCGGAACTTTTAAAGCAAGATCAATGCAAACTATCTTCAAAATTAGGGTGGCTGTGCGCCCCCTAGAAATTACCGCTGAGACAGAGTGGCCACAGCTATGCAAGATTTTTTATTGTTTTTATCAGCCTACTCCAGTTTCGTAAATCAGAGACTCTGCAATATTATTGTAAATACGTATCATTTTATTATCTTTTAACATTTTAATGTCACCAACTTTGTATTACTCTCATTTTAGTGATTATGTATAAATACTGATTAATCCACCTTTACTTGAACCCCTGCAACGCAACCAGGTGACTGTACAATATTCGAATATGATTGGCTGGACAAACCTCAAGGCAAAAGTTAGGACAGACAAAGTGCCATATTCAACTTGCAATTATAGCATTCCCCTTCCATTCACTTGTGAAGTTCACAAATGCAGATTAAAATCATGGCTTTGCAAATAACAAGTGTGAGGACTTCTAGAGGATAAGTTCTAGAACTTTACGGGATTCCCTGATGTAGAGCACGACGAACAAAATGCTGTAGCAGAGACTTCCGTAGGAAAATGTATATTACAGACACTGGGCAAATGCTTATAATTCACCTTGCAAATCTACTGGTGCAGCTGAAAATAAAAACAGACAAAAGTGTCTATAATAGACACTGCATGAACCATGAACATAAACAAAACAGAGGAAACGTCCGTACATTTTTGCTCCTCTCAGGAGTAGAATCCAGATTGATCTCTCAACTCTATAGGCATCACTGTCAGCAACTGAAACAAGAATGATCTTGTCAAATTTACCCGTCTTCAAGCAGGCAATATTCCTCAAATGCTTTGTGCGAAGTAACCTTTGCCGTTCATGGGTGCTTGAGTTGAAAATCACATGGCCATTATATCCTCAATGTTGAAAGGGAACGATGAGCAACACTGGTAGCTGTATTCATTCAACTACGAGCTTTCCAAACAAATCTGAAACATCATCATAAAAATCAGCACTTTGAAGTGATTTGAGCAAGTTCGACAATATCACCCTTGTTCGAGTCACCATTTACAATGATCCTTCTAGATGTCAAGAAGTTAGGCAAATTGTAAACAAACATCTTTTGAAAGTCCTCACACTTGCTATCGACAACCGCGATCTTAATCTGTATTTGTATACTTCACAAGTAAACAGAAAGGAATGCTCGATATGTAAGTTTGTCACGGTGTTTTGTTTGTCCCAACTTTTGCCGCGAAAAGTGTCTGACCAATCAGATTCGGATAAACAGAGGCAAATTTTGTAATTAGCCAATCAAAAGGCATTCTCAACAACCAATCAGAATCCTGGATGGTGACGTCACTTTGTTTACATTTGGTCTGCCACCCCCTTTTTACTATGGGGAAAACAAAGTCGTACAAAAATAGGGTCATCATCAATACATGCTTGCTTGAAACTCTCCCAGTTTTTAGCAGTATTTTTGCAAGAAAATAAGTTATGAATTCCTCTCGGCCCTAAGCGATATTTACATCTAATTTTTCTACAACGACGTTCAAATTTCATCCTTCCTAAATTTTATGTCAAATATAGGTATAGGTACCCAGGAAAAGTGGCTCCCAATCCCAGAAGACCTGTTCATAATTCACTATCAATACAGCAAAATTCCTCGAGAGAACCCTTTCTCAATAGCCTCTTTTTCCCTTTTATATGTTATAAGAATTTTAAAACTACAACTTACTTTGGTTCCACTGCGACCAAATACAACAAGAAAGGACACTAAGTTTTCTGGCTCCAACAGAATATGTTGCTTACAATTCAACATATGTGCAACAAGATAAGTAAAGTTCGTGTCAAAAAGATGTTGAGTTTTTGTACAGGAAATAGACAAGGTAAACATTGGACAGTTTTTGAGTGTACCAAATAATTCTAAATCTATAGAATGAATACATACACATGCACATGACCAAAATTCTTAACAGCTAATGTGAGATGAAGCTTCTAAAACTATTAGTCAAATAAAGCAACGAAAAGAAAGAATAAAATAGGTGGTACGCTGCTAGTAGTCTAACAAGCTCGCTCCATCAGTTGAGTGAAAAACGTTACATTGTTACCTCAAATATTGATCTAATAGCTATATAGTCTCTTCAATTTGAAGTTAATTTCCTTTCTTTAATTTCAACTTTGTCTCTCCCACCTCCGAAAAATAAATAATGGTTTGCAAATTTCTTTGAAACAGTCCTGCAAAGATGATTTCCTGCTGTCGGAAATTTGATAAAGTAAATACACTCTTGTAACGAAACATGTTTCGTCGACGATAATGAGAATACGCCAAGAAGCCATTGCAAATTTTATATTTACTGTAGACACACGGTGTTTAATTCACCGAATGGAATAATTCTAATTCACCGAACGGAAACCTTACAACTCCATTTCATCAATAAGTTTATTTTGAAAGATACTGCCTTGATGAAACAAGTCTAAGTTAAAGAAGGGTACTAGTTTTCTTTCTCCTACTTCTCTTGCTGGTTTTTGTCACGGGCAATGTACAAATCATTACCTAGTTTTCTGGGAGGGGAGACAAAGTTACAGTTCCAATAAGAAATTAATTTCAATTCAAGGATGCTATTGAGAAAGGGTTCTCTTGAGGAATTTTGCGGTATTGCTAGTGAATTATGAACAGGTCTTCTGGGGTTGGGAGCCACTTTTCCTGGGTGCCTAGACCTATTTGAAATGCAATTTAGGAAGGATGAAATTTGAATGTCGCTGTAGAGAATTTTCATGGAGCTATCGCTTAGGGCCGCGAGGAATTCATAGCTTATTACATTAAAAAAATGCTGCCAAAAACTGGGAAAGTTTCAAGCAAGTACACTCCCCTTACGAAAGTATTGCACAGGTTGACCAAATTCATTATGGCGGATAAGGTGTCGTCGTAAATGAGGTTCAACTTAAAATTCGCCATATCCGAATGTAGTCAATTGCTTGTTGATGAAATAACAACAGTTCAAAATAGAATTCATTCAACTTTCAGAAAGTTGAACAAAAACAGTCCCATCTTGCTTTAAAACTGTGATTTATCGACTTTTCATGCGACAACCATTTGTGTTTGAGATTTGTTTGAAACTATTTGGACTCGACCAGTGAAATTTGACAATAAAAATCTTAGACATACGTCTCTATTTCTGGAATAAAAGATCATCAATCTCATCTTTGGCTGCTGGTGAACCATGAGAATGCTCTTTTTGCATGCATTTCACGAACAATTTAAGATTTTCAAAACCGTTTATGTAAAGACTGCTTTCTGACCAGAGAAACACAGCAATGACATCAACATTACATAAATGTTTGTCTTTCTAGTTCACTATGGAGGTTTATTGTCATGATTGATGATAGCTGGCCTACCCTACTTCTGTTTGACTTCGTATGTGAATTCTGAAAGAGCTTACTTTTGAGAATAAAAAATTAGTATAAATGCATTAAGTTTTGACCAGATTCTGCCAAATGGCCTAAACCAGTAGGCCTAGTATACCTCCCAAACTTAGAAGACACTGAATAACCTAAACTGAACTGAAAATATTGTTTTATTGGCTTCTTCCATCCTACATCAAATAACGAGCATTTTATCATTCCCTGTCAGCTACAAATATCATCCTTCTGTAAAAGGAACCTCTATCCTTTGATCTATCTTCCAGTGACCAAATACCCAAACCCAATACAGGTGGTAACTACCAAACGTTAAAAAAACAAGCCATTTCTTTGTATTTTGTAAGATTTAATGCAATGAGTTTGAAAAATAGGTCTTTCTAAGGAAGTCCAGGAAATTTTTGCTGGAAACGGTGCTGATTACTTCTATATTATTGTTGTCAACTTTACAAACCTCAGCTTCTTGGTAAATTTGCATACAAATCTTTCCTGTGTTTTGATTAATATTTTTAAGCGACCACCTCTAGGTGTGGACAGAATGAAGCCAGCTTTTCTGAAGTTCTTGTACACCCATAATAAACTGCCATACTGAAAACCAGCAATTGCTGCAATTTATAAACGGCAAATACTGCTTCTTCCTCAATATTTTGACAGCAAGTTGCACTTTACCTGACATTTTTATGATTTAGGTACACTTCTTTAAGAGCCATTTAAAAAGCAAACCAAATGAAAGCACACACTTTTTATACATGAAATGTCACGAGAGCATTGCAACAAATACTTTCCCGCCGAAACAGTGGTCACAGGGCTCATTGATGTTCAGATAGAAGCTGTGGATTTGGTCAACCTGTGAAAACCTTGTTTCATTGGACGCCATTTTGGGTCAACCTGTGCAATACTTTTATGAGGGGAGTGTATGTATTGATGACGACATTTTTATACAGCTATGTTTTACCATTGCTAGAGGGGGTGGCAGGCAAAATGTAAAGAAATAACGTCATCATCCAGGATTCTGATTGGTTGTTGAGGATCGCTTTTGATTGGCTGTTACAAAATTTGCTTCTGTTATTCGGATGTTATAGAAGCACGGTTGCATCACAGGGTGGATTGTAGCTTTGTAGTTTATTCTAGACTTTTATCGATAAATAAACTTGTATTTACTTTGTACATGGACGGTCCCTTGAATACAGCTTACTAAATCGGCTACCGTCCTTAGAAAACTGAAATTTTTATCAAATTATCATCTTGTGTGTGCACCTTAGTGATATAGCTGGGTCCAGTTGAAATAAATAAACTCAACACATGCAGATATAAGTCAGTCGTCTCCTATTGGTTCAACGATTGGGATAATTTTGTTGTGACTAGATTTTTACCCAATCAACGATTTGAGCGCTATGCTTGTTCGAGACCGCCTTTGTCCGTAAAATATGCACAAGGAAGTAATATCAAATTAGCGAACATCATTGTATTACAACTCTAGACACATACCTACATAATAGTACAAGTCTGAAAATGCATATTTTGCTAGTAAGGCTGGACCCTCCCCTCCCCCCTACCCTAGCTGTAGTACTAAAGTTGCTTAGTTCAGTAATTTCAAAACTGTCCACAATTGCGTCTCGATACTTTGAAGCTGTTTACAATTTCTTATCATTGCTCCTTAGCCTCTCCCTATTAAATTCGACCTATCTATTGAATTGTAGCGTAAAACCCTAGGAAAAACTTTGAAAAGCTCTTTTTGCGTCAGTCCCATCCCACCTTTTGCAAGGTTCATTAACCATTCGAAGAGACTGCTTGATTTGAATAAATTAAAGTAGTCCCAAAAGCTCGTAAAACCTAAAATTTCTCCTGCTTTATGTGTTTTTTGTACCTTTTGACACTTTTAGAATATCGTTTTTGTTTTTCTCTCAAAGGTCGCTCTCTAACAATGGGTAATTTTACTAGGGGAAGGTGTGAACATCATGTCGAAGGTGATCATAGGTGGCTTGTATGCCAGTAGGAATTAACCAATGGCGTGCAGGTATTGTGCAATCAAACTATAGATTTCAATTGATATCTCTCCCAAGGGTGTCACTAGTAGACTTGCTCCCATCAGTGTGCCTTGCATTTATTTATCTGTATTTGATAATCGGTGTTTCTGTGTTCGTCCTTCCATGCTCGGTTCTAACTGCTGTTGTCCTCAGTGTTGTCAAACCTGCTAATTACAGATGGCATGACCCTGTATTTATTTACTCAAAGATTTCTGGGTATGGCTTAAAAGCAGCTTATTCCCTTCTTTGCATCTTCCTTAAAGTCCTCAGGACACGTCTCAGGTGTTTTGTTAACTCTGCCTCTTGTCGACAGCAAATTCTTTGGAAATCAAGACTTTTCCTTTCGGGTATATTGTGCCTAGAAGTTTTGACATATTTTTATTTGGTCTTGTTGATATTACTCTCTGGTGATATAGAACTAAACCCAGGCCCAAATAGAAATGCTTTTTTTAAATTTTGTCACTGGAACTTAAATAGCCTCTGTGCCAGAGAGCAGATAAAAATTTCTCTAATCGAGGCTTACAATTCAATTCATCGCTATGACATTTTTGCCATCTCGGAGACAATGTTGAACAACACTGTGCATAACGATGATATCATGATTGAAGGGTTCAGCAGAGAAATTTATCGCAGTGATCATTCTGACAATCTAAGAAGTGGTGGGGTCTGTATTTATTATCGTGACGGGCTGTCAATTAAGCGAAGAACTGATCTTGAATTGCTCAACGAAATGGTTTGTGCCGAAGTAACTGTTGCTCGTAAAAAAGTTTTATTTTCTGTTGTCTACCGTAGCCCTAGTCAAAGTGTCGAGCAATTTGAAAGGTTCATTTCTGGGATACAAACTGTGATAGACAGAGTTAGGGGGGAACGTCCTCATTCCTTCATATTAACGGGTGATCTGAATTGTAAATCTGCACAGTGGTGGCCCCTAGATGAGGAATTTCCTGGGGGAACAGCATTAGAGGAACTCATAGAGACTAATAATTTATACCAACTTATTGATGAGCCAACTAACATAAGAGGAGAAAGCATGACCTGTATTGATCTAATTGTAACTGATCAACCAAATCTTTTTATGGAATATGGTGTACACCCATCTCTTGATGAACATTGCCAACATCAAATTATATTTGGGGAACTAAACATCTCGCTCGCTTGCCCTCCTCCTTATAAGAGAACAGTTTGGGATTACTCAAAATCGGACGTCCAGTCCATAAAAGGTTCGCTCCAACAAACTGATTGGCCATCGACATTCCAAGGCCTTAATGCTGATCAAATGACTGAACTTTTTACTAGTAAACTTTTCGGTATTATAAAAGCGAATATCCCTAACAAGATTCTAAGGTTAAATGATAAGGACCCGCCCTGGATAACAAGACAGGTTAAGACTGCAATAAAACGCAAGCGCAGGGTCTTCAGGAAGTTTATGAAAAGCGGGAGGAGACTGGAGGATTGGCAAATCTTTAAAACTGTTAGGAATGAAACATCTAGATTGGTCATCAATGCAAAGGATATGTACTATCGTAACCTCGGTCGAAAACTATCGGATCCGTCTAACGGTACAAAAGTATTCTGGTCGACCATGAACAGACTAATTGATCAAAAGAAAAATATTAATATTCCACCATTGTTAGAAAACGGATTGTTTGTGACAAATTTAGAGGCCAAGGCGAATATCTTCAATGAATTCTTTGTACAAATGTGCTCTGAGACATTAACGAGCAGCACCCTTCCTTCTTTTACACCAAAGAGTGGAGCCCTTTTAGAAGGATTCGCCATCAATAGGGAAAAAGTTCTTAAACTTATTCGATCTCTAGATAGCAAAAAAGCCCATGGTTGCGATGGAATCTCTATTGCTATGATCAAAATTTGCGATTTCTCAATAGTTGAACCCTTGTGCCTTATTTTTGAAGACTGTTTAGAAACAGGCATATATCCGTCTCTATGGAAAAAGGCAAATGTCATTCCTATACACAAGAAAGATAGCAGGCGGTGCAAAACCAACTATCGGCCAATCTCATTACTCCCGATTTTTGGAAAGCTGTATGAAAAGATTATATTTGACTCGGTTTATAGCCATTTACGACAAAATGGTCTCCTAACTCCTCATCAGTCGGGTTTCCAGCCAGGGGACTCAACAATTAATCAGTTACTTTCAATTACTCAAAAAATTTACTGCTCCTTCGATAACATTCCTAGCCTGGAAACTCGTGCTGTGTTCCTAGATCTATCAAAAGCTTTTGACAGAGTTTGGCATAAAGGTCTACTGTACAAACTTGAATGTAGTGGAATATCCGGAAAGCTATTGACACTTCTTCGTAGCTTTTTGATAAATCGACAGCAGCGAGTTGTCTTAAATGGAAAGAACTCTGGCTGGTTGACTGTTACATCGGGTGTACCTCAGGGTTCAGTACTTGGTCCGCTGTTTTTTCTTGTGTATATAAATGACCTTGTTGACGGTGTGCAAAATGACATTAAGCTTTTCGCAGACGATACGTCTATTTTCTCGGTGGTTAAGGACAAAGATGAAGCTACTGAGACTCTTAATCAAGATCTAGAAAGAGTACGTCTTTGGGCTTGGCAATGGAAGATGCAGTTTAATTGTGATAAAACAGAGGAGGTGGTCTTTTCGGTCAAAAGGACTACAACAGAGCATCCATATTTGAATCTGGGGTTGGACGAAGTTGCAAGGAAGGACGAACACAAGCATCTTGGGCTAATCCTCGACTCTAAGCTTGACTTTAAAAGTCATATTAGACAGGCTATCTTGAAGGCTAGACGAGGAATAGGAATGATAAAATATCTATCTAAATATGTATCTCGAGATGTCCTTGATCAGGTCTACAAGCTATATGTTCGCCCACATCTGGACTATGGTGATATCATTTTTCACAGACACGATCCTGAAATGATACTAAACTTCACACAAAGAATCGAACAAACTCAATACTCGGCAGCACTTGCTGTTGCAGGTGTTTGGAGAGGAACTAATAGACAAAAGCTCTATAATGAACTTGGTTGGGAAAGCCTTTACAATCGAAGATGGTACAGACGCTTATGCCACTTTTTCAACCTAAGGAAAACGGGCAATCCACCTTATCTTTTTGCAGAATTGCCAACTGAAAGAACACTTCATTATGGTCTAAGAGGAAATCGTGACTATGACATACCTTTCAGTAAGACAAAGCGATCCTCTAACACATACTTCACGAATGTACTTCAGGAATGGAATAAGCTTGATGGAAATGTTAGAAATTCTGCAACAATAGCTGAATTCAAACGTAAATTGCTTGCCATTATAAGACCGGTGAAAAATTCCTTGTTTGGAGTATTCGATGCCCTTGGTGTAAAACAACTAACAATGCTTAGACTTGAATTTAGTGCGTTAAACGAGCATATGTTCCGACATAATTTTCAGTGTCCGAGTCCGATGTGTGCTTGCAATACTGGAGTTGAAGACAATGCGCACTTCTTCCTGCACTGCCCTTTGTTTGTACCGATGCGCAATGATCTCCTTGGACGACTTTCACGCCTTCCAGAAATGGATTTAAGTAACATTGATTCACAAGCCTTACTAAATTTGATTCTTTATGGCAGTCCAACACTGAACGAAACTGATAATCGAATTCTTTTAGAGGCATCGATTGCATATATTAAGGCAACGAACAGGCTTAAAGAAAGAGCTCCAGGGGGTTCTGTGGGCTGATGGTGTCCTTGGCCTTGGACTGCCGCTTCCGTTGCCGGGGTGCTGCGGGCTGGGTATTGCTCGGGGTAGCTTGCTGAGTTGGGCCTGGGCCCTGCTCATTCGGCTCTTTGGGGCGGTGTCTGGTCTGGGGTTCTTGGTGGTGGGGTGGCTGCTCTGTGGCCTGGGGCATCTTTGGTTCATGGGGCTTTTCCTTTAGGGAGTTCTTTGGAGAGCTCACTAACAGCGACCCCTTAAATATTTTTATTTATTGTAGGCGTAAGTAAGCTCTTTGTGAATCATGGCACCACATATCAACAGCCAGATCTCAACCATCTCGGCACAGGCCTTGCCGGTGCAAATTTCTTTTCAATCAATTTCAACCACCCAGGCTGGCGCATGCTTGCGCCTGTCAAATTGGGATGGTGCCATGGTACACAGAGTGCTTAAACTTTGTTTTTGTATTGTTTTTGTTGTTCTTTGTTTTGTATTCTTAGATTATTGTTAAAGGAATTGTAAGTGCCGTTCATAGCCAGAACCAGATGACGTCATGTCCTTCTCTGCTATGGACGGCACAGAATATTGTATTTTGTTGAGTTTTAGATTGACATTGATATAAAAAAAAAAAAAACAAAAAAAAAAGGTATCAGGAATAATATTCTTGATTTCCAGTGAGCAATGTCCATGAAAAATCGATAGATAATGGATAGATCTGCTACCAGACGACGATGAGAGAGAGAGATTGGAGAGATTTGGTGGACTAGGATTATTTCCTAAAGGAGAGTAAACTCCTACTAGGCGCGTCCTCCGGGTGGCGGATGGAGGAAACCCAGCAGAAATGCAGGGCAGTCTCGAATACTCAATATAAGACCGTGGACCAAATCCGTGGAAAGGTAGTAGTGACTCTATCACGTATTCATCCAAGAATATCGATGGAGTGGACAGAAAGGTCGAATACTCAGAACGGCATTAACGAGAGCCCCTCAAATGAAGGTGCTGCCGCGCCCAGCCGGTGCAGTCATGACCAGCAGGTGTTGCCCGTCCGTCCGTTATCCTGCTACTGCTGATGGCTCAACCAGGCATGTACAGCGGGTGCCTGAGAGTCGAAATAATATTACCTCTAGGTCTACCTGTTGCTGCAAACTTGCAACATGGAATGTAAACACCATGTATCAGACTGGAAAGCTAAAGAACCTAAAGAAAGAAGCAAAAAGGATGAAGTTGGATGTAGTAGGTGTGAGCGAAGTTAGGTGGACAGAGTCTGGAAACTTAAATTTAGGTGGTTGGTCATTTTATTATTCAGGAGGTATCAGACATGAAGCAGGTGTGGTTGCTGCTGAGGAAAAAGCTAGCAGATGCAGTGGTTGGCTGCTGGCAGGTGTCTGAAAGAGTTATAATGGTAAAAATTGCTGCTAAACCTATCGGACTGAATATAATTCAAGTATATGCCCCAACTGGAGATCATAGTGATGATGAGGTGGACTTATTTTATGAACAGCTAGACAATGTCCGAAGTCTGTGTAGATCGGGAGAAGTAACCATAATGATGGGAGACCTAAAATGCTAAAGTGGGAGAAGGTTGTTGTGGGAATGTGGATGGCAGTTTTTGACTAGGTGATCGGAATGCAAGAGGAGATAAGTGGGTCGGGTGGTGTGAAAGTTGGGAACAAATAATTATGAACACTGTTTTAGACATCACAAAAGACACTTGTACACATGGAAAAGCCCAGGAGACAGAGTAAGGAATCAAATAGACTACATCACCATCAATAAAAGATTCAGGAATAGTATAAGGCAGGTGAAAACTTACCCAGGAGCAGATTGTGGTGGAGGTTGTGATCATGTCCCTGTGGTGGCAGAAATGAGAGTAAAGCTCGGAAAGTTGAAGAAAAACAGTAAGGTGAGGAAAGACTGGAGCATATTAAGAAGAGATGAAGCGATGCAGAACCGTTATGCTGTAGAGGTCTCTAATAGGTATTCCATTCTGAGTACCAATGAGGAAGGTGTAGAGAAGGATTGGAGAGTGCTACAGGATGCTCTTGTTGGTGCATCGCAGGATATAATCCCAACTGAGAAAAGTAGAGGAAGGAAAGCGTGGATAACTGAATTCTAGATTTGATGGAGGAGAGAAGAACTCTGAGAAACAAGTCAGAGGACCTTTACAAAAAACTTGACAAAAGAATTATACGCATGTGTATAGAACGAAAAGAGGAGTGACTGAGAGAAAAATGTGAGGAAATGGAACAGTTAGAGAGGTCAAACTCAAGGTTAATGGCAGAAAAGATTACAGAACTAACAAGGAAACATAGAACGACAAGAAGTACAATAATACAAGATAAATATGAGAATATCTTAACAGAGAGAGGACAAGTACTAAAGAGATGGGAGGAGTATGTCTGGGAACTGTATGGCGATACAAGAGGTGAAAGACCATACCTTGGAGACGTCACACCAGGCCCTTATATTTTGAAAAGAGAAGTGGAAAAGGCCTTGGGGAGAATGAAGTTGAAATGGTGGAGGCGGCAGGAGAGCTTGCAATAGAAAAGATTACTGAGTTGGCATATAAAGTATATCGTACTGGTATCATTCTGAAGAGGACGGAAGAATCAGAATTTATTGTACTCCCTATAAAGGAAGGAGCAACAGAGTGCAGTAAACATCGAACAATCAGCATCATGAGTCAATTGGCGAAGGTGATATTGAAAGTTATGGATAATAGATTAAAAGGAACGGTAGAGGACAATGTTGATAAAGCGCAGTTTGGCTTTAGAAAAGGAAGGGGACTGGGAACGCGATTTTTGTACTAAGAGCAATCATCGAGAGAGCTATAGAGAAGCAAAAAGACTTGTACCTGTGTTTCATTGATTTTGAAAAGGCCTTTGATATGGTTCGACATGAGGTATTGGTGGAAAGATTAAGAGGGCTAGGGATAGATGCTGCTGATTTAACGTTAATAACCAACTTGTACTGGGGACAAAGAGCTGTGGTAAAAGGTGGTGATGATAAAAGTGAATGGGTAAATATAAAGAGAGGAGTATGACAGGGTTGTGTGTTGTCACCGGACTTATTCTCACTTTATTCACAAGCGGTTATGAATGAACTGGAAGATATAGAAGGCGTGAAGGTGGGAGGGTCTAACATAAATAATATATGATATGCAGACGATACTGTGCTGATTGCTGACACAAATGCAAAATTACAGAGTCTGGTTGATAAGTTAGATGTGGAATGCAACAGAATGGGATTAAAGATCAACATCGGTAAGACAGAAGTGATGGGTATACCCAAGAGTAAAGGGCAGCTGAGAGTAGTGGTGAATATAGGAGGTCAGACAGTAAAGAAAGTTAGTTCGTTTAGATATCTGGGAAGTTTGGTAAGTGAAGATGGAAAATGTGATGCAGAAATACGTTCAAGGATTGCAATGGGGAAAGCTAGGTTTGGACAGATGAGAAGGATATTGACAAGCATGAGTTTGAGTAGTGAGGTCCGATTAAGACTCTTGAAGAGCTACATATGGTCGGGTATGCTCTATGGCTGTGAAAGCTGGACAATCATTAAAGAGATGAGAAGGAGACTGGAAGCAGCAGAAGTGTGGTTTATTCAGAAGAATGCTGAGAATCCCATGGACGGCAAGGACAACAAACCAGGATGTGATACAGATCGCCGGCACAAAAAGAGAACTAATAACTGTCATAAGAAAAAGACAGCTAGGGTTCCTTGGGCATGTGTTGAGACGGAATGGCCTAGAAAATAGCTGTCTTCTAGGAATGTTTAACGGAAAGAGAGCATGGGGAAGGCAAAGACACAAATACATGGATGATATCAAGGAAGCAGCAAATATTCAAACAACAGTGGACGTTTTGAGAGCTATTCAGGATAGAAATGTATGGAGATCCATCGTCGCCAACGTCAACATAGACACGGCACTGCGGTAAGGTAAAGTAAGGTAAGGATTATTTATGAGACGGGTGGCTCTGGACTGGACTTTGTTAAGAAGATGTAGAGAAGATCTGGGGGCACCACCTCAAACATGGGAGCAGTGTTCCAGAGAAGGACGAATCTGAGATTTGTATATAGTCAGCAGCTAAGAAGGAGAGAAAAAGCCACGGGCTCTAGAAAGGACGCCAAGTTTCTGAAATGCATGTTTAGCAATGGAGTGGATGTGGGTTTTACAAGAAAGATTAGATGACACTAAAAGACCAAGTTGAGTGAAAGAAGATGAAATGTCCAGTTCATGGCCACTCATGAATACTGGGGGAAAATCTTGGTGATGTTTACGTGAAACAATAACCTGTGTCGTCTTTCCTAGATTAAACTTAACACGGTTGTCATTACCCCACGTCTGTATGGTTGACAAGTCATTTGTAAGAAGTGAAGCTGAGGTGTTACAATAGGATGAAACATAGGAGGGGGAAGGATGTTGTAGATTAGATGGAACAAATGAAATTAGGTCAGTATCAGCGTCAAAAGAGTAAATACTGGAAGATGTAGAGGAAAGTAGGTCATTTATGAAGAGGGATGAATAAAACAAGCGAGGTAACAGAGCCCTGAGGTACACTATAGTTGATAGAATGAGGTTCAGAGAGTAAGCCATCAACCCTAATTGCAATTAATCTGTCAGGAGAAAAGCTAGCAATCCATTTAATGAGGTTCTTGTGCAGACCAAACATTGGTAGTTTAGCAAAGGAGACCCAAAGGCTTTGGAGATATCAACAGAAATCACTGTGCTCTCACCATAGGATTCTAGAGCAGAGGACCAAGCATGAAAAGCATGAGCTAGAAGGTCACCAGTAGATCTGTCTTGCCGAAAGCCATACAGGTGATCAGAAAGAAGGTTGTTTGTTTCCAGGAAGGCAAGCAGTTGTTTGGTGATGATAGCCTCCATAGCCTTAGAAATGAGTGAAGTGATTGCAATTGGGCGATAGTTCGAAGGGTCAGACTTGTCCCCTTTTTGGGGGATAGGAAAAACGTTTGCAAGTTTCCAAGAAGATGGAAATATACCAACAGAGTAGGAAAGCTGAAAGAGTTTGTTGAGAACAGGGACGAGTTCAGGGACACAGGATTTAAGCACTGTTGCTGGGATACCATCAGGGCCTTTAGATTTAGAGGTGCTTGGCTGGAGGTTTGTCGAACCTTGCGTGTAGAGAACTTAACAGGTGGCATTATGATGGTGGATGTAGAGTAGAGAGAAGGTTGGAACTCTTCATCATCGTGACATTCTTTGTGTCATTCTTCATTTACAATCTTTTTACGACAGTTGTATACTTGTAGTGAAACGTAAACATTGTAGCATAGGTCACTTCTTGCCCAATGCCAATTTTCGTCTCTCATTCATTCACATTCCCATTATCGCACACCTGGACATCGCCATACATCACTCCTGTCATCAAACACCTGGTCATTCCTCTTCTATTGTTCTCTAAGCCAACATCGCCACACGAATCTATTCAACAATATACTAACAACAACCTAGCGCTTCCTTTACGTAATTCATGTTTATTTTGGGTTGTTTTCTGTTTATGTATATATCACTGTTACTTGTAATGTAAAGTTCAGTCAGAGTAGAGTCAGAGTACAGTCAACAACATCGTCTCCTCCCTCTGCCTCCCTGTTCTCTGCACGTTAAATAATGATACACAACAACATGGATCAACGAAGGATGTCACTGAACGAACAGCAGTCTATAGGACCCACAAACTCAAGTTCCTATATACTCTCCTTCCCCCTATATCCCAATTTGTCCTATTTCACCTCTCCCCCTTTTGATCATTCCTTTGCGAGTGGCTCCTTAGACGGGTGAAAACGTAATCTGAGTTAGCTGTACAGTAAGACAATGTAAATTCTGAGAACTGAAATCCCGTCTCTAGGAGACAAGAATAAAACAGACCTGATCGGAAGTGAACCTTTTCACCATTGACAGCACGAAGATCAAATGTAGAGAAGTAGCCTAAAATAATGAACCACAAAGGCGATGTTAAGAAACCGATACGGGAAGTGAAAATTTGCTTCCTAGGGGTAAGCTGTACTTGAGTTGAATCTTATTATGAAAAGTCAAAGGTTGATAGAAATTTGATTTAGGCCTATGTATCGCTACTTCAGTTGTATCTTTTATCAGTTTTCAAGATTTGATACTGCCAATTCGTAGGCACCAGATATAGTTGATTTCATATTCTTTTACGTAGGATGAAGGAGTTGGCAAGACAAGTCTTGCGCACAGATATGTGTATGGTACATTTGATCAAGGACTTACTACCACTATTGGGTATATCAGAATCTCATGATAGCTTTTAACTCTCAATCAAATCGATTCTCTGTGGTATATATGCATTTGCATATACACATAGACATATGTATATACTATTCTCATTAGTGAATAGTCCCGAAGAAGTGAGTACCATTAGGTTCTTGGGCACAGATAATATGAGGGCGACATAGCAAATAACTGTAAAAGCATGCACTTTACACACGAAAAGAACCGATGGATCTCCTGTTTACGGTCAGTTTGCAGTCAGTTTACAGTAAACTTCCGGAATGGCCTAAGAATTTCACTTGAATATTTAGCGCTGGCATGTTGAACATCAGCAGAAAACGTCGACACAGAATATGTTTATCAGCAGTAGAACAATCACTTTATATAAACATCTGCTTTTCAACGTGTTTCAATGCGGTTTTAAGTCGAAAGTTTCACTTTTCACATATCCTACTCCGAGCCACTTCAACGATTCTACTTCCTAATCCGAGTCTTATATCAGTTTAGTTGCCCAGGTAATTTTGAAGTGCGCATTAAGATAAATTGGGCTTTTCTTCATAACCCGAAAGAATGCTTCCGTAGCAAGCTGGCATTTCAGTTATGAAGAATTCTTATAACCTTTCATGGGGGACACCCTCCTTTGAAAAATGCGTATTTAGGCGTGTCTCAGATCACATACCGGTTTGGTTGCCCAGGTAATTTTGAAGTGCGTATTACTATAATTTCATTTTCTCTTTATATTCTTAGAGAGTATATCTGTGGAAAGCTGGCATTTCAGTTTTGAAGAATTCTGATAACATTTCATGGGGGAAACCCTCCCATGAAAAACGCGCATTTAGGCGTGTCTCAGATCCTTTACCGGTTTATTCGCCCAGCTAATTTTGAAGTACGCATTAATATAAGTTCGGTTTTTCTTTATATCTATAGAGAGTACTTCTGTGGAAAGCTGGCGTTTCAGTTTTGAAGAGTTCTGATAACCTTTTATGGGGGAAATCCTCATTGAAAAGTGCGTATTTAGGCGCGCCTCAGATCATATACCGGTTTATTCGCCCAGCTAATTTTAAAGTACCCATTAATATAATTTGACTTTCTCTTCATATTCTTAGAAAGTATATAAGTGGAAAGCTGGCATTTCAGTTTTGAAGAATTCTAATAACGTTTCATTTGGAGAACCCTCATTTAAAAACACGTATTTAGGCGCGCCTCAGATCATATACCGGTTTATTCGCCCAGCTAATTTTAAAGTACCCATTAATATAATTTGACTTTCTCTTCATATTCTTAGAAAGTATAAAGTGGAAAGCTGGCATTTCAGTTTTGAAGAATTCTAATAACGTTTCATTTGGAGAACCCTCATTTAAAAACACGTATTTAGGCGCGCCTCAGATCATATACCGGTTTATTCGCCCAGCTAATTTTAAAGTACCCATTAATATAATTTGACTTTCTCTTCATATTCTTAGAAAGTATATAAGTGGAAAGCTGGCATTTCAGTTTTGAAGAATTCTAATAACGTTTCATTTGGAGAACCCTCATTTAAAAACACGTATTTAGGCGCGCCTCAGATCATATACCGGTTTATTCGCCCAGCTAATTTTAAAGTACCCATTAATATAATTTGACTTTCTCTTCATATTCTTAGAAAGTATATAAGTGGAAAGCTGGCATTTCAGTTTTGAAGAATTCTAATAACGTTTCATTTGGAGAACCCTCATTTAAAAACACGTATTTAGGCGCGTCTCAGATCCTTTACCGGTTTATTCGCCCAGCTAATTTTAAATTACGCATTAATATAATTTGATTTGAAGAATTCTAATTACGTTTCATTTGGAGAACCCTCCTTTAAAAACACGTATTTAGGCGCGTCTCAGATCCTTTACCGGTTTATTCGCCCAGCTAATTTTAAATTACGCATTAATATAATTTGATTTGAAGAATTCTAATTACGTTTCATTTGGAGAACCCTCCTTTAAAAACGCGTATTTAGGCGCGTCTCAGATCCTTTACCGGTTTATTCGCCCAGCTAATTTTAAATTACGCTTTAATATAATTTGATTTGAAGAATTCTAATTACGTTTCATTTGGAGAACCCTCCTTTAAAAACACGTATTTAGGCGCGTCTCAGATCCTTTACCGGTTTATTCGCCCAGCTAATTTTAAATTACGCATTAATATAATTTGATTTGAAGAATTCTAATTACGTTTCATTTGGAGAACCCTCATTTAAAAACACGTATTTAGGCGCGTCTCAGATCCTTTACCGGTTTATTCGCCCAGCTAATTTTAAATTACGCATTAATATAAGTTCGGTTTTTCATCATGTCTAGAGAGAGTACTTCTGTAGGAAGCTGGTATTTCAGTTTTGACGAATTCTTATAACGTTTCATGGAGAAACCCTCCCTTGAAAAGCACGTATTTAGGCGCGTCTCAGATCCTATGCCTGTTTAGCCGCCCAGCTAATCTTAAAGTACACGTTGATATAATTTAATTTTCTCCTCATATCTTTAGAGAGCGCATCTGTGGAAAGCTGGTATTTCAGTCTTGAAGAATTCTAATAACGTTTCATTGGGAAAGCCCTCCTTTAAAACGCGTATTTAAACGCTCTTGACATCCTATACCGGTTTATTCGCCCTGCTAATTTTAGACTACATATTAATATAACTTGGGCTTTTTCTTCATAGTTTTAGAGAGTACTTCTGTGGAAAGCTGGCATTTCAGTTTTCAAGAATCCTGATAACTTTACGGGGGGAAAAAACCCTCATTTGAAAGTGAGTATTTTAGTGAAACTAAGCCCGCCCATGGGAAATGTACCTCCTAACAATAGCATAGTAATCTGAAATTGAAGCGACACGGTAACTCAAGTTAAAACTTGTCAAGGAAGGTTTGACGCACATCCCTTAGTTATAGATGTGTGCTTTGTGGTAAAAAGGTCTTGTTTAAACTAACACATGTGAGGAGATTTCAGACAAATGATCAGGAGTCAAATCCTATACCGGTTTAGTTCCCCTGCTAATTTCGGAGTACGCATTGATATAATTTGATTTTCTCTTCATAAATTTGGAGAGTACGACTATGGGAAGCTGGTATTTTATTTTTGACGAATTATGATAACTTTTGGGGGCTCTACTTTGAAAAATGCGTATTATAGTGAAAGCATGGCCTTCCCATTCCCACTTTAGATAGAGCTTTTTCACTTGGGCGATTTCTGTATTAAGTATCGATATAGGGATATAGACAACACCCACTAAACAGGGCAAAGGAAAGTGGGCTATCTTCATAAATATTACTACCAGTGCATGAATTACGTTATCTATTTTCATGAGTTTCGTCTAAAAAGGCCTTTGTAGCTACATAACTTCACACGATATACTTTGTAGTTGCTTAATCTTTTACCAAGTTGCGTACAGTTCGCTGCTCAGGAAATACGCTATGATATTTTGTGAAGTCTTTACAAAAATGTTTACCTCACTCATCTAATCCTTTCTTAGCCTACAAAGCTCATCCCAGAAAACAGTGTGAGAGTGACCCTCTTTACCGTATATTCTGCTAGTAGCTTGCTCATAATTTTCTTATCACTTCTTCATCCAGGACTCGGAGTAGGACGTAGAAACGTTGAAACGGCTCGTAGTAGGCCATGCTAAAAAAGAAAGTTTCAACCTAAAGTCGCATTGAAACACATTTAAAAGCACATATTCTTATAAAGCGAATTTTCTACTGCTGATAGACACATTCTGTATTGAAGTTTGCTGTTGATATTTGACAAACCAGCAATAATTATTCAAGTAAAATTCTTAGGCCATTTCAGAAGTTTACCGTAAAATGACTGC